>OX402591.1:15562082-16778687 GCA_948098905.1 Tiliacea aurago | reverse complement strand
GCTTATGACGGAACAACGTGAAAACCCACCTATCACTTCGTCGGAACAACGGGCACTCAACAAAAATATTAGAACACTGGTACGACGCGACCTCCGATATGCCAATACGCGCTCTATAGAGAAAGCAATTGAGCAAAATCGGGGGTCGAAAGTGTTCGTGCAGTCACTTGGGAGGAGCCACCTGATGAAGTTGACCAAATCTACTGGGGATGTCGTCGTTTCGAAGCCGGAGATCCTTTCGGAAGTAGAAAACTTTTACGGCCAATTATACACATCGCACGCGTCTCGACCTGATCCCGAGAATGAAGATTCCAGAGCCACTTTAACCCGCCATTTCACGGAAGACTGCCAGAAATCAGCCAAGACGAAATCGAAGCGGCTCTTAAACAGCTTAAAAATGGGAAAGCCCCAGGGGAGGATGGGATTCCCCTGCTCCTGAAAGCGGGAGGAAGTCCTGTACTGAAAGAGCTTCGGGAGCTCTTCAGCTCTGTCTTGTTCTCTGGGAGAACTCCAGAAGCGTGGCGAAGGAGTGTGGTAGTTCTGTTTTTTAAAAAAGGTGATAAAACACTTTTGAAAAATTACAGACCGATTTCGCTGCTTAGCCACGTATATAAGTTGTTTTCGAGAGTAATTACGAATCGTCTAGCGAGAAGACTCGACGAGTTTCAGCCACCGGAGCAGGCCGGGTTTCGAGGAGGATACAGTACCATAGACCACATCCACACAGTGCGACAAATTATACAAAAGTCCGAAGAGTATAATCGGCCCCTATGTCTTGCATTTGTAGACTATGAGAAGGCTTTTGACTCTATCGAAACCTGGTCTGTTTTGGAGTCTCTGGAGCGATGCCAAGTCGACTGGCGATACATCCAAGTGCTGAGATGTCTTTATGACAACGCGACTATGACCGTCCAAACTCAGGATCGGCGAACTGAGCATATCCCCCTGCGTCGAGGGGTGAGACAAGGGGACGTAATTTCCCCGAAATTGTTCTCTAACGCATTGGAGGATGTGTTTAAGACGCTAAACTGGGAAGAACGGGGCATCAACATCAACGGCGAGTACATCGCACACTTGAGATTTGCAGATGACATCGTCATAATGGTTGAATCGCTGCATGACTTGCAGCAGATGCTGGACGGCCTAGTTGATTCTTCTGTACGCATTGGTCTCCGGATGAACTTGGACAAAACCAAGGTTATGTTCAACGAACACGTCACTCCAGGACCGATTGCTGTTAATGGCGGTGCTCTCGAGGTTGTTCGAGAATACGTTTACCTCGGGCAAACTTTGCAATTTGGTAAAAACAACTTTGAGAGGGAGGTTAACAGAATTCAGCTGGGCTGGGCAGCATTTGGAAAGCTTCGTCGAGTCTTCTCGTCGCGTATTCCACAGAGCCTAAAGACGAAGGTCTTCAATCAGTGCGTCGGTAGGACGCACTGATTGAAGACCTTCGTCGTTATGACTTACGGAGCCGAAACGTGGACACTCAAGGTACGGCTGGTCCATAAATTCAAGGACGCTCAGCGAGCTATGGAACGGGCTATGCTTGGAGTCTCTCTGAGGGATCGAATCCGGAACGAAGTGATCCGGCAGAGAACTAAATTTGTCGACATAGCCCACAGAATAAGCAAGCTGAAGTAGCAATGGGCCGGCCATATTAGCCGTAGAACCGATGACCGTTGGGGTAGACGTGTTCTTGAGTGGAGACCGCGAATTGGCAAACGTAAGGTAGGACGCCCTCAGGCTAGGTGGAGCGACGATCTTCGCAGGGTGGCTGGTGGCAGCTGGATGAGAGTTGCCGAGAATCGAGCTGAATGTCGTGCAATTGGAGAGGCCTATGTCCAGCAGTGGACTGCTATGGGCTGATGATGATGATGACTATAATACTGCCAATGTAAGAACTATTGTAACCATTTTTATAAGCAAATAATTCTTTGACTTTGTCTTTGACATTGGTAAGACTGATTATCATACTTTATGGCTATTATCCCTACTTGTACCTTTAAAAATTGATGTTCATACGATATCACTGCATTACCTCTTTCGGGATATTATTCCTACTTGTACCTTTAAAAATAGATGTTCATACGATATCACTGCATTACCTTGGATATAAAACTAACTCACATGATTTAAGCCTACATTTTGTACTTTAATCATAAACTTCCTAGCTAAACTAACAATACTAACAAAAGATTTGGACTCATGACCTCTTCGTCGTTAGTCAAAACATTAACGTTTGTTCCACTACCGCTTTTTAATGGACCTGACACTAATCGCCGCGTCGTAACAGGTAAAAAAGACTTACTGCCGCACTCAGATTTTATTAAGTCGAAAAATTCTCAGTTACGACAACTTAGAATTATTCGACTTATTAAAAGCTTAAATTCACTAACAGACCACGCACAGCCTAAACCGCGGCGGTCTATAAGCATGATATTTGAGACATAGTCGAAAGTGAGCACTAAGGAAAGATTTTTGAAAATTAACCTCCTAAAGGGGTTAAATTGGGTATGTAAACTAGTTTGTATGGAAACTATAATGTTATGCCGATGGGAAACGCCATCCTCCTATATACAAATGTACTCGGTGACGCCATCGGGCACATGACTTTTCAAGCATTGACAGCTGTTTATTGGAATACTGTCAGTCAAAGCTTTGACAGAATAAGAACTATTTTCTTTTTTAGGGTTTCGTTACTCAAAAGAAAAATAAAATCGGCCAAGAGCTTTGCTGTTGCTAAAATTTCGTTGGCATATATTCTACTATTTAGTAGCCCAGCAGCAGGTCATGGATTCTATTTTCAAAAACTCATCTCCGAGTGCGGCAGTTAGATATTCAAAGGACAACAGTAGAAAAACAATAGAACCGACATACTTAATTGCATTGTTTTTAACATGTTACAAAGTCTAAAGTACGGGTAATTATTATTATTAGCAATGCACCGTGTATTGTACAAGTTATACAACTCGATTTTCCGGTCTTAGGTGTTAATTATGATCGTGATTCATAAAATAATCACTAAGCAACAAGTGATAAATAGTATCGCAACAAGAACACACATAACTACATTCATGAATGTAAAGCATTTCTTCATAACTGGAACACGTATAACATTATAATAATATCAAAGTATGTAAGTATTTGAGAAAATCAAGACGTTGAATACAATTAAGCATCCTT
Organism: Tiliacea aurago; assembly: GCA_948098905.1. Taxonomy (NCBI): domain Eukaryota; kingdom Metazoa; phylum Arthropoda; class Insecta; order Lepidoptera; family Noctuidae; genus Tiliacea; species Tiliacea aurago. The sequence goes on along the minus strand of OX402591.1, from coordinate 16,775,501 downwards.
TTCTTGGTAACAATATGAGTGTTGTGTTTTATCAAGAGCTGAAAATCCGATGATTTCCTAGGATATCTTTGGCTTTCTATAAGTACATACATATCATGCGTAACCAGCACAAATTGCGATTTGCCAGTCCAAATACCTACATATCATCATAAGTAAACAAAAATATTTTCAATGCAAATACCAGATACTGAGATAGATTGATGACTAAATTTTTTATTGTTTTTCTTTACTGGCCTTCGCTGTCCTTCTCCTGGGCAAAGGTCTCCCTCCACTCCTTCCATCTTTTCAAAAAACATTAAATATAGACACAATTTTCATAAATAAACGCTGGTCCTTCGATACGCTTCATAATTAAGCCTTCCAATGTCGGATTCAAATAAACAATTTGACGTATAATTTGCCTCATGTCACCATCAAACGGATACTTCATCATTGTTTGTATTTCCATTGTCATCTTGTAATGAAGGAAATATCGATTTGCCTCCGTATCGAAGGCCTGTCTATCGTACAGGATATTGGGTTTAGTTAAATTCCTTTGTTTTAGTATAAATTCACCAAACACTGTCTTAGCCACCACATTCATCCAAAGACTTTTGTAGAGAATTATCCCTAAACAATATTCAAAATGTTCAAGTATGTTGTTGTGTATTTTGCTATCTTAGCAGTTTTCTTGGAAAATGTTTTGGTAAGTTTTCTTCATTAATATAAAAAAAAACTACTTACTTCAAATTATGCGTTCTGAAACATCCTAATAATTACCTTGGGCATTATTTTCAGGCCATCACTGATGAACAAAAAATTGAAATACAAACAAAATTCCTGGCAGTTGGTGCAGAATGCATTAAAGAATATCCCCTCTCAGTTGATGACCTCGCTTCTTTCAAGAGCAGAGTTTTTCCAGAGGGTGAAAATGCTGGTTGCTTCTCAGCTTGCATCTTCAACAAACTTGGACTGGTATGTATTAAATTACTTACTCTATCATCATCAATATTTCAGCCGAAAGATGTCCACTGCTGGATATAGGCTTCCCTCAAGCATAACTACATCAACCGATCCAGTGACTAACTCTGCATAATATTTCTATGCCTAAATAATTATGTGCTTTATATATTATGTCACCGTAAGATTGTGAAAACCGTTAGTTTATAAAATCTATCGGTATTATTTTCGTTAGATTATAAACTATCGATAAATTGTGAACTGGGTGAAATGGGTTAGGTTAGATTAGAACTGTGAGGCTCGCAGCTAGGCAGGCTATTTAGTATTAGCGCAAGATGCGTTACGTCGCGCGTCGCCGCGTCGCAAACAAGTTTGATACCAATTCCCAACATGTCGGTTTCACATGGATAGATAAAAATAAAAAAGTATGCGTTAAATTGTAAATGGTTTCTTGCAGTTCACAATTTTTCGACAGTTCTCATCTTACGGTTCAATAATATCTACCGATAGATTATAAACTAACGAATTTCATACAGTTGTTACTGTCGTACTTTCCTCATAAATCCGGAGCCATTGACAACATATAACCGGCTTTTTCATGTCAGTTATAACGATTATCGATACGTGTTAAGGCTTCTACAAAGGCACCGCTCGTCGCGCGACACGTGAGGCCTTTGTGTCGCGTCGCGTGTCGCGCCGGTATGTAGAAGCCTTTATAGAATCTTATAGGATTAGTCGTGTCTGTCTGCCTATATTTCACAGCCAATTTGCTCCGAATGTAATGGACCGATTAAATTGATATGGTACACATATTAATTTTAGTGACCCAAACACGGACGTCTAACGTAAATAAATGAATTTTTAATATGGGGTCACTTATAATAGGCAGATAAGAAAATTAAAAAAAAAAGTTTTGCAATGTGTACCGTATAACTTATCAGATGGAAGGGCTAACCGTGAGGTCTCAATTTTTTTTAAATATAATTATATAATGAATCGCTTTGAAGTTATTTAAGAAAAGAGAAGAGAATTTACCATCAGTTTATTTAAATTTACCTCCAAAACTACTGATGCAAAATTTTGAAAACATACAAAAAAAACTCAAATCTCAAAGCATTTATTTCATTCGACCCTTACAAGCACTTTTGAATTGTCAAGGCAGACAATTGTTCTATAATTAATTAATTACAGACCACAGGAAAATCTATAAGAAGTCTATGGTCCTAAAATAACTTGGTAAATCTCTCAATAACTATGTGCTTAATGTGCGTACAAACTTACATTTGTAGTGGGATTGTATGCGAGAACATGTTTTTCAACTACAATGTTAAGTTTGTTCTTAAGATGAATTTACCCCCCTTCATTGTGCGTGGTCCGACACGCACTTGGTCGGGTTTGTTTACATAAATGTGTAATTATTTCGTTTTGTTCATAGAATAAAAGTTCATAGAATATGCGTGCGTTTGTGTGCGTTTTGTTTGTGCAGAATAAACAATTTTTCTTTCTTTCTTTCTTTCTATATGTTGTTATAACTATCATTCTTCTTTTTACTTGACTTCAGCATTTCGTTACTTCAAGTTATCAACGTTTTACTTATCTTTGCAGTTCGACGATAAGGGAACTTGGTCACACGTAACAGCCTTGGAAAATGCCAAGAAAGTGTTCGAAGATGAAGATTTGAAAAATATTGAAGGATTCTTGACCACTTGTGCCAAAGGTATGTAGGAAAATCATTATAAATCAATAAATAAAAAATAAACCTTAAATTATTCTCAATATATTCCAAATTATTCAAACTAACAACCCGCCCCTGCTTTGCACGGTTATTACGACTTGACAAAATATCGAGATTTATATAATAGGTTGGGGAAAAAGTTTCTTCGCATTTTTTTAGAAAATTCAAAACATTTTTTAATATAGTTTAATTCCATTTAACTAAAGTATGTAGGTCCCAGTTTGTTCGATAACTTTTTGCCATCTTGTAGGTAGGGACATGATCCCATTGCTATAGAAATTTTGGGAGTGGCTAAAGATGTGTGAGGTCTAGCGTTATCATGATAAAAACCACACCCCTTCTGTTGATTAATTCCGACCGCTTTCTCTCAACTTCTTGCTTTAATCTCATCAGTTGTTCGCAGTAGAGTTCAGAATCGATGGTCCTGCCTGGTGGTAACAGCTCATAATGAATAATGCCCTTCCAATCCCACCACACACACAGCATCACCTTGTTGCGAGTTAACCCGGGTTTCGCCACAGTCTGTGAAGCCTGAGCGGCCTTTGACCACGACCTTTTTCGCACGTTCTTGTCGTACGTGATAAACTTTTCATCACCAGTTATCAGTTTCTTCAAAAATGGTTCGGTTTCATTACGTCGTAATAAAGAATCACAAATGAGCACACGGTTCATTAGGTTTCTTTCAGTGAGCTCGTGAGGTACCCAAATATCAAGCTTTTTTGTGTACCCAGTTTTTTTTAAATGTGTTAAAACTGTTTTGTGATCAATTCCCAGTTCTTCAGCTACGTCGTAACTACTGATATGCCAATCTTGCTCCACTTTTTCAAAAATGGCATCCATTTTATCCGTAATAGGGCGACCAGAGCGACGTGCATCTTTGACATCAAAATTTCCGGATTAAAAACGCTTAAACCAAATTTGTGCTACCCTCACAGACACTTCACTAGGTCCATAAACATCGCAAATTTTTTTCGCGGCTTGCGTTGCATTTTTACCTTTATTGTAGTAAAATTTTAAAATGTATCGAATTTATTCATTAGATTCACTCATCTTGACAGTACGAAAAACAAATGAAAATCACACATTTTTCCTAATTTGAATTTGGAATTTATGTTCTTTAAAATTTAAACTTTCAATGATACCAAAACCTGCCAGATACAAATAGTATAGCCAAAGAGATTTTATTACAAGTTCATACATACTATAATGCGAAAAGACTTTTTCCCCAACTTAATATTTTATGTAAATTTATTTTTAATGTATATTAAACCTTCCAAAAATTATGGTGAAAACCGCATAAAAGATCATCACATTAGATCTGAGCTTAGAAGAACAACGCAGTCAGACACGAAAAACGATTTTAAATTATAATAATAATATTTATTAAAACCTGTGCAACTACCAATTTTAACACATACATTTTATCTTAAACAGTTAATGAAGAAGAAGTAGCTGATGGAGAAAAAGGATGCGACCGAGCCAAGCTGGCTTATGATTGTTACATCAAGAACTACGAACAAGTACGTAATATTTCAGTCTTTCATAACGGCAAGAGTCCTTAGAACAGGTAGAGTGAATGAATGCTAGGTCCGACTGAAGAACCACTCATCATCATCAATAAGTATTTGAGAACCTGATTGTATTATTAACGTATGCATGCAAATTAAATTTTAATTCAATTCAGAGCCAATTTAATTTCATGTTAAAATTTAAAGTCAAATTCAATTCAAAAGATTAGTATTATTAGTAAAGTATTAAAATGTATGTCAGCATTATAATATACATATTTGTAGAAATTTGTCATTAAAAAAGAGTATAATAACATTTTTCATGTTACGAACATAATATTTTCATAAACTATTTTGAAATAAATCTTTTTCCAAGTTGCAATCGTTATTTCACGAGAAAAGCATTTTGAATTTTTGCGTAAGTGTAAAAGTAGTTTACTCGTGACTACACAACATACTTTGAAAGAAACAAGAAAGAAAGAAAGAAAATATATACGTTTATTTACCCCCCTTTGGAGAAGAGGCGTGATAAACTTATTTTGATAATTATATTTTTATACTGTAATTTTCTTTTACAGCTCGGGTTCGACTTTGACCTTTAAGGAAGGCGGAAGATAGAATTATATTTACTGGAAGGTAGTTCTAACGATCCTTATTGGATTCATTTAATTTTAATTTAATGCACAACATGGCTCTGTATTTTAATTCATCGGATTGCGGATTTATTATAAGATTACTATTATTCACATTATAACTTATTATTCAATACTTTTCATTGTTTTCTTTTGAAAGTTTACCACATTAAGGTTGTTTTTTATTGTAACATGCAATTTAGCCGCTCCTTAAGGCCCTTAGGCCTAGAAGCATATTAAGACAGGATTTTCAAGAAAATCTTATCCGTTATCTGCCATGGGCTATCAAATAGTTGAATATTATACGTAAAGCTAACGAATTATATAGCAACGGCTAATCTTCAATAAAAACCGGCCTGCCGGCCAAGTGCGTGTGAAACCACGTACAATGAAATGTTCCGTAGTTGGGATGAATTTATCTCAAGATCAAACTTAACATTGTAGTTGAAAAACATATTCCGCTATACATTCCAACTGCAAATTTAAGTTTGTACAGTCAATATTGAGTCATTTACCATGTTATTTTAAGACCATAGACCTTCTCAAAAGTTTTTCTGTAATATATACCTAAGTATATGTAGAACAGTAACTATTCTCCGTATTTTATTCAACATTTTAGGCTCAGCAGTTTCGGATATAAGGGGGTAAATCTACTAATTTTAATTTTAGTTAAAATGGTAAATTTTCATATTTTTTTTTAATAACTTTAAAAACTTATTATTTTTAAATTATTTAAAAAAAATGTAATTCTCATAATAAGTCATTTAATTTGATAGGTCACACGGTAGGTACCTACAGTTTGCAAAACTTTTTAAATTTTTCCGCTTTGAACCCCATATTCAAAATACATTTATTTACGTTACACGTGTTTGCGTCATAGAAATTCATATGTGTACTAAGTTTCAACTTAATCGGTCCAGTAGATTCGGAGCAAATCGGCTGTGACAGACGGACAGACAGACAGACACACAAGTAGTCCTATAAAGGCTTCTACACACCGGCGCGACTAGTCGCGCGACGCGACGCGACACAAAGGCTCCGCTCGTCCCGCGACACGCGGGGCCTTTGTTCCGTGCCGCGCCAGTATGTAGAAGCCTTAAGGCTTCTGTTTTTTTTTACTTTTGAGGTACGGAACCCTAAAAATGGAAGTGAAATAACTGGTTCTCATATACCAGTTACCTATATAATAATTATTAGATATCTTCCAGTTTTTTACCTAGTAGGTAGATGTACTTTATTAAATTTTGCCGAGTCACCGTGATTCAGGAAACCGCTGCAGTGACCTTCAATAATAATTCTTTATTATTAATTCAATAACAACGATAAGCATAATAATAATTACAAGGTATAAGTGTTGATGATTGTATGAGATTAGTAGACGCACACGAATCTAGATAAATCCAGATGGTTATTTAAAAAACCGGTTTTCCAGGCAGCATCATTAATTATCACACTGTTTTATACGTACATAGGTAGATCTAGCAACCTATGTGAAAATATAATAATATTTTTTTTTAATTAATATTTAATATAAAATACTTAAATAAAATAATTTGTCATTATCACTTACAGCTTAGACTAAGTAGTCTAAGTGATATTGGCAAATTATTTTATCATTTTGTCATTGTGTATTGTTGTCATTGTGTGGGTTGGTTCAACCCACAATGACAGTTTCGGGCAAAAACTATTTTTGGGAAAATAGTGCGTAGAAAGGAAACTGTTCATAATTATAGTAGGATTACTTTGCAATATAGTGTAAGACACTGCGTTTTATGAATGTATGTGTAAAAGGTGTAGTTTTTATGTAAATGGTGTTTTTTTTAATTCTCTCTGGTTCCTTGTTGCAAAAAAGCTAATAAGTGGGTTGGTCCTTTGTTAAAAAATGTACTGGTAAATATTAGTGGTGAAAATAACAAAACCTCGTGAAAGAAATTGATTGCAAAACCGGCCAAGTCCAAGTCGGACTCACAAACGAGAGGTTCCGTACCTTATTAAGATCGAGAAAAAAACGCTGAAAAAGACACGTTTCTTCTATGGGAGTCCCCATACAAATAACGTGTTTTTCTTAGGGCGTTTTTTTTATTATTTGTTGATAGAGCGGCAAAAGAAATACACCCCCACCCGTAATTATTAACTTTATTTATTTTTTATTATTTGATGTTGTAGCGGCAATTGAAATACATAATCTGTGATTTCAACTATCTACATATTACGGTTCATGAGATACAGCCCGCTGACAGACAGACGGACAGCGGAGGCTTAGCAATAAGGTGCCGTTCACCCTTCGGGTACGGATTACGGAACCCTAAAAATCTGTTGTCAACGTTAATAGGTGCTTATATAGTCAGCGCGACTCGCTCGTAGTGTTTTGATAGGAAAGAGTCATCAGACAACTATGATCTTTATAGACCCGATAGAAGGTGCATTTTAAAGTTTTTTTATGTCCTTAATTAAATTTTGACCTATTTATGGGTTGGTCCCGGTTTGCATATTGTACGGCCACTTGGTCAGTGGAGATGATTATACCCCTGAAAGAAAGTTGAGCTTTGCAATCTTTAATAAATATAATAGAGTTGCCATGGAAGTCTATATTGTTAGGATGCATCAATCAATCAAGCAGAAGGCTAGGCTGGATGCAGCTGGATACCAGTTTTTTACATGGAGCGACTGTTTATCTGACCTCCACAACCCAGTAACTGGGTAATACGATACCCCTTGGTAAGACTGATTGTCAGCTAGACTTCTGACGACCCGTAACGACTGTCAAAGATCCACGAATGACAGCCGGTACCAATGGCTTTATGTGCTTTCCGAGGCACGGAGGAGTCCCGGTATGTAAAGATGGTCACCCATCGACGGACCAGCCCCGGCAAGCGTAGCTTAACCTGATGGATCGACCCGTGCTGCATGTATTACTTAGCTGAGCTTTAGGCAATACGTCATTGTTGTTAGGATGCATATTTTGCACAAATGTAGTTTTATAATTAGGGTCAAGTAGGTGTACACTGAACGGAAATAAAAACTGACAGTGTTTTTATCAATTTATTTAAAAAAGTCACTCCAAACACCAAACTCAATAATAAATATTACTTAAGTGGTATTTAATAAAGTTTGCCAACAGCTTCTCCTAAAACATCTCGTAACGATGACTCATCAGAAATCAAAATCGAATCCGTACTGAAAAAACACACACAAAAAGAAACAATTATAAAATCTAAACTCAAATTATAAAAAAATAAGATTTGATTTATTGTATATTTGTTTGTTACGTTTTTACGCTAAAATTGTTGAACGGATCTGGATGAAATTTAGCACATGGGTAGTCCATGACCTGGGTTAGGAAATAGGATACCTTTTATCCCGATATTTCCACGGGGTCGAGACTTATGCGGGTGAAACCGTGGGGCTAGTCATGAATAAAATGTTATTAGTTTATTAGAATTTTCCCGCGACTGCGCCTGCATGGATGTCGGAAACTATCCCACGGGAACTACCGGGATTAAAAGTACCCTATGTGTTAATCAAGGTGAGAAACTATCTGTATGCCAAATTTCATCCAAATTCGTTCCGCCGTTTTTGCGCCAATCCGGATTATGCATCCACAAACGGACAAAAACATTATTTTCGGCATCAGACTAGTTCCGCGTAGCAATTATTTTTTTCAAAAATATTCAATGTACTTCTTTGACTTCGTTCTGCTGGATATTGTATAGATCAGGTCACAAGAACTATGGATATAGAAGTATAAAACATATTTGAGTTTTTATTAAACTCGAAAAACTACGATTAGGTAGTTCCGATTTCGACTAGCGTGTCTAAAGACCAATATTTTTATTGCGAGGAGTACTTTTTCGACGAAAATCATTTCAAATATGACCATTCTATATAGTCCTTTTTTATTTTTTAAAGCACTTACTTTAGGAGCATTTTCAGTAAAACATCCAAAAGCAAGCTTCGCTCTATCACAACCTTTTATTCCGTCTTTCGTAGTTTGTTGATTCACTGCAAAATACAAAGAACATTAATTTAAAACATGTTTTTTTATCTAGGAAATATACTGCTAGCAATTAATTAATGGTTAATATTTATTTATTTATAGTAAATATGTATTTATGTTATATTATGCATTTGTGTAATATTTATAAATAACAATAGCAAAGGTATTTGACATTGAATGACGGGCATTCTAGAGTTTTAATGATTGATTTAATGGCATTTCATGCTATTGCTATGACACTATTAGCATAAATTATTATCCACCGGCGACTTGACGACGGCTCGTAATCTCCTACTTTTTGTAACTTAGTTACCTGTTGAACATTTCTCCATTATTTCATCGACGTTCTTTAAATGTTCATCATTTCCTTTGAACACCGTCTTAGCATTCTCCCGTGCTTTAGCTGGTGATATCATTCCCATGTTATCCATCTGGAAAAAAATGCCAATGAACCATCCAAATAACTGAGAAAGCCTATGAAATCAAACTACCTTTACTAACGTCGTTGGGAGTCTTTATGATAAGGAGTCTGACATAACCCTCCGTTCTTCCCTTCCTAGACAGACGGCATCCATGAGGATTTCCCAACGGAATAAAAGAAAAGGGTTACGATTAAGACGCAGACATACGACAGTGACCTTGAGTGGTTAGCTTGCGTGTTCTGTACTGAGCTCACGCAACGCGTCGTACGTTCAGCCAGTAATAGGACTCGCCCATCAAAGAGCGCTGTCCCCAATTTGACGTATTAATAAATTATTATACACAAAAAAAGGTATTTTAATGAAACGCGCATATTAAAAGATCAATAATTAAATTATCTTTACATTGATGAAGGTTTCAGAAAAATACGCTCGGTAGATTTTGCGCCATTCTGAGTTTTTTATCCGCGTTAGATTTAACTTTACAAATTAATTTCACTATGTAATATAAACATAATCTAAAATATTCACATATCAAGTTATTGAGAAAATGCTCTAATTTAACATATTTTTTTTTTCAAATCATTAACACTACTCGTTTAGACGTGATCTTCAGTTTAAAATCATAATAAGTCGGTTATCGTCGCCTTAACAGATAGTCGCCAACCTCCTCAAAACTCCTTATTTTGCTAACATGAAGAATCCCATGATAGCAGTGGTCGTTGTCGCACTATCTTGTAATTTATTCATTAGAAGTAACTTTTTATCCCTTAAATTGGTTGTACCTATCAGTGCAATGTTATCAGCTAGTTTCTTACCACTCCAATTTTCTTGAACAAACAAGCTACGAAGCATTTTGGATCGTTTCCATTTGGAATCATCTTGTTCTTAAAAGCCCTGATATCTGACAATGATAAAGGATGATCTTTCATGCATTGAAGACCTACGGTCACTAATTCTTTTTGGATGCCAGACTTTTGCGCATCCGTTATTGCCTGGAATTAAATAATAAAGAAATTAAAGAAGTTCTTAATATTATACGTACAACCATCAGAATGGAAAGAAAATAGGTTTATTGATCACAGAAACATGTGCATGCAAGAAGAAAAGTAAACTCGAATACCTAAAAAAGAATATAAGTATTTCAAAGTCGAATATAGTTCTGTAAATGAAATATTTGCAAAAGCATATACTTGAAAAGAAGGAGTGTAGTAATTCTTTAATTATACTTACCGCACCATGTTTTATTAAGAACCAAAACAGCATAACGTAACCAATACGAATAAAATCCATTGAAGGATTCATACTCGTAATCATTTATTAGCTACTGAAGATATTTCACAATTAATAAATAATAAAACCTTTGTCTTAGATCGCAGTATTTTGTTTAAATACAATGAGTAGTGATTTCTGATATATAATTATATGCCTGATATATATTTATGAGCGATTTATGTGGAGGACTTTTAATTACTAATAATATTGTAGTAGGTAGGTACTTGTAACACAATCAACTAGTAGCGAAATGTAACCAAACCCGAACACTATTGATCACTATATTTGTGTTTCGCTATATATATCAATTATATTTGAAAATACATGATGAAACAGCTAAACTGTTTGAATGACTATTTTGGCAAAACTCAACCTTCGATTTGAAAGCGGAAGTTCGCCCTAAGCTTGAACAATTGTATACTCCATACTAAACGGATTACAATCCGATTCGTCGGTAAAACGAATTGGGTTAAACTGTTCACAGATTTTTGTCAATTCATTTGGAGCTGTGATATCATCTGCAAAGGTACTCCTATCTAGAACATCGCTAGTACCTATATTTTTTCAGAAGATATTGGTTGTATTGAAAAAGATCGTATCGATATTTTCTATTCGAAAACCACACGTGACGTGTAAAAGTGTTTGTACAAACCTACTTACAGAAAATAAATCATTTATCACAACAACAACATTTTTAGATAGGTAGGTTAGTGCAGTTGCAGTGCCTAAGGTATAACCCAAAAATTAATAATACGAGTACACCTTCGGCATAACATAAAATTTATTAAAAAGACACATTAAATAGGAAATTCATACGGAAACCATTTTTGTAGGTAGACTCATCCCTTGTTGCAGAAATTACTGAAAAAGAGAAGATAAGGTGTCAATAATATTTTTTTTTTATCTCACTAAAATTCTAGACCGATTCCCTGTGTCCTAACCAAAAGCCACCAGTCACGGAGCACGGAGACGCCTTGGCGGCCGACGCTGCTGGCGCCGACGGCGGCGTGGCGATTTCGTGCTTCTCTGTAGTAGATGTCGTATTGTAAAATCCAGAAATTATTGTAGAAATGAAATAAATTGTGTAGTAAAAAAAACTCGGGCTTAATACAGCTAGAGATTTTACTCAGCATTGGTTGATGTTTGGCTTATTATCTATATAAACCCAGTCACGGAAACAGCGATAAATTCGAAAACTTTTATGTTTAATTCAGACCAATAGAGTTAACTTAAGAAAATTCTTACTTCTTTGAGCTCCTTCATACATTTGAATAAAACGTCAACCCGTTTCATTACAGATTCTTCATCATCACCATCATTATCTCCCTTGGCTAATAACAGAAAAAAATATATCAATAAACTTCCCTTTTCTCTGTTTATTTTATATACTCTATTCTTTTTTGTTCGATAAACATTAAACAAGTAACTAACTCGATTTATGCCAGAATACTTCATGCCAGAACAATAAATGTATTTGGCATATATCGAACAACCCATGTTTTTCTGAAGTGACTACCTAACTAACTCGATTTATGTAATGCCAGAATACTTCATGCCAGAGCAATAAATGTATTTGGCATATATCAGCTACCCATCTTTTTCTGAACTGACTACCTATTATAATCTTTCAAATATGTAAGTTAAATAAATATATCATTTATTTTGGACCAAGCTTGTACACATTTATAAGCTGCCTGCCAAACTGCGTGACAGTTTGTCGGCAGCCGCTGAGCTTAGTAACCCGCGAAATTCATATATTCTTACGTTTTTTTGCAATTTGCAGGTCAGTGTCAGGTTGTATCTTGATCAAAATATGATTCGCGACTATAACAGATATGTATTTACAGAATTATAATCATAAGAATCATTAATACATCTCTCTATTTTAGATTTGTTCCCCAATATCATAATTTCATGAAAAAGTCATTCAATACAATTATATAACATAACATCACGCCTGTAATCCCCGAAGGGTGAGGCAGAGGTGTACCTATAGTACACCCATATTTCGCCGTTTCACCCATAGCACATATTTTTTGCTTAGACCCAAACAGTGCATCTCTGCACTGTTTTTATTTTTTATTTAGATATAAATTAACCACAGAAGTTTAATGTCTCCCATTAATTTTAATATAAAATGTATGCATTAGATCAAAAAATACTGGCTGAATACAAAAATTGCAAATGTATTATGGGTATGTTAATGAGAAATCCCGTGTGTTTACAATATACTGTATTTTTTAGTGATAGCTGTTCGTCAGGAATAATCCGTAAAAATGCAACAGTCGGTGTATCAGTGTTGAGCCATTAGGTAGTATATGCAGGAACGCAGGCGTTGCCGTTGATTACTTCACTAATAACGAAAATCGTTTCAAGCAATGGGAAATTGCTACTGAAGCTTGCGGGTGTTGACCTAAGGACGAGCTGCTTCTCACACGGACAACTGTACGTTGCTTGCTCCCGCGTCACCAGTCTTGATTGTCTATAAATTTTGACTGCTAAGACCAAAACTACAAACTTAGTATACAGTGAAGTTTTATAAAAATGTGGCTGTTATTTTAGTATACTGTGGTGTCTTACGACTTCCAGGCGAACGAAGTAGCCGGAAGAAGCTTGTAATAATTAAAATAATAATTATGGCACACTTACCATCAAAGCAGCCATCTATTTGGTCTTGAATTTTCTTAGCTTGGTCTTTATCGTCTGTGTATTTCGAAATTGTTTCATGTAATGTGTCACGGTTGTATTTGCCAGCCTCATCCAGCTAGAATGAAAGGATTCTTACCCTGCGTCCCAACCGAAAACGACAGTCGTGCGAATACGCGATCATTTATCTGAATAATGACATACATACGCGACTAGATCGCGCAAGTACGTGATATTCTTAAAAACGAGATGATCGCGTACTCGCGCGGCGATCGTTTTCGCTTAGGATGCGACTTTTATTTATATAAAATAGGTCTTCATCGTATAGATGAAAACTTTTTTTGGTTTAATTCTTATACCTAAGTACAAGTTTTCAAAACTTCCTACATTATTATTTTCCATATAGTTAAAAAAAGAATAGGCCCGTTTTGACATTAAACTTGAATCGATTTATCGTGAGTATCGAGTACCGACTCATATGGTTACTTCACTAGTTCGTCGCGATGCGATGGTCAATCACGACGTAACTCTCGATTCAAGTTAAATGTCAAAACGGGCCTATTATTTTTTGACAACTTTATCATGCACCATGCCAATGCCACGACTGCACTTGAGTTCATTTGTTTTTAGGTTAAACATAATCAGCCTATAATGTTCCAACTGCTGAGACCCAGGCCTCCTCTCTGTGAGAGGGAACGGGCTGAAATCCACCACACGGGCCCAATGCGGGTTGGTAGAAGTCACATGTATTCGAAATTTTAGTTCTAGGACATGCTGGTTTCTTCACGATGTTTTCCTTCACCGTTGTTAGGGTCCCTTGCCTCAAAAGGAAACAACGGAACCCATAGTCTCGGTCTTCAGATTGACTGGCCTTTATCATTCGTACTTACAAGGCCTATTTTCTGCATTAAGCATTTCTTAAAACACGGGTCCATATCCTCGCCTTTCTTGTGTTTCTTGTAATCGTCTTCGGTAAGACCGCAGTCTGATCCACATTCCTCTACAATAGGTGTCATTGCCTCCATGAATGCCTTTTTTTCTTCTTCAGATATGCACTGAAACAGCAGAACTAAAGTAGAAAACCTAAAAGTACTCTAAGAGATGAATCTCATATAAAAACTTTGATTAAAGTTCTTAATAGGCTTAAGCCACGGTAAAAAAAATTTTTTGAATATCTCAAAAAATGCCGAAGTTGTATGCGTTTTAAAGTCTATTGTAGACAGAGACAGCGCTGCTGCGATCTGACGTCACAACACAGGAACGCCATAGTAACTTCGCACCATTCAATACAATGATCGTTTTGCGTGACAAGGATAGTAGAATAATTTCAAAAGCGTGTAACTTCTCCATTTTTCCACCGATTTTATAAGTTTTTTCACAAATTGTGTTTTTTAGTAACACCTTTAAAAATAAGTATTAATTCATGTATATTTTTGATAGCAGTCAAATACCTTATTTCATTTCATTTTCTATTATACGGTAGAGACCTTCTCAAACTACTTTAAATGTGAACCTAGAATAAGCTTGTCTTTATGAGGAGAAATAAAGAATTTTATTATTATTATTTCCTTTATTTAATGTTATACATATCAATTATATTTTTAAATATTAGAATATAAAAAAAGTATATAAAAACATTTAAAAATATAAAAAATATTTGTCCGCCGGTAGCGGGAGCAGGGTCCAAGCTACCGGTGGTTAGGGCTCCAGAGATAAAAACCTCCTCACGATGCAAGTCGTATCGAGGAGTACTGCTTTCTGAATCAGGCCCTTGATCCAACCACCTAACTAGAGCCTCGAGAGATGTTGATCGAGGCTCTCGGCCATCAGGCCATTGGCCGATATGACAATCGGCACAATGATAGCCGAGCTCACATTCCACATGTCAACAACCTCGTGCGCTAAGTCGAGATATTTAATTTTTTTCTCTTTCTCAGCTTTCACGAGGTTCTCGTCATGTGGAATCGTAACATCGATAATCATTGCGCGGCGCGCTAATCGATCTATCACCACTGTATCAGGCTTATTGGCGACAATAGTCCTGTCAGTGATGATAGACCGATCCCAGTACAACGTGACATGGTCTTTTTCGAGAACTGGGTCGGGCACATACTTGTAATACGGTACCTCAGAACCTACAAGTTTATATTTCAAAGCAAGGTGGTTTCAAGCTGGTGAATAATCCTGGCTACTTGGTTATGCCTGTGCAAGTACTCCCCGTTAGCCAGACGAGAACAACCAGAGTTAATATGTCTGATGGATTCACCCGGACGGTGGCATGCCCGACACACGTCAACCGTCCCATCCTTCATAATATGTCTCCTTTAGTTAGTCGTCAAGATAACTTCGTCCATAATTGCACAGACAAAACCTTCGGTTTCCCCGAAAAGGTCTCCAAAACGTAGCCAGGATACGGACGCTAAGAAATCTACACCGGGCTCATGTAGAGCCCGATAGAAGCACCCGTGAAGCTCCTTGCCCTGCCATATCTTCTTGCGGTCATCGGTAGTAAGTATTACAGGTTTGCGCCAGTTCTCTTTAGCCATGGAGAGCGGGGTGAGCGCCTTGTCTACTGCGACCACATCAAGATGCATACCCAGTTCGGTTTTTAAAAAATATTTCCTGAGACTGCACACCTCGCGGTTGTGGAGGGTCTTCGCATTTAAAAAGCCTCGACCCCCGCACTTCCGCGGGATGTACAGTCTCATCGCCGATGATCGTGGGTGATGCATCCGGTTTGCGGTCAGCAGTGTACGGACCCTCCTATCCAGGGCTTCCAGTTCGGTCTGAGTCCATTTGAGTATGCCAAAGGAGTACATCAAAACCGGCATGACCCAACCGTTGAAGGCGCGCACCTTGTTTCCGCCCGAAAGAAGGCTAATAAATACCTTTTTCAGGCGACCAAAGAAGCGCTCCTTCAGCGATTGCTTCATGTCAGCAACGTTGATCCCTAACGCTTCTGACATACCCTAATACTTATAGCTTTCGGATGAGGAGAGAGATCTAAGGTGTATGGAATCCGAGAGTTGCGTTCCCTCGGATTCCACAATCTATTATTATTATTATTACTCTCTTACTGTATCGATTATTTACTGAAATCAAACCTTCTTATTAGTCATTGGTCTTTAGCAAAACTTACATTAATATTCCAAAAATTAACGGCCACCAGTGCAAAATATAGGCAAACAACACTAATCTTCAACATTTTGAAATGACAAAAAGACAACTTGTATAAAAATTTACGCTTCCGGTTTTATATGTTTGAGCTTGTAAGGGAAACTATTATAGTATGGGCGGTTCTGTAATTTTATGGTCAGATAATTACCATTTTTAATATATTATATTTTAATGCTGATGCTGTAAGTATGTCAAGTGCGAACCAGATCGGTAAGCTACGATCTTGTATATAAAATATGAAAATAAATAACGGTATAATGATAATTCAAAGTGACGTCTGCATTTCAGACATTAGACGTCCGTCAATTCCGCGGACAAATTCCACAGGACAGCACAAAGTCAAGCTAGTGCAAAGTGAAGTGCTACTAACATAGCCTTTTTGTTAAGTACCACAAGTTTAGTTTATATTAAAATAAGTATGTATGTTTAGGATAAGATATTTTTCTATGGACCTGTGTCGCCTGAAATAATGTTATTATTGCCACCGACGACGCTGTGGATGTTGCGAAGTTTTGGGACAATAATATTTGAAACACTATCGTGCCGTTAAAATAAAAATTATGTATTCAAATTAGGCTAAGAAATAGTACCTACATTACTGCAGCGGCCTGCAACGGGGGCATGGATGCACGAACATGAAAATGTGGGCCGAGGCGAAGCCGAGGCACTCATACGTGAGTCCATCAATGCCTGGTTGCGGCCAAGGCTTGTATAGTGCGTTCCTCAAATAATGCGCGAAAATTCAAACTAAGTAAATTATTTATAAATTCCAGATTCAATGACGAACAACGATAATTTTTCACGCGCCAATATGTTAATTTTGTTTTTTTTTTTTACTTTAATCTGCTCTATTTGCAAGCCAGTTCGAAATTTAAATAAAATCTTTGTTAAGCTACCTCCTTGGTTGCTATAAGTCGACGTAAAAAGTTCGTTCCATTTTGAAATTACACGACACTTATGAGTTTGCATACGAATAGTAATTTATTTGGCCGCTAAACACGACAGATGTGGATTTTCATTCTAACATTGGTGGCTGCTCGCATGTATTTGACCAGTACAGCAATTTCGATTTATCTCGAAGAAGGTTGTCAAAATAATGCCCGAATTTCCAACCACTTTAAGCACGTCAAAATTTTATAAGACAGTCCTCCAAAAGGCCACTTCCTAGTGTTTTAGCTTTGAAGAAGAAGTGGCAACATACTCACTAGTAACACAACTGTCACATCGACACGAAAAGGAATATGAGTATTTTCCCATTTTCTTTTCAGTCTCCCTAAAGTGTCTCCCTATGTGTCTCCCATTGCGATTCACAAGACACAAGCCATGATTCAGACGAAAAACATGTGATCCGTGGAAACTACCAACTGCTCTAACGTCAGATGTGAAATCCTCCTCCATCACTCCTTCAGGAGTGATGTATGTTGTAAGACAACCTTCTAAACCAGTTTTTTTTCTATGCTGGGTCATTATCATCGCATGTCTCCGCCCAACGCTCCATCGGAAGCTATACCTACAAGAATTATAAACACAAATATAAAGTTCCACTTCAGTATCTAAGGAACCCTGGTAGGAAATAAAATAAACATGGTAATAACGTGCATCAATACAATACAAATAGCGATCATTTGCTATTTCCTCTTTCTATTATATTCGAACACACAATGGAGCAACACCAAGCTAATTATTAATTCGTAATAAAATACCTACACATTGAATACGGCGTAAATAATTTACCCAACAATGAAATGTAATGTCCTATGTGAATATCCTTCTAATATTCAGTATTTCTGGTAGTGTCGTGTAGTCATGACAAAAACTGAAAATAGAACATTTTTCAGTCGCTAGAACATTTTTCAGTCGCTTCGTTCTTCAAGAATCATAATTATGTCCCAAGATATTATTACCGTCTTATTACAAAACAAGATTTATATTTTGACATGGCTTAAACCATGGAGCCAGTTTTTGTAATAAGAACGTAACTGTGGTTGAAATACCGTTCTTATAATACCGAACTTTACAATAGACGGAATAAAGTTTGAAATTCAATAATGGCTCCATGGTTTAAACCTGGGTCTGAACAAGAAAAATGTGGCAAAACGTGGGTCTGGGTGTACTAAAGTACACATCTGCTCAACCCTTCGGGGAAACAAGACGTGGTGTATGTTAAAATACCATCCAAATACCTGACTTTTCCGGTGGATTTTCCAAAAACTTTCTTTCATGCATACCTTGTCCTGACAATTCTGAACACAACAAAAACAATCTGCCAAATCGGTCGAGGCGTTCTCAAGTGATGATCTTTGATATACGCGGCAATTGATTTTAATTTATATCCGTAGACTACCATAATAATTAATTACGTTTTGCTCTGCTTCAATCTTTAATTTGTTATTTGGAGTGTCTATTTAGATTTAGTAAGTATAGGTAGGTACAAACAGGAAACGATTAAAACTTTAAGTACATCAAACTGACTGTTGCAAGAATCATGATGCCATTTTTTTGTTTCCCTTACTAGACAGGCTTGCATAAACAGCAACTCTACACACAGACGCGACTTGACCCTTTTCTGAGATACCAGGAAATGATTCCTTCTTGAGCCCGCCTGTACAAATTTCTAGGGGTAGATATCACAATAGTTTGTCACGCCTGTGTGACAGAGCCTTCAATGAATAACTATAGACTATATAATTAAAAAGGCAATGTTTATCAAAAGTTTTGCCTACCTAAGTGCGTAAATCTCCTTTTCTTTCAACTACGTAGTAATGTTATCATTCTACAAATAAGACCTAAAGATGTTAAGAGTATTATTGATTGCATGTCTCGAGGTAGATCGCCTGGACATGACAGCTTGAGCGTTGAACATTTACGGCATGCTGGCTGTCATTTGCCCAGAGTGTTGGCCATGCTTTTCTCCCTGTGCATGAGTCATAGATATCTCCCTCAGGACCTCATGAGAACAATAGTCATACCGATCGTTAAATGTAAAACAGCAGATATTTGTGATAAAAGTAACTATCGTCCCATCTCCTTGGCAACAATTCCGGCTAAGGTAATGGATAGTCTGATTAACAGGCATTTAAGAAGGAACCTGAACCTGCATCACGCACAATTTGGCTTCCAACCTGGCCTTTCAACTGAGAGTGCCATTCTCTGTATGAAGCACACGGTTAGGTATTATTTGGATCGTAGGACACCTGTTTATGCTTGTTATTTAGATGTATCCAAAGCCTTTGATCTAGTTTGTTATGAGATCCTGTGGGATAAACTGCGTAACCAAAATGTATCTGCAGAACTAGTGGAAATTCTAAAATTTTGGTATGACAATCAATTAAATGTCGTTAAGTGGGCGGATTGCTTGTCTAAGGAGTACAAGCTAGAGTGTGGCGTGAGGCAAGGGGGAATTTCCTCGCCCATTCTTTTTAATGTATATATGGATGCCTGATTGGCGAGCTCAGTAGCATGCATGTAGGTTGTCATATTGATGGAGTCGCTGTCAATAATATAAGTTATGCCGACGACATGGTGCTGCTGGCCCCATCAATTAGAGCCCTTCGTCTGCTTAAAGTTTTTGAGCGGTATGCCGAGAATCATGGTCTCAAGTATAATGCTGCCAAGAGCGAGTGTATGTTTTTTGGTCTTCGTGATAATGATAAAACCCCTCATGAACCTCGGCCTATTTGTTTGAATTGTTCGGTTCTCCTCTCACTAGAGTGAAAAGGGTTAAATATCTTGGGCACATTGTCACCGATGATCTAAGGGACAACGAGGACATTGAACGTGAACGCAGAGCGCTGGCGGTCCAGGGTAATATGTTGACTCGCAGGTTTGCTCGTTGCTCAGCTGAAGTCAAGTTAGCGCTATTCAAAGCATATTGCCAATCTTTTTACACGAGCAGCCTGTGGGTTAATTATACTCAAAAGGCTTACAGCGCTCTGCGGGTACAATACAATAACGTCTTCAGGATGTTGTTGCGGTTGCCGCGGTTCTGCAGTGCGTCGCGTCGAAATATCAGTGTCCCATACACTCGCTCTGGGTAAGCATCGTGGTTGGGACGGTAAAATAGAATGTGTATTAATTTGTTATTTATATTTAAATTTTACATACTAACATAGTTTATAAGCTCCTGTTGTTACTAACCATAATGGATCATGTTATCTGAATTATAAATAAATAAATTAATCAGCACAACACCGATCACAAAGCACATAATTATTTTTTGCTTAGAACCAAAACAGTGCAGAAATGCTGTATAAAATCTCATTGCTCCACTGTTTTTCAGTTCAACAATGAGATTTCATACATAGTTACTACACTGTTTTTATTTTTTAATTAAATATAAACTTACCACAGAGTTTTAATGTCTCCCATTAAGTTTAATATAAAATGTATGCATTAGATCAAAAAGATACTGGCTGAAAATAAAAATCGGCTGAATAAAACCGACTTGGTGAAAAAGTTTTGTTTCACTAACTTGAGTTTTTATTTTGAGTAGGTATATTTTATCACGGTAAGTAGATTGGTAGTTGAAAGAAAAGTAGATTACACACCTTGCTAAAGTGAGTTATTAATGCACTCGTGCTTTAATGACTCACTTTGCGCTCGGTGCAACAATCTACTACTGTTATACCTACATCTACGTTCAAGAGCGGAACAGCTATATCCATTAAAGTAAGTAATGAGGTGTCAGATGAAATTATATTTATCTCAGCAAGTTCAGTGAATACGTGTTGTTTCCCGTCATATCCTCTGTAAGACATATTGAACGATTGAATGCAACACAAATTACAGGTTATTTATAAGATCGTTGTTACATTAATTACAAGGTGCACGCAGTGTTTGTGCATTACGGATGGAAACGTGACCGTCCTTCGTTTATTTATACCTTCACAGACACGTTGAACGTACCTGAGGAGTAATTATTCAATCTTTGAAAGCAGTTTAAGGAGAAAAAGTTAAAGAAAAACATGGAACTACTCCAAGTTTTTCTTTACCGCGCTTAATGAGATATAGTTGTAGGTGGATTGACTAATACGTTTCAAAAATGCACCCACTTATGTGGATAAAAAATCTTAAAAATAACTTGTACATTATTATCGGAAGCTATCAAAGCATTTATTACACAAAAAAAAAACTAGTAGGTTAATCCCGAATCGGTCCATGTTGGGTATCAGGCACGTAAGTTGTAATCAAACGTATTCTTTCTTGTATTAATCACCAATCTGAAAATACAATAAAATGGCGCTATGTTATTGTCTGTCAAATTCAAAATATTTGTGGACTCCTCTCCTCTATCGGGTTGATGGAATGGCCTATACCTACATAGCCCTTGTAAATAGACAATCATATAGCCGTCAACTACGAGTTCTATACGAACCTATGTTTTTATTGTATACACCATGGCATTTTAGTCGTCTTACAACGGCAGCCCACTTCATGTATCCAATGACTACTAATCATTCTTATAAGAAAAAAAAATATTTATTATCATTTGAATAATTAAAAAAAATATTATATAGAAAGAAAGAAAATACGTTTATTTGCGGTAAAAATTACGCAAAAATGAACATAAACACAAAAATAAGAAAAGGTTGGGGGAAACATGCGTCACATCAAGCAAAAAAAAAACAAAAAAAATATATATATGTTTATTATGACGTAGTTTGAAACACTGTGTTACGAGCCTTGCGTTTCAAGAGCGGCGCGGAATGGAGTGCAAGGCTCGCACCGCGCTCATAACCAGGGTGTTCCGTATTTCAAACTACATCATGCGTCATAATGAATAATAGATATTTTTTTAATGATTCAAATGTTAATATTTTTTTTTTCTTTTAAAAATGAGTAGTAGTCATTGGATGGACATGAAGTCGGCTGCCGTTGTAAGACGATTAAAATGCCACGGTGTATACAAATTATACGCCAATTTATATATAAGTACTATCAACCAAAAAAAAAAATGGTCTCTCCACAATACTCAGGTATAATATTGTGAGAGACAATACCTGCAGTCTGTCCTTTTCTTTTTAAAACCATCCAAAGGTTGTCTTTAAAAGATCGCTTTTATAAGGCCGCCCATTGTGTCACCCTATTTAAAATGACTACTTTTATATATGTAACTCATATGAGTATTCTATTCTATTCTGTACCTACATCTCGTAGTAACATTGCATGAAAAAATAATTGCTGGGAAACGATTTTTAATTTTGGTTTTTACGGTAGCGCTTAATGTAGGTATAACACGCAAAACATTAAATTGTGCTTATGAATTTGCCTGCAACGATACAGGGGTCGTAAGGGTATTTTAAGTTAACATTTAAAACGTTAGTAAAACTTGGAACTTTGACCATCATATATTCGCAACCAGAAGGTTCCCAGGTATGGCCCAGTAGAAAAAAATATATAATGACGAGAAGAACATGTAACTCTCAGCTTCGTTAAGCGTCTTTTCACACTGGTTATTTTCATCAAATCCCATTGCTTTACCCTCTTCATAAATATCTACATATAAAGCTACAGCCAGAAACCAAACCTTTTCAATATCCATAGTTAAAATTTTGATAGACCGAGGTTTGTGGTTTATCTCTTCCTTTTAAAAATAAAAATATAATATCCTAACCTAACTAAAACTATTAACAAACTAAAATATGGCTCGAAGCCATATTTTAGTTTGTTAATAGTTTTTTTTTCCTCCGCATCGCTATCGACTGGTAATGTACTAAAGAGACTGGCGAACTTGCCACGTAGTATGGCAATGATAGACTTACTTTTTTCTTAAGTTCCTGTAAACAGTCAAACAGCATCTTTGCTCTGTCGCATCCCTTATCGCCGTCAGTGACTTCCTCTTCATTCACTGAAATTTTTAAGATCAACATTTTAATACATTTTATCAATGAGAGTCTGCGAGTATTAGGCCCCCTGCGCACTAGGCAGCCTGGCTGCGGCAAACAGGCTGCGGCAGCCAGGCTGCGGCAGCCGGTCGAACATATGACGGTGT
This sequence comes from Tiliacea aurago, assembly GCA_948098905.1. NCBI lineage: Eukaryota > Metazoa > Arthropoda > Insecta > Lepidoptera > Noctuidae > Tiliacea > Tiliacea aurago. Next base: position 16,752,182 of record OX402591.1, on the reverse strand, counting down.
ATGGGAGCCCGCGCACTAAGCAGCCACGAACTCCCGGCTGCGGCAGCCAGTAGAACGCGCCTGATTGCACGGCAGCCAATTGGCTGCGCGCAGCCAGAGCGAGTGTAGGCGAATGTATGTGGCTGCTGCTGTCAGTCTCCGCGCACTTGTCGTAGCAGCCAGACGTATTTTGTGTCCTGTATCCTTAAAATATGTATGAAATAAGCTTTTAAGTGCCTTTCTAGAAAAAGAGGATGAATCCAATGTCTTTTCTTTGCTTTGCGTTTTTACGAGATAGTTAAAATATTATAAGTTCTTCCACGTCCATATCGCTCGACGATTGGGTCACAACTGGCCGTCAATTAACTGCTATAACTGGCTGCTCAAATATTTTGCGTAGCCACGCTGCCGGGGGGCCTTAAAATCTATAAAACACCAACTTGTCAAGGTTCACTCCTCGGTACACTCCGTTGTACCGAGGAGTGAACCTTGACAAGTTGGTGGTGATAGGCAAGGTAGAAGGGAAAAGACCTCGTGGTCAGACGAAGTAACTGGACTCTCTGTTACGACCGCCCTGAGAAAAGTCGATAAACGACCATCATATAAAGCCACGAAGGCCTTTCAGGGAAAAAAAACGATATTCAGTAATACCGACCAAAAAGAAGAGGATGGCCGTGTAGGTAGCATCCCGCTAGAGTATCTCTAGGACACTAAAAAGCATTGTTGACTTTTGTGTATTTTTTTAAGGCAGTCTCACCAACATTTTTCCTTAAAAAAAAAACGAATCTTTGATATTTTGGAAACCAGAAAACTATTTCATCTGATACTAAAAACCGGCTAGCCCTAAAAGATGGCTTCTAAATTGCATTTGTTCTATCATAATCATCTGCCTAGTCTTTTCCCAACTGTGTTGGGGACGGCTGCCAGTCTAACCAGATGCCAAACTCGGCCTTATTATCAAAACAAGGCTTGTCTTTATACTAAGTTTAAACTTATGATCCAGTTTTTGTAGGTTTTACAATTTTATTCTGACTTGTTTTGTAATAAGTCGATTGAAGTTCTAGTCTCCACAGAGACATAAGCAAGTACCACCTACTAACTGACCTTTAACACATTCTCCTCCAACTGCTTCGAAAAACTTGATAACTGGCTCACTCGTCAAGTGTGACTTGGCAAAGGCAACGGTCTTATCAACATCCAGCTTTCCCTCACTGTCAAACTGAAATGTGTATTAGCAAAAGTGTTAACATGTGCAAGAATGAACCGCGTTCTGCTGCCTTGCTTTTTCAGTTTTCAGTGTGTGGTGTGGTTTTTTGTGCTAGATTTACTTAGCGTACAAAGGGTGCGGGCTCCTTTTACTAAACCCGCGCAGTCTGACATTCTGTAACAGGACTGTATCTTTTTAACCGTTATAGGCGCTATGGCTGCATTTTTTGGGACATTGAGGGCAGGATTGGAGGTGGGACATAGTTTGCAACACAGCCCCACATCCATACCTACTGCCATACCGTCCAGGTAGCCACTTTGCTAGGGTGACCTCTGCGCTACCACCGACAATTCCGTGGAAGTAGGGAAGTTTTGGGCCAGTAAATTTCAATACACTGTCGTTGCATCAACACGAGAAAAAGAAGAAGACCGTTATAATTACCTAGTTATTAACTACAAAGAATTCTACTTACAAATTCAGCTTTCTTCAAGAAACAGCTCATGAAACAAGGATCAATATCATCTGCACTGCCTTTTTTCTTTGCTTCTTCGAATTGCTCTTCGGTTATTCCATATTCTTCGGCACATTCCATTAGAAATGGATGCAAAGCTTCTTTTATGCTGGACTCATCCTCTGAACCCAGAGCCTGAAATACAAATCATCTTATTGAACATACGTACCTACGCATGTACACACACATTCATACATACACACACGCTTACACAACTCATACACCGAGAGCTGCTAAATTAATGTTTTATTTTCTTTTTTCTATATACTCTCTATTTATTTGACGGCGCAGCAAGTGGCGCCGCCTATTTTTCTTACGAAGTTACTGGAATCACCGAAAAGGTCGGATGAGAGAGACACTGGCTGGTGACAGTCACTCTAGCTGAGCGTCTCATCCTTAGGTCGCATCGATGGTTACGTGGCGGCCGTCTCACAGAGTACATTAAATTCTGATGACGGAAGAAGAAGATTTCAGATGGGAGCCGCTGTTGTACCACGTCCACAACGAACTGCTATTATTTCGGCACAATCATTTTTTGTAATACATATTTTTTATTTCAACGACAACGCTTGCGTTTCTGCATACTACAGTATAATATTGATTTAGGCGTGGGAACGCCGTTGATTACTTCACTAAGAAAAACTTTACAAGCAATGGTAAATTGCTACTGTAGGCTACGGGAGTCGACCTCAGGACGAGCTGCTTCTCACACGAACAACTGTACGTTGCTTGCTCCTGCGTCACCAGTCCTGACTTTCTTTATATTTTGGCTGCTGACCCAAAAACTACAAACGAACACACACAAGTTCTATATAAAGGGAAGTTTTATAAAAATGAGGCTGTTGTTTTAGCAGCTTTTATTATTTGGTCTGAGTTAGAAGCTAGTTGTTTAAATATAAATGTACCTACCAATCAAAAAAAGACACACTTTTGAAAAAGTTTTCTTGATCACTTTCAAAATAGTTTACCCAAATATTACCTAAGTAGTCAAATATAGAGAAGAAGGCAGTGATTTAGTTTAAAAATAAAACTTTAATTACAATTATTACAGTATTTAGAAGGTGTGCTCGATTAGAGCGATACAGACCGAATGGCTTTTTTTTTTCTTTTTTTTTTGTATGGCATCTCGTAGCAGACCTAGAGAGGTCGTTGCTACTTAACCGGATATTCCTGTGGCTGCCCTAAGGTTTTTAATCTTAAAGCCTCCAGCCAGGGCGCAAATTATATATATTAAAACTAAACGACAGCGCACTAAGGGCACCCCCTGTGGGGTACGGACCTCGGCTCAGGGCGTCGTTGGGGGATCACAAAATTACTAACAATTTGGGGACGGGCTGGATCAACATTTTGATCATGATTATTATCAGGGGATATTATATTTATTGCTACGGCGCTCTCAGCCTCTAACCGGGCGGCTGGCGCATCGACATTCAAGGGACGGGGGGGAGGACTTTTATTACCATTTACTCGGGAAGTTCGCGTGGTACCTCGGCGGCGAGGACGGAAGGTCGGTTTGTGTATTTTGTGCACTGTACTCGTGGCCCTATTGCTTTCCTGAAGGAGAGTGATGGGGTCATCCGGATCTAAGAGAGTGTGCCTCGGTCGGCGAGTCTGACTAATGGCAGAAGGCCTGTAACTAGCGGCCTGCACAACCAAGGGGTTGCGATGACGTTCCGCGGATTCGAAAAAGCGCTTTGCAAGGCGCTTCATAAACTGTTTGATGGTAGGCATCTTAAGGTCTACGTGAAGTTGTTCGTTCCGAACGAACCAAGGAGCTTTCGTAATTCTACGGAGAAATCGGTTTTGAAGCGTCTGCATCTTATGAATGTGATATGACTTTGCGTGAGCGAAGACTACGCAGGCGTAAGTCATGATCGGTCGAATGCACGCGGTGTAAATACGCAATTTGCACTTAAGGGACAACTTGCTGCGCGGGTTGAGTACGAAGTGTAGTCGGCCGAGAGCAAAACTGGCGCGCGAGCGCACCTGTTTTATGTGCTCGCCGAACGTCATGTGATGGTCTAAGACCACACCGAGATATTTGGCTCGCTTCTCCCAAGGGATAGGCTTGCCGAACATGGTGATCGGTTGGGGCAGGGCGGGTGATCGCCGGGGCCTACAGAATAGGACCCCCTGGCTCTTATCAGGGTTGACTTCAATCCTCCACTTCCTGAACCAGGCCGCGAGTCTGTTGACTTCGGCCTGAAGGATGCGGGCGATATTGTCTTGCCTGAGGCCGGAGTAGTAGATGGCCGTGTCGTCTGCGAACAGAGCTAACTGCGCCTTTCTACATTTGGGGATATCACTAGTAAATATAGTGAATATCAGCGGTGCCAGCACAGCGCCCTGAGGGACGCCTGCGCGGAGCGGATGGGGGGAGGATAGCGCACCCTCGATGCGATAGCGGAAGGTGCGGTCCGACAAAAAGTCTCGTAAGATGAGCACGAGACGATCGGGCACACCGAGTTTGTAGAGCTTATATATTAAGCCGTTGTGCCAGACTTTGTCGAACGCTTTCGCAATGTCGAAGAACACAGCACCCGTCATGAGCCCGCGCTGGAAGCCAGCGCTTACATGCTCAACGATACGGTGGACCTGTTGTACGCACGAATGTTGGGATCTGAACCCGAACTGTTCGTTTGGGATGAGGCCCTTCGTCTCGGCATAGTCTCTGAGACGCTTATAAATAAGCCTCTCATAGACTTTGCCGAAGACGTTGAGCAGACTGATGGGTCGGTAACTGGAAGGTTCGGTCTTAGGTTTGCCGGGCTTCGGGATACCGATGACCGTGGCACTTTTCCAAGCTTGAGGAAAAATGTTGTTGCTAAGAGCGCCATTGAAGATGGTGGTCATTAGCATGATCAGGTGAGCGGGGAACAGCTGGAGCACCCTGTTGGTGATTCCGTCTGATCCGGGAGATTTACGGGTTTTCAGACCCTTGATAATGTCGTGCACTTCGTCTGGGGTGACGGGAGCCAGAGGACAATCAGGGTCTTCGACCGGAGGGACCGAATGGCTTACGAACTATTGGTACATATTCTAAAAGCAAATGGACCACGGCTAGTTCAGATAAACGTTAACTCAAGTGTTAGAAAAAGGTGCCGAAAGATATGTATAGCAATTGGAATCGGTGACATGGCTATTTAACTCAATAATAAATACAAGGTGTTAGAAACAGGGTGTCGAGTGAGGTGTTGACATTTACTGCCTGTTATGCATAATCTAAGTATTCAACAAAAAATAACTACTCACACAAGTGCTTCCCAGACAGAGCATCATAGCCACAAACGACAGGAACCCGTAATTAAACATTATTTCTTTAAAAAATCAAGACTCCGCAATAAATTAAGTACTTCACCTAAGACATATATGAGTCTAATGTAACAACTGCGACATTATTTTATATAAAATGCACGGAGATGTTAGCAAGATAATTGTGACAATTTTATCATTAAAAATTTCACACCTTATTCAAAGCATATTTTTATTAATACGATGAAAAGTGTAGAAACATTTTGTATATTTAAAAGAACATTATCTTGTAACTCAAAAGCATTAAATGTATTTCGAAAATTACTTTAACTTTTGCATCGTTAGGTACCTATTAACACAACAACCACTAAGGTCGCTCAGCGCGCTATGGAACCAGCTATGCTCGGGGTTACATTGAAGGATAAGATCCGGAAGACCAAGTGCTGTGGCGCAGCTTGGGAGAATCCTATGTCCACCAGTGAGCTGCACTAGGCTGAGTTGATTTAGTAGGTCATTCAGCTCAGCCTATCGCAGTTCACCAGACCAACAGAAGTGCTCTGCTCTTTACTAAGACTGAATCACAAACTGTCAATGATGAAAATATAAGTGCTAGAGCAAATTTTCATATTAACAGGACAGGCCGACATTATTTTACTATTCAAAAGATGTCTTGTAGCAGTAGGTACTCATTCCAAATTTATTTTTAATTTGCTGTTATTGTCCCACTGCTGGGCAAAGGCCTTCCTACTCTCCTTCAACCTCAGCCATTGACCAATCTTTGTTGAAAGAGTCCAGCGTATTCCGCCATCTCCGTCTGGGCCTGCCATGATGTCGTTTGCCACTATGCGGGACCCAACCAAAACCTTATAAATGAAGGGGGCGGGGGGAAAGTGTCAGTGATTAAAATAAACATCAGTCGTGTCCTATTTATGTTTGTGTCAATGGCTAAGAACCTTTTATCTAACTAAACAGACACCACTTCTTCTTCCCAGCTAAAGCACTAGGAAGTGGTGAAAGGCGGGCGTTTTTGGGGGACTGTCATATGTCATTTTGACTTTCAAAAGTTCTGATTCTCAGCTTAGTTTAAATCAATGACTTCAGATTTTGATTTATGTGAAGTAATGGCCCGATCTATAGCCGTACAAGAATCGTTGGGCGCGTGGCCGAAATCGGAGCTGACGCCGCCATCTTGTTTTTTTCATACATTTCACAAAAGAAATAGACAAATGTTTACCTGCAGCGCCCCTCTGTCAATGTTATTAGAGCGCCAAAAGAACCTGGTAGCTGGGACCTGAGCGAGGATATTGGCTAATCCAAAGTAAAGTTATCTTCTTCGAAAGGGACTTGTGGCTAAATAATGTCTGTGCTAATTTATCAATCCGCGAGGTTCAACGGATAATTGACATTTTACTTTATATCTATGTGAATAAATTGTGAGAATCTCACAAATTCAGAGTAAAATGTTGGAATTGTCCATGAATGTGCCTGCAGTCACCCGTAAAAATTTACAGCTATGCTATCATAGTAAGTAAACGCATACACCAAATATATCTAATCCAAATAATCTAATAGCATAAAACAACAAAAGTAAAAGCATATGATCACATGATATCACTACAATAATAATAATACTTTATTTATATATATTTTGACGGCACGGTTGGCGCAGTGGTTAGGCGATTGACTGCTGCGCTGCGTGTCGCGGGTTCGATTCCCGCACGGAACAAATATTTGTATGACCTACAAGTAGTTGTTCCGGGTCTGGCTGTTTGTGTATGTGAGTTTAAATGTTTGTAACCGCACCCACGATACAGGAGAAATACCTAGTGTAGGGCAACGTTTAAAAAAAAAAACTTTATTATCAGGCAACTAAGGCCCATAGATAAAATACACAAATATTTCTTACAAAATAATAAACTATTACATATTAAAAACATGGTAACACTATGGTAACATTTTATTTTTCAGGACGCTTCTTTGAATACTTAGAGGGAAACCGCGGGTCATTATAGTATATTGGATATCCTTCTTTGTGCTACGAGTACAACCTAAGTATAGGGCCCAATTAAGACAACCTACACGAGATATTGCAATTACTGTGTAGTTCCTGCTATGCCTCATCATGACAATTTACAGATTTTTTCACACAACGCCGCGATAACAAGGAGATATTATCTATCTTGATTGTATGGTGACATGTTAAGTACCTACACTGCACATTGTGTCTATCGATGTGTATCTATATTTTTTGCAGACCGATAGTAAAGTTGAATTAATTAAAAGACCAACGTCAATAATTGCAGCAGTCCTCATTACTAGTTTAAATTATTATTAATCATTGTGCAATTTTATAATTTTTAACGTGCCAATATTATCGTGGTCGTCCATAAAATGTTAAGAAATACGTGCACGTTACAACGTTATCGCGGTCGGAAACGCATCTTCATATCTATATCTATAAAAATCAATGCCTTTGCGTTGTAATTTTATAACTCAAGAACGGGCTCACCTATCAAAAAAAAAAGATTTAGGCTTCTATACTATTTAGTAGATGGTTTATATGAAGTTTTTTCTTTTAGGTAGGCTACGGTAGGTAGGTAGGCTACCTACCCTACCTACCTACCCTACCCTACCCTACCTACGGGTATGTAACGGTTGATATAATAACAAAAAATCTAACGTTCACTTGACCTAATTTCAGTTAATATACTTTTGTTTAATATAACGATCAATTGAGATAATGAATTGTTGATATAATTTCATTTTATCTAATTTCTTATGATATAATAAACATTTCCTATAATGCACATTTGACATAATATTCATGTAGTATATTATTCATTTATTATAATATTCATAATCTCTAATAACTTTAATTATATAATTTAGAAAATCTGATACGATTTTAAACGCCTGCTAGTATGGTGCTAGCAAAAATGCATCGCATAAGCATACCGCTACAACAGCATAACGTTGTTTGATATAACCTTTATGTAATTGAAAATCATTAGGCCTATCGTTTAAAATATATAATATTGCGATTAATTTGATTGAGCGTGCTGCGGGAGCGGCGTGACAGAAACGAATCGCTGCAAAACCGACTCCACGTAGTCTTGTCTGCCCTACCCCTAGAGTGTTATTTAAAATCGCGTAGGTGCGTAGGGGCGAGGCGGCCCGCGAGCTGAGGAGCAGGTGGTTTCAACGCTTGCCGCCGCGGCTGAGGCTGGCCGGCTGAGCCGGCCAGCAAGCCGAAGCCACGGTGGTGAGCGTGAAACACATCTGTGACGATAAGCTTGCATGGGACCGCTCGCGCTGTAGCCCTGCAGCACCGGAGCCGTGACAGAAAACATGCCTGCTGCATGTTGCAGGCTTGCTGCATGCTTGCTTGCTGTATGCTTGCTTGCTACATGCTTGCTTGCATGCTGCATGCTTGCTTGCATGTTTTATTATATTAGACTAATTAGAGTTCTAGTTAGGTTAGAACTGTGACCATTAAACATGAAAATTAGGTCAAAAGAACATTAGGTCAAATGAATGTTATATAAAAAGAATATTATACATATTGAAAATTATATAAAATGAACGTTATACTAAATGTTTTATATTAAATGAAAATTATATCATATAAAACATTAGGTCATATGAAATTAGGTTATATGATTTTATACCATATGAACGTTATTTCAAGTGAAATTAGAGCATTTGTTATTATATCATACATTACACACCCCCTACCTACCTACCTACCCTAGGTAGGGTAGGTAGGTAGGGTAGGCAGGTAGGGTAGGTATTCTTTTACCCATAGAAAGCCACGTTATTTGTGAGTGTCATAGAGTAAAAATGTTTACCGCCCAACGGAGTGGGCACGGGTCAGCTAGTATTTCCATACATTTTACTTCCCTGTATTATCGTGATGCCGTGACGTGGACGTGGACGATAATATCGTCACATTAGAAATTCTTAAGGCTTGTATTAGAAACTGAGAAAAATAATTAAAAAATTCTTTCGTCACCAATTTCTTTATTCCAGTCTAATTATTTAGTTGGATCAATCAAAAAGAGCAACTTCATCATCATCATCATTCCAGCCGAAAGACGTCCACTGCTGGACATAGGCCTCCCCCAAAGGGAGGGTTTGCCATAATCGCCACGCTTGGCAGGCGGGTTGGCGATCGCAGTGATGTTAAAATGCATAGAGAACGCTGCTGCCCATTCTCTAGTAAGTCCCTTAGTTGTCTTTTACGATACTCACGGGAAGAAATGGGGCGGTGCTATTCTTTACGTCCGGCACCACACGGACAATTAGATATTTATAAAGTTAGATATTTGGCCACTCCCATTCACCAATTTCAAGTCATCTTCTCTTCTTGGATCTAACGATGGCCGCCAGTTTACCTGCATTTACCAAAGCATTACCTAGTAGGTAACTAGCTGAACGTAAAACTAATAAGTAACGATCTTGTGGTGATAATGTCACGACTACCAATCACCGCACTTAGCAAACTATTAATGACAACTTAGCTAGCATAGCTTAGGGGTAGGTTCAGTATGGATAAAGGAACCCAGGTAAAATAAAAATAAAATTCAAAAAATTAAAAACAAACAAAAAATTCTAATATAAGTACATAAAAAAATTATAAAAAAACTTTTTACAAAAAAAAACTGACTTCCAAAAAAACACTACAAAGTAAAAAATTACTTTAATTTCGGAAGTCGGTGGCAAAAACTAAAATACAGCTCCAAAGACACCGGTTTTTTTTTTTTGTAAAAAGTTTTTATTTTTCACTTTTTAGTGGGTTAGACTTTAATTTATCTAAGTTACAATAGTCTAATGTTAACTGCTCATCACCTTTTACAAAATATAGCTTTTTCCGATGCTGATACGTTGATTGTTGAGGAGTTCTCCTGGTGAGAACCAGGAGAACTGCCACTCACTATGTGCATAGTGACGAGTATAAATTGCTTAGCAAACACATTAAAGTACCTAATCGAATCGCAACCCGTTAAATACTTATTATTATATTGTTCCGTTGGCTATCTGTGGTCTCCATCATCAGTTCCACTTCACCAAATGGTGCTTTTCAAGAGAAAATGCACGAGTTACTATAAAAAATACCCAAATCGTCGTATAAAATTTGAGGATTTCCCTCGATTTCTATGGGATCCCTTCATCAGATTCTGATTTAGTGGCAATGGGACCACCTCGGGAGCATACCCTTTCAAACAAAAAAAGAATTTTCAAAATCAGTCCACGATTGACGGAGCAATCGGTAACAAACATAAAAAAAAGCATATATACGGTCGAATTGAGTAACCTCGGTTAAAAATAAGTCCCTTCGTACTTTAACGGGCTTAGGACCGGCAAATAAAATAATTTTAATTCTAAACGATTGCTATTTTTAACCGACTTCCAAAAAGCAGGATTGGTAGTCGGTTATTATTTTTTTGTAAAATGTTTTTTAAGTTAGTAGGTACTAAATTAGGTTGATCTTGCAATAATTTTTTGGATTTTAATGTTTTTTTTTTCCTGGGTTCCTTTATCAATACTGAACCTACCCTTAAGCTATGGCACGCAGTTACTTTAACACCCTGTATATTATTAACTTATTAATTTTACATAGCGTCAAATATTTTATCATCTCAATAATTTTGTTAGACTCAAATATCTTCTTGGTCTCTCTCCAACCAGACGGATTTGGACGGATAAACCTACAATGTGCGGTGAACCATAATTACATAATACGTAAACAGTAGGTAAATAGGCTTCCAAGGATAATTACATACGAATACATAAATATTTCCTTGCGGTAATAGCACACGCTCAGTCTTTATGACAATCGTCGTACTGAATGCACGGTTTATTCGTGTAATACTTTTGGGTATTTCGAAGATTTTTTTATTTTTATTTATTTAATACTTTAAAACACAAAAATATACAGAGGCGGATTTAATGCATAGGCATATTCTACCAGTCATCCTTTGGGAGAGGCGGAGACAAACAGTGCAATAACGAAAATTAAGGCATAAATATTTATTTAAATATAGAGACATTTATAAATCTAATGGCCCTTTTTAATGTCTTTTGTGTTTTAGCTCCATCAATGTGCATTGTAATATTAGTCATACATAATCAGCCTATAATGATCCAACTGCTGGAACCAAGCCTCCTCTCTGTGAGAGGGGGTGGGCCGTAATCCACCACGCGGGATAGATGTCATATGTCTTCGAATTTTTGGTTCTAGGACTTGCCGTTTTCCTCACGATGTTTTCCTTCACCGTTTTGGGAGCAGTGGTGATGAAATTATTTACACAAAGTAAAGCGCCTGTCTGGGTTCGAACCCACGACCTACTTACTCGTAAGTCGCGGCCGTTACCACTGGGCCACCACTGCTCCTAATATTAGTCTTCTTCCTACAAAACAGAAAGATTTTGGAGAAGACTTCAGTAATGATGACTTCTAAGTTTCTCTGTAGGTCAGTAAGGCTTTACCTACTCATTTTATTTCAACTTTTTCTTTTATCAAGTTTTTTCCTAGCAAGCTTTTACATGTCGTCGCTCCATCTAGCTGGGGGTCATTATTCTTGCCGATACAGGGTCTCCACTCCAGGTCTCATATATCCACCATATATCTATCCTTCGACAAACAATGCCACCTCACTGCCACTTCAGCTTGTTTACTCTGCAAGCTACACTTCTTTTCATCTAACCTCTAACCTAACTCCAGATCTTTTCCGGATCATTTCATTTTAGATCATAACCTTCAAATAAACTCCGAGCGCTCCATCGCGCGCTGAGCGACCATGAATTTGTAGACGGACCCGACTCATCAGTGTCTTCATAAACTCATGAAGAAAATTGACGACGTAGAATTCTCTACCATTGCGCAAAGTGCTTACATATCTGCCCTTCTGCATTCAGCCTTACCTTTTTATTTAATTTTTTTGGGTGGGAAATTATCAAATAACTTCTCCCGCTCTGGGCGGAGCGGGCGGGCGTGTCAGACTTTTACTGACTAAAACCCACCATGTTCCTTCAAATGCCTGTGTGCCAGGGCCACGATATCCCTTTCGGACAGGCTCGTAACCCTGGCAGGATCCAGCCTTACCTGCATTCTACATGATACCAGCCTTATTACCTCGGGGCATCTATTCTTACGTCATACGTTACGTCCTTCGTTATTTCCGCAAGTGCGCCTGCTTCATAATCACGGCTTAGATTCTCAAGTCGGGCAAAACATTAAGTACTGGGTTTTACGGTTAGATAGTTTGGCAGGTAAACTGGATAAATAGCAATAGGCCAAGCTGAGGAAATGTAGGCGGCACACACTCCTCAATAAAAAAGTCATGTTGCTATAAATATTGACCAATTAGGTTATGGTATGGTAACATGCATGTAGCCTTCTTTCAAGCAAGCAAAATTACACACAATCGTTACTGTACTGCACTGAAAACGCAGTAGATACCTGTAGGTACTTAATTACATACGATAGCCATGCATTTACTGTTTCTACATAGGAAACATGATTTTGCGCTTTTCACGCTAGGTTAAACTTGGTCCCCCTTATTACAAAACAAGGTTTATCTTCAGACCCAGGTTTAAAACATGGAGCCATTATTGAATTTCGAACTTTATTCCGACTATGGTAAAGTTCCTAAACACAAAACTGACAACTTAGTACCGAACGAAGTTTTCAGTTTTGTAAGAACGGTATTTCAATCACTGTTACGTTCTTATTACAAAAACTGGCTCCATGATTTAAGCCATGTCAAAATAAATAAATCTTGTTACGATGGACGCAGCATTTGAAATCTTCTATAATAGCTAAGAGGTAGTTCGTACCTATCTAGAGCAGACATAGAAAAAGAATACATTACCTACATTACATAAAGGGAAAAACAGACAAGCACTTAGTGTTCACATTCAATAATATTTGAAGGTTTTTTTAGACCCGCGCCGCGTCTGGTTAAAGTCCGAACCATTGTGCATCGACCTTCAGTATAACGAATGAATGTTTATCTAATTCAATCAGTCAAGGTCAAAACTGAAAAATATGGTATAACTATCAATGTTTGGGCTCTTTGTATCTGTTATGGCTTAACCATGGCACGTTAGATGGCTATATATTTTTGTTTTTAAATACTTTTCATTCATCGTCAGCAAATAACACTATTTCAGGTTGCTTTTGCAATCTATGGGGTAGATCATGATACATATATTATCCTAAAAATATGAACGGGCCCAACATTGAACCCTGTGGGTTTTAGGGTTCCGTACCTCAAAAGGAAAAAAGGAACCCTTATAGGATCACTCGTGTGTCTGTCTGTCTGTCCGTCTGTCACAGCCGATTTGCTCCGAATCTACTGAACCGATTAAGTTGAAATTTGGGACACATATGGACTTCTGTGACACAAACATGGACGTATAACGTAAATAAATGAATTTTGAATATGGGGGTCACTTTTGGGGGTCAAATCAGAAAATTTAAAAAAATTTTTTCAATCTGTACTGTGCGATACATCAAATGAGAGAGCTTGTTGTAAGGATTTCAGATAAATCTTTTTTTAAAATTTTAAAATAAACACTTTTAAAATTATTAACAAAATAGATGAAAATAGACCATTGCGTGCGTGGTCCGACACGCACTTGGCCGGTTTTTAGGGTTCCGTAGTAAACAAGGAACCCTTATAGTTTCGCTATGTCCGTCGGTCTGTCTGTCTGTCCGTCCGTCCGTCTGCCCCGGCTTAGCTCAGAGACGCTAAGTCCTAGAGAGCTGTAATTTGGCATGGGTATACATATTAATCACACCGAAAAAGCCGTAAAATAAAACCATGAAAAACATTTTTTTAAGGGTACCTGCCTTGCACGTAAAATGGGGATGATATTTTTTTTTCTCGTCTAATACATGGTGTAGGGTATTGTTAGATAGGCCATTTAAAAATATTGTGGGTCTGTGAAAACATTTTTCAATTCTGAGATCCGTTTGCGTAATATTAAGCTTTAAAGTGCTATTTTTTGTTAGAGTCATGTGTCCCCCCCCTGCCAGCTAAATGGTTGGTTTTGGATATGTGAAAAAATTCATGGCAGTAGTATATATAACGAAATTAAAAGGAAAACTATCACAGCTAAGTAGGGTTTACAAGTTAACGAGTAATCGTCGACCAACTTAAATTTGCAGTTGAAGAATTGACCGTACCGTATATTGATGTATGGGAGAGCATGTTTTTCAACTACAATGTTAAGTTTGTTTTTGGGATGAATTCATCCTAACTACGGAACCCTTCATTGTGCGGGGTCCGACACGTACTTGGCCGGTTTTTTACTTTCAAACCCTCTGTATCCCTGACCGGGCGGCCATCTCACTGTGGGTATCTACTGTTTTTATACTTACATATTTTTTAAACATGTAACAATAAAGAATAATGAGTAAGTACTATAATCAACGGCCGTATATACATTTAGTTACAATAAAATTTAGTAGTAGTAGGTAACTAGGACAGCACTAGTTAGGAATAAATATTGTGGAAAAATCAGTGGTGTGACAAACGAGAAAAAAAATCCTGTTTGTCATACTGGTGTGATAATCTGGTGTGACTACGAGTCGGCGATCTAAATCAGTACAATGTCCAGCATCCATTATGATTAATCTCGTTGGCACTCGTGACTACACATCGAGTTATGGCCTTGGATGCAATCACAGCGATTCAACAGAAAAAAATATTCTTTGAAATCGAGTTAATTGCCAAACTTAATTATTATATCCTGAGATTAATTTTATTACTCTTATCGTGCCTACTTTCGTTTGGCCATGTGTCTATCATGCTTCTATCAATAGTGATACTTTCATCATTCTGCTAAGCCACTTTTCAGCAGTAGTGTGAAGTTGTAGGGCGTAGGTTAAAACCCGTATAGGCGCTTAACTTTGAATAAATTATTTTATCACGATTGCTCTTAAGAGGACGATAACAGACTTTTAATGATTTTATACTGAAGATCACGTAAAACCTAAACGAGTAGTGTTAATGATTTGAAAAAAATATATGATAAATTAGAGCATTTACTCAATAACTTGATATGTAAATATTTAAGATTATGTTTATATTACATAGTGAAATTAATTTGTAAAGTTATGTCTAACGCGGATAAAAAACTGATAATGGCGCAAAATCTACTAAGCGTATTTTTCTGAAATCTTCACCAATTTAAAGATAATTTAATTATTGATCTTTTAGTATACGCGTTTTATTAAAATACTTTTTGTTTTGTGTACAATAAATTAATAATGCGTCAAGATGGGGCAGCGCTCCTTGATGGGCGAGTCCTATTACTGGCTAAAATTACAACGCGTTGCGTGAGCTCAGTACAGAACACGCAAGCTAACCACTCAAGGTCACTGGCATATATCTGCGTCTTAAAACGTTGAAGGAAAACATCGTGAGGAGACCGACATGTCCTAGAACCAAAAAATCGAATACATGTGACATCTACCAACTCGCACTGCGCCCGCATGCTGGTTACGGCCCACTCCCTCTCACAGAGAGGATACCTGTGTCCCAGCAGTGGGAACATTATAGGCTGATTATGCTAAGCCAGTTTGAACTTTTTAGGTTCTTTTATAAAAAAAAAAAAAAGTTGATTGGTCTTCATCAGCTCCACCGTTTTATACTTCTTCTGCCTGCCTTTGCCGCATGTTATTTTGGCGTAAATATTTTCATATTATATTTTCCCCTGTTAGCCGTAAGTCAAGTCACGTATACCTAACATTAATTGACTCCTACCAAGTTACCAGATCTTGGTAGGTAACGCTCATCCGC
Source organism: Tiliacea aurago (assembly GCA_948098905.1). Classification (NCBI taxonomy): domain Eukaryota; kingdom Metazoa; phylum Arthropoda; class Insecta; order Lepidoptera; family Noctuidae; genus Tiliacea; species Tiliacea aurago. The sequence goes on along the minus strand of OX402591.1, from coordinate 16,736,423 downwards.
TTTTCATTCATATCGTTGTTTACACAATACATCTTTCAATCCCCTTCCTTCTATCACACTTTTTAATAATCGTCACTCTCATATCATAACATGCATTTATTTTACAACTGTCGAATTGGAAAATCAAATAAAACGCATCCAATATTATAAGAAGGATATAATCCAAAATCATGCAAATATAAAGTCTGCTGGGTTGAACTCGTACATGCATTTCGCCGAATAAAACGATGCTTCGCAGATGTCCTTGTATTTCTTTTCTGAAATATTAAATTAATATGAAAAGGGATTCATTTCAATATCAATTGGCTGCATTAAAAAAAACATAGTATTTTGTTAAAGTGTTACTACTAGATGAAATGAGAGATCGGGCCGATGGACTAAGATATGGCGCAGGAATAAAATCTACATAATTATATTCTACAAAGGGTTTCAATACCGGAATTGAAGCTACTGCAGCAAAAGCAACATGCTGAAAAACTGAAAAAATGAAAAAGTCAACTTTGGGCGAGTTCTTAATTTTTGTTGAACCGTGATACGATCATTGTACCATGTATTATTGTCATCGTGTTATATTATATTATGACCTATATAATGTTCAGAACAAATGAAACAAAGTACTCAAAAAGATCAATCTTTATTTTGTCTCCTCTTTAAGGTTCAATCTACACTAAAATTATAAAGATTTTTTTGTTTGTAACGAATAGGCTCCGAAAATACTGAACCGATTTAAAAAATTCTTTCACCAGTAGATAGCTACATTATTACGAAATAACATTGGCTATAAATTTCCTTGCACTCTTACGCGGGTGAAACCGCGGGGTGCAGCTAGTTCATGGCGGCATGGAGAGTGCGATTGTCGCAACCCAGCGCTGGGCACGCCACAATTGTGGCGATAAGTCCCAAAACAACCATGTCCGGTGAGGACAACTCAACTCTTTGAGGAGTGGCTAGAGAGGCGCCACGGCGTCCTCACCTTCCGCCTGACGCAGGTCCTCACCGGACATGGTTGTTTCGGGAGGTTCCTGTTCAGGATAAAGCGGGAGGAAACGCCCGGGTGTCACCACTGTGTGGATCGCCCGGAGGACACGGTGGAGCATACGGTGGAGGTCTGCCCGGCTTGGGTGGAGCACCGCCGTGTCCTCACGGAGGCGATCGGCGGCGGCGATCTCTCGCGTCCGGCCCTGGTTCGGGCCATGGTTCGGAGCGAGAGTGCATGGGAGGCCGTCACCTCCTTCTGCGAAGCAGTAATGCTTGCGAAGGAGGAGGCGGAACGCGTGAGGGAGAGGCAAGGTTCGCGCCCTCGCGCCCCTTGTCGCCGCAGGAGACGCCCCGGGCGTCGGGAGTCGCAAGCCGATTTCCGGCCACCGTAGGCGCGGGCTTGCGGACGGTGAGCGATGGGTAGTTCACCGTCCGATAAGGACCAGGCCCGGGTCGACGGCGCGTTGTATTCCACGCGCGCCTCAAAGAGTTGTCAGCAGCAACTGACGGGGTCCGTTAGGGCCAATGCCTGCCAGGGTTGCGAGTTTGTCCGAAAGGGATATCGTGGCCCTGGCACACAGGCAAATGAAGGAATACGGGTGGGTTTTAGTCAGTAAAAGTCTGACATGCCCTCCCGCTCCGCCCAGAGCGGGAGAAGTTATTTGATAATTTCCCACCCAAAAAAAAAAAAAAAAAAAAAAGGGGTGCAGCTAGTGCAATATAATTCAATAACTAGGTCGCATCAATATTTATTATTAAGTTTTTATTGTACTTACGAACATCTTTGCATTTTTCGACAGCAGCCTTTGCACCTTCCTTTAAATCCGGTGGATACATGAGGTCGATTTGTCGAATGGAGGCTTCATAATTCAATTTATTGTTCTTTATCTGCAAAAATAAGTAAGTATGTGAAAGAGAATAAGAGTTAAGTACGCGGAAAATGAGTTTGAATCGTCTTTAATAAGTTGCCTTATCTGTTATGAAAGATCTGTTTTCGATGAAGATACAAATACTTCAGGGGGCCTAAAATGGACGCTTTCGCAGAATCATATTATGATCTGCGTACAATTCTTAACCCGCAATTCATCTGTTTGACAGTTGTTTAGGGAGTTTCGTAAAATGGTCCACAAATTAAGAATTAATATAGTGAAGTCTAATGTTAAATAGCAGCTGTCAAACAGATGAATTGCGGGCTGTATGAATTACACGCATGATTCTGCTAAAGCGTCCTTGGAAGAAGACAGGAAATCGTCTGAACTGAATTATTTTTCAAAATAAATGATCTATCTTTATTATGATGTCATCAACTTACTAACTTTGCAACAGCTTCACGTTACTCCAAATAAATATTTACTAATTTACAGTGAAATATATTATACCGTAATTGACTATGAAACAGCGTGCCGCTACAGTGGCGACATTAATTTAACACACTTGTACAGATTCGCCTTTACGTTATATGAAAATATTTTAATTTCATTAAACATTATTATTTATTGATTTATTTACAATTTTCTAAAATAGCATCTTGGAGGAACCTGTATTTCAAGAAATGTAGCACAGAGGTAATTAGCTGGGGTCATGGATCATAACATCGAATCAATGAAATTAAAACAAATAACGTGCAATGAGTAGGCAAATTGAAGGAAATAGAAAGCTTTATTATTTAGTTTGTTTGTGTTTTTTTTTTATTTTTCAGTTTATAATTATTATCTTAATATAATATATTTAAAACAAAAATATAAAATACTTAAAATATTTTATTTTTTTATTTATACATAAAATATTTAAAAAATGATTACTGGCCACTAGCCCCATCACTGCCCATCAGTGTGTCAAATTAATGTCGCCACTGTAGCGGCACGCTGTATAACTGTAGACAGTTCTTGGCGGGAAAGTGAAGCGTCATATTCAGCAGTTTTGTTTTACTTTCAAAAATTGTTGTTTAGCCGAATATTAATATGTAATAATTCATTTCATTATTATTTAAACAAACTTTGTATTTGTTACCTAATTTTAATTGACACTGGCTAAATGTGCAAACCGCACGCACCATAACAAAAAAATAAAAAAACTGTATGTATAATATAACTAATATTATAAATGCGAAAGTGAGTTTGTTTGTTTGTTATGATTTCAAGCTAAAACGGCTAAACAGATTTCAATGAAATTTCGCACATGGGTAGACCATGACCTGGATTAAGACATAGGATACTTTTTATCCCGATGATTCCACGGGATCGAAACTTATGCGGGGCGCAGCTAGTTTTTTATAAATTAGCAAAGTCAAGTCTTGCAAATTTATTAAAAAGGTGTATATACCCATAGCCTTTGATATTGTGCAAAAAAATCCAGTAATGATAGGAACATGTACAGTTTGAAAATGCTAATTACAAGTATTCAATCTACTTACCACATTCGTCATTTCAAAGATGCAAGCTACATAGCACATCACTTTCTTATCTTCTACGAATTTTCCCTTGTCTATAGTTCCTATTTGGTCTAAAAAAATAAAAAAGGCTCATGGTTTTATAGTTGTCATGTCGTTGATTCCTTCGAGAAAGTTTGTATTCGTAAGATATTTGTGTGCCTACCTTCAGTCACTTGGTTCTTATTCATACAATTTTTCTTCAGTATTTTTCCTGAATTCTTCATTTGTTGTCTAGACATCTGAAAGAAATTTTGTAGTCCACTTATCACATTGATCACTAATAGTATTATCTTTGTTTATATCTACATTATTATTATGTGTTCTTGTACTTACGGCGTCACTTCCAGTGGCCAAAAACATGGTGATAATCAATAAACACATCCTTTTCCGATCCATCACGACACTGATAGTCAAGTCCCTTACTAAATTAAACTGTTTACTCAAGATCTTCTTGAAACCATATATACGACGTTCTTGCCCCCTGATTATAGGACAGTACTATCCACACCATTCATTCAATGCAACTTGGCGTATCATTATCTAATGCAAATTAATAACTCCGCATCTTTTCAAAACACAACAAGATGCAAATGAGAGCTTAAACATAGTTTTGATAGTTGTATACGACATCAACATGTTTTTTTTTTACTTTATCTTTGATGTGAAAATAATAGCTTTTTTTCATAATTGTTGCAAAAACCATGATTGAAGGTTATTCTTAACATAATACGGATAGATTGAAGTGAACAAAACTATTTATTTTCAAATTCAGTTGAAGCAGAAACTTCCATGTGCATCTGATCTGCATGTCTTTAATCAGTACCTATTTAAGACATTTCTGCTTTCGGATTTAGTGAAACACCATTGTTATTATAATTTGTTTATTATATTTTTCTCATTTAAATCAACATACAATTTGAACGTGTGCAATTTCATTCAAATTACGGGAACATGAAATTAGGTGGGTCAAATTCATAAACACACTTTGCTGTCCAATAAGATGCTTCACAAACGTCTTTATATTTTTTTGCTGTAAAGGAATAAAATTGACATTTAACATAAAAAATATATTATTACATTGGTCATAAAAAGTTGTCACTATTTTGTTTGATGTATACTTTAAGACCAACAGTCTTTTCCAGTTGTTTCACTCTTACCTAGGGCTTATAGTATTACCCAGTTACTGAGTTGTGGAGGTCAGATAGGCAGTCGCTCCATGTATAATACTGGTATTCAGCTGCATCTGGTAAAACTGGAAGCCGACCCTAACATAGTCGGGAAAAGGCTGGGCTGATTGATTGTATACTTTAAGAACATTGTGGCAATTTAAGACGAATAATGAACTAAAGCTAATAGCCTCGTTTTGTTTCACAGGTTTCATTGAAGTTAACGAAATCGTTGAAACAGAGCGTACCTACTTAAGACGCAGATATATGCCAGTGACCTTGAGTGGTTAGCTTGCATGTTCTGTACTGAGCTCACGCAACGCGTCGTACGTTCAGCCAGTAATAGGACTCGCCCATCAAGGAGCGCTATCCCCAATTTGACGCATTATTAATTTATTGTACACAAAACAAAAGGTATTTTAATAAGAAGCATATACTTAAGGACCAATAATTAAATTATCTTTAAACTGGTGAAGGTTTCAGAAAAATACGCTTGGTAGATTTTGCGCCATTCTGTTTTTTATCCGCGTTAGACATAAGTTTACAAATTAATTTCACTATGTAATATAAACATAATCTAAAATATTCACATATTAAGTTATTGAGAAAATGCTCTAATTTTTTTTTTTTTTTTTCAAATCATTAACACTATTCGCATAGACGTGATCTTCAGTATAAAATCATTAAAACTTGGTTATCGTCGCCTTAAGTGACAAGTATTTTTACTACTGAAGTGTAGACTTTCGAAGACTTCGTCTGATAGCATCACAACAGTCAATGATTTTTTATAATACTTGGGAAACTCACCAACTCCTCTGCAATGTTCTATAGCTGCTTTGGTAGGAGCCTTCATTTCTGCAGGAAACATCATATCCACCTGTCTTAGCATCATGTCATGGTTAAGCGTGTTACCCTTTATCTAAAAGTAATACAGACATGAATTTAGTTTCAAAGAGTGAATGAATATCGTTGTTCTTACTTTGACCATACATTGTATCATTTGTAACTTACGCTCTGTCCCATCTTGTAGACACAAGCTATGTAACACATGAAGCTTTTCTCCTCAATGAATTTTCCTTTGTCTACATCTTTCACTTGATCTGAAAAATTAAAGAATGTCGTGAAATTTTATGTAGAGGTTACGAATCTTTTAGGAGCAGCATTAACCATTAAGCATCACGAATAATTTTGATTTGATATAGGTATAAGCAATACGTTTGTTTGTATGAAACCGGAAGGGTTGATAGAACAAGTAACACAAGACCCACCCCTCACTTTAGAATAGATATTTAACAATTTCAAGTGATTTACCTTCAGTAAGTTCATTTTTCGCCGAACATGTCTTCTTAATCAATTTCCCAGAATTCTTAATTTGTTCCCTCGTCATCTGTCCACAGAAAAAATATTTCCGCTGGGTTCACATCATTAACATTTTGGTTTATAATAATATTATTTAAAAAAACTTACCGAACTGACGACAGAACTGTTTAACGTTACAATAAAAATTACCGAGAAAAGAAAAATGCTACTGGAGTACAACATTTTGAAAGATCTTTACGAATCTGAAGATGCAACAATGATAGCAAATCGTGATGGAGTTGTTTTATAAACACGGCAAATGTTTAATTACTAAGGTAAGTGTTACTTGTCAACTTAGAACACAGTATTTGGAGTGACAAGATGTACTTTAAAATAGATACCAACTAGCTGAATAAACAGTAGATTACTTTATTATAATAGATGCAGAACTTATATAGGTATTCAGTGGAGCGATCTGTTCATCATTATAACTATTGGAATAAAATTGTATCAAAATAATGAATTCAAATTATTTAGACATTTATTAATCCGAAAATACATTAATGCGTTTAATGTACTGTAAACTATAGACATTAAGGAAAAATAAAGCTGGCCGGGTCTTTTTCATACAAACATTTTGCAGCATGAAATACTCCTTCACACAGATCGTTGTAATTGTCCTCTGAAATAAAGAGAAAATAAGATATTAAGCAAAAATCTACCTCAAATTCAAATTCAAAATTCAAATTCAAAATATCTTTATTGTGGGCATATGTTACAAGGTCTTAACAATAAATTATAGTTCCAATAATGTCCTGCTTAATAGGCATACGATAATAATGTATTGTCATTAAATTTAAAATTATTTTACATATTAAATTAAGTTATTATAAATGTCAAAATATCAAAAAACAGTGAAATTAATACATGGTCAACAAATCAATCAATAATTCAAGAAATCTTGGATTGTGTAGTATGCTTTAACAATTAAAAAGTTTCGTAATTTATTTTTAAATACTGGAAATTCCTTAGGGTTCAGAATGTCAATAGGTATTTTGTTGTACCTGTTGAAGTTATATTGGTTCAATTGGGTATAAAAAAAGAGAGAAAAAGAAGGATATTAATAAATACTTACGGCTATGTATGCACAATGCAACGGACTTTTTAACAGGCTCTTTTAGTTCTGGAGGATAGAGTGCATCTATCTGCTTCGATATTAACCCCATGTCTAATTTGTCATTTTTTACCTAAAACCAATACAAGCACTTAAACAATGATTTGAAAACCAATATCCTCTCTTCTTAAAATACATCCACCAACCCGCGCTGGATCTGTGGGGGATTACATCCCTCTCCCTCTAAAATAGGATATCTGTGTCCCAGCAGTTATAGGCTGAATATGCTATGTTTATGGTTAAGATATGCATGTAATGTCTACTGAAAGAATATAAAATTTACGAGGCTATGGAATAAGACCTGCGCTAATCATCGGTACTCAATTTCAATCGATCTGAAAGGACCAGTTTGAATGATCCAGGAAATTGTCCTAAGATATTATAACTGTGGTTATTAGATCTTACTTCAGAAAGTCAGTTGCCTCTTTTTTATGTTTTGTTCAACACATATGTATGTAAGGTGTATCTATTCATACACGAAAACTCTTAAGAGGTCATTGTACTCATCATTATGAACAACTTTTACTATGGGAACAAACCTTTTTTTTTTTTTTTTTTGGTGGGAAATCATCAAATAACTTCTCCCGCTCTGGGCGGAGCGAGAGGGAGTGTCAGACTTTTACTGACTAAAACCCACCGTGTTCCTTCAGATGCCTAGGAACAAACCTGAAATCGCGAGAAAAAAAAATCAGCTGTTCCCTACATTTATGTTCTCATAACTCGTCGAAATGTAGGGAACAGCTGATTTAGTTTTCCTTTTAATTTCTTTATAAATACATGAATTTTTTCACATATCCAAAACCAACTATTTAGCTGGCAAAGGGGGGGAACACTTGACTCTAACAAAAATAGCACTTTAAAGCTTAATATTACGCAAACGAATCCCTGAATTGAAAAATGGTTATCACAAACTCACAATATTTTAAACGAACTATCCAACGATACCCAAAACTATGGAATAGACGAGAAAAAAAAATATCATCTCCATTTTACGTGCAAGAGAGGTACCCTAAAAAAAATGGTTTTCATGGTTTTATTTTACGACTTTCTCGGCGTAATTAATATTCATGCTAAATTACAGCTTTCTAGTACTAAGCGTCTCTGAGCTAAGCCGGGGACAGACGGACGGACGGACAGACAGACAGACAGACGGATATGGCGAAACTATAAGGGTTCCTTGTTGACTACGGAACCCTAAAAAGATGATACAAATGACTTATCTATAATTACCGGTCTATAACACTTATGTCTAACTTATCAAAAATCTTTGAGAAAGTCATGCATCGTAGGCTCACAAATGATTTAGAAAAATATCAGATTATTAGAGGAACAAAACGGCTTTCAAAGGGGAAATCGACAACTTTAACAGCATTCAAACTGATATCAAATGTAATTGATAATTTAGATAAAAGTATTCTAGTATCTGTCATCTTTTTTACCATGAGCAAAGTTTTCTATTTTGTCAACCACGATTTACTAAAAACAAAAATGATATAACTACAAAAGGAGCTATACAACAACAGTACATACTTTTTGCCGTCGGTAATTGTAACAAATGATAGTAAGTCAGAAACAAGTAACGAAAAATACCTAATGAAAAAGTAAACCAAGTTTTAAAATGGCCCGGAAACAATGATCTTTGTGCAAACCTAAATATAATATAACCAAATACATACATTTTCGAACCTACGATTCAGAACAAACACACATTTAAAGTTTGTCAAGGACATCAAAATAACGAAGTAAGTGAATATAAATTTCTTGAATTTATTCTACAGCAACATTGTTACTGGAAATTACATAAAGAGCACGTCTGCAAGAAACTAAACCAATTTGTTTTTACTCTTAAACGTTTATGACATACCGCGAGTGAAGCAGTTGCACACATTGCTTACCACGGGTATGATTCCTCTTTACTCAGTATAACAATAAAAAAAAAATAAAAAAAAAAATTCTAGTGGACAAAAATGCCTAAGAGCTATCTGCGGTATTAGGCCTTCAACATACTGCAGAACTCTCTTTAAAAAAAAACTTTTAACCCTAAGAGGTCTTCCCATAATGCAAACTGGTGTTTGTGAAACAGCACTCCAATGTTGATAAATCACGCGACTTGCTTTCAAAGTATACCTGTCGAGACCCAACACTTTTAAGAATTCCTACAAATTAAAGCACATTATGTCATAAAAATAGCTTTATCACTGCAATGAAAATCTTCAACAATATTCCAAAAGAAATAAGGGAACTCCCTCTAAAACATCGTAAATCCAAACTACATGGCTTTGTTTTTATAGTGAGAATTATTCATAAAAAGTAACAGACATATACAATATATGATATAATTTTCAGTTCAAAGTTTTCATTATAGTATTTTAAGTATATTATTATTCCTAAGATTTTGAATAGATACGAAACCCTAATAACCAGTCTGGTCTTATTAGACATGTTATCATAATAAGTTTAACAAATTAATGTGTTTTATAATTTTTTTTACATTTAACATGTTCAAAATTTGTATGCCAGTCCATGGCGAAACGTGTAATATTATAATTCTATTAATAAGACTTCAAGGTATCATGTTTTAAGCAAATAAATATATTATATTATATTTTTTTAAGCAAATAAATATATATGACAGAATACTTTATCTAACGCACTCACCACTTGAAGGCTTTTGTAGATACAAGCGACATAGCACATTACATTGCGATCTTCATTGAACACACCTTGTTCTATTTTCCCAACTTGAGCTAGAAACATAACAGGATATTTTGCTTTATTTTTTTCTTTAGGCTTGTCATCTTAAGCCCCCTTACAATATATGTTATTGTTCCCAACATTATTCTTACCTTCAGTCACAGAATTTTTCGGCATACATTGATTTTTTATTATGCTCATTGTCTTTTTAACTTGAGCTCGGGTCATCTATAACAGGAAATTGGGCTGGTTTGTATTAACCTTTTAATAATTCATTCTAAAAAACTGTTATTTAATTAAATATGTTTTCAGATAAAAGATTTGGTCTTGAATAGAAAATCAATTCACTTACCCCATAGCTAATTCCTACACACGCAGCAATCATTAAACATAGTAAAATTAATCGATTCATTTGTGATGAATGTAAGATTTTATCCGCACACAACTTAGCCCCTACAAAACGAATTAAAACTGAAAAGATCATTAAAAAAATCTTTCAATTTATGTTCAACAACTTTAAATCAAACATATATTTAACAAAAGAGACCATTAATTTTGTTCAAAATAAGCACTCATTAGCTAAACGTTTGTTGATACATAGTAAAGTTATTTACTCCAAGAGTTTTTTTTTACAAAGCAGGTACAAGCAATCATTTATGAGAGTACTTATTTTAGAGGACATGAAATAGGTAGGTTTAGTACTTACGTCATTAACTTATATATTACTGCGTACATTATAGTTTTAAGATGGCTAATATTCATGACAGATAAAGGTTATCTGTTAAACGGTGCTTAAATCTGTCACAAAACAAGACAAATGCCATTCGAGGGTTATAATTTTTTAGTAAATAGTATTTTAAACAGTAGCCCAAGAAATTATAGTTTTGCCAAACATAGTCTCAGTGATAACATTGATCAGTCAGCAAGGACAGTAGCAGTCCCCACAGCTTAGAGTGAGCTTGAAAGTAGATAGTCTTAAATTGGTAAATAAAACAGATACAGAGATCTATTACGCAATACTGCTCTTTATTTTAGACTTCACATGATCAAGGAAACAAAAAATTTTCTGCGTCATAATCGTACATGCATTTAGCGGTCCAGTATGAAGCTTCGCACAAATCTTTGTATTTTTTGGCTGAAACAAAAGTAGAGAGACTAGAACTAATTACATTTGTAGTTACGAAGACGTGTCCCATTCACTTTTTTTAATCGCTTACAGTGCAAGTGTGCATCCTTTCGCTAGTGTTGTAGTGCTGTCGATACGTACGAATTGCCTATGAGCGCGCACGCATACTACGACGAATAAATCAGCGCTGATCAAACTAAAGAAAAAAAGCTCTGATTTCACAAAAAAATGTGGGGCGCGTCTTCGTGGATGGCACTATCTGTAACACTTTATTAAGTTTACTTAATAAATAAAATTGAATGTCTAATGGATTGATAAATTCAATATCTGCCTCATCAATACTACGAAAGAAGATAGAATTGAATGCCAGACTAAATAATATAGTTTTAATAAAATTAATAATCTTGAATCTTCTTCATGACCAAACCGACGACAAGTGTTTGATGCATACGTTTTTCAAGAGCCACTAACTGTATATTGTATGGAATAAACCATTCGGTGATTCAGCCCCAAAGTCACAAAGTACATAATATAACGACAGCTATTTATCTGAATGGTTGCATTTATCTGTGACCTTCTGTAAATGATTTTTGCAATATTTCGACTGTAAATTATATGTACATAATTATATTATAATCAAGCATCACGATCTAAAACGTAAACTAAAATCATTTAAGTAGGTATCTTTTTGAGCCACTAAATAGTTCCTCTCATAACAGTCAACACATTTATTAAAATATCGATAGTAGATATCTTACTAGAACAGAAAGACAAAGACAACTCAAAGAAGACAGCAAAAATTTAATTAATTGATGTACATATAACGACTTCTGAAAGTTATACATGAATTATAAATTTTTGTTAAACAAATGAAAATAAACTCGTGTGGCTCGTACAGAGTGGTGCGATATCGCGGGCGCGTCGCGTCACTGTTAGCACAATTTCTATGTCGATGCCTGTCGCGCCCGCGATATCGTGTGAGTCTGTAAGAGCCTTTAGTTTTGTTAATTTCCGCCTAATTGAAAACTTGCATTCATACGGTGTAAGGGACGTATGCAAACTAGTACCTTGAATTCAGAACATGACCGATTACACCGTGTTACCAGGTTAGGTATTCCAAATTCAAGCTACGAGCCTTTATAGTGAAAAATATACAGGTACTCGTGTGACTTACTTGTATTTTTACAACTAGCGGCGGCAGCTTTGACAGCGTCTCTCATCTCGGCTGGAAACATGATGTCCACTTGTTTCATCATAGCTTCGTAACTCAGTTTGTTATTCTTCACCTGTTTCGAATATTTTATCAATAAGACTGTTTTAATTTACGAAATTCACTCAGCTGAAATTCTTTCTGACCGGAATCGTCATTGTTGAACAGTATGAACCATATATTTGGTGTCCCTCGGGGACACACACAGGCAACGGAAGGAACACGGGTGGGTTTTAGTCAGTAAAACTCTGACACTATTCTCCCGCTCCGCTCAGAGCGGGAGAAGTTATTTAATAATTACACAAAAAAAAAGGCCCCGGAGTAGTTGTAACTAGTATCTTGGGACTAGTTTTGAATTAAGTAAGTACCCACAGTTGAGAACTGCTAAATAAATTAAAAAGATGATTGGTTTTGATGAAACAAATTAAATTAGAATTGCATACCGCTTGAGTCATAGTGTAGATGCAGGCAATGTAGCACATGACGTTGCGGCTCTCTATAAACTTCCCCTTTTCAATGTCACCAACATCCTCTAAAACAAGATCAATTTAACAATTTTATTATACAGGGCAATTTTTGAAGTTAAATACCTTTTTAGTCGACTTCCAAAACGGAGGAGGTTAATGTTGTTTTTTTTTAATGTTCGTTTTTTATGGTTCCGTACCCAAAGGGTAAAACGGGAACCCTATAATTGCTAAGGCTCCGCCGTCTGTCTGTCTGTCCGTCTGTCACCAGGCTGTATCTCATGAACCGTGATAGTTAGACAGTTGCAATTTTCACGGATGATGTATTTCTTTTGCCGCTATATCAACAAATACTAAAAAACAGAATAAAATAAATATTTAAGGGGGCTCCCATACAACAAACGTGATTTTCGTTTTTGCTCTTTAGAGTACGGGTACGTGTACGTTGACCCCAAAAAAAAAACATCAATCTTTTGTTATTTTATTTTGTCCTTTTTAGATATCGATACCCATCACGTCTGCGGAGTTTCGCTTGCTAATTTAATTTGACCCTGTATATTCACTTTAAAAATAAATAATTAAATTAAAATAAAACAAATATTTAAGGGGCTCCCATATAACAAACGTGTTTTTTTTTGCCATTTTTATAGATAATGGTACGAAACCCTACGTGCGCGAGTCCGACTCGCACTTAGCCGGTTTTTTTTTTATGTTGTTATGTTCACCGATTTCTCCGTCAAATTGTGGACCGATTTTGAAAACTATATTTTGTTTGAAAGGGTATGCTCCCGAGGTGGTCCCATTGTCACCAAGCCAGAATCTGATGCATGAAAATCGAGGGAAATCCCTACACCTAAAGCGATTTGGGTATTTTTTATAGTAACTCGTGCATATGCTCTCGGAGAGCACCATTTGGTAAAGTGTAACTGATGATGGAGATCACAGATGGCCACCTGAACTACTTATCTAATAACAAGTACTTAACGGGTTGCGATTCGGTTAGGTACTTTAATATGGTCGTTAGGCAACTTATGCTCGTCACAATACATATGGTGAGTGGCAGTTCTCCTGGTTCCTAACAGGAGAACTCCTCAACAATTAACGTCCCTGCCTCGTCAAAAGCAATATTTTGTTAAAGTTCATGATTAGTTGATATAGGCTATTTATTGTAATTGTAACTTAGATAAATTTCAAACTGACCCACTAAAAAGGGAAATATAAAACCTTATTACTTAAAAAAACAACCGACTTTCAAAAAAACACTACAAAAGTGAAAGTAACTTTAATTTTGGAAGACGGTGGCAGCAAAAAACTAAAATACAGCTAAAGACACCGACTTCCGAAATCAAAGAAGTCGGTTTTTTTTTTTGTAAAAAGCTTTTTTCTACTAGTTGCTAGCGTATTTAGAACTGTAAATTTTAAGGTAACTCACCTTCTGTAACGTCGTTTTTCGGCATACATGATTTCTTCATAAGTTTGCCAGAGTTTTTGAGTTGTTGCCTTGTCATCTATAAGAATAAAAGGTTAAGGTTTTGTCTGATAATTGTGCGATAATAATCTTATTATGATGTCGAATAAATGTAGTCGAAAGAAATCGTGACCAAAAAAACTTCATCATTACTATAATAATAGTAACCGGTATTATTTTAAGGATTTCTTACCGCATTAGTGTTGCCAAAAAACAAAAAAATAATGCACAATATGCAACAGATGAATTTAAAGTTATACGTATTCATAATTAGGCTTACTTCAGCAAAGTATTGAAAAAAAACGTTTAGGTCTATTTATATGGAGGCGTTTACCTACTTAGCAGACATGTATGATTGATTACAGTGCATTTAGACAATAAAATAACTTGTTATTTAATCGTCAACCCATGTCAGTACTTAAATAATGATATCCTTACAGCAGCTAATTGATTAAAACTTTGAATAGAGCAGTATCTTTGTAAAACCATTTTTTTTTAATGCATTTTGGTACATACAATATAATTTCATTTTTATAACTCGATATCTTATTTTATTTTTGTGCAATCTCTTTGTTAATCCAACCCAATAACAGAATACGGAGCACTTACTTACGCTTTCAGCTCATGGCTGGATTTGCAGGTGGCTTTTCTAGAGCACTGTGGGTGGTTCAGAGTTTCTTCATAGGGATTCAAACATTTTCTTTGCATCACAACAAATTGCCATGTCTATGTCATTAAATTGATCACTGCTTCCAAACAAAGCCAAGCAAGTACCAGTTGGCTACATTGTAAGCTCAATCAAGTAAATGTTATGTGAATGCATCACATGTCATTTAACTATACGCGTTTAATTGAAATTGTGCCTCGACCACAAGGAAGGCACCAGTTTAGTTGTTGGTAATCGCTAGTTATAACTAGCGATTAACAGTTAGGTACTAAACGAATGATCTTACAATAGTGTGAATAGGGTGACCAGGAGAAATAGATCCTCAAACAGTAACATGAACTGCGTTACTCATTTTGAGACAAGAAGATTTTATTCATAGAAAAAATAAGATCACCAGAACACTTTCAATGCATCCATAGCGACATTTTGACAATAGAACCCTTATTATCCAAATTAATCCAACACTGCTGAAATGCCTCAACCTCATCATTTCAGCCGAAAGACGTCCACTGCTGGACATAGGCCTCCCCCAAGCACCACCACTTCGACCGGTTCTGTGCTTCCCGCATCCAGCGGATACCTGCAGCCTTCACCAGGTCATCAGTCTACCTTGTAGGACGCCTTCCAACACTACGTCTTCCAGTACGCGGTTGCCACACCAGAACCTTTCGGCCCCATCGGCCATCAGTTCTGCGAGCAATGTGCCCTGCCCATTACCACTTAAGCTTAGCAATTCTTCGGGCTATGTCGGTTACCTTGGTTCGCCTGCGTATCTCTTCATTTCTGATTCGATCACGTAGGCTAATCAACCTATCGTATCTATATCCATTCTGAGGCCAACGTTACCATGCCACTCTTCATAACCGTATCCTCATTTAGAACGAATAAAGTCTGTTGTCTTCAAAACCAACTTGATTCATGGACACTTGAATAATTCAGGTGTTAAACGGTAACAGTCTCTAATCAACCCATCAACCATCGAACTTCATATAAAGCTGTCATTGAAGATCAAGGTTCCCATTAAATTGGAGGCCATGACACTAATCCACGACACCTTGGAAGATTATAAATATGCTCCTCATTGAAATTGTGAAGTTTTTGATACTGGTTGCAACGTGTGAAGCAGTGAGTAGACCCATACTTTTTACATACGCCTAAAACAAAAAATCCTGTCAGTGTTTAAGTGCCAAATTGAAATACCTACCAGATTTGTACTTTAAAATCGTCAGCCAACCAAAGGTGGTAATAATGCTATGAAGATACTTGAACTGATAGGTACTCATGCACCAAAAGACTATAAACAACTTTTTGCAGAAGTAAGTCAGATAACACCATACTGCGATCGCCAACCCGCCTGCCAAGCGTGGCGATTATGGCAATCCCTTTGAGGCAAACCCTTTGAGGGAGGCCTATATCCAGCAGTGAACGTCTTTCGATGATGATGATGAAGTCAGATAATGAAAATGCTTTTTTAAATCACATTTCAATTAGTTTGGTAACTTTTTAGATGACGATGAAACAAATCAGGAATACAGGCAAAATGATGAGGAAAACATGTCAACCAAAGAATAATGCTGAAGACGGTAAGAATATTTATAAAATAAAAGGGTCTAGTCTCGGTGACCGAAGTTTTTATCACATCACACTAATATTATAAAGGCGAAAGTGTGTGTGTGTGTGTGTGTTTGTTACTTCTTCACGCTAAAACAGCTCAACCAATTTTGAAAAAAAAAATAATGGTGGTAGCTGACACCCTGGATTAACAGATAGGCTACTTTTTATCCCGATTATCCCACGGGATCGACACTTACGCGGGTGAAACCGCGGGGCGCAGCTAGTAGTAAGATAAAGGCTAACTTTCGTATTATATTTTCTCAGAGAAAATTGATCCAATTGCCGAAGGAATCTTCATCGACGAGAAAGAAGTAAAATGTTACATGGCTTGCATCATGAAAATGGCTAACACGGTTGGTATGAATTATAATTCTTACTTACAGATAACCACTAAAATAATTACCATCAAGGTTTTTCAAATTAAATTACCATTTACCACGAAACTTTATATGAGCTGTATAGACCTAAAATAATATTTTTATTTTTTCAGATCAAAAACGGCAAACTAAATTTCGATGCAGCCTTAAAGCAAGCTGATTTATTGCTTCC
Source organism: Tiliacea aurago (assembly GCA_948098905.1). Taxonomy (NCBI): domain Eukaryota; kingdom Metazoa; phylum Arthropoda; class Insecta; order Lepidoptera; family Noctuidae; genus Tiliacea; species Tiliacea aurago. The sequence continues at coordinate 16,719,583 of OX402591.1, read as the reverse complement.
CGATGAAGTAAAAGAACCTGCCAAGGAAGCCATCATAGCTTGCAAAAAAGCTGGTATGTATCCCAATCTTCAGCTAGCCATAACACGTAGGTATAAGCCATCGTTTGATTTTAATCAATTTACATAAACTCACGCCTTTCCATGGCGGTATGCAGAAACTATAGAACGCCACCTGCTACGCTCCTTAATTATTCCTTTTGCTTCGACGCACGCCGGTTGCGAGTACTACGCATCTGACCTTTCTGAAAAACATCACCAATTTGGTCACTATGTCCTCCTAGGGCGTCCCCTCCCGGCGTTTTCACTCACCTCTGCTTTTTAAATACCTTTTGTTAGTCGCCTTTCACTCATCCTCTCAACATGATCAAACCATCTCAGCATACTCTTTTAATTTTTTGTTACTACCTACATCTTCTTTTAAACTGCACCGTTGCCTTATCACCTCATTTTCTTTTTTTAATAAATTTAAGAGGAAATAATAGAGCCCAAGATAATTTGGCATAGCATCGGCATAATTTCACATGGAGCAACTACATAATCTGGGGGCCTAAAATGGTAGCTTTGGCAGAATCCTAATATGATCTGCGTACAATTCATATCCCACAATTCATCTATTTGACAGATTTGTATGGAGTTTCGTAAAATGGTCCACAAATTATGAATTGAAGTGTAATGTCAAATAGCAGCTATCAAACAGATAAATTGCGGGATGTATGAATAACAACAGATAATATTAAGATTCTGCCAAAGCGTCCATTGTAGGCCCCCTGAATCCCTGATCTCTACACCCCAGTAACTGGGGAACACGATACCCCTTGAGAATAATGATTTTCAGAACAGAGTTATTTGGCATGGTAGAATGGAAATGAGGCTTTATAACCAGTGAATAGTTGTACCATACAATGTTAAAAAGGATTGGTTTTCTTTAGTGAAAAAATCATAACAAAACTTTTGTATGAAAATGCACGTGTTTGTAAATATTTTTAATACAAGGCTAACGTACCACCTACCTAATGCATGCAATCTAAAATCGCTATAGAAGGTCATGAAAATCACATTAGTGGTTTATCTTCCTAACATAATAATGCTTACCAGAAGCCATTTGGGTTGGCCAATTATTTATATTATTTCCACCCTAACATTGTGCATCAAATGGCTTCCTTATGTTTTTCAGCGGATGGCCACAAGGATATTTGCGACGTATCATTTCACGTCACCAAATGTATCTACAATGAGAATCCGGGCATATTTTACTTTCCTTGATGTATTTGTTTGTATATTTTATTTTTATTTACATCATATTTCATTGTATTTAGATTTGTCAATTAAAATATGAAACAAAATCACATGTTTTCTTTCTACTTTTTTACCCGACTACGGCAAAGCCAAAAGAGGGTTATGATTTTAACAGACTTTAAAATATACTTTTAACTGCTTGTTGTATTTTGACAAATAATGAAGTATCGTTGGTTGGGATCGTTATTTTCCGCGGGCTATAGGCTATGACGTCACAAAAAATTGTTGGAGTCATCAATTAGGTCGTGTTCAGTAATCGTTTCATTGCAACAAACAACAAAGAAAAAAATACAGGATTGTACCTACTTCGTGGCGGGTATTTACCTACTTCCGCCTAACGTGAACGAACACCATCAATTTGTAGATAATGACCCGTTAACTTGCAATTTTTCCAACACTTATTTATGTTTCTTGGAGCTGCCCATAATATGATGAGAAGATTGTTTTACGTCTAATTTAACTTGCCGAGGTATAGGTTATAAATGTAGTTACGTACTCTTACCGGGAGCTGTATCGCCAACCACGGTTCATGAAAACTACTTGATTAAAGCCCGAATTACTGTGACTACCTCGCTGACTCGAATATCACCATTTCGAAAAAATCCTAGGCCGAATCACTCTATCCCGAATGAAAATGACGGTTTTAGTTTGACTGTTTCGGGTAGAAACAGTCAAACTCAAACCGTCATTTATATTTTTAAATGGCTTAAACCATGGAGCTAGTTTTTGTAATGAGAACGTACTACCTAACTCTGATTGAAATACCGTTCTTTATACAAAACTGAATACTTAGTTCGGTACTAAGTTGTCAGTTTTGTATTAGAAACTTTACCGAAGACGGAATAAAGTTCGATATTCAATAATGGCTCCATCGTTTGGTCCAACTTGGGTGTGAAGATAAACCTGGTTTTGTAATAAGGCCCAAAGCATTTATTTCAAATAAAACAATTACAGGCACTATTTTTTTTACAGGAATTATCTAAGGGTCGGTCATTCAGAAAGATGAAGCTAATTGCCCATTGCAAAGCGTAGTAGGTTCCTATGGAGAAGAACGGGCAAGCAACTCCACGAATAGTCGCGCGCGCGCAGCGGTATACTCTTTTAAATTAAAGTATTGTTTCAACGTATTGGTTACATCATTCATGTTGAAATTATAGGTACATGTGAGAACAATGTAGAAAGACGTGCACCAAAAGACCATCTAATAATAATTAAAAGATAAAAAGAAACAAAAAAAAAACAATTACAGTCTGATACCATACATTCAGGGCAGACTAAAACGAATACGATGACGGGGCCTAGAAAACCAGAGGAACGAGTGAAAACAATCTGGTTTTGTTCTGACCATTCAAACAGAAATAGGAGCTGTGAAACCAGCCTCCAAAAAAACTTGCCACGAAACGAATATGTCATCAATCATGATCCCGTAACTTACCTATAGTTATAAGTATTGTGCAATGATCTAAGTCGGGCTGACGTATTGTTGGGCTGGTGGAAGAATTTGGGCTAAAATTCTGTATGGAAAACGGGTTTCGGTCAGCCGTGTGTGTTGTATAAAGTGATAATTGTTATGTTGGGCTGAAGTTCTTGTGTACTGTGTAAATGTAATTGTGACAAAGGGTCATGGCCATAAGGCTGGTCCGAGGATACCACACGGTCTCCCATGAGGCGGCGAGCCTCCTTGCCGGACTACCGCCATGGGATCTGGAAAAAGTCCTCGCGCACATCTGGGAGTGGCGCGAGGAGTGGCATGGAGAATGCGATTGTTGCAACCCAGCGCTGGGCACGCCACAATTGTGGTGATAAGTCACCTCTTTGAGGAGTGGCTAGAGAGGCGCCATGCCGTCCTCACCGGACACGGATGTTTCGGGAGGTTCCTGTTTAAGATAAAGCGGGAGGAAACGCCCGGGTGTCACCACTGTGTGGATCGCCCGGAGGACACGGTGGAGCATACAGTGGATGTCTGCCCGGCTTTGGCGGACCACCACCGTGTCCTCACGGAGGCGATCGGTAGCGGCGATCTCTCACGTCCGGCCCTGCTTCAGGCCATGGTTCGGAGCGAGAGTGCATGGGAGGCCGTCACCTCCTTCTGCGAAGGCGGAGGCAGAACGCGTGAGGGAGAGGCAAGATTCGCGCTCTCGCGCCCCTAGTCGCCGCAGGAGACGCCCCGGGCGTCGGGAGTCGCAAGCCGATTTCCGGCCACCGTAGGCGCGGGTTTGCGGACGGTGAGCCATGGGTAGCTCGCCGTCCGATAAGGACCAGACCCGGGTCGACGGCGCGTTGTGTTCCACGCGCGCCTCAAAGATATGTCAGCACCAACTGACGGGGTCCGTTAGGGCCAATGCCTGCCAGGGTACGAGTTTATCTGAAAGGGATATCATGGCACACAGGCAACTGAAGGAACACGGGTGGGTTTTACCGTAAAAGTCTGACACGTCCTCCACCCAGAGCGGAAGAAGTTATTTCGGTGTATTCCCGTTCGTCCCACTGACTTCGTCCCCGTAGTGGGACGATCGGGAATTTACAAAAATAATATTAAATTTGTTCCCGATCGTCCCATTCATGATTTTAGGGGGACGAACGGGAATAATTTATTAATTATCTTTTAGGCCTCTTGGTCCCACCAATTAATTTCAGACTTAGTTTATTGTTTATTGACGCTATTTATGTGTAAAATTAACGAGTTCACTGTCCTGCTCACTTATATAATGTTTAACGCAAAAATCTGCCACTGTATACCTACATAAGCAAACTGTGTGACTTTGTAATAATTAGGACGTTTTCTTTTTTCAAAAAGAAACTGATTTAAGAAGCTGACTGTTTTTTTAATCATATTTTTTAGTTTTATGGAGAATTTTATTTTGTTTTAATGTTTCAGTGTATGTGTATTTTGATACCTAGGTACGTAAAGTTGATTCTGTGATATTAACTGTGATTTTTATTCCTTAATAAATGACTGATTTTTATTTTAAAATTTGTTTTTTTTTACCATGAAAACAACCAGTCTGAAATTAATTGGTGGGACCAAGAGGCCTTAAAGATAATTAATAAATGATTCCCGTTCGTCCCCCTAAAATCATGAATGGGACGATCGGGAACAAATTTAATATTATTTTTGTAAATTCCCGATCGTCCCACTACGGGGACGAAGTCAGTGGGACGAACGGGAATACACCGTTATTTCATAACTTCCCACAAAAAAAAATGTATGTACTTACAATTAACTGAACAAGCGAATCGTGACTAATGTTATGGAAATAGGTAGGTAAATGATGATAATAATGTAGGAACATTATAGGAACCTACCTATATTTCTTTAACATGATCATCATCTGTCAAGACTTTTCCCAACTATTTCGGCATCGCCTTCCCGTCTAACCGAACGCAGCTGAAACCAACATTTTACATGAAGCGACTCCCTATCTGATGTCCACAACCCAGTTAGGTTGAAGATTACCCATGGCAATTTCTCCTTCAACCCTGTATTTATGTGGTCTATTGTCTATCAAGGCTTCAAAAAAGTCGCAGCTGTATGCAAATCATCGTTTTAATTGTGTGGAAGTGTGTGTGTTTGTGAACGAGGAAGACCGACCTGCCGTGATACAGTTTTCACTAGTACGGAGGTCGGTGTGAATTAAGCTCAAACAACCGCAAAAACACAGGTATATTAGACTCATGTAATGTAATTTATGTTTGTACTAGTAGACACAAATCACAGCATTGTTGGGATTTGTGTGTAAGGTTTGTTCTTTTATATTATCAATAAACTTTTTTACTTTACTGTATGTAGGTAGGTACCTTTTACGGGCTGATAAAAGATACTAAAATATACATACCTACCTACATTAATTTAATACGCATTGCCTAAATCGTTCAAGCTGTCATCCGAAACACAAATAGAAAAATAATTACCTACAAATTGGGATGTTATCAACCTTTCATCTTAGCAGCCATTAAATAGATTTGATCTATTATACCTACCTAACATTTAAATCCATAATGAGTTTGGTCCAAACTGGTATAAAAAGAATCCCTCCTATTTAGGAACAGTCTAGCTTTTGGTGTTTGAGTGAGAATGATCTTTCGGTTTTTGTTGTGTTTCTATTTCATAGAATTTTATGGCACTCATGTAAGTACCTACCAAGGAATATACTAGGTACTCTCTAACGAGAGGGTACCTACTATTCTTGTACATTTATTCATTGACTCTACGGCCGTCAGCGTTGAGTTTTTCATAGCTTTTTTTATGGAAATAAATGCTAATTGGATTCATCCGTGCTTCCAGGGCCGCAGGGGGCCTAAAATGGACGCTTTGGCAGAATCATAATATGATCTGCGTACAATTCATACATCCCGCAATTCATCTGTTTGACAGCTGCTATTTGACATTAGACTTCAATAAAGCAATTCATAATTTGTGGACCATTTTACGAACTTCCATACCAAACTGTCAAACCGATGAATTGCGGGATATGAATTGTAGGTACGCAGATTATATTATGATTCTGCGAAAGCGTCCATTTTAGGCCCCCAGGCCGGTTAACACAATAATTATTACCTCTTGTTTTAACAGGCTAGGACCGATCAAGAAATCAAAGCATGGTTCTTCCGTGAGGGCATCGAGTGTAACAACGAACACCCCATTGCTCCAAATGAAATTTTGATGTTAAAGGAAAACAAATTACCCGATAATGAGAACGCTAAATGTTTTGTTGCCTGCATTTTTAAGAAAACTGGTATGGTAAGTAGCTATAGTGTAGCTAATAAAAAATTTGGTGGAGTCCAAATAGTCATACATAACTGTAGATTTGATGGATTTTTTTTCCAATTACCTAGTCATATCTATTGTACAAACGCCAGCAGGTCGAGCTACCCGAAACTATCAAAAATTCCCAATCAACCTTGAACCATAAGTTGTAGCGATAAAGTTGAAAATCTATTGAACAAATTTGACAGGTTCTAGTAGCTTGATTTTGATGTCTGTACCTACATAACTATGTGTGTTGGAGTAAGCCGAAAAATACCGCACCTAAAAAAAAAGAGCGAGCCTTACAGTAGTCGCATAAGATGTGTAACATCTGATATCTCACCTTGCCCTTGGTAATTACTGAGCAGCGACATAATTATTAACCTCAAAATTTAAAAAGCTCAATATCTACTGAAATATTTATTCGAATAATTATTTATTACCTACTAGTGGTCGCCCACTGGTCGAAATTCGAGCCCCTCTACTTTTAATTTATACAGGATGTTAAAGTAACTGCGTAAGTACCATAGCTTAAGGGTAGGTTCAGTATAGATTAAGGAACCCAGGAATTATAAAAAAAAACAAAAAAAAAATTGCAAGATTAACCTAATTTCATCATCATCATCATCATTTCAGCCGAAAGACGTCCACTGCAGGACATAGGCGTCCTCAAAGTGTTAAAATGCATAAAGAACGCTGCTGCCCATTCTCTAGTAAGTGCCTTAGTCGCCTTTTACGACACCAAGTAAGAAATAGGGAGGTGCTATTCTTTACGTCCGGCACCACACGGAACAACATAATTTAGTACCTACTAACTTAAAATACCAATCGTTTAGAATTAAAATGATTTTATTTGACGATCTTAAGCCCGTTAAAATACGAAGAGACATTTTTAGGGTTCCGAACCAAAATGGTAAAAAGGAACCCTTATGGTGAGACTAAGTCTGTCTGTCTGTCTGTCACACCTGGATATCTCAAGAAGTACTAATGCTATCAACTTGAAATTTAGAATAGTTTTAGATGACGTTTGCCCAACCATTTTGCAAGCAAGAAAGAAATTTAAAAAAATATATCTTTTTTTGCAAAAGGGACTGAAATGGGATCTTAAAAATTTGAAGTGAGGCTACTAGGGCATGTGGGGTATCATATGAAAGAACGCTGTTTGCACATTCTCAAAACATCTTTTTTTTTTTTAGGCAGCATAGTTTCCGACTTTTGATGAAAAATGTAAAAACAAATACCGTTCCCCCCCTTTATCTCCGAAGTTTGCAGAGATAAAAACCTGAAATTATTCTTTATGATAGAAGCTTATGTAAAGATTACAGGAAAAATAAAACGATGTCTCTAAATAGCACAGTTTTTCAGAAATCATCAACATCATATATTCGTACGGAACCCTCGGTGCGCGAGTCCGACTCGCTCTTGACCGGTTTTTTTTTATATGTCAAATTTTTTTTTGTTTATTTTTTTCCTGGGTTGCTTTATCGATACTGAATCTACCCCTAAGCACCCAGTTACTTTAACACCCTGTAAAGTACTTACTAATTCCATGATATTAAAAAGTACTTAGGTATTCCATGCTCAAGCTGTCACATCCTGTTACACACTTCCGTCCCTTTTCACGAAATCACTCGCACAGAAAGCGAGAGGAAAGATGTTACCTACACATCAAAAACGGTAATAGAAAGATGTTACCTACACATCAAAAACGGTAATAGAAAGATGTTACCTACACATCAAAAACGGTAATAGAAAGATGTTACCTACACATCATAAACGGTAATAGAAAGATGTTACCTACACATCAAAAACGGTAATAGAAAGATGTTACCTACACATCAAAAACGGTAATAGAAAGATGTTACCTACACATCAAAAACGGTAATAGAAAGATGTTACCTACACATCAAAAACGGTAATAGAAAGATGTTACCTACACATCAAAAACGGTAATAGAAATATGTTACCTACACATCAAAAACGGTAATACAAAGATGTTACCTACACATCAAAACCGGTATTAAAACGATGTTACCTACACATCAAAAACGGTAACAGAAAGATGTTACCTACACATCAAAAACGGTAATAGAAAACATGAGAAGAAACCAACATGTCCACGAACCAAAAATTCGAAGACATAGGTAGTAGGGATGTGCCGTCCACGGACTGGTTCCACATGATTATGCCAATGATATTTATGTTGTGAGCGCGCAATCGTAAGGACTCGAAAACGTCCTAATTGGGACGTATTTGTTAGTTTGTGATGCCAACATTCGGTGATTGGTGGCCAGAATAATATTTGTTTACATTCACGCGCAATTGATAACACTAAGTCTTTTTTCTTTTTAACCGACTTCCAAAAAGGAGGAGGTTATAAATATGTTTATGCTGTATGTTTTTTTTTTATATTTGTTCACCGATATCTCTGGCAATTATAGACCGATTTTGAAAATTATTTTTTTGATGAAAGGGTGGTCCCATTGCCACCAAATCAACATCTGGTGAGGGGATCTCATGGAAATCGAGGAGTTTTATAAGTCCCTTGATTTGCATAGGCAAACCTATAGCGATTTGGGTATTTTATATAGTAACTCGTGCATTTGCTCCCGAAAATCACCATTTGGTGAAGTGGAACTCACAGATGTACACCGGAACAACATAATAATAAGTTTATAACCGGTTGCGATTCGATTAGGTACTTTAATATGGTTGCTAAGCAATTTATGCTCGTCACAATGCATATGGCGAGTGGCAGTTCTCCTGGTTCTTACCAGGAGAACTCCTCAACAATTAATGTCCCAGTATTAGGAAAAGCAATATTTTGTAAAAGGTGATGAGCAGTTGACTTTAGGCTATTGTAACTTAGATAAATTAAAAACTTATCCACAATAAAGTGAAAAATAAAAAACTTTTTGTAAAAAACAAATAACAGACTTCCAAAAAAAACACTTTAAACTTTAATTTCGGAAGTCGTTGGCAAAAAACTAAAATACGGATCCAAAGACACCGAGTTCCGAAATTAAGGTTATTTTTCACTTTGTACTCGGAACTGGTTAGAATTTCGGACAACAGGGGCGTCAGTCACGACATAGATAGCGATCGCTTTACGACGGAATTCGGTCGCAAACTCGTAATGGGGTTCCCTAAACAGTTAAAATTGCTTGACAAGCACGAAAAAAATCACAATCTTGTCAATTTTTATTTTTACTTGTCAATTGATATTTATGTCGAGACTGCAGGCCCAGGAAAGCTGTCCGGAGCTCGTAGGTAGTCAAAAAACATTAAAACCTTTTATGATTTTGCAGCTGGACAGCAAAGGTATGTTCGATGTAGCAGCCTCACTGGCAATGACCGAAAAAGATTTCGCTGACGACCCGAAGAAGCAAGAAAGCTCTAAAAAGCTTTTGGAAACGTGCACAAGTGGTAAGTCACTAACATAACTCATCAGGTCAGACAAGGTTATAAGAACAGAACGAACAACAAGCGACATAGTCACTTAGCACATTTTGACAGGTTCTGGCTACCGGGTAGCCCAGCGTGATCAATGTAAGTACTTATGTGTAGGGCAACTTGTGCCGATATACTTACCTACGTGTGAAACCTTTCCTGTATAACAATACTAGCTGCTGCTCGCGGCTTCGCCCGCGTGGCTTTTTCTGAACATATAAACCTTCCTCTTGAATCCCTCTATCTATTAAAAAAAACCGCATCAAAATCCGTTGCGTAGTTTTAAAGATCTAAGCATACATAGAGACAGACAGGAAGCGGGAAGCGAGTTTGTTTTATACTATGTAGTGATAATTACCAACACTTCACCATCGCAGAATCATAACTAGGTAACCTACTCGTACTAGTAAATGAGTGAACAGCAGCTTGTCGTGTTAGTGAAAATGAGAAAATTGGCAATGTTTGCATTATCTGTTTTGTTTTAGTGAACGACCAAGCAGTCACCGATGGCGAGAAAGGCTGTGAACGATCTGTACTTCTGCATAAATGTTTTTTTGAAACTGCACCTAAGGTGAAGTATTAACCATACCTTTAACGCAATTTAAATAGGTACAGTCTACAAAACAGGTTCGGCAAGAAATTATCAGAACTCCTTTGTACAGCATACTGAGGGCTAGCTGCACAGATCGCTCTGTCTTTACTTTGCTATTCTCCTAAGCGACAATTGCTCACATTCGTATGAAGAGCTTACTTCATTCAACAGCGTGCTCTATATATTTAACTAGGCTTGTAGAAAAAATATCGATGTATAAGCGTCAATATTTTTTGGCGATATTTGTTATTTCGATAAAAATTCGGATAAAAAATATCAAGTATCGAAAATGCCATGCGATGTATTATTTCCAATAGCAACACCGTTGTTTGTCGCCACTGACTAAAACCTCTGGAATTCCGAGCCGTAAAAAAGTTGACTTATTTTTTATTTATGATTGTACATCAGAAATTATGTTCCGTAGTTGGTACCTATGTATAAGAATAAAACACAAGCACTTTAGAATTTCACAAATCACAAATATTTTTTTGGTATATCGTTTTTCTTTTACCATAAATCGAAATCAATATCGATGTTTTTTATTAATGTCGATACTTTTTGTCACTTCTGTCATCCCTAAGGGCAACGATGTCAAACTTGAATACTTAGCTGTAGCCAACGTGGATACAATATATTGTTAAGACCTGCCAGCACACATTATCTTTTTGTTGACTGAACCTTCTTAAAAATGTTTATAACATTCTTTATTTTGATTTCAGCTGGGGATAAAAATGCCTTAACTACGCTAAGAACATGCTCCACATATAATTAAAATATATTTAGAATAATCAATAAATAAGTGGAAATAAAAATAAATTAATGAGCAATAATAATTTTATTTATTTATTAACCTTAGAAAACACGTTAAACAACAGGGTACTCTAAAATATTAAATATCTATTATAAACGTATTATGCAATGCTTAGGGTTATAATGACGTTTCTAATGATATATTGATATCAAATTGACAACAACAAAAAACATGAAAAAACTACACACGATGTAGGAATAACACTTGTGTCGCTTAAATGTCAACGCACACTGAGGGCAAAATTTTGGAGCAAATTTTCTTTGATAATGAGCTTAAACCACAACTAAAATAAGAGATGAAAATAGCAAGAGAAAACTCCCTGTGACGGGGTGTTCACAAATATTTTCACTCAAAAGCTGACTAAGTTATATTGATAATTAACTAAATGATATCAACTACAATAGAGCTGAAAATATCGTGCATGAAGATCATACTCGAGATAATGCTTGCGCATAAAAGAACGTGCTCGAGCATTTTGCTGCTCAGTGGGCGTTGGTCGTAAGTAAAAAAAACTCAAAATATCAAACCATTAAAAACATAATGTTAATCTGTTTTTGCTGCTGATGATGCTTTTCAAAATACGTGCTCAGGCTCAAACAACGTGTAATATTGTTGTAAGTATTTATTATCAATCTATTCGAGATGATCCCAATCTTCTCCTTAAAAACAACCCACTTATTCATAAAAACTTGACGATGTAGACTTTCAAATAATATGGTCAATGCAATGAGATGGCAAAAGACTATCTCACTATTTTTCATAAGTATTTTATGAATAAGAGGGAAATTATGTACATTTTCCAACCCAATTAACGTTTTTCTTATACCTTGTAGAGTTGCTGTACAAATATATATATTTATCTATTAAATAATCCAGCATACGTTTTGTTACGAGACTCACTTGTGAGATACACTTGGGTACAACTAGTGCTAATACTTTTCATGATGTATTAAATTACATAAACAACATTATTATGAAAAGATTTGTCTATGAATATATGCTCAAACTAGTGTGTAAACATGTCTTTATCAAATACTAGTTTAATCCTCAAGAAATTGTATTTAGTGTTTTTCGATTTACTTACATCAATAAGTTTAACATTTATTACTACAAAATTGCAGAGTTAAGATGGCCGCCGACGAGCGATTTTTTCGGCGAATTTAGTCAGAAAGAAATACATTCACACAAAAATCGCCGAAATAATCGCTCGTGGGCGAGCACCCTAATGATTATAATATTATTTAGTTGTATATACCGGTGATTTATTTTTCGTCTTGGAAAAAATAGGGTAAGTAAGTATATATAGCAGTATTTTTTTTTAATAATCGCGCGCAGAATATTTTATTAATGAACTCATAGCGCGACCCTATCCTTTGAAGCCGGCCGATAGTTACTCGCCTTTCGATATTTTTTTTCATCGTTTTTCTTTTTTTTTCAAAATTTATTTTTTTACCGTTCTAAGTTTACTTCAAATGTTAGTATTTATTGATAGATCAATTTCTTTTCATTCTACGTCTATGCTATAGGCTTCTACTCCGTTCACCTTATATATTATACTCTATTTTTTTTAAGGCGGTAAAAAAAGTCATCCGGTATATATAACATTGAATTGCGAAACATTTATTCTTAGACAATAAGTTAAATATTTTTTATTGTACATTAACTTAAGTTTTCACGTTTTTCATGTTTTTTTCTCTGTAGATGTACAATTACAACAGCGTTCTAAATCATCACAATTACTTATTTAAAGTATAAACTAGTATTATATTATGAAAATGGTATACAGCATGCATTGATATTGAGGTGACAGTGAAAAAACTTAACAAGCCTTGTGAAAAAACAGTGCCTTAAGGCCCGTTGGCGGCACGGCATGGCAAGGTATTTTTAGACGACGGATAAAAATATAACTTAATAGTAAGGAAATAAAGTTGAAAATTCAATGTTAATAGAATGTTAACATACATCGGTATTGTTTTTTGTACTTACGACCGTTAACATTGAAATTTCAACTTTATTTCCATACTTTTAAGTTATATATTTATTCGTCGCCTGAAAATAGCTTGCCATGCCGTGCCGCCAGTGGGCGCCGGGCCTAAGCTTTTGTTTTCTAAGAAAGCGATGAACGATCACACAATAACGACTATCAAATACAGAGCGTTTTTTGACGACATAATGTCAAATACTGGTGAAAATGACTGTCCAAATACACAGCATTTTTTCGCTAAAGTCACCCGCGCAATTTTGTATGGAATGCGTTCGCATCCGTTCACCTTGCCGAGTCGAACGGATGCGTACGCACCTCCATACAAAATCGTTGTTTTCTATGGACAAAAGCTGACTACAGCTGAATAAGTGTGGTTACTCCCTAAATGTTGATTAAAATATGATTCGCGACCGTAACAGATATGGCTTTACAGAATTCTAATCATTAGAATCAGCAATACAACTTTTTAAGTTATAATTGACCTCAAATGTCATGATTTCATGGAATGGTCATTCAATACGGTAATGTGAACTTATAGAGTTGTATTGATGATTTTTTATGATCAAAATTATATAAATAATTATTTGATACGGCCGCGAATCATGCAACCTGATACTGATCACAAAATACAAAAAAACTTAAGAAATTTGAATGTCGTGGGCTACCCTGACGCTTTTGCATTAATGTCAAATACTGGTGAAAATTACATACTTTCGTGACGGCAGTTGTAAGACGGAACCGCTTTCCTAGAACACCAAAGCGTTACCGTGAACCTAAAAATGACTAGTGCTTACGATTTTATGATTATTATGCAATATACAGATATACACACACTCACTCGCAAATTTTATTCGAAGGGTTACAGACACATCGGGCAATATATTCGGTTACATATTTGTTTTATTACTGATATATATTTGTGCACTTTAATTGGTGAAAGTAGAAATATATTGTTTATAGACGATCATCTAAGTTCACAATATACTTAATATATTTTAATTCTGTATAGTTTAATATAACCTAAGCTTTGATTTAGTTAGACTTATTGACAATACAAACGATGATATAATTATTTACTATATTAATAATATAATATAGTAAAGTAAAATAGTAGAAAAGGTATGCGAAGTATGAAAATATTCTTTTTGGTCCAAAGATTTTGGAGATTCAATAAATCAGTATCGAAATGGTACATTACTTAGATATGCTTTTGCATTAAATACATATGAAAATATGCTGCATGGACATGGTACCGAATAAATAAGTTATAAAGTAGTACAAAAAGGCAGAACTTCAGTTAGATGCCATGCAGCCAAATAGATTATATTATTAAATACGAATACGTGGATAGCAGTTACATAAGATACAGCATATATTTATATATTTGATACAATGAACTACAAATATAATTTGTTTATTAGAGAAATCAAAGTAAATTTGGACTAAATTGGCACAATCGAAATACTGAAAACATTAAAAAATATTATATCATATATTGAAGAAAATGGTTTCCAATTTGAAAAAAAAAAAGATTAGATAGAAATAGACTAAAAGAATTAACAATAATTATCAGCTGCACATGGTAAATTTATTCAATCTTAATTGCATGGCAAGTTTTTTTTTATTACATATAGGTACGTGTAATCAGTATTTATCACAATAAATAGGCCCTCTGCAAATGTACGAATGCCAATAGGTACAAAAATAATATCAGATCCTGTTTTATTTAAAGTTGATGTGCGCATTTTTCACTTTCGATTATTAAATTATACTATTATATCATTAATTATACTAAATAAAAAAACGAACTGAAAATAAAAGTTCACAGAAGCCACAATATTATGCTTTAGTTTTGAAATAGTATGTTGAGATTATTAATTAATATTGAGATTATATTGTACAGATAATTCGAGAATTGTTATATGCTTTAATATAATAACAACACAGAGAAAGTTATTGAAAAACTCGCTTGAATTGTCTATAACCGTGTTTAAACTAATGACTTGAAATTTAAATAACTAAATTTCAGTTACCAATGAGCTTGCTATGTTTACATTTGTGCTAAACTTCTTACATTTTAGAGTTATTTCGAAGAAATAATATCAGTTTGAGATTTTACTCCAAAGAGATTATACATTAATGATATTCAAGTGTACTTAATCACATCACTCGAAAACTAAATAAAAATATATCAGATTCGAGATAAAAATCTTAATCTACGCGCGCAAATGTAACTACAGCCGAGCAAAAAGAAAAACAAATGAGAAATGAAGAGCACAGTCAGATTGTCTATTCCACAAAGACGAGGTGGCCTTCAGAGAGGTCTTCGTCACCCTGATGTTATATGCTGTCGTAGCTGTTGGGGTCGGGTGACACGGTGGGCCCGGCGGTGCCTCGCGCTGGCAGCTTGCAACCGTTCAACATGAATACCCAACCATCCTGCAAGGTAATAAGAACAATGTCAATAGTGGCAGGTATTTTTGTCTCGGTTGCATCGAGACGCAATTGAGACACGTGTTGGGAAAACTGTTTTTAGTCAGCGAATAAACAGACTCGTACTTTCTTATAGTAACTATCACTGAACAATTATTTTTTGGAAAAAAAAAAGTAAATTTAAATATCAAAAAACCCGACTGCTTCAAAAGTGAACTTTCAATTTAAATACAATTTTATTTATCTGTTTAGTCAGCGAGTAAATGACCTTTCGCTTTGTACAGACGCCAGCAGCAGGCTTAGCACGAGAACCCTCTCTACGCGTTTTGTCGACGGAAGAATAGACAAAAATGACGTTTCAGTGTAGACAACAGAAAGTTTTCTACTGTCTGTAGCACGGCGATTACAAAATCAAATGTGAAGAGACTTGTCTTCTCTACCCTAGACAACTGTCTACAACGTCGAGCACGACGTACAATCTTTCTCCGATGTTGACAGCTTGGGATAGAAACCTTTCTTCCGAAATAGTCTACATATAAAATGACCTAGACAACGATTCGTTAGTTGTTTTTTCGTTAATTCGAGTAATTTTAGGCGGTGCTTTTTTACTTTTATCATATAATAAGCTGAAATTAACATGTTGGGTTCAAATTGCGCTTTTTATTTAAGTTTTTTTATAGAAAAACTTCAGCGAAGATGGGAAAGAAATACTATTAGAGAGCTTGCTTTGCTTGTTTGGGAGCCTTTGATCTCACGGGAAGTGAGTTCTGTAGAATTATAAAATAAGCAAGGAGATAAGTAGTGCAATCAATGTTTATGCGAAGAACTCGGCTAGGACCTGTCGCCCAAAATAAATAATAGATTTTTGGAATTAACAATAAAATAAGAACAACAATATAAGTATCCTACTGTTTTTACACTATGTTGTCCCTTAGCTTTGATTTATTAGATACCTACATTCACAGGGAATATAAAACATCTGATTATGAGCCAAAATCTCCTCATTGAACACTAAATTATTTATTTATGAAGTACTAGCTGCCGCCCGCGGCCTCGCCCGCGTTGCATTAAGGCTTCTACATACTGGCGCGACACAAAGGCCCCGCGTGTCGCGTGACGAGCGGTGCCTTTGTGTCGCGTCGCCAGTCGCGCTGGTCTGTAGAAGCCTTTACTATGTAGTGATTATTATTTTCATTTACTAAATCTTACACACTCAGTTTTAAATGGAGCATTTACCTACTAATAAATAAAATATCGATAAACAACAATACAATAACAATGTAAGTACCTAGTAAAAACAAGGGCTCCCGCAAACAGGCGCGACGTGATAGCGCGACCCGCCAGTCTGCAGTACCCTTAAAGGATACTTCTTGAGTGACGCCATCAAAATAGTATAATTATGGCTCTTTATTTAAATAATGCCTGTACATTATATGCAATTACCAATATTATATAGTGCTCTGTGTATGCAATACAAATGAGTTTTAAAACTAAGTGGCGCCACAGCCAATGATGTATTACCTATAATACATCATTGGCTACAGCCATTTAACAATATTTTTAAAAGGGAGATGCGCTAAGGTAGCCCGTGAAATTAAAATTTTATTAGGTACGTTTTTTGCAATTTGCAGGTCAGTAACACGTTATAAGTTGATTTAAATATGATTCGCGGCCGTAACAAATATTGCTTTACAGAATTATAATCATTAGAATCGGCAATACAACTAACTCTCTTCGAAAAATCCTTAGAATTCAAAAAACGTTCGAAAATTTGAATTTCGCGGGCTTCTCAGCGCATCCCCCTTGACCATTTGCGTTTTGTAATTGAAGAAATATTCGTTAAAAACACTTTGCTTCATAGATTTGTTTGAGAACGAAACGCAAAAGTACGGTAAAATTGGGTAGTAATACACACCACTAGCGAATACCCCGTTGCTATGGACAAGTCACTGTCTACGAAGAAACCCGAGTCTAGGTGTGTCCTCGTGCTCGCGAAGAAGAGATTACGAGAAGTGTAGACAAGTGATGTCTATTCTATAGTAGAGTAGAGATCGAAAACGCCATGCTAAGCCTGCTGGTCAAGCTACCCGAAACTGTCAAATTTTCCCAATCAACCTTGAACCTTATGCTTTAACGACAGAGTTGAAAATCTTTTAAGTAAATTTGACAAATGGTAGTAGCTTGATGTGCTGGCGTGTGCACATTTATACAGATTAACGAATACAGCTTGTTGTTTTTACTTTTTAGTTCGTTTTTAGGCAAGTCAGTCGTATTTTATTTTATTTTTATTTAAATTGAAAGTTCACTTTTTAAACAGTCGGGTTTTTTGATATTTAAATTTACTTTATTTATTTTACAAAAATGGAACGCACATAAGCCTTGGCTGAAACTAGGCCTTGATGTCTGTAAGTATCTGTAAGTATTAA
Source organism: Tiliacea aurago (assembly GCA_948098905.1). NCBI lineage: Eukaryota > Metazoa > Arthropoda > Insecta > Lepidoptera > Noctuidae > Tiliacea > Tiliacea aurago. The sequence goes on along the minus strand of OX402591.1, from coordinate 16,701,844 downwards.
ATATCAACGTACGGTTGGTATTTAATTAATAACAAGAACGTCTTATTTTTATGCAGAACTTAGTTGTTTTTTTATTTTCGATTACTCGAACTCATTTTTGAGTAAATAAAAAATTGCTTCATATTTTGCAATAAATTAAAAGCATTGTGTCATCGCGTTTCTCTTTCTTTTGAATGCAGTCTGACAGTCACAGCGGTTTACCTGTTGTCAGCGTCTTAAGCATTTGTATTTGTTCAGTTTATCTGGTACCTACACACGGCTACATATCAAGCTATACATTTCCAGTATAAGTTGATCTGTCATTGAACGGAAATCCTACACAATGCGGGATAAGCATATATTGGAAATTTAAAGCTTGATACTATGTAGCCGTGTTTACACCACCACTGGAGGTAACTCGGGTAACTCTCTTGATTTGTCAACGAGAAAGTGTGATAACTTTTGCCAGCAGTAGGACAGTCGAATACAAAGTATAATGAATCAGCACAGTCATAAGTGTCAACAATCCCAAACATTTAATCTGCAACCCATCTTGGCTAGGCTACTACTAATCTATTATACATTAACATTAGTTTTTGTTTATACTAAACCTCTTAAGGGGTCATTGTATTCATCATTATGAACAACTTTTACTGTAGGACCAAAGTTGAAATCGCGAAAAAAATATCAGCTGTTCCCTACATTTTGACGAGTTTAGCGAACTTAAATGTAGGGAACAGCAGATTTTTTTTTCGCGATTTCAAGGTTGGTCCCATAGTAAAAGTTGTTCATAATGATGAGTACAATGACCCCTTAAGAGGTTTAGTATAAACAAAAACTAATGTTGTATATATTATTAAGGATTGGTGCTGATCCACGCGTCATGTTCGTGAACGGGCGCCGTCAGTTGTGACTGGTCATCTCCTATCTGCCAGGGCTTATTTGTAATCTTTTATATTTGTATTGTTTTTATTTTTTTACATTGTTCTCATATACAACCTGTTTTTTTTGATATCCCATAACTCTAGGGTTATATTCTGTAGGTAAAAATAATACTAAAACTCCTAGAATAGGTGGTCCAAAAATGCATCGTTTCGGAGATATCATCAATCATAATTAAATTTGGTCAAAAATTGTCACCGAATCTTTACTTTTGCGAGGTTGCCAAACTTCGCAGTAGTGTAGTAAAATAAATAGTAAAATAAAATATGTAGGTATGTTGGTATCGGGGCTTCCCGGCGGCTGCTAGTGAAGGGAAAGCTACCTTGTCGACATGTAATATTTCACGTAAGGGTGTTTTACATTAATAATCGTGACTTTGCCGAATTATTTTGTATGAAAAATGAAAAAAAAAAATAACGAAGGATTGGAACATAACTCATATGCCAGTTGATTCTTTGATATGGCCTCAATCATACCCTAGAGTTATGGGATATAAAAAAAAACACGTTGTATAGAAGGGACAAGAATAATGTACCCAGGATTTTGTAATATCTTGATTTAAAAGAGTGTCCTTGGAGTTTCTTGCCTATTCTTCTCCATAGAGATCTACGTTTTGGAATGGGCAAATAGCTTCAACTTTCTGACTAACTGACCGACTCTTTGACAATTTTGACAAAAGTGCCGGTAATTGGTTTGATTGAAATAAATGCTTTGAGTTTGAGTTTAAGAAGAAATCTAGACTTACTTTGACAAGGTTAGGCAATTCCGACCAGAATGCGAGATTGGGTATAACTTCGACGCCCGTCGCTCCCATCAAGAATTTCTTGGTACAGATCCCAAGTACTAGGTAAAATACAACAAACGAGAAGAATATGATCATGAGCGTTGAGCCAAAAGATCGCCCAACTACTTCTATTTGCTTCAAACACGCGTCTTTTGAATAGAATGCCAGCACCTGAAATACATTATAAAAATTGGTAACAGCTGTGTTAATTTACGAAAAAACAATAAATAGATAAAAAATTGTGTTTAAAAGAACACCACTGTAAAACTCGTTTTATAGTAATTTGTGTCTGCGTCTTGTGGTAGTTATACTGGTTCGTCACATGACGAAAGTAACAAATAAATGAATAATGATTATTTCAAAATAAATCCTATCACACCACTGTACCTACCACCCTTGCGCAGAACGGTTCTGGGTGCTAACTCACCAATTTCTCGCCTGTGTAAAAATCTAAACAGTTGTAGGGATCTTACTGATATATACCTCATGACAGCGCTTAAGTAAATTTTATAAAATAATGATTGAGTACTGGGACACAGGCCTCCTCTCTGTGAGAGGGAGTGGGCTGTAATCCACCTCGCAGGCCCAGTGCGGGTTGGTAGATGTCACATGTCTTCGATTTTTTTGGTTCTAGGACATGCCGGTTTCCTCACGATGTTTTCCTTCACCGTTTTGAGAGCAGTGGTGATGAAATTATTTACACAAAGTAAAGCGCCTGTCAGGGTTATAACTCTTGACCTTCAACTCGTAGGTCGGGGCCGTTACCACTGTTCTCCAATGAACGTAACGTTTTATTATTTGAGATTTTTATTAGTTAATTATATTTTTTTTGTTATTATTATTATGAATGAAACTTTTGTTAAGTATTATTGTTGTTACGCGTACAATGTAATAGCTAATGTTTAATTGTAAATATCGTTTTTGGCTTTGTAATAATAGGTAAAACCATAAATGGTGTGTTAGCCTGCAAGTAATTGTTGCACTTATAAACATACTAATATGGAAATTATTTTAAACTAGCTGCGCCCCGCGGTTTCACCAGCGTAATTCTCGATCCCGTGGGAATATAGGGATAAAAGTAGTCTATATGTTAATCCAGGGTGTCAGCTACCACGATACAAAATTTTATCAAAATTGGTCCAGCCGTTTTTACGTGAAAGAGTAACAAACATCCATCTATCCATCCATCCATACTTACAAACTTTCGCGTTTATAATATTAGTAGGATAGGATGTATTGTGTAAACAATTGTTGGCTAAATAAATAAATTACTTAATAGACCCAAAGTATTGCAGCGGTCACCCATGAGTCACGGTCACTACCATTTAAAAGAGGGATTGCAGCTGACTGCCCTAGGTGTGTGTGCACCCTTCTTAACTATCGCCACTTAGATGGGCTCTGAAATTCATTCAGATTATCTGGGTATTAAATAACACATAAGCCCATCTTTTATCCAACTTAGTAATCCAATTACATATTTTGTTGGAAAGTGTGTAGTTAACTTTGCAACAAAACCATTATAGGTATATAAAAGGCAGATAGTGTTTTCTCTCACTGCATTTACCAAAGGATGTGATTCCGTTTATGTATGTATAACTAAGACTGTGCGCAATTTTAACCCTGTGAATAGTTTTTAGTTTTATTCAGATGAAACATAAACATAAGAGAAAGTCTTACATTTGACTTTTTTACTTCATATTTTTTATACAGTTAGGCACCTTAGTTGTGAAAGTAATCACTCAGAATGATGCTGCATAGTAGTAGGTACTGTAATATACCCAAATGTGTTAAAAAAAACTGGCCTAGTGCGAGTCGGACTCGCGCACGAACGGTTCCGTACCATTATCTATAAAAACGGGAGCCCCATTAAATAATTATTTTATTCTGTTTTTTAGTATTTGTTGTTATAGCGGCAACAGAAATAAATCATAGATCTGTGAAAATTTCAACTGTCTAACTATCACGGTTCATGAGAAATTATTATTATTATTCTGCCTGGTGACAGACGGGACTGATAGACAGACGGACGGACAGTGGAGCCTTAGTAATAGGACCCTTTCGGTACGGAACCCTAAAAAAACGAGTGGACCAGATTTGTAAAAAAAAAATTTTTCTAAAAGAAAATATGAATGTATCCCTGAAATTATTTTTATAATCATAACACGGTTACAGTGAAAAAATACCTATGGTTTTATGCCAAGTGGCCTTAACAATTGACCTTGTTAAACCATATGCTTCATAATGAGCGAAAATATTATAATTAAGCTATATAATGAACAAACAAGAATGACTTACAATTTTATCTGGTTCCGATAATGAATACACTTGTAGCTTGTTCTCTGTCTCAGCACACTCCAAAAGAACTATTGTTGAACTGGAATGATAAAAATGCTACATTTAATTCATTTCCTTTTATTTAATTCTCGTTTTTATCAAGTATACTAAGGGATTCACTGTTGTGCAGTTGTTATGTGTTTGTAACACTAATTTACCTACTATTTGCACATTGCTTTTATCTCAAAACCAGTAGAATTTGATAAGAATGCTCTCCATTATACCCACATATTTCATAACAAGCTATTAAAAACATTTAATTCATGTAAAGAATAACAATGTAAAAAAACTATTTTTTAAATATGGTAATGATACTTACGATGGTCCATTGGCATAAATGATAGAGTTGCCTTGATCAGAAAACTGTGATATATTTGTTCTTCCCATAAAGTCATATGAGCCTTCGTCAAATTTGTATGTACTGGCATTTTTGTCCAATAAATTCATTGAGCTTACATGACGACAGATCTGAAATTTAAATAAGATAATTTAACTTCACCTTACTTATTACACTTGAACTGTATTAAATTCGAAGACTCAGTGCTCTCTTCATTTTTTAATTATACATGTTAGGTAATACGGGCTGGTGTCCGCAACTCCACGTCAATGCGCGTATTTTGCGTACGGGTGGGAAAATCGATTATTCGATCCACCCCAGCTCCTCAAGGAAGGCCAGTAACGCCTTGGTGTTACTGACAATTATACATGTTAGGACCCTAATAAGGATTTTGCAAATTAAAACTTTGTTTAACTTTATAATAAATGTAATAGAGATTAAAAAATTTGTCTATTTTTCTCAGCCTGCCGTGATGTCATGAAATCAGGATAAGTGCAATGCAATTTATTATAAAGCAAATCATGTTATGTTATGTATTCTTATCATTTTTACATGAAAAAATAATAATAATAGTCCTCCAGACCGAATTTCAGCCATGGCGGCCAATCTCAATGAAGACTAACCATCTACGGGGATGATATTATAGTGCACAAGTGTTTGCGCAGACACAGGTGCACTCAGTATCACCTAGCTCTCATAGTCCAATGGGACAGCAATCCAACACAACCAAAGAGAGATCAGGCACAGCTTAACATACTTTCCGAGGCACGGGGGTATCACACTGCCAACTTCCAAACTCCAGTAACTACTTGTATGTTTACTTATAATAATAGTAAAAATTTTATGTGTTTTGTTACTACAGTCTCATTTGACAGTAATGCCATAGTTTTAGTGGAACAGACTACTAAACAGCATCAAAAAGTCTTAGTGATTGGTTGATAAGATACCTAGTTGAAAGATCTACTAATAGCATAAAATATACTGTTCAAACAATTAACATTAACTTTACTATTAGCTCAACAACTTATACCTAAGTATTTATATTCTTAAAGCACTGTGCAAATAATACTGTAGAATGATAGATGGTAGTTAAAGAAGTACCTAGATTCCATACAGCAAAATGAACATAAGTTATAACATGTCAGTATTACATGTCCCATAACTATGCATTTATAGAAAATTATAGCATTGAAATAATAATTATCAAATTAGTGGTATAACATTCAGTCATCAATCTCTACTATGTAGTTCCATAGCATAGAGAAACATTGGGCTTCATTAAAATAGAATTAGGTACGTATTGATTACGGATTTTTTAAAGGAAAACAGGTTTCGTCAATGCCTCTCATTAAACACGTTTTGCTAAGCAGGAGGTAACGAATTGTAACAAATGACGCCCTAAACCACATATACCGATATAATGTGGTGAAACCTATACCTACGTAATATGAGCATTCTGGTCTAGAATACTAAGGTAACATCATAATTTATCAAAGACGAACTTACCGACAAAGGTGTTATACAGGTGTTTTTCAGGTTCGGCTGGCTCGCGTTCATACTAACGTCGTAACAAGGATGATAGTAATAGGTACTCATTTCATATTGCGTACCATTCATCTTGACCGCATAGATATCCGCTGTATAAAATTCAGATGAAATTGCGGGCGTAAGGTCGATTCCGGTGCCATTCGAAAATTCACATGAACACGGAGTCTTCGCTACACAAGTGTCTGCATTAGTGAAAGATGATGTGCAGATCAAATAAACCACACCAAAACTGAAAATGTTCCAGAAACCCATCTTATTGATGGAAATAACTCTAATAAAAATGTAATACTTTCCGTGTGGATGGATTATTTCACTCTTTGTGTACGACTTACGACGACGTAAATTTTTTACCCAATCACAATCAACAAATTATCAAACTAATACAGCTGGCTGTCGAAATTTTACTTTTTAAATTACTTAATTCATAGTCTTTTGGCAAATTTCTCGCTTGTTGTCAAAAGCAAAACCACCACTGCAACAATATTTAGTTATCTGGCAGCACAGTTTTCTGCTGTCCAAGTCAAAATGACAATAAGACTGATGTCAAAATTGCAAATTGATTGCAATGTGAATCCAAAAGTAAACATTGAATAAAATTGAAGTTTGGGTTCTATGTAAAATATAAATACACCCCCCAGCTGCACAAAAAGGTCACCCAACATGGCCGATAAAAAGAAAAAAATCTTTACCTCGAAGGTAGGTTCAGAAGTCAATATATTACAATAAATTGATTTCTGGTTTCCTCGAGCAAGAGGTAAGCAGAGGATGTACTTATTTCTTAACTGTACATAGGAGGCGAGCCACTGTTCAGCTAACTAGCTTTTCGTAGCATTGTCTTATTTCTGACGTACTTGATACTCTTTTAACAATAATTGCAGTCAAACCCAATGATGTTTTATTTACTTACATTTAACAAACATGGTTAATCCAATTTGAATTTAACCTCTAACAATTTTACACAGGAATCTACCACACCAAGGAGGCCGGTGATTTTGAAATCAGATCGCAATGAATCTTCTAAAGATCAGGCCAAAGAGAAGCAGGAAAAGGAAAAGCAGCCCACTATCATACTGAAGACGAGAGAACAGAGTGCTCCGAAAGAGGAACGACCACAAAGCCCAAAATCTATCAAAACTTCTACATCTGAGAGTGATGGACATCCATCCATCCATAAAATAGCTCAAAATGAAAATAAAGAAAAGAAAAATTCAGGTAAAGAAATATTTTTTTTCTCTTCTCCTGCATGTGTTTCCTACTAAAAGGCTCCTTCTTCACTTAATTTTATTCAGCTAATTTAAAGGTACTTAAAAAGTGTGTTTCCATTTTGCTCCATGTCTCTAATTGAGGGCCCACTGCCTTTAAAGATAGTGATATCAACAGCATATTCCATCCAAATAGGCTTAGTCTGACACTGCCAAAAACAAAAACGATAAAAATTACTTTGAAAGTCTTATTTTAATTTCAGAGCAAAAGCCGAGTCCACCGTTGAAGTTTATGACAGAACCGGTGAAACTTCTGGATGAGAACCTGGAACTTAACATTGCTGCTTTAGAGTTCCTACATGACTCTAGCACCAATTATCTTGTTGTTGGGATTATAGGTAAGATGTGAATGTCTTAAAAGGGATTGAGGCTGCTTAGTGGATATTACGCTATTGCACTACTTACTGCGCAGTACCACACCCCCTCACCCCCGCCGACACGTGCATTTGTGACTGCACAGCGATTCGCCTCATGTTCCGAGCCGCCATTTTTTTTTTTGGTGGGAAATTATTAAATAACTTCTCCCACTCTGGGCGGATCAGGAGGGCGTGTCAGACTTACTGACTAAAACCCACCCCTGTTCCTTCCGTTGCCTGTGTGCCAGGGCCACGATATCCCTTTCGGAAAAAACTCGCAACCCTGGCAGGCATTGGCCCTATCGGACCCCGTCAGTTGATCTCTTGGAGGCGCGCGTGGTTCCGAGCCGCCATAAAGTATGAATCGGGTAGTAGGTACTTACATAGATCCTATGTCATAGTAGTTTATTTCACACCAATTTGCAAAAAAAAACCCTCAAAGGTAACTTTGCCACTCTAATTTAGATTAAAACAACGCAATTAGAGAGTTCTAGACTTCTAAAACCATCATCGTCATCATCATCATTTCAGCCGAAAGACGTCCACTGCTGGACATAGCCCCCACCCCCCCAAAGGGGGTTTTGCCATAGTGGCCACGCTTGGCAGGCGGGTTGGCGATCTCAGTATAGTGTCTAATATGAATAAACCTTAAATTAAACAATATTTGATTGCAGCTAACTGTTAATTAAGTTCACTGTTAAGTATATAAATAAAGAGAACCAAAATTGTTGACATAGCCCACAGAATAAGTAAGCTGAAGTGGCAATAGGCCGGCCATATTAGCCGTAGAACCGATGACCGTTGGGGTAGACGTGTTCTTGAGTGGAGACCGCGAAGCGGCAAACGTAAGGTAGGACGCCCTCAGGCTAGGTGGAGCGACGATCTTCGCAGTGTGGCTGGTGGCAGCTGGATGAGAGTTGCCGAGAATCGAGCTGAATGGCGTGCAATTGGAGAGGCCTATGTCCAGCAGTGGACTGCTATGGGCTGATGATGATGATGATGATGAACTGTTAAGTATATACTTACTTTATTTATATAAATAAAGTATTCCAAATTGTAATTAAGATGTGTTATTTATTCAGTGTTTTACAATTTTGTTTAACAAAAAATGCATTCTGTTTTCAGGCACACAAGGTGTCGGCAAATCAATGATACTGAACCTGATTGCTAACAATGTGCATGATCAGAATCTCTGCACGCAAATATTGAACTCTCATGAAATGCCAGCTGATAGCACATTTGACAGTAATGAGGTTGGATTAGAGAATCACCTAGAATCACTTGACTATGCTGGGGTCCCAGAACCAAAAGTACAGGAAAAACCTGACAGTACTTTTAAATTCAAAATGCAAGATATTGAACAGATAGAGAGGGGAGTTCATTGCACAAAAGGTAATCTTAAATCTATACATATTATAAATTTAAGCCGCTTTTCGTGTCTGCCTCTATGACCGCGTTGTTCTTATAAACTATGCAGTGGATGTTGATTTGGTATTCACCATCATTTAGAGAATGTATTCCGTAAAGTTTAATTTCCTATAAAATATATGGGAAAAGTATTTTGTAATTTATGACTTTTCTAGTACTCGAACCTCAATTGGTCTAATAGAGGTTTTTGATCCTTATAAGAAAGATTGAAGTTGAAAGAAAGAAGAAGTTTTTGTGAAAATTGCCAATTTTCCTGCTTAGAGACTGTACTTACATCAAAATCTATGAATGCAGATCAAAATTTCTCAAAAAGTTAAGTACAGTCTCTAAGACCGTTTTCCTGTAGCTACAACAAAAATCCATTCTGTATAAACGATTGGCATAAAAAAGTTTTTGTGAAAATTTCCGTCGGTGCTCCATAGACCAATTGAAATTTGACCAGTTGGTCTATGGGGAAAATTACAAGTTTCCATCGTACAATTACCAACTGGGCTATGGAGAACTCTTGACGTAAACAAAAACTATGTTCCATTGTAACATTATAACCCTGAGTTCACACCTGTCTATACATTAGGTGCAGAAAGAAAAGAAAGTTCAAAGAAGCTTTTGCTATACTATAATATTAATTTAATTTAATCATTTAATTCAAGCAACAAGACTCTTACCGCCTTATTACAAAACAAGATTTATATTTTGACATGGCTTAAACCATGGAGCCAGTTTTTGTAATAAGAACGTAACAGTGATTGTAATACCGTTCTTTAAACAAAACTGAAAACTTATTTCGGTACTAAGTTGTCAGTTTTGTGTTTAGGAACTTTACCATAGTCGGAATAAAGTTCGCAATTCAATTATGGCTCCATGTTTTAAACCTAGGTCTTAAGATAAACCTTGTTTTGTAAAAAGGGGGTTTGTGTTAGTAACCATATACCTACTTACAAACTATGTTGGTAAAACATTAACACAGAAATAATTTGTGACATCACTGCTGCAAGGTGACAGGCCCGGCCGATACCTTGCAGCAGTGGTTCACAAAAGCACAATCTATTAAGAGCTGTTTCAAAAAAAAATATGACAAATTATTTTTAATACAGACAAGTCTTTACTATACTTTTATACTGGGCAGCGGAACATTTCTCAATTATCCATAGCCCAGTTGGTAATTGGACGATGGAAACATGTAATTTTCCCCATAGACCAACTGGTCAAATTTCAATTGGTCCATGGAGCACCGACGAAAATTTCCCATTTTCCTGCTGACGGTACATTTTATCAAAATCTGTGAATGCAAATCAAAAGTTCTCAAAAGGTTAAGTACAGTCTCTTAAGATCGTATTCCTGTAGCTATAACGGTTAACATAGCTGCCCTTACTGCTCCCATCTCAAAAATCATTCTGTATAATACATTAATATTAATTAAACCTAACAGTACTTTTAAGGACGCTATCACATTTTGAACTCGCTCGAGTTTAGGTATCTGAATCGCAACACAGCAACATTACGCGCACGCACACATTGAAACCCCTGACCGCTCGATTTTATACGGAACTTAACTAATCTTGCTACTTGTAGGTATTTTTTTTAATTTTACTGGTATGGTTGAGTAAAGTTAGTTGTAAGTTTGCAATCGAATTTTAGTAACTGTGACTAAGTACTATCTGCGTGATAATTATGTTTTTAGTAATTTTTAAATTCATCAGCCATTACGTAGCGTAGGTAGGTACTCAAAAATTTCAAGCGCTGGCCATATGGAAAATACCATATTTTTACATAAACTAACAATCTAAACTAACAACCTATTACAAGGAACACCTACGATTATCCCCCAGGCTACTATTAGTTAGAAAAGATGTAAGTAGGTACTTGTAAATATATTTTTTGCTGGCAAATGTTGGAGCATTACATAATCAAAAACTAGCCTGGGAGTTTATCGTAGACTTTCGTTGTGATATTTAAAAATAATTATTCCCATATGAAAACAGTAAGTATTTAATTTTCAGAGACTGGGTCGCGATTTCAGTACTTTTGATAAAAATTAAAACCAAAGTAGGTAGTAAAAAGTATATTTTCATTTCATGTTTCAAAGAAGTTCAAATTTAGGATGAAGGCCAGCTCTTTCTAGTGTTCCGTACCCGAACCACTTTATTACAAGACAAGATTTATATTTTGACATGGCATAAACCATGGAGCCTGTTTTTGTAATAGGACCGTAACAGCGATTGAAATACCGTTCTTTATACAAAACTGAAAACTTAGGTCGGTACTAAGTTGTTAGTTTTGTGTTTAGGAACTTTACCATAGTCGGAATAAAGTTCGTAATTCAATAATGGCTCCATGTTTTAAACCTGGGTCTGAAGATAAACCTTGCTTTGTAATAAGGGGGGAAGGGTCCAAACGGAGCACTATTGCTGTCACTCACGTGTCCGTCTATCACACAGGTTTTACAGCCAAACGGTTGAAGCTACAGTCTTTAAATTTTCACTGTATAAGCATCTTGTTAACCCTTGTTTTTTCTTTATTCCTGATGAGATACTTCACGCCGCAATCAAAAAGAGAAGTGTGGCTACCTACAAGGATTAGCTGCTCAAAAAGGAAATCAATCTCGATTATTTTTGTGCCTTTTGGCTTATATTCTCTTATTGCGCATTCTTGCTCCTGAGAATAAAAAACTAGTCAAGAGCGAGTCGGACTCGCACACCGAGGGGTCCGTACGTATATATGATGTTGATGATTTCTGAAAAACTGTGCTATTTAGAGACATCGTTTTATTTTTCCTGTAATCTTTACATAAACTTCTATCACATAGAATAATTTCAGATTTTTATCTATGCAAACTTCGGAGATAAGGGGGGGAACGGTATTTTTTTTTAAATTTTGCATCAATTGTCGGAAACTATGCTGCCTAAAAAAAAATTGAGAAGGTGCAAACAGCGCTCTTTCATATGATACGCCACATGTCCTAGTAGCCCCATTTCAAATTTTTAAGACCCCTTTCAGACCCTTTTGCAACAAAGGTATATTTTTTTTAAATTTCTTTCTTGTTTGCAAAATAGTTGGGCAAACATCATCTAAAACTATTCTAAATTTCAAGTTGATAGCATTAGTAGTTCTTGAGATATCCAGGTGTGACAGACAGATAGACAGACAGACAGATTTATGAAATGACAACTACAATTTATCACCAAAATTTACATCCGCCATCATGAATCAAAAATTGGATGGTACTCGTATATTCGTAAACACCACCTTCAACACCTCCACAATTGATAACAATGTCGATTTTTTATTTTAAAAAATACTCCCGCCATCTTGGAAAAATTATGACCTATACGTAATCACCACCCCCAAAAACCCCAAAATTGACTATCTATCGAATATCTCAAAAAAAAAAATATTTCCGCCATTTCAATTTGATTAAAGATAATAATTATAATTATTTACACAATGTTTATCCGTAATCTACAACCATTATTTATACAAAAAATGGCAACTATGTATTTATTTTTAAAACAAATTCCAATAATCATACTTTTATTTCGGTCCGAAAAAGTATCAACTTCGTCCACCCACAGTATACAATACAGCACACAGTTCTGTACGTAAATATTTTTTTGCGAAAAATCGATACACCGGTGCTTCCACGAGCGCGTCTGAGCGCGGAATGACGAACCGCGAGTAGAAAATGTATGGAGTAATTTGAGAGCGCTTCTTATTTTAATCATAAATAAAAATGTTATTTATTTACTTACAAAATATTTAGTAGGACGTATAGAGGACTATATAAGCAACAATTTGTTATTATTTGTATGCTTAATTATGCAGAGGATTTAGCTATATTGGTTCCTTTTCAGACCCAATTTTTTTTCATTTGTTAGTTTTATTGTGATTGTTTAAACGTATTTGTGTGAAAATTTTGTATGGGGCTATACAATTTTTATGGGACAATTTTGGAGATGAATATATTATCTTTAATTTGAGACAATGATATCCTTGCAGTTGTGATTCCTAATTCATTAAAATGGTACTTGAAAAGCACTGATATTTGAGGAAAACTGTGATAGCGTCCTTAAATTCAAAATGCAAGATATTGAACAGATAGAGGGAGTTCATTGCACAAAAGGTAATCTAAACATACTATAAACACAATGACAAATGACAGACAGACAGACAGACGGACAACGAAGTGATCCTATAACGGTTCCGTTTTTTCTTTTGAGGTACAGAACCCTAAAAAGTAAGTTGATGTCTCATTTCCCACAAAATGTATGGGAAAAGTTTTTTGCAATTTCTGACTTTTTTAGTACTCAAACCTCAGTTTCTCTAATAGAGCTTTTTCATCCTTATAAGAAATAGGTTTTTAAGATAAAAGTTTTTGTGAAAATTGCTCATTTTCTTGCTGATTCTACAATTTTTCAAAATGTCTCAAAAAGTCAACGACAGTCTCCTAAGACCGTTTTCGTGTAGCTACAACGGTTAACGTAGCTGCCCATACTGCCCCATCTGAAAAATCCACCCTGTATAATAATCTCGATGTTTTGTGAAGTCATAAAAACCGTGCGAAGCAGGGTTAAGTCACTAGTATAAATATATATGACGATAAATTGGTGGTAGAGTAGACCCTCAGCAGTAGCCCAACAGCTGATGCGCCAGAATACCCTTTGCCTTTATTTGAAATTCATATGTTCCATCGCTTTCCGTCAGGCAGGACCGAGGTCAAAATAAAATATAACTCCTTGTTTTCTTCCCTTAGATTAAGACTGCACGATTTTTGGCGGGATACCTCATTATCCAGCCAACTTTTACCGCGCTTCTATTTCGTAGCAGTAAGGTTGTTTTTTAAATTCTTAAAAAAGGAGGAGGTTCTCTAATTATATTTTTGATATACAGGGTGGCAGGGACAGATGCACTACCTATTACCATGGATTCAGTACATGATTCTGGATCCCAATGCTTTGAAAGTTTTCGTATTTTCTTTTAATCTGCTGTTTCCTACAAAAGTACTACCAACGCGGTCGAAATGTATGGAGGAGTACATTTTTTTTAATAACCAACGAAAAAACATATGGGGGTCCAGAATCATGTACTGAATCCATGTCAACAGGTTGTGTGTCGATGTCCCTGCAAGCCTGTATAGCAAGCAGTGCTATTCGAATTTGTGAGGGGTAGGTACCACAACGAAAAAATAAAAAACTTTATCCAAAAAAAAACAACAACTGACTATCAAAAAAGACTATACTTACTACAAAATTCCAGGTATCGACATGTACATCACTAACGATCGTGTGATTCTCCTGGACTGCCAAGCGCTGTGGTCGCCATCATTGATCGAAGAGTCCAACACGACCATCACGGCCAGGAGTGCTAACGTTGTGACGGTAGACTGTCTCCAAATAGCGTCCTATTTGATGGCTACATGTCATGTACTTATTGCTGTGCAGGACTGGTTCACAGATTATAATTTCTTGAGGTAATTTAATTAGAATTTTCTTCTTTTTGTTGTGTAGTTTAAACGGCCGGATGTAAAGGCCGTATTTTTTTTTTGCCACAGACGAAAAAAAAACAATTCAAAACGGTACCTTGTGAATGTGAACTTTTTTTCTTTGATGGACACTAATGATGTATTTTATTTCGTATCTAAAATTAAATATTGAGCCGTCACGGGACGCCTGGCAGATGTGAAACAACGAAATTATTTACACACTACTACAGATAGACTGTATAGTAGCGACGCGTCACCACGCGGCATGTGTAGCCCCGCCAGCAATCGGTTTTACGTGCGGCTATAGATGTTTCACAGCAAGAAATCTAATTGTGGAGGCCCAGGACTAGAGCCCCTGTGAGCCCTGCCCTAAATCCGACCCTGAGTTTAAAGTAGTTAGCATTTGCAAATGTTCTTATGGGGGCAATGATTGAATGTTTTTTTTTTTTTTTTTCCTTCTGGCTTCGCACGGTTTGTGCATTTAGCCAATGTCAAGTTTTAGTTCTTGTTTAATATTGATGAAATGAATTATAAATGCATGATGATGATAACCCCGCCCACTCCCCTTGAGTTTCAGTAAAGATGTGGCACTTTACTGAGTCCTCACGCGGACTTCTTGAGAGAACTTGAAGCGAAGTTGCACTGTTTTGTTTCATTTGCCTAAACTAATGCACGTTCACAAACACTTAATGGTTAATAATCCACCATTATTACACATTAATATTCGGCTAAACACTAATTTTGGAAAATTAAACAAACTGCTGAACATGACGCTTCACTTTCCCGCCAAGAAGTCCTGATTGAATGTTACAGTCCCCGGCACGTAAGTTGGCAAGAGTAGTTAGATGCGCACAAGTCATTTTTTAGGACTCTTTCTTTGGTGGCCAAGCGGGACGCGGGGAACGAGCACGCGATTGGTGCGTCAGTCGATACTCGCCTCCCGCACCTCGACCCGCGTTCCGTTCGCTCTCGATTACACTTGCGTGCACTAAAACTATACCCTTTGTTTTTGATGAGTTTTTGTAAAGTTTTTGATACGAATTGTTGATACTATTTTAAATTAAGTTTATTTTACGAGTGTGTTTTTCGCGGCAGCTACTAATGAAGCTTGTTGACCTTTAGTTTTCGTTAACAGTGTTTTTTGAAAGGCCACAATAACTAAAAATATGTTATTATATATTTTATTTATAACACCTAATAAACTTCACGAATTCCTCTCCTATCTTTAACGTTCTTCTAAACAGACATGTTTAAAATAAATGATGGCAATAACTATAGAATAATGACAAACAATAAAAGTGACAATTTTTTTGTTGCATAAGTAAACTTATGCGCGAACTTACCTACTACCTTACCTCACTACTCCAAAACCTTGCCAAGTTACGTGCCGGGGATTGTACCTACTAAGTGCGAATTGTACTCGCGCCCACAGAAACTATTATAATTTACCATCTTTGAAGTTGAGGTGCATGTGGCTAAGTAATAACAGACGCACGGGTCCATCGATCAGGTTAAGCTACCCTTGCCGCGGTTGGTCCGTAGATTGGTGACCATCTTTACATACCAAGACCCCTCCGTGCCTCGGAAAGCACGTTAAGCCATTGGTCCCGGCTGTTATTTGTAGATCTTTGGCTCAGCGCAGTCAGAGAGGAATAATCCCCGCGTGGTGCCTCGGAAAGCACGTTAAGCCATTGGTCCCGGCTGTTATTTGTAGATTTTTGGCTCAGCGCAGTCAGAGAGGAATAATCCCCGCGCGGTGCCTCGGAAAGCACGTTAAGCCATTGGTCCCGGCTGTTATTTGTAGATCTTTGACTCAGCGCAGTCAGAGAGGAATAATCCCCGCGCTGTGCCTCGGAAAGCACGTTAAGCCATTGGTCCCGGCAGTTATTTGTAGATCTTTGGCTCAGTGCAGACAGAGAGGAATAATCCCCGCGAGGTCTCGGGCATTTTCTTTACGGATCGCGTATGTTTCGAGGACGCGCGAGCATTTTTTGTCAGGTTCAAGCATTTATGCACTTTATTGTAATAATTTTAAAGTTTATTTTCAAGTGCGTTAGTAAAATCCTCTTCGCTGCGCTCCGTTCTGTCTGCGTTGAGCCTTTGACAGTTGTTACGGGTCGTCAGAAGCCCGAAAGTCTGACAACCAGTCTTATCAAGGGGTATCGTATTACCCAGTTACTGGGTTGTGGAGGTCAGATAGGCAGTCGCTCCATGTGAAATACAAGTATTCAGTTGCATCCGGTAAGACTGGAAGCCGACCCCAACGTATAGTTGAGCTAAAGCAGGCAGATGATAATCTTTTAACTTTTTGACATGATAGGGATATATCAACACATAAAAGATACAACCCTGTGCCAAACGGTAATAGCGAATCGACGAACAATTGCCCCAATTTCTTTCTCTCAATTCTTACCAATCATAATCGCCACTATCAATGAATTAAAAAAAAAATCACAGACGGACATCAAAAGTACGGAAAATTTGTGTTATTGTTTTTATTTTTGACTCAGATATATGCCAGTGGCCTTGAGTGGTTAGCTTGCGTGTTCTGTACTGAGCTCACGCAACGCGTCGTACGTTCAGCCAGTAATAGGACTCACCCATCAAGGAGCGCTGTCCCCAATTTGACGCATTATTAATTTATTATACACAAAACAAAAGGTATTTTAATAAAACGCGTATACTAAAAGATCAATAATTAAATTATCTTTAAATTGGTGAAGGTTTCAGAAAAATACGCTTGGTAGATTTTGCGCCATTCTGTTTTTTATCCGCGTTAGGCATAACTATACAAATTAATTTCACTATGTAATATAAACATAACCTAAAATATTCACGTATTAAGTTATTGAGAAAATTGCTCTCATTAAACATATTTTTTTTTCAAATCATTAACACTACTCGATTAGACGTGATCTTCAGTATAAAATCATTAAAAGTCGGCTATCGTTGCCTTAATGGCTACCTCAACTACCGTCGTCTGTAACATAAAAATGCGTTATTAATTTTCTCCAGGTACATTCAAGCAGCTGAAATGTTAAAACCTTCTCTATCAGCTTCAAACACGGTCCCAACCAACCAAGAAGGTTCAGAATCGACGGGTGGCGGTGAGTGTCACCCACATTTACTGCTGCTACACAACCGCTGTCAGCTTGAAGACTTTACTCCGGAATCTTTGAACATTATGCAGGATCTTTACAGGTAAGTTTTTTATCATACCTAACGTTAGCCACTGTCTTGTGGCCTTATAGACCTTGATTAAACTATTGACCTGTGAAGGCAAAGTCCTCGCTCAATTCAATTCATATATTCAGATAACAAAGATCCATTGGGTTAGTAACAATAGTCTTAAGACCTATGTTAGTACTTAACTAATAACACAGACAGTGTACAGGTGACAAGTGACCTCACCAACGGGCTGTCATGTCTCCCGGCTATAGCGCGTAGAATGCTGTTGGGGCTGCCACGGAGTCTGTTTAGCAACGAGGCCGCTATCTTGTGCCGTACAGCATTGAAGCAGTCGGTACGTGCCTCAGCGAACATCGATGATGCGCTACAGAACCGAGGCAACCGCAACAGCACTCTCAATGCTTTATTATACTGGATCAGCAGAGCATTGTAGGCCTTTTGGGTGTAGCTGAACCACAGGCTCCCCAAGTACAGTGACATGCAATATGCTTTGAACAACTTAAATTCAACTTTATCACTTCTGATGCAAAAAGCATCAGAAGTGATAAAGTTGAATTTAAGTTTAGTAGTTTAGATTATAATTTAATTACTTATTAGTCTATTTAAAAGGCTGAATTGTAATAAGATTAGGGTTCATTATGTTTATGAACCCTAGGACAAAGGAAAAGAAAAAAAAAACTTCTGATGCTGGTAAGTTTTAGAGAGTAGGTAACCGTGCAAAAATATTGGTTTAAAATACACCAGCCCCGCATAAAAACCAAGCGCAGTAATTATTAGCGCTGTGTTGGGTACAGTTTCGACTACATATGTTGGTCTTTATAGGTCACCAGTCTTACCAAGGGATGTTGTGTTACCCAGTAACTGGTAAAAACACTTCCTCTCTCCTTAAACATCATCATTACATAACACAGTTCCCTGCTCTTGTTTCATGTGTATTATTGTATATATGTATATATTTATTAGATAAGTGTATGCTTTGTGTATGTATGTATTTATTGTATATGTTAATGGTACACCACTGACTACCTGCAGTATTGTCTCCCCTGCTCCCTTTAATCCATCCAAAGGTCTGTAAAAGATCGCTTTTAGCGATAAGACCGCCCATTGTGTCACCCTATGTAAAATTTAAACATTTATATCCGTAACTTTTATGGTGTACATAATAAAGAGTATTCTATTCTATTCTATTCTTACTGGGTTGTGGAGGTCAGATAGGCAGTCGCACCATGCAAAATACTGGTATCCAGCTGCATCTGGTTAGACTGGAAGCCGACTACAACATAGTCGGGAAAAAAGTAGGCAGATGATGATGAGGTCGACATCTCTTTGCAGTACACCATGTTTTTTGTTATGCAAAGAGCTTCTTGGCGGGAAAGTGAAGCGTCATGATCAGCAGTTTGTTTAATTTTCCAAAATTTGTGTTTAGCCGAATATTAATATGTAATAATGGTGGATTATTAACGATTAAGTGTTTGTGAACGTGCATTAGTGTAGGCAAATGAAACAAAACAGTGCAACTTCGCTTCAAGTTCTCTCAAGAAGTCCGCGTGAGGTCTTAGTAAAGTGCCACATATTTACTGAAACTCAAGGGGAGCGGGCGGGGATATCATCATCATGCATTGAATATAATTCATTTCATCATTAAACAAGTTTTCTAACTAAAAAAAAACTTGGCTAAAAGGTCCTAGCAACCAAGCCATTAATATATTATTTAAAAAAAAAATTGTTATGCAAACGAGTGTTGAAAACCGCGTTTCATGAAATTGATTGATTAATTATACAATACTACAATACAATAGTAATACAAACTTCGATTATACAATCTATTCAAGTCAATAGCCTTTAAGCATTGACCATGGCGCTACATTACGAAGCGGCTTCGTAATCAGACGTCATGGCCAATGCTACAAAGGGTTTATTTAAGTTCAACCCTGACCTGACATTTCAGGCTGTCTGGATAATGAAAATTTCCAGGCACCAAACCATTTAGCGTTGTAAAAGCTGCGCGGTTCGACAATTGTAAAGATAACATGCGCTTCTGCAGTCATTTCGTGGATGGTACACCGTTCTTAATAAAGTTATTAAAAAAACTTGTAAAACAACCGGCGTCTTCTCTCGTACGAAATTTACCTATAAAAAAAACGATCAAGAGCGAGTCGGACTCGTGCACCGAGGGTTCCGTACGTATATATGATGTTGATGATTTCTGAACTGACATTATTTTGTTTTTAAAGACTTTTTAAATGATATGAGTTTGTCCAGATTGTGATTATTATAATTAATTGCAAATTTGACCATGACTTAAGTACCTGGCTATATTATTATTAATTGTCTTCATTTTAATTTCTGTTTTGTTTTGTTGACATTATTTTGTTTGTATTAATATTTTAATTTATGTAATAATTTGCATGCCGTAAGGTAGACTGTAGCCGATCTCATTAATTTATGTACAACATCATATACCTGTACCTACATTCTAGCAAATAAAGTACTGGCTGACTGACTGACTGAAAAACTGTGCTATTTAGAGATATAGTTTATTTTTCCTGTAATCTTTACATAAACTTCTATCACATAGAATAATTTCAGATTTTTATCTATGCAAACTTCGGAGATAAGGAAGGGGAACTGTATTTTTTTTTTAATTTATCATCAAAAGTCGGAAACTATGATGCCTAAAAATAAAAATTGCGAATGTGCAAATAGCGCTCTTTCATATGATACCCCACATACTTCAAAATTTTAAGACCCCCTTTCAGTCCCTTTTGCGAAAACCATTTTTTTTTTTAAATTTCTTTTTTGTTTGCAAAATAGTTGGACAAACGTCATCTAAAACTATTCTAAAGTTCTTGAGATATCCAGGTGTCACAGACAGACAGACAGCCTTAGTCTCACCATAAGGGTTCCTTTTTACCATTTTGGTACGGAACCCTAAAAAAGCTTATAAGTACCGTTGTGAGAATATTAACCAGTAAGTAATGGCTAACTGGTTAATATTCCGTTGGACGTTGCTAGTATTCGATTATAGCTTCATTCAATTCAATTCAAAATACTAACCCAAATTGAATTTTCAGAAAAGCATTCCAAAAGTCAAATCTGCAACTGAACTCGGGAATGTACATGTACAGCGACACGAACAAGAATAGTCTGAACGTGGACAGTGTCTGTAAAAGTTACAGCATAGACAAATGTGGAACACCCATCAATCTGTTCCTACTGCCGGAAATATACACCGACTTCGGTAAGTTTGTTCGCAATGCCAAGGTCACTTCATTCAGTCGCTCGTGTTCATTTGTCTTTGGAAGGTTACGTTCCATGTCGGTAAAAGTTTTGTGATAAATCAAGCTGTAGTTAGCATTTTGTTGGCGGAGGAATTCGATGTAAGTTTTTAATGTTTTTTGAATAATTCGTTGTGATTTATGATGAAAGGTGAAATTAAATTAATTTTAGATATTGCAGTAAGGAATATTCTGCCAAACATGAGTTAACAGTTGGTTCATGTTTGTCAGAATATTCTTTACTAAAATCATTACGCTAGTAATCCTACACTTTTCCCAGATAACGGCGGGAGGGGTTCACATCGGCGTCGAGGCTACGATGAAGTACCTGGGACTCATCCTCGACAGCCGGTGGAACTTCGTCGAGCACTTCCGACGTTTGGCTCCCAGACTGGAGCGGGCCGGGGCTGCTATGAAGCGGCTCCTGCCCAATCTGGGGGGTCCAAACGCCTCCTGCCGGAGGCTCTACGCGGGGATCGTGCGGTCCATGGCCCTTTACGGGGCACCGGTGTGGGCGCGTTCACTGAGGCTGCGACCAGCCCAGCGGTTGAACGCGTCCCAAAGGGTCATGGCCATCAGGCTGGTACGGGGTTACCGCACGGTCTCCCGTGAGGCGGCAAGCCTCCTTGCCGGACTGCCGCCATGGGATCTGGAGGCGAAAGTCCTCGCGCACATGTGGGTGTGGCGCGAAGAGGCGAAACGCCGGGGTGTAACTCCGCTGCCGCAAGAAATCGCGGCACAGCGGACGGAGCTCCGGCAGGATCTCATGGCGACATGGAAAGTGCGATTGTCGCAACCCAGTGCTGGGCACGCCACAATTGCGGCGGTAAGTCCCCTCTTTGAGGAGTGGCTAGAGAGGCGCCATGGCGTCCTCACCTTCCGCCTGACGCAGGTCCTCACCGGACACGGTTGTTTCGGGAGGTTCCTGTTCAGGATAAAGCGGGAGGAAACGCCCGGGTGTCACCACTGTGTGGATCGCCCGGAGGACACGGTGGAGCATACGGTGGAGGTCTGCCCTGCTTGGGTGGAGCACCGCCGTGTCCTCGCGGAGGCGATCGGCGGCGACGATCTCTCGCGTCCGGGCCTGGTTCAGGCCATGGTTCTGAGCGAGAGTGCATGGGAGGCCGTCACCTCCTTCTGCGAAACAGTAATGCTCGCGAAGGAGGAGGCGGAACGCATGAGGGTGAGGCAGGGTGCCCGCCCTTCCGCCCTTAGTCGCCGCAGGAGACGCCCTGGGCGTCGGGAATCGCAGGCCGATTCCCGGCCACAGTAAGCGCGGGCTTGCGGACGGTGAGCGATGGGTAGCTCGCCGTCCGATAAGGACCAGGCCCGGGTTGACGGCGCGTTGTGTTCCACGCACGCCTCAAAGAGACGTCAGCACCAATTGACGGGGTCCGAAAGGACCAATGCCTGCCAGGGTTACGAGTCTGTCCGAAAGGGATATCGTGGCCCTGGCACACAGGCATTTGAAGGAACACGGTGGGTTTTAGTCAGTAAAAGTCTGACACTCCCTCCCGCTCCGCCCAGAGTGGGAGAAGTTATTTGATGATTTCCCACCCAAAAAAAAAAAAAAAAAGGGCCCGTATTAATAGAGCGTTACTCAGTACTCAAGCATTACTTAAGACTTCAAGCCATTGGATTGGTTGAAACTAGTCTTAAGTAATCCTTGAGTACTGAGTAACGCTCTATTAATACGGGCCTTAATCCTGGACCGTATGACAACGCGCACGTGTTTTATGACTAAGCCTACTCAATTATAAAACTAAGGGCTGATCTACACTAGGAGAAATTTCGAGTTACATAAATGTAGGCGATTTTCGCTTGCAACGAAAATGAAACGCTTATGCCTATAACACACCAGCGGCTGGCCGTGATGCGGCGCACGGTGGGCTGAAAATGAAGCTCCATAAACATAGCGTCGCTCAAAAATCAAGTACCTAATTTTGAAAAATGAGCCTGAAGTTAAACTTAGGGATACATAAATAATACCTAACCTAAAAAAAAAAAACTTACTTGAACATAATATCATTGTGTTGTGTGTGTGTACATAGAGTTCAAAAATATCCATATGAATCCCTAAGTCCACACTTTGCATTTTCAGCCCACTGTGCGCCGTATTCCGGCTAACCGTATAGTCTCGGTTCTATTGCCGTCCGCCGCATTTCAAAAGAAATATTGGACATGGACGTCAAAGAAGTTGCTGCAGTTATTTATTTATACAGGGTGTTAAAGAAACTGCGTGCCATAGCTTAGGTTCAGTATTGATAAACACACCCAGGAAAAAAAAAACTAAAATGAAAACAAAAAAGATATTGCACGCAAAATCAACCTAATTTAGTACCTACGAGGGCTGCACTAAAAGTATCGGGAATGGAATATTTCCACTGTTCCTGTCATATTAAAATCTTTTTAATTGAAAACTCCTTGGTTTTAAAAATCGAATACCATTTATTTATTTAAAAAAAGATTCTCGGTCTTGTCACAAGGTTTTGTCAAACTTGTTTAGTCGTTGAGAAAATGGAATTGCCTCGAGAAAATTCAAGAGCGATGATTTATTATGACTTTCGAAGTGGTTTAACACAAAAACAGTGTGTTGACCGGATGATTTCTGCATTTGCTGATGAAGCCCCATCCAAAACCACAATTTATCGCTGGTTTGCTGAATTTCAACGTGGACGTGTCAAGCTCAGTGATGATCCCCGTCAAGGTCGTCCAAAGACTGCAGTCACCCAAGAAAACGTTGATGCTGTGCGTAAGCTGATTGAGGAAGATCGACATGTGACATACCGCGAAATTCAGGCAACTTTAGACATTGGCATGAGTCAAATACAAATAATCTTCCATGAACAATTAGGTGTAAAAAAGTTGTTTTCCCGATGGATACCGCATTCGCTCTGTGAAGAGCAAAAAGCGGCTCGCGTTACTTGGTGCGTCAGAACTCTCGAAAGATTCCACGCAGGATCCTCAAATGCTGTATACAACATTGTATCAGGTGACGAATCCTGGATATACGCGTACGAACCCGAAACAAAAAACCAGTCACGAGTTTGGGTGTTCGAAAATGAGTTAAAGCCAACAAAAATTGTTCGTTCACGGAGTGTTGCAAAAAAATGGTGGCCACGTTTGTCTCCAAAACCGGCCATGCTCCTCTTGAGTGACAAAGAACGGTTAATGCAGAATGGTATGCTAGCATTTGTTTGCCACAGGTCGTTTCTGAACTCCGTAAAGAGAACTGCAACCGCCGCATCATCCTCCATCACGACATTGCGAGTTCTCACATCGCGCACAGAACAAAAGAGTTTTTAGAGCAAGAAAACATAATTATTAGACCATCTGCCGTACAGCCCCGACCTAAGCCCTAATGATTTCTATACTTTCCCTAAAATAAAGAATAAATTGCGTGGACAGAGATTTTCATCACCTGAAGAAGCTGTGGACGCCTCCAAAACGGCAATTTTGGAGACCCCAACTTCCGAAGGGAATGGTTGCTTCAATGATTGGTTCCATCGTATGGAAAAATGTGTCAAATTTCGCGGAGAATACTTCGAAAAGCAATAAATACATTTTTAAAATAGTAATGTTGTGTCACTTCCTTGATTCCCGAAATTTTCAGTGCCGCCCTCGTACTAACTTAAAATAGCAATCGTTTAGAATTAAAATTATTTTATTAGACGGAAAGTACAAAGTACTTATTTTTAATTTTTTTTTATTAATAAAATTAATAAAATTTCTGGGTGCCTTTATCGATACTGAACCTACCCCTAAGCTATGGCACGCAATTTCTTTAACACCCTGTATTATCGAAGAGAACGTCATCGTAAAAATAAACATAGATTTTGGATACACCCTCTACTGTGACTGACTGACCTCTAGTGACTGACTGGGGCGGGAACCGCTCGCACTGGACGCAGTTCGCCAACTGCGTCCAGTGCGCGTGGAGGGGATGCGGCGCGTCGCTACATTCAACCGGTGCGGGCCGCCGCAAGTCGCGTTGACATCTTGCGGTTTCATATAAGAATTGAAGTGCAGCCTGCCGCAACTACGCAGCTAGTGCGTTTTAGGTCTTAGGGCCATTAGAAAATTTGTCACTGAATTATATGACAAATTTTCATGCGTGCGTTAACTGCTGCGATCGCTGTTGATAAATCATTCAACCAATCACAGCAGCTTACGCTTAACAATTTTGTCACATTAATTTTGCGATAAAGAAGAACGAGCATGGTCCATATAGAAGAACGAGCATGGTCCATATAAAATTAACCCACGGCCTACAGCAAAGAGAAGTATCTCAAAAAAACCGGCCAAGTACGTGTCGGACCACGCACAAGGAAGGGTTCCGTAGTTGAGATGAATTTATCCCAAAAAGAAAAAACATTGTAGTTGAAAAACATGTTCACTATACATCGATATACTCCACGGTTAATTTTCCAACTGTAAATGTAAGTTTGTAATCGCAATTCTTTTTATTTTTATGTGATAAAACTAAAAATTTAGGATTTTCGGACTTTTTCCTTTACTTGTGCTGTGAGACCTTGGTTCTTGCCAAATTTCATAATTTTAGGTCAACGGGAAGTACCCGGTTTTGATTTATTGAGTAACAAAATATGTCGCATAAATCGCCGTATTTTTTTATTGCGTTGACTTAGAAGCTGGACCTACGTTGTTTGGGGTTAGGGTGAGATAAAGATAAACTTGCGATAATTTGATATTAATTTCAACTTAATACATCCACGCGTTCCTGAGAAAAAGGGTCTTGACAGACTCACAGACAGACAGACAGACTGACAACAAAGTAATCCTATAAGGATTCCGTTTTTTTTCCATTTGAGGTACGGAACCCTAAAAAGATAAAAATGAGTATAAAAACATGGCATACTTCCGAACGCCATCTTTAGGCTGCGTTCAGACGACACGCGCCCGCTACGCGCACTCGCCACGCGCCCGCTACGCGCACACACCACGCGCCCGCCCCGCGCCCGCTCCACTCGCTTAAAATTTGTTGTATACAAATATAAAATATTATATTATATATTATATTATATATATTTGTATAACGCCTTGTGCCCGCGCTTCGGCTAGTGCCGTATCGACTGTGACCAAGGGCGTTTTTTGATTAAATAATAAGTTGTATAAGCGGTTGCGAGGCGGGCGCATGGCGTGTGCGGAGCGGGCGTGGAGCGAACGCGTGTGCGGGGCTTGGGCGTCGTCGTCACGGGTTATCTGAATACGGCGAAATAGTACTTGGCTATAGTTAATTTTGATCCTTCTTACGTTTGCGAACCTGAACCAAAAGCTACGGTGTCCTAGAAGAGCGGTGGCCGTCATATTATAACGACCGTCATGAAAATCTGACATTTTCACCAGTATTTGACATTAAGATGTCAAAAAATGCTCTGTATTCGGACAATATCCTTTATTGTGTGATCGTTCACTGCTGTCAAGAAACCAAAGCTTTATAACTTTTATGTCATTGAGATAAGGTTAAATTTAACATTATCGGTAATATCGGGCAATGCAAAACGATTATTAATCGATTTTTCATCACGTATTTTGATATACTTAGGTGAAAACCGTGTGGTGATCTATCGCGCACAATAATCGTATGCATGTGTAAATGAAGCTTTAGGGTTAACAATAAATTGTTATCAAGGCTAAGGATTAGATTAACATTTTATCTAATCACCGGAATAAACAGCTGCGTATGACTAATAACATTTTTTAAATGAATGGTTTAGGCGCGTTGAGCGATTTTTTGGTACCTAGAGGAAAAAACTGACGGATTCGCGTCTCTGACATACCTACTAACCGCGACATGCTAACGTCTTGCGCCAGACTGGCGACGCGCAGCATATATTATACATACAACTAGTGTTGGGTAACTCAGCACATGTGATAACACAGTTGTAGCTACTCACTTGGATAAAAAGAGTCACTCGATCTTTTTATTTTGATGTGCTAGCACATACCACAGGGCACAGATTATCTATCCTACAGAATATTTGTAACCATTCTTATTTCTCTTTCCCTCATCATCACTCGTGCGAATTGTGTGACGCGCTTAACCGACAAGTCACCGCGTGTTCCTACTCGACTGAGTATGTCTGCCGTGTCGCGTTGTCGTCACTACACACCACACTCGCGACTTATGAGTGTGGTTGTGTAGTGACGACAACGCGACACGGCAAAACTCGCGCGGCGAGTCACGCGACTCACTGACACACTCGCACAATCATAGCACGTACGTGCTCACAGGCCACCGCAGCCTCGTCTTATTCGTGGTAGCACAGTGTGCTAGCACAATTTGTAAAAAGAGTGCCTCGCACGATCCTCATTTTAAAAGAGGGTGCTACCCATCTCTACATACAACATGTCCCGGAATTACTATGAGACCAAACCTGAAATCGCGAAAAAAAATCAGCTGTTCACTACAAATTCCAATTAACGCACAACCTCTTAGGGGGTCATCATTATGAACAACTTTTACTATGAGACCAAACCTGAAATCGCGAAAAAAGATCAGCACTACATTTGGACGAGTTATGAGAACATAAATGTAAGGAACAGCTGATATTTTTTTTGCGATTTCAGGTTTGGTTACATAGTAAAATTTGTTCATAATGATGAGTACAATGACCCCCTTAAGAGGTTGTGCGTTAATTCTGGGACATGTTGTATATAATAATAATAATATAATTATATATTTCACTTCTGTCGGCACTTCGGCAGTCCATGACTGCCTATTTTTTTGTTAAAAAGCAGACAAAAATTGTCCTTGACTCATTTTCTGCATATAAAAACGTACACGACTGACAGTACCGCATGCAATCGGCTAATATTACAGAATCGTAACTCAAGACAACTCAAACATTAAGGCGACGAAAACTGACTTTTAATGGTTTTATACTGAAGAAGAATTATTCTGAAACCTTCACCAATTTAAAGATAATTTAATTACTGATCTTTTAGTATACACGTTTTATTAAATACCTTTTATTTTGTGTATAATAAATTAATAATGCGTCAAATTGAGGACAGTGCTCCTTGATGGGCGAGTCCTATTACTGGCTGAACGTACGACGCGTTGCGTGAGCTCAGTACAGAACACGCAAGCTAACCACTCAAGGTCACTGGCATATATCTGCGTCTTAAGTACCTATAACTAGTTTGTTTGAAGTAAATTGATTGGTTGAAAATAGTTTTAAGAAATGATTGTATCTTGAGTTAGGTTCTGTGTGAGCTGGGCTTAACAATATCATGTTGACTCCACAGATAATCGAGACATATACCGCGGCCATCCAGCCTTCGAGCAGCTAGCGAAACGTCTACGCTGGATGATCCTCGGCGTCAACAGACATCAAATTACCAATGTACCCAATCTCTCAGAAAAAGGATGGTTCCACTACTGCAGCAAGGCTTGGGAAACCATAAGGAAGTGCACTTTCTTCATGGAATACGAAAGGTTCTTACCATGAATAATTATCAACTTCACGCACGAGGATTATTTCTATATCAGGACAGATAACACGCAGGTGTCGCGCAGCTGTAATGATAAAGAATTAAAATGCGATACATCATTTAAGAAATATTTTAATTCCGAACAGCTGAGTAAAATAATTTATACACTTTGTTATTGGTTATTGGACCCAATAAACTGATAATCTTAAGGTGCATTTTTATTATCACTGATATACGCTGTCTATAAGCGGCTTGCGCCTCTGCTCGGGTGGTTTGTAAGCGTGTTGATAAACGCTCGCCAATCTCCAATGTTCGGGGTAACCGGACGAGTCCGCGTCGCGCCATATACTAAATGGAGGAGCCAACGTCGGAATCGTATAAGACTTCTTACTGTACGGATGACGCATCTTAGGCATTTTAACTCCTTTCGAGTCAGTGGAGCCAGTCACGCTCTGCACTGAGTTAGGATTACCAGCTTTAAACGCGAACTTATAGTCTTCCTTCTGTTTCGTGTCATGGGATAATTTTGCGCCATTACAAGACACGCAATTCTTATGTTTGATGTTCAATAAATCGTCTTTTGTTGAACGTCGTGAAAATGGCTGCGAGTCATTGGGCGAGCTGTGGTGCAACTTTCCTTGCGCTAGTGGAGTCTTCTCATACGACTCCAAACTATGACGACTGCGATTGACATCGTAGGCACTTTTGTTATTCTTGTTTTTATTGTTCCATGCATCCTTTATAGGCTGTAATTTCTCCGTGTCGCCGTGACTAGACTTACGACTCATTTCACTCGGAGTGCCACATCCATGGATGCCATCACACTCCGGCTTCTTCCCAGACTGACCTGAGCTCTTCCTGCTAGATGACGCGGATCTCGAACCTCTCTCATTAGCACCAACATGTTGAGGACAATATTGAACATCACAAGAATCTCTGCGTCTGTCTTTTGCCATATCGTTCTCGAAATATGGCACAGGATGACGTCCAATATCGCCTACCACACGATTTTGATTAAAAATCGGATTCGTATGACCAATGGTGAGGCCCTCATGTTCTTCCTTTGGTGTATGTACCATAGTGAATACCGCTGGCGCCTTAGAGCCGTTTGAACCGTCTATATGCTTTGGTGGTCTCGGTTCCCTTTTGGGGTCTTCTGGTCTGAAATCCCAGCAGATGGCGAGGTCCATGAGGGACATAGGCTTTGTATATTGTCCTCCTAAATCCGGGGCAGATGTCGATGGCCTTTGACCTTCTTTATCACCATCAGTTTTCTTGGGGTCGCATGTCTTGGGCCTATGAACGCGCATCTTAGTGCAACACGTAGGTCCAGATGCTCCGTATCCTTTCCACCCAATAGCGTAAGGCTTAACAATGATATCAGAATCACGATGTTCGGCGATTTTTGTCAATTTTCGGTATCCTAAAGTATCAGGCAATGGCTGATGCTCCAGATTTCCAACGTGCATCTTCCTCGCAAATTGAAAGTTGTGCGCGACGTTAACTTGAGGCAATTTAGGAGCTCCACTTGTTTTGATTTCTCTCATATTATTCTGTTCTCCAACCTGGTCATTTTTCTTCGCGTTCTCAGCTACTTTTCTCCAAAACTTGTCAACCTCTTCCTCTTGAGGTCCGTGTACTTGGTCGACAGCGTCTTTCACTAAAATCTCATGGCTGTCGTGCCTTTTATTTGGGTCGGTCAATGAACCAGGCACGTAGGGTCCGCGACCGTCGGTGTCTGTTGGTTCTTTCTTATCATTTAACTCTAATGGATCGTCGTCTGTCTTATTTACTTCACTTCCAACATTTTCATGGACTTCATTATTTTCATGTCCATTTCTTTTTGTATGTTTATTTTCCTCTTTAGGTTCAGAATCCTTTATGTACAGACATGTAAAAATTTAAAAGAACCAATTCATTTTTTTTTTTTACTAATGCGACTATTAAATAAATAATATTTTTTTAAATAGATAATTAATTACACTACTAAACGGTGCTTCAATCAATCAACATTCATTAAAAATCGTTCAATTAATTTCTTTCTTTTGCTATGGAACGGGCATTTCCGTGGCTGAAATAAAATAAAAACAAAACAAAATTAATAATCTAATAAATGTGAACTGTGAACTTATGAAACATTTTAAGAAATAGGTGGATTTTCTATTAAAAGTACTGTGAGATTATAAAACTACCTGTTGTTTCTAAATAGTTAAAGAGCTCTATTCTTATGCCCGATTTGTAGGTCTTACTAACAGTAATAGGGTAACTACTAATGGGTACGTAAGAGTAACTACTAATAAGGTACTAATACAATCTTGTTTTAGGTAGATACTTTTAATAAGCGTACAACATCTTCATTTTTTTAAGCTAGCATACTTAGTTAATTTATTCCAACCCATTTTCATTTCAATAACCAAGTAGGTAGCGCATTTTTAAAATGAAAATCCGGCAAGGATATCTTTACAAAGGAAAAGTTAAAGGTATTGGTAATTGGGTAAAACTATACAATCTTGATTCAGGTAGATACTTTTAATACGTGTAAGCACAACTTAGTTTTTTTAATATAGCATAATTATGTAATTATTCCATCTTTTGAAAGCTAATTGATTACTACCTATGTTTTTTTTTTTCATTTGCAACAGCCCTACCTACCTAGTATCTATTGTAGAATTATCAATTCTACAATAAATTGTTGGTGTTTTTCTTTGAAACTACCATCACGTATTCAACCTTATTTGGAGATCGGTACTGTCATATTTCTGACACACCTAAAAAAAAATTCTGAAGTTCAACGAGTCCCTCATAGACAAAAATGTTTTCGAATTAATATTCAAAAGCTAGACAGAAATATGCCGCCAGTACCGATCTACAAATAAGGTTGATTACGTGATGATAGTATGAAGTTAAAACACAAACCGCCTTATTACAAAACAAGATTTATATTTTGACATGGCTTAAACCATGGAGCCAGTTTTTGTAATAAGAACGTAACACTGATTGAAATACCGTTCTTTATACAAAACTGAAAACTTAGTTCGTTACTAAGTTGTCAGTTTTGTGTTTAGGAACTTTACTATAGTCGGAATAAAGTTCGAAATTCAATAATGGCTCCATGTTTTAAACCTGGGTCTGAAGATAAACCTTGTTTTGTAATAAGGGGGTATCCGTCTTATTACAAAACAAGGTTTATATTCAGACCCAGGTTTAAACCATGTAGCCATTTTGCCGATGAGTGTATTGTTGGTGTAATTAATCGTATTGAATAGGGTTATATATAGGGAATAGGGTTTCGAACTATATTCCGTCTATGGTAAAGTTCCTAATACAAATCTGACAACTTAGTACCGAACCAAGTTTTCAGTTTTGTATAAAGAACGGTATTTCAATCACTGTTACGTTCTTATTACAAAAACTGGCGCCATGTCAAAATATAAATCTTGTTTTGTAATAAGGCGGCAAAAGTTTATTGTAGGATTGGTAATTCTACACTATGTAGGTTGCGTAGTTAAAATGAATAACTGGGCAAGGTTATCTGTACCAAAGGAAAAGTTGAAGGTGTGTGGACACTGACTACAAGAAAGTAGAAAAATAAAATAGTAAATTACAAGCAACTACAGCTATCACCAACACTGACCTACTTCGGAATGCAAAAGTTTCAAGGAGACGTATTTAGCGGTGACGTCGACAAGTCAACACACTACTCGTACCACGCTACAAACAAACAAGAGCACGTTTCGCGCGCAACCGTCTTTCAATCGAAACTCGCGTGTAACCTTATTCACTCACTTCGAACGTCTGGGCGTCCCGCAATTCAGTCTTGCCTGGCTCCTTTTTAGGTTTACCGCGTTTCTCAGAGCGCAAGCGCGCCGCCGCTGCCGCTTTCGGCCTTTGAACACGAAGATTCAGCCAGTCTGGAAATCTTCCAATGGGCGGCTCTTTCGCCAGATCCTCCGCTGAAATGAAACAAATGAGCACTCGATAACAATGTACGACGTGCTGTGAAGAGACCTACGCTCCATATTATGCGCGTGGAATCAGGACATGTATCTGTATACCTGTCCTGATTTCAATTTCGCCCTTAAACAAAATATTCGAGTGCAGACACATTAATAGGTACTTAATCGATTTGAAAGAAAATCCATATTTTTGCAGCCATTGAGCAAATCGGTAAGTAGCGAAATATTCAAAATCAGTCACTTAACTACTGCGTAACACGATACTTTTGGGAAGTAGGAAGTGTTTTGCGTGTATATTGACAAATAAATGACTGAGCTTTATGACTTCCACCAAGGTCGAGCAATAATGATATAATTCTTCAAAGTATTAGGGATGGGAGTTTTATTGGTGCCGAAACATACTTTTACGTACCGACTTTTCTTGTTATTTTCCTTGGTAGCTCCCATGTGCCGGTGTAATGGCCGAAACATCGCGACGTGCCCCTCGGGGCTCCGGGTAAGAAGTGGCCGTTCTCGTCACATATGGGTTTGGGATCTGGTCGCATTTCTAAAGGTCTTGCTCTTGTTGGCGCCCATCGTGGGACCTGCCAGTTGCCCAATCGCCTCGGTGCTGATTCCTTGTTGAACTGTTGATAAAACAGTACTTTTAAGTTAATTAACATTAAGAATGGCATGTCGGTGACGCGAGCCCATAAGGTTTTCCCCTACCAAAAATCGCTCAAAAAGTTTTCATCTTAAAAACATTGTAATGGGTAGATTATGTCAATAACAAATGAAAACAAAATAGGTCTCGAAGAAATATCAAGTTGATGACGTTTTCACTCTCAATACACTTGTGATTACGCGACGACGGCAGACACGTGCCTGTGGTGACAGTTTGAAGCACGTGCCCAGTTTCATTTTAAAATTAAACAGGTCCTCCCTATTCCCCATAGAACAAAATAATCATTGTTTTCTTTGGTTATTTCCTGGTTAGCTTTCAAGTAGATTACCCTGCTGATAGTTTTCCTGCGTAAGATATACGAAAAAAAGTACCTTAGTAGGTAAACTAACCAGTCCCTAGCAATAAATTTCTATTTTTTTTCTTTTTTTAAAAACGTTGCCCCACGCTAGGAATTACTTCTGTGTAATTCCTAGCGTGGGGCCAAACAGCCAGACCCGGAACAACTACTTGCAGGTCAAACATGAAAATGAAATAAATAATGCTCTCAAAGACATTGTAAATTGGCTTGACAAAAATAATTTAGTAATTAACCTGCAAAAAACCAACGTAATGCATTTTTATCAACGCACATCAGTACCAAATGTAGTAATAGAATGTAAAAATTGTAGTATAGACCAAGTACAAGTTGCGAAATTTTTAGGTATACTGATAGACAGCCAGTTGACTTGGAAACCTCATGCAGAAGATGTTTGTAAAAAATTGAGCGTATCCGCGTATGTCTCATACAATCTAGCCAAAAAGGTCAACATCACCACAACAGTGGTTGCATACCATGGTATAGTCGCGTCCATTTTAAGATACGGAATAATCTTTTGGGGAAACTGTACTCTAAGAGAACATGTGTTCAAGGCCCAAAAACGTTGCTTAAGGGCAATACTTAATATGAAAGTGACGGATAGTTGTGTTCCTGTGTTTAAGTCCCTCAAACTATTAACCTTCCCGGCTATGTACATTTTAGAGGTCGCAATTTTCGTTAAATGTAACATTAACCTTTTCACTGCAGTGTCAAAAGACAGAAAGAGACCTTTAAGAAGTCAGTATAAAGATCTGTTGCATGTTGAGACTTGTAATACTGCTTTACAAAAAAAAAAGTATTATTAGTATGGCCCCAATAATATATAATAAAATACCTAACATAATTAAAAACGACACAATTCAAAACTTTAAAAATAAACTGAAAGCATTATTAATTCTAAAATGCTATTATTCTGTGAATGACTTTTTAAATGACACTGACCTATGTACTGAATAATAGACTGTAATTTATTTTTGACAAACCTAATGATGACATTGTTGTTTCAATTTATTTAATTTCTATTTTTTCAATTTCCTAATATATTGTGCATATTTAAATGAATGTTTTACTAATAATTAAAATTACCATGTGTGCCATAATGAATATTGCTGATCTGTCACCATTGCTTTTAAGTTTATATCAATTCAAATAATTTAAAATAATGTTGCATGCCTACTATAAGGTAGATTGTACAAGGATCACCCATATTTTAACATCTTATTTACTGTACCTACAATCAAAGCAAATAAATGTTTACTTTACTTTACTTACTTAAACAAATATTTGTTCCGTGCGGGAATCGAACCTGCGACACGCAGCGCAGCATTTTGCAAGGCCCTTAGCTTGCTCCTACTTCCAAAACTTGAATGACAATAAGTGCAAATATGTCACTTTGTCAAGAGATCTTCAAATAAAAAAGAATGCCATAAAATATAACAATAGCACCATACACCCGCCACCCATTGATCAGGTGTCAATTCACCCCCCGTAGAGCAGGGCGTTATAATAATCATCCCCTCAACAAAGGGTTGCAAATTGTTATTTACCCCATACGTCACGCGCCCATTTGACTAAATTATAAATGCCCGCAATAATTTAGAATTATCTTGTCAAAAAATTTTTGGACAAGAAAAAGTTAGCTAAAGGAACCTAAGTAGGTAATAACTTAACGTTTTATTGTTTGTGACTTCCTAAGTAAAATAAAATAAAATAGAATAAATAAACAAATAATTTCTAGATATCAGCCCCTAAGACGTATTGATGGACATGGGCCTACCAATGACCCCTACAAACTCAAATTCAAAGAATTTATTTCAATTAAACCAATTACATGCACTTTTGAATTGTCAAAGAGTCGGTCAGTTAGTCAGAAAGTTGAAGCTGAGCCCATTCCAAAACGTAGATCTCTGAAGAGAAGAACAGGCAAGAAACTCCAAAGACACTCTTTTTAATCAAGATATTACAAAATCCTGGGTAGAGTACATTATTCTTGTCGCGTCTTTAAGAGAGAACCAGTTAAAAAAAAATTAAAACAATACAAAATGTAAGATTAAAAGATTAGAAATAAATACAAGGTAGTTAAGAGCTACGATAAGCAAAGCAGTATGGCAATCTTATTCTCGTGTCACAATGTTAGTTACCATGCTCCTCCGAAACGGCTTGACCGATTTTTATGAAATTTTATATGCATATTCATTAGGTCTGAGAATCGGCTACTATCTATTTTTTACACCCCTAACGCGGGTGAAACCGCGGGGCGCAGCTAGTAATAATATAATAATCTAATAGCCACACAAGGAAAGCAGAATCATTGATATTCCAAGTTCTCGAAAACGTATTCCGATAAAAACGCATTCATAAAAAGATATAAAGGTAAGGTCTTGTTTTATGACTTCTACCGCGCTCATATCAAACACGCATGCTAAACATGGCGAAGTTTCCCGAAAACAATACCATCGACATAAACATTATCTATAATAACAACTCTTAAATGCCCTATCTAAATATAGCCCTCTTATATACTTTTATAGACATTAGACGATCATCACGGCCACGGTGACCACACTTGGGAAACCTTTGCCCAAAGTGCCTATGCTTGAAAGTGGATCGCTAAAAGAGAAGAAACGGATCAAAGAAAATTGATTTGACTAGGATGAAAGTGAACACTAAGATGATAGCCGATAGAGCTGAATGGAAGAAAGAATACTTGCATTGAATCGCATCGCGTGGTAAGAAAAATAACATGAAAATACAGACAGAACAGCCTTGGTAAGTGGAAAGTCTCAAGGAAAATAGAAAAACATCGTAGGTGTTATCGAAGTTTTGCATGTGTCTGGTCTATTCTTGCAACGCGGAAATTTATTACAACATACCAGCACTTCCGAGTGCAAGGTATAAAATGTAGAACATGCAATAAACCGCCTCAAACATTAT
This sequence comes from Tiliacea aurago, assembly GCA_948098905.1. Taxonomy (NCBI): domain Eukaryota; kingdom Metazoa; phylum Arthropoda; class Insecta; order Lepidoptera; family Noctuidae; genus Tiliacea; species Tiliacea aurago. The sequence goes on along the minus strand of OX402591.1, from coordinate 16,665,564 downwards.
AAGCAAAAGGACTAGCTGGAATTCGCAAGCTTAATCTACTAACATCGCCTTCAAATATTGTTTGTGCCTGAGAGCTGATGATCTCTTAAGTTAGTAGGAACAGGCTGATTGGTCCCATAGTAAAAGTTGTTCATAATGATGAGTACAATGACCCCTTAAGAAGTTATTGACGTTTTAAAAATAACCCTGTATAGTACATAGGTACTAACTCCATGAGCACACTAACTCCATGTTATTAAAAAACACTTACCTACTTATTCCATGCTCAAGCTATCACTTAACCTGTTACCCACATCCATCCCTTTTCACGAAATCACTCCCCCATAAAACGAGAGGAAATATGGTATAAGGACGATCATCAGAGGACTATATGTCTTCAGTACTAAATGCCAGCTGCATTTAGCACTGAAGTTTGCGACTGGCAAATAGAACCTAGATTTAGGTACTTACTCCCAAAGCTCCACAAGTGTAAGTTTGCAAGAGAGTAAACGTAACTATTTCGTTTGCGTTAAAATTTGACCGATAGATCATAATGCTAAGAGTATAAGAGTGAGAATAAACGTCTTAAACAAACGCGCTAGTTACGTTTACTCACTTGCAAACTTACACTTGGGGTACAGAACTATACCTACCTATCGCATCGCCACATTCGCAACCAATTGTGACGGATTCCCTTATAGCGTGTTGCGTAATGACATCAATTTGCCATCCGTCCCTGAACTTGGTCATTTGTCACGGACTCACGGTCTTCAGTCACCAACATTTAAATAGCTATTCGGCTTAAACCGCAGCTTACGTAAGGGTTGCGCGATTGGCTCTTTGCAACGTCATCGTGAGCTAAAATAGAATTCTATTGACTAAAACTGAAGGGTAATGCGTAGGTATGTTCTTTTTGTTAGAATTTAGTTACGTGCATGAATAGCTCCCGGCCAATAAGTAGGCCTACATATACAACAAATTGTATTCTAGCTCGATATTATCGTGGAAACTACTACGATAGTATGGAAAATAGACGTCTAAACTTTCAGCAATCCATGGCGTTTTTACCATTACAATTTACATAACATTTCCTTATCATATAGCAATGGACTATAAAAGAGTAAAGGGTACCTACTCGAGATTAGGACTTCTAGTTAATTCCATGGCATTTGCATCAATAAAAGTACAGCAGTGCTCGCTTATTTATTGATTTGTATTTATGCGCTTTGGATTTAAATTATTGAACATTGTCGGTCCCTAGGTAGATGCAATGTTGATCTGTGAATTTAAACTATTTTGTGCAATTCTGATCTACAATATATTGGGTATTGTAGATCAATGTTTCACACCAAAAATATCTAGTCATTTGTATGTTTAGTAAGTTGGGTAACTATTACTAAGGACTTAAGGATACTCACGATTTCCAGGAAGTCTAATCTTGCGATTGAGTAGTCTTTAACACATCCTGTATGTGGCTGATTAATAAGTAAAAGGTCTTAAATTATAAACAGCCATTTGTCAACTTAAAATTTCCCCTAAAGATAAATGCGTAAATTTACATTTTTGTCACGACTGCAACATTTTTGGCGACCGTCACTATTCTTTTGTAGCCGTCTGTCGATACCCACTTCCGTTCGCCAAAACTTCATGACTTTGGATCAAATATGTCTTCTACAGATAAAGCCGACTACTTATTTTAAGTTGTAAAACTTAAGGTCGATTGTTAAACATCTTCGGCTCGACTTGAGTCACGACATGATAGCTGCTCCCCCTCATCATAGGCTTTCAGTGAAAATCACGCACTCGTTAAGTCTTCGTCAAGTTAACGAACGTGCTGTAAACTATACTTCACTAGCTTTTGCCCGCGAGTTCGCCTGCGTAGACATCGGCAATTATTCCACGGGAACGTACTACGAGGGCGGCACTGAAAATTTCGGGAATCAAGGAAGTGACACAACATTACTATTTAAAAATGTATTTATTGCTTTTCGAAGTATTCTCCGCGAAATTTGACACATTTTTCCATACGATGGAACCAATCATTGAAGCAACCATTCCATTCGGAAGTTGGGGTCTCCAAAATGGCCGTTTTGTAGGCGTCCACAGCTTCTTCAGGTGATGAAAATCTCTGTCCACGGAATTTATTCTTTATTTTAGGGAAAGTATAGAAATCATTAGAACTTGGGTCGGGGCTGTGCGGCGGATGGTCTAATAATTCTATGTTTTCTTGCTCTAAAAACTCTTTTATTCTGTGCGCGGTGTGAGAACTCGCATTGTCGTGATGGAGGATGATGCGGCGGTTGCAGTTCTCTTTACGGAGTTCAGAAACGACCTGTGGCAAACAAATGCTAGCATACCATTCTGCATTAACCGTTCTTTGTCCCTCAAGAGGAATAGTCGTAACATGGCCGGTTTTGGAGACAAACGTGGCCACCATTTTTTTTGCACCACTCCGTGAACGAACAATTTTTGTTGGCTTTAACTCATTTTCGAACACCCAAACTTGTGACTGGTTTTTTGTTTCGGGTTCGTACGCGTATATCCAGGATTCGTCACCTGATACAATGTTGTATACAGCATTTGAGGATCCTGCGTGGAATCTTTCGAGAGTTCTGACGCACCAAGTAACGCGAGCCGCTTTTTGCTCTTCACAGAGCGAATGCGGTATCCATCGGGAAAACAACTTTTTTACACCTAATTGTTCATGCAAGATTATTTGTATTTGACTCATGCCCATTGACATAGCTTTTGAAATCATTGCTCATGCCAATGTCTAAAGTTGCCTGAATTTCGCGGTATGTCACATGTCGATCTTCCTCAATCAGCTTACGCACAGCATCAACGTTTTCTTGGGTGACTGCAGTCTTTGGACGACCTTGACGGGGATCATCACTGAGCTTGACACGTCCACGTTGAAATTCAGCAAACCAGCGATAAATTGTGGTTTTGGATGGGGCTTCATCAGCAAATGCAGAAATCATCCGGTCAACACACTGTTTTTGTGTTAAACCACTTCGAAAGTCATAATAAATCATCGCTCTTGAATTTTCTCGAGGCAATTCCATTTTCTCAACGACTAAACAAGTTTGACAAAACCTTGTGACAAGACCGAGAATCTTTTTTTAAATAAATAAATGGTATTCGATTTTTAAAACCAAGGAGTTTTCAATTAAAAAGATTTTAATATGACAGGAACAGTGGAAATATTCCATTCCCGATACTTTTAGTGCAGCCCTCGTATTGGAATGAAAAAGAACCCTATGTCCTAACGCAGGTTACGGTCTACCTGTGTGCCAAGTTTCATCGAAATGAGTTCAGCCTTTAAGACTCAGATATATGCCAGTAACCTTGAGTGGTAAGCTTGAGTGTTCTGTATTGAGCTCACGCAACGTGTCGTACGTTCAGCCAGTAATAGGACTGGCCCATCAAGGAGCGCTGTCCCCAATTTGACGCATTATTCATTTATTATACACATAACAAAAGGTATTTTAATAAAACGCGTATACATACTAACAGATCAATAATTAAATTATCTTTAAATTGGTGAAGGTTTCAGAAAAATACGCTTGGTAGATTTTGCGCCATTCTTAGTTTTTTATCCGCGTTACACATAACTTTACAAATTAATTTCACTATGTATTATAAACATAATCTAAAATATTCACATATTAAGTTATTCAGAAAATGCTCTAATTTAACATATATTTTTTTTAAATCATTGACACTACTACTTGTTTAGACGTGATATTCAGTATAAAATCATTAAAGTCGGTTATCTTCGCCTAAGGTGTGAAAAAGTAAGCTAGTGTGAATCTTTGGGTTCATTCGAGTGATTACTCGAATGAACCCAAAGATTCACACTAGCTTACTTTGCGTGGTTAAACCAGACACAATCGTGTCTGGTTTCTGGGGTCGGTGCATTTCATTCATTCATATCATATGGACTGTAGTAGGTACAATACACGTCTATAATTATAACCATACCTACATATCGAATAGGGAATTCCAATTAGCTACTAACGATGGCATGATTTGTGAGTGGCGTTCGGTTAGTGTTGAGTTCCATTAGGGCATTAATGCTTTGGTTTGCCATGCGAGAAAGTGTGAAAAGAATTGATGTGATAAGTAACACCTCTATGATTAGAAACCGGTGAAGATTGTTCTATCAGACTGCAAGCATTATAGTACACAATACAAACTGGAGACCACAAAAAATATCTAATGACATTTCCAGTCTGAATACAAAAATACAACCAAATATAACTAATTGCTTCGGTCACTATAGCGAGTCAAAGATTGACAAAACCCATATTCAGCCCAAAAGTTTGAAAAAAAAAACATTTTTTAATTTCAATGATATGATTTATTTGATACTTACTTTCAAAATAGGTACTCCTATGCATTATTATTAAGGCTAAAAGGCTATTATTAAGGCTAAATTAAAAAGACTAAATACTAATGTATAGGAGTACCTTTTATTATTATTTATTTATCATATTATATATACAAAGAACACAGGATTACATAATAGATACCAACCAAAAACCACCAAGGTTTAAACTTATGCTATCATGAGTCTATCTCATTATCAAACTATACAATTAATAAAATCTTTAGGTCATTAAGTGGTAACAATCATTCCTACATAATACTTAAGTAATATTGCCTAAGTTTACATTTGATATTTTTATGTGTAATACATTTGTTTATTTCTGAGGGTAGACTATTTATAAGTCTCGGTATAATATAAAGGATGCTCGATTTTGTTTCGTATAGATTAATTGAAAAATTGTTCTTTTAATAACAAAAAAATTAATTGTATATGAACTGGTAAGACATTACAGTGTTTAAAGAGGCCATTACCAGACCAGGCCAGACCTATTTTGAAGGGGCTTGTAGCTAAGTAATAACAGCCGCACGGGTCCATCGATCAGGTTAAGCTACCCTTGCCGCGGTTGGTCCGTAGATGGATGACCATCTTAACATACCAAGACCCCTCCAGGACTCGGAAAGCACGATAAGCCGTTGGTCCCGGCTGTTATTTGTAGATCTTTGACAGTTGTTACGGGTCGTCAGAGTCCGAAAGTCTGATAACCAGTCTTATCAACAGGTATCGTGTTACCCAGTCACTGGGTTGTGGAGGTCAGATAGGCATTCGCTCCATGTAAAATACTATATTAAGGCGACGATAACCGACTTTTAATGATTTTATACTGAAGATCACGTCTAAACGAGTAGTGTTAATGATTTGCAAAAAAAATATAATTAATTAGGTAAAAGCATTTTCTCAATAACTTAATATGTGAATATTTTAGATAATGTTTATATTACATAGTGAAATTAATTTGTAAAGTTATGTCTAACGCGGATAAAAAACTGAGAATGGCGCAAAATCTACCAAGCGTATTTTTCTGAAACCTTCACCAATTTAAAGATAATTGATCTTTTAGTATACGCGTTTTATTAAAATACCTTTTGGTTTGTGTTTAATAAATTAATAATGCGTCAAGTTGGGGACAGCGCTCCTTGATGGGCGAGTCCTATTACTGGCTGAACGTACGACGCGTTGCGTGAGCTCAGTACAGAACACGCAAGCTAACCACTCAAGGTCATTGGCATATATCTGCGTCTTAAGCTGCATCCGGTTAGACTGGAAGCCGAACCCCAACATAGTTGAGAAAAAGCAGGCAGATGACGATGAGGAGTAGGTACCTATTTTGAAACTAAGTAGGTATCTAATAAATCCTAACATCAAAATTAAAAACTGTTCTTCTTTCAGGTCTTGCCTTTAGTATTGCCAGTGTTTTCATTTATTTTCGTTTTGTCGTTTCCACATTGTATTTTCTTGTGGGTTTACATCTAACAAGAGATATTAGAGTTAACCCGCCTTATTACAGAACAAGATTTATATTTTGACATGACTTAAACCATGGAGCCAGTTATTGTAATAAGAACGTAACAGTGATTGAAATACCGTTCTTTCCACAAAACTGAAAACTTAGTTCTGTACTAAGTTGTCAGTTTTGTGTTTAGGAACTTTACCATAGTCGCAATAAAGTACGAAATTCAACAATGGCTCCATGTTTTAAACCTGTGTCTGAAGGTAAACCTTGTTTTGTAATAAGGGGGAACAGGTTTACTCTAATGAAATGAAATGACCCAGATTAAACGAAGGAGTTCAATAACTTTAGGTACCTACTATTTGAGTTAGCACCAGTTTTATTCCGGTCAGTCGTTGATTATCTATCAGACAGAGTGGTCCATTTTAGGTAAATTAATCAATAACAGGCCGCTTGTTTAGCCCACAAAAACACAAAGTCCCAGTTGACTCCTACAGCTGACCAACAATAGCAAGTGGAATTGGCGAATAAAAAACACAATTTGTCTTTTTATAGCCTCTAGATTTACTAATAACATTTTCTATCAAAACAACAATACAAAAAACAATTTATTGCGAATACACGAGAGCTATTAACTAAAGACTACCAGCACGATGTGTCAAACACGGATTAACATTGCACACAATGGTGTAAAAAATTGTCATTCGCTCGCAAATAAAAAATCACCCCTCTATCCAATGACCCATTACAACGATAAAAATACAAACTATTTTGAACCCTACAACTATCGAAACTACGATAAATAATCGAATGATATAAGTAAGGCTAAGGATGTTTACGATGTAATTGGATGTATCTAACTGGGATTAAAGGAATTACAATTTGTAAGTAAGTAAAAAACGTCCGTCCTGCTGCACTAGTGTAATAGGGGAAAGTAAAGCGAGATGCAGGTGCAGTGGCGATAGAATTTATGGGATTAACAGCATTGGATCAGCTAGACATGATGATTTGTGGTATAATTTTTCCTGACAAACTGTTGGACAATTTTTTCAACTAACCTACTTACAGTGAATAAATCTAGAACTTCCTATCTGTATTTACACCGATGTTAGGGTGCAATTAGGGATCAACAGTCACCAGGTTTTTTACCTACTCATGTTTTCCTTGATCGTACTTAAGCCTGATACCTCAAAAGGCGACCAAAAGCATAAAAATCCAGCCAAAGTGACCTCTGCGCTGCTACCGACGACGCCCTGGGAGTGGCGAAATTTAGTAATTTATATATATTATACAATGACATGAGTATTTACTAATGTGAAGACTATGTGGGTCATTGTTTATTTTGGTATTTTTGTCTCAGTTAGTTTTTATCTTGGTCTGGCAGTTTGAGTAATTTTTGCGGCCTACCCAAATGCTGTTTCTTTGGTATTGTTTGGTGAATCGTTGAGCTCCTTATGTTCTGAGTTGAGCTGCACGACCACTTGTGGATTAACTGGTATGGCAGGAGCGAGCCGCCCTGGGCCCCCGGTCCTGGGTATCTTGAGAAATAGGTACTTTTTAACCAAATCCCAAAAGAGGCCATAATATATTAAATATGTTCAGGTCTTAGGAGTTGGGGGCCCCTTACATATGCTAAATATTAATACAGGATGCTATAATTTTCGAGCTCGCTCTTACATTATTTTATTCTTCTTTTTTTGCACATAAAGTCGAAAAAGTAACTCGGTGCTTAAGTTTTCGTGCTCTCTTCGCTCGCTCTTGCACCTACATTCTCATGGTTTCTGCATATGCCGCCGACAAAGTAACTCTTATTTATGTATAAATATTCAAAAGAAAACCTAAAGCTTATATGGTTTCCTACAAGAGCGGTGGCCACTACCTGACAGCTGAAAATGATAGCACCGGAGTTTGACTTTACGGTGTTATATTATAGAACGCTCTCTAGTAAAACACCAACTTACTTTCATAAATAACGTTTCAGTGACATATTTCGCCGGTTAAACGCAGACGCTATGTGGCGGCCACCGTTCTTTTAAGAAACCGTAGCTTAATCTTTCTGAAGTGGGGATCATGGGATGCTAATATGTTCGAGCTCGCTTCGCTCGCTCTTGCAAAATTTTGAGAATGAACATTAGATTCTACAAATTCTCTAACTTTTCTGTATTAATCGACAAAGCAACTCCTAAGTTCGTATGAATGTTCAAAAGTATCCAAGCCGAGAATCCCGAGACAAGCTTCAAAAAATTTCGAGCTCATCTCACTCGCTCTCTCAGCCCACATTCTTACTTTTCGATGAAAATATCCGTGAATAGCACAATGTGGAGAACAAAATTCACCTCCCTGAAAAAATTGATCCTGCCGGGTGCGACGCCGATGTTTTATAATATACACTTGTTATAATTACATACGATATTTTTTGTCATTATTAATTTTCTGCAAAATATTACTATAAATTCCTACATAAACTGAGTAGACCGGGAGGGCATCATTTTGCTTTGCCGCCCCGGGCCCCCGACATAGTCCGCCATTCAGACACATAGACAGCTCCACTCAATCTGTGTGGTTCTTTCATCAAAAGACCATTCCAGACACCAATCTACATGGTCTTCACGGAATGTGACCAAAATTATGTCTAGACTTTAAAAGAGATTGTGACCTCTGAGTTTTTTTCGGTCTTTCTTCTCAGAGTACTTAGTTAGGTAGGAAACGCCGACCTAATCTAAGATATAATCTTTTTTAACTAAGATTGATGTGTTTGTACAAACCTACTCGAAATAAAATAAGTTAACATTTAAAGGACCAACAAAATTTAATAAACCGTCGTGCCATCGACACGAAAAAGGAGAAGACCTAAGGCTCACCTACCCATACTCAGACACCAACTCTCATAATATATACGCTGTTGGTATCAGCCGAACCGGATTATGAGAATCCTCAAAAAGTACATTGAATACAAACCAGAGAATTTGCCTAGTAAGTAAACAGTTCCAGGCTACGAACGATAGAGGCTGTCCATAGTCACCACGCTGGTATTGTTATATCCATTTTATTTTGGAATATAGCTACATTATTGATTCATTTCAGCCGAAAGACGTCCACTGCTGGACATAGGCCTCCCCCAAAGGGGGGGTTTTCCACAATCGCCGCGCTTGGCAGGCGCGTTGGCGATCGCAGTATGGTGTTTAAATGCATAGAGAACGCTGCTGCCCATTCTCTAGTAAGTCCCTTAGTCGCCTTTTACGACACCCGCAGGAAGAAATGGGATGGTGCTATTCTTTACGTCCGGCTCCGCACGGGACATGTATGGCTACATAATACCTTTATAATATACCTTAAGACCCTGATCGTCCCAAAGTAAATTAGGTTACAATAACTTTCAGACAAGGCTTCCCACCAAAGCAGCACAAGCGTGATTTTAATGGATTTGTGGTTAATTATGATAAAGATACGTAAAATGGACTTCATTCACATGCACACGATACTACAGTAGATTGTGATACCTTGATAGGTACTATGGTACTATAAACTAATACTTAAGGTTGCATATTGGTCAAATTGACCGATAACTAAAGTACTTATCAACGCAGGACGTAGGTACCTGCGTAGCAACTAGAATTATCATTAATCAAGAACATATCACAATATAATCCCCGTGATAGAAGATTACAACTAATTTTAATTCCGCTAAAGGACCCGAAATTATTTTATGAAGCCTTCTACAGGAAATACTTGGAAACTTACTTGACCACTGTCGAAATTGTAGGACATTCTCGTACAAAATCACTATTTCAATTACAAATAATTAAAAAACGTTGTGTAAAATTATCACAGATTCCTTGGGCACTTCCTGGATGTCAAAAAAGAAATTATTTGTCAAAATAGCAGGAAAGCTTCAGTTGTTTGCTGTAAAATGGAAAACTCTATTGGCCTAACTGCGTGGTCGTTATGGCGACGGAATTTTCCCCACGTGTGTACGTTCACGGCGTAGGTTGCTTTCAAAGGTTCAATGGCTCCCCTGAATAGAAAATTCTTGCATGCGCCCTGAATAAATTAGGAGCAGTAAATTTAACAAAAACTAAGCCATGTGGATGTAAGTAATATTTAAGGTACCTACTTTTCATTCAACGAATATAATTATTTGACAGAATGTTCTATTATCTAGCTTTTTGGATAATACCTTGAACTTTTGATGACAGATTACTATCGTACATTACCATAATAATAATAACACAAATACTATTTTATGCTAAATGATGTTTGGTTTAATGGTATAATTTGTATACCAGAGCACGTAGATTTTTATCTTTTGAAGATAATAGGCCCAAAATACAATGGCGTGTTTTCAGGTTCATGAATATTACAACTTTTATAAACTGCGGTATGTTCGAAATAAAAGTAAAATTAATTTAAAGTTTAATTATTAAAAGTATTTCATTTTTAACCGACTTCCAAAAAGGACGAGGTCCTCAATTCGGCTGTTTTTTTTCGTGTTTTTTTTTATGCGATTACTCCGTCAATTATGAACCGATTTTGAAAATTCTTTTTTTGTTTGAAAGGGTAAACTCCCGAGGTGGTCCCATTGCCACCAAATCAGAATCTGATGAGGAGATCCCATGGAAATCGAGGGAAACCCTCAAATTTTATATGCAAACCTATAGCGATTTGGGTATTTTTATAGTAACTCGTGCATTTGCTCTCCGAAAGCACCATTTGGTGAAGTGGAACTGATGATGGAGACCACAGATGGCCACCGGAACAATATAATAATGAGTACCTATTTAACGGGTTGCGATTAAGCAATTTATGCTCGTCACTGCATATGGTGAGTGGCAGTTCTCCTGGTTCTTACCAGGAGAACTCCTCAACAATCAACGTCCCAGCATCGGGAAAAACAATATTTTGTAAAAGGTGATACTGAACATTAGGCTATTGTAACTTAGGTAAATTCAAAACTGACCTACTAATAAGTGAAAAATAAAAAACTTTTCTTTAACAAAAAAATAGTAACCGACTACCAAAAATGACACTACAAAGTGAAAAATAACTTTAATTTCGGAAGTCGGTGGCAAAAAACTCAAATACAGATCCAAAGACAAATAAGTTTTTTTCTATAATGGAAAAAAAAAGTGAGGGAGAATAAAAAGATGGTAGGTAGGTAGGTACTACCGTCTGTGTGGTGCCGGACGTAAAGAATAGCACTCCCCATTTCTTCTCGTGGGTGCCGTAAAAGGCGATTAATGGACTTACTAGATAATGGGCAGCAGCGTTCTCTATGCATTTTAACACCATACTGGGATCGCCAACCCGCCTGCCAAGCGTGGCGACTATGGCAACCCCCCCCCCCCTGTCTTTGGGGGAGATCTATGTCCAGCAGTGGACGTCTTTCTGCTGAAATGATGAAGTACTAGTAGACACTACTAAGGAGATGAGCATATACAGGAACACTCAGATTTAGCGCGTCGACGGAAACTAAGGATATAAGGTAGGTAGGTTTATGTAGGTAGACTTATGCATTTGTCGCACAGCTATTTAGTAGATTTGTCAGCAAAACTATGAAAAAAAATTACTTAAGTAGGTACCTACTACTTCTACATAATGGTACTAACTAGCTCACATGAGGTATAGAATGATCATCCTGCAATTGGAATCGAGCTTTTTGCACGGTTTAAAACGAATGATTCCGACGACGCGACGACGCCATTTAAAAGTTTGAGGCATTACGGACTCCTGTAAAACATAACTCATTATGTGTCATAACGACCCACAGCAAGATAATCAAACACAGATTTATAATAATTGCAACTTCATGAAAACGAAAAACAAAAAAATATTGCTTTATTTACATCGCGTGTCCCGTTGCGACGTCGCAATAAAGAAAATTAGCGTTTGCCGTGACCTTCAAGAAATATTATGTCACAGTATTGTATTTGTTATGTCTATCTGTTTATTATAGTATTAATACAGAATTGTGAACTGACATTAGACCGAGGACGTCGCGGACCGGTACATGATTCTTTGCATAAATTATCTAGCTTTGTGATCGAGTAAATCAATTTCTGGGCGGTAAAATGGAAATGAGTGGCCATTTAAATTCAGATAACGGACGTTTTGAAATTGGAATTTATTGGCGAAGAACCACAACTCAAGGACGGTAAACAAAATATACAGAGGCAAAAAGTCAAGGCAAAATGTCAATGAGCTTGAATAGGTTGATATACATAGAAGAAAGGGTTAGCGCAGATAATTTGCCAGTTCATCAAACGTTTTAGTCCGTAACTTCTCATAGTCCAGGAATCCAATCTGTAATTTCTTTCCCGCTCCTTCATCACACTCGAGTTCCAATTCCCAATTCACTTACAATGTGCACATGTGAAGATATTCAAAATCAAAAGTCATTTATTCAAACTAGGCTGAGAATGAGCACCTTTTGAATGTCAAAATTACATGAGACTAGAGATGTAAATTGAAAAAAAAAAACAAAAAAAACTTGGCACCGTCGTTTTTTTTTCTACATTAGTTTTTTTTTTCAGAAAAATTTAAATAAGTACATTAAATAAAAAATAATAAAACTAAAATAGAGTTGTATTATTTTTAATTCAAGTCTAATTATGTTTAAATCAATGAATTTAGAAGTTATACAGAGGTACTATTATGAACATAAAAAATACTTAACGTTTATCACTTCATCAGTGCTACAATCATCTTGAAGTCTCACTGTCTCAAGCTCTCGGCAGTCTGTAGTCAATTCAAACAAAACATAAACCAAACGAAGATTGGGGAAATCCCCATCCGTAAATGTAAACTTCAATGAGTATTGCCAATTCAAAAAATAAATGGTATTTCTTTAATAACCATTATAAATATACCAGCTCACTACTATATTTTATTTTCGTAATTTAAAAAAATCCTAAATCAGAAAAAAAACTGTTTGTTTTTATGTTTAATATCAACGTTTTTTTTCATCTCACAAAAAAAAACGTTTTACAACTCTACATGAGACAGTCCCCAAAACGCCCATCCTTCACCACTTCCTAGTACTTTAGCTGGGAAGAAGAAGTGACGCAACAAACTCCCCAGCAGCACAGCTGTCTGTTCAGTTAGAAGAACATGAATTAATTAAATTCAGATTTCTACAAAAACAAATCAATAATATTAATAAAACCATAAAATAATATATATAAGTATTTCCGTCCCTATAAAAAGTATCTAGTATTAATTATAACTAGTTTTGTATAACATCAGGGTTAAGCAGAGGTGCACCTATATTTCCTCCTATATTTCCGTTAAGGTTCTTGGAGATATAATTGACACAATAGTTCCTGTCCTAACAGGTATATTGAATCAATGTTTAGACAGCGAGCGGTACGTTCCCTGATTTAATGAAAAATAGTAAAGTAGTACCAATTTTCAAATCTGGTAGTAAGAGCTAAGAGTGATCCCTCTGACTATAGACCTATATCTGTGCTACCAGCATTGAGTAAAATATACGAAAAAAGAATTCACGAAAGGTAGGTCGACGACTGACGCAGGAGTAAAACTCATCAGTCACATTTTTGAATCCTGGGAGAAATCCCACGATGCCATTGGCATTTTCTGTGACCTCACAAAAGCGTTTGACTGCGTTGACCACCATGTCCACCATACACTAATCCGTAAATTACACCACTACGGAATTCGTGGACAAGCTGCTGATCTTGTTGTTGGCGTTTTTGGGAACTGTCTCATGTAATTTGGCGTAATGACGTTCGAAAAGTGCTGATTCTCAGCGTAGTTTGAATAAATGACTTTTGATTTTGATTTTTTTCTTTCCTATCTTTCAAACAGGCAGCAAAAAGTAAACGTTAACGGGGCGACGCGGCGACCGACGTCCTTGGGGTCTCTAGTCAAGATGGGCGTGCCTCAACGTTCAATTCTTGGCCCTTTCCTATTTCTAGTTTATATTAATGATCTTCCTTACATGATGGCTAACTTATTGGATATAATTCTATTCGCTGATGACACTTCCCTTATTTTTAAAATAGATAGAAAAGATACGGATGTTTTACTGGTCAACGATAGTCTGGCTGTTCTTTCAAAATGGTTCGCAGCTAATAGTCTCCTACTTAATGCGAACAAAACAAAATGTCTTAAGTTCTCTTTACCAAAAATTCTCCCCAAGTGAGTCTAATTTTACAACTTGATGGCAAGACACTAGATCGTTTTACGGAAACTGTATTTCGGGCAGACCTAATAACACTGTAACTTAAACATATGACATTGTAAAAGCCCTTTATTTTTAAAAGAGTAACCGTGGAGTTTCTTGCCGGTTCATTCCATTCTTCTCCAGGAAACGACCAATTGGAACCTAGCTTCTGACGTTTCATAAGTGCCCATGTTGTTTTATGTGAAATAACATATTATTTTGATTTTGATTTTATAGTAGGTAGTAGGTACACCCACATTTCGCCAGTTATGTGGCGAGCCTATTGCCATCAACCAGTATTAATTATAATAAACCTATATTTTCCATTTCATTATCATTATAATCCTAATTTATATAATCCTGGCAGAAGATACAGCTCTTTTCGAAAGTGATTATAATGTAGGTAAATGATCCTACACACCTGCATAATCAGACCTAAAATTGCGTAACACACTATCAGTAGTAATCGGTTTTATTTTGACAGTTCAACAACATTCATTGCGTTATTTACGTTGTTTACGTCAAACATATGAAGCAATGGATTAACAATATACTTTAAAATCATTCGTGCTGATGTGCTTCCTAAATATATTGTTATGAACAGACCCAAAGATACAGCTACAGATTGGCTTTCTTCTAACCAGATGCTTCTAAAAATCGACGGCAACTGTGACTGCTGTCTCAGCTGTCCGTCTATTAATGGACAACACAACCCAGTTACATACTGGGCAATACTGATATTCTACAGACAGCTAGGAAGTTGCTCCAGGTAAAATACTTGTATTCAGCTCAAGGGCGTCGCCAGCCGATGGCCCAGGGGCAAGTTGATATTGAGAATGAGAAAAGTATGAATTATAGGTAAAGTCGAGAGCACATGAAGCTTTTCACTTGTAGTACGAGCCTTACATCTACAGTGATTGTAATCATAATGGTACAGATTGTAATCATAATGGTACAGATTGTAATCATAATGGTACAGATTGTAATCATAATGGTACAGAGTCCAACGTGTAAAGCTTCACGAGTTCTGGGCCTCAAGTCTGCTATTACAATAGTGTCAGAATGGTCGATCATTGATTTCATAATTGTTGATTTTGATAAGTTTGGTAATCTACTATTATAATGGCGTCATTATGACTTTCCAATGGTCGGCCACTGACACTACATTGAAAGAAATTGCATTTATTGCTAATCTCGTACATAATATACAAATGAATGACATTTCTACTAATGGCAAAACGACAATGCCATTATAATAACACAATTCTATTACGAGAACATTGACCGACCAATGATCGACCATTATGAATTTAGCAGATAACGAACTTTTAGCAAAATGACAATGGCATGACAATGGGATCGTGTTGGAATGACTGAATTTATAAAAATAGCAGACTTGGGCCCCTGGACTGTACAATGAATAAAACTTATCTATATGTTATTTCATTAATTAGAAAAATAGAATAAAAATAATTTGGTAGTTTGAATTTGAATATACAGTGTATTTTTTTTGTAATTACCAGATTTTAATATTATAGTGAGCGACAAAGATTATTTTTTTGATTAGGTTAATTAAAACATTATCTTCGGGGGTTTTTTGAAAACGTTTCGACCACTTTATTATGGAAATCTTGTAAGTTTCCACACTCATCATGGCCAGACCGGCCATGATGAGTGTGCACAGAAAACTTATCACGGCCACCCCCTCTCCCGCTTTAACAATGACATAGAGCAGAGCGTAGTTGAGCGCACGGAATATTAGGAATGGAATTGGTGAATTCATTCGAGTTTCGACGTACGGGAAAGATCGATCAAGCATGTCTAGTCAACGACTTAGGGCTTTAGTTGCTTTACATTTGGCAACTTAGAATCTCTAGGGGGGAGCAGCTGTCCCTGCCTGCCCCCCCTTGGCGACACCCTTGATTCAGCTGCATCCGGTCAGACTGGATTTTGACTGAAATCCTACGGACAGGTCTTTTGAAACTTTAACTAGACAGTCGTCAGGACTGTTGTTAATATTGGAAGGTTGATGGCAGCTGGGCCTATCAAGATCTGCAAGGCCTAGAGGAATATCGATATGTAAACAATGATGATCCTATCCATGACCTGAACGCGGTCCTACGTCGTTATAGATATTCGGTTTTTCTATGGCTACGAAACTGCAGTTACGGACAGAAGTAGCTGGCAGAGTAAGCAAGCTGAAGTGGCAGTGGGCTGGCCATGTTTGTTGAAGGACTGATGGCTGATGGAGGAGACGTGTCCTGGAGATCGCATTTCGGCAAGAGTAGTGTGGGACGCCTCCCAGCTAGATGGACCGACGACCTTAAAAAGGTGGCTGGGACAGACTGGATGCGGAAGGCGGAAGACAGGGTGTCGAGGCGCAGTCTAGTAGTGGACTGATTGATGGCGACGGAACATTACCTACTCCAGCCGATCAAAGTCCTAGTACCTACTGCCAGAAATGCCTTTTCATCTTATGATCATGATTGATCATACGATGCTTAAAGAGCAATCACGTGATAAGCATTACATTGTGTTGCAATCTACTTAACTATTGTGCTCTATAGATTAGATTGTTGGTATATGCTTGACAGTTTCGGAATAGGCGGATACAATAAAATTAATTTAATCAATAATAACGATTGACAAAAACGTGAATCACGCAAAAATGCAGGTGTTATAAATATTGTTATCCACATTTATTCCTAAACAACACAGAATAACTACCTAAACCTACTTTTAACATATGGAAAAATATCCCTATTGTTGTACGCAAAAAAGTGAGCTTTAATGCAAATGGAGTTTTCTGCCAGCAAACATTTAAGGATTAAGGAGGACGACTTTTAATGATTTTATACTGAAGATCACGTCTAAACGAATAGTGTTAATGATTTGTAAAAAATATATGTTTAATTAGAGCATTTTCTCAATAGCTTAATAAGTGAATATTTTAGATTATGTATATATTATGTAGTGAAATTAATTTGTAAAGTAACGCGGATAAAAAATTGAGAATGGCGCAAAATCTACCAAGCGTATTTTTCTGAAACCTTCACCAATTTAAAGATAATTTAATTATTGATCTTTTAGTATACGCGTTTTATTGAAATAACGTTTGGTTTGTGTATAATAAATTAATAATGCTTTAAATTGGGGACAGCGCTCCTTGATGGGCGAGTCCTATTACTGGCTGAACATACGACGCGTTGCGTGAGTTCAGTACAGAACACGCAAGCTAACCACTCAAGGTCACTGGCATATATATCCGTCTTAATAAACTATAGAAATAAAAAAAAATATCAAACATTTTCAAAGTTACTCTTTTTGAGCTGAAATTTTATAAGTACAGAGATTCTGAACCAGATGGACTCTTCACCCTGTTTGTATGGATATACCCTTTCCGTAACACACTGTATAAAACATAGACAAGACAAGGCAACACACAACAAGACAAGACTAGCCAAGAGGCTCGACCAACATCTCAGGAGGTATTTATGAGCCACTAACCGCCAGTTGCACATAAGTTCATTAAATTTAAATCCCCATTGATACTGAAAGCGTTACTTCTGGATACGGCTTGCACTGTCAAGAGATTGTTCTCCCTAGGGCGGGGGACCTGGGCCCGATGAGATCAAAATAACTAGGGGGTGACCTCCTAGTAACTTTGACCCATCGCCGATGCTGGTGTACTACTTACAAAGGAATAATGGATAACTAATGACTTCAATGAAAATCGTGTGACAAAAAGCATTACAACTTTGATGATTATGCTACCAGAAAAAAAAGACCTATTGTGTTCTGCGATGATTACAATTTAACTTAGGTAGGTACCTAGGAAGGTCGAAGTTTGTTTTTATCTAACAACTTCTGAAAGTCAACAAATGGCTATAGTCTTCCATAGTCATTTGTTGACTTTTTCATCATAGACATTTCGTGTGGCAATTTTAACAAGTTTAGGCGCACGATTATTGGATAGTTATTGGATAGGCTTTATTTATCCAAAAAATATTGGCAACTGAAACAAATACCTAAAGCAGTTTATGATAGTATTGGCTTCTAAATGTAGAGTCAATTTAATGTTACTTATTTTTCTGCCACGCGGGCAAATTCCGCGGTTCACATTTACTTAATATGCTTTTGAAGCGGCACTATTTGGTGATATGGTTTTTTGAAGTTGGTTTTTATCTAATAACTTCTGAAAGTCAACAAATGGATACTTAGGCCCGTATATAGAGAACGTTACTCAGTACTCAAGCATTACCTACATTGGATTGTTTGAATTTACTCTTAAGTAATGCTTGAGTACTGAGTAACGTTCTATAAATACGGGCCTTATAGTCTTCCATAGTCATTTGTTGACTTTTTCATCATAGACATTTCGTGTGGCAATATTAACAAGTTTAGGCGCACGATTATTGGATAAAATCAATTTAAGGTTATTTATTTTTCTGCCACGCGGGCCAATTCCTCGGTTCACATTTACTTATGCTTTTGAAGCGGCACTATTTGGTGATATGGTTTTTTGAAGTTTGTCTTTATCTAATAAATTCTGCAAGTCAACAAATGGATACTTAGGCCCGTATTTAGAGAACATTACTCAGTACTCAAGCATTACCTACATGACTAGATTCAAGCCATTGGATTGTTTGAATTTAGTCTTAAGTAATGCTTGAGTACTGAGTAACGTTCTATAAATACGGGCCATATAGTCTTCCATAGTCATATGTTGACTTTTTCATCATAGACATTTCGTGTGGCAATATTAACAAGTTTAGGCGCACGATTATTGGATAGGCTTTATTTATCCAAAAAATATTGGCAACTCAAACAAATATAGCAGTTTATGATTTATAGTATTGGCTTCTAAATGTAAAATCAATTTAAGGTTATTTATTTTTCTGCCACGCGGGCAAATTACTCGGTTTATATTTACTTATGCTTTTGAAGCGGCACTATTTGGTGATATGGTGTTTTGGAGGAAGTAAGATAAGGCTCACTAGCAGAAATTCTTTCTTCGGCATTTTAACCTAGTTCTTACAATGTGATTTAGTTAGCAGGCGAACCAAGGTAACCGACATAGCCCGAAGAATTGCCAAGCTTAAGTGGTACATTGCTCGCAGAAATTCTTTCTTCGGCATTTTAACCTAGTTCTTACAATGTGATTTAGTTAGCAGGCGAACCAAGGTAACCGACATAGCCCGAAGAATTGCCAAGCTTAAGTGGTACATTGCTCGCAGAACTGATGGCCGATGGGGCTGAAAGGTTCTGGAGTGGCGACCGCGTACCGGAAGACGAAGCGTTGGAAGGCCTATGTCCAACAGTGGACGTCTTTCGGCTGAAATGATGATTTAGATCAGTACAATATACCTTGTTATTAACTTTACCCGCCTCACTGGTATCGTGGTTGCAAGCGCGACGGCTGAACGGCGGGGGTCCTGAGTTCGATTCCCAGGTCGGGAAAAGTGTTATTGAGTTTTTCCATTAGGAATTTCTTTGTAACAGCTGGAGGTGAGATACCCCCGTGCCTCGGAAAGCTCGACACACCGTTGGTCCTTCGCCGAATATCTCTCCGGTCGTGTCAGATTGCCGTTCAATCGGACTATGCCTGCGTAACTGTGTCTGCGCACACACTTGTGCACTATACGAGCCAGGTACTATATGAGCCAGGGAAAATACTCGTAGAAAGGAATTTAAAAATAAAGTTGTACCAAATTTTAACATAGTCAAGCATTGCCGTACAAATATTTAATAGACTGCAGCGCATTTGAAAATGTTATTATACAATAGCTCTTTTAAGGCTAAGCTCAAAGCACTTCTGTAGACAAAAACTTGTACTCAATGGACGAACTTTAATTTAATTATTGTTTTTTGTAAGCATGCTTTTTATGTTTTTATTTTTGATTTTTATTATTATTATTGCTGCATGATACTTTTAGAATTGTATTAATATTGTTAAATAATATGTATAATTAATCAAATACAATATAAATTATTCTTGATAAATAAATAAATATAATATCCTCCGCGCCGAAGTCTAGTCTCCGCTGAGATTGGTCGCCATAGCCGAAATTCGGTCTGAAGGACTAGATATTAACTTGAGTGCGTATTATACAAACCACAAAGCTGATGTAAGAGTTTGTTTTGATTTTAAACGTTGCTTTGCAGCTTTTTTGGCTGTCAGGCCCTTTCCTCCCGTAATTGTTGGCGATTGCCAAGTCTATTAAGAGGCCCAATTTCAGCTGTGGTTTTTCATAGTCTAACAATGTCACGCAGGTCAGATATTTATTATTTATTTAACAGTTTATGTACACACATATAAACAGACAAGAAGAAAAGAACAGGAACATACGTACAAAGGTGATGCTTATTTCTAAAGAAATCTCTTCCAGCATACCTGCGATAGGAAAGTAGACATAGAGATGTAGACATCGTGTGTTAGAGTAGAAGAGAAAAAAAAAACTTTACTGCAATAAAAGAATATATAAAAAAAAAAAAAACTTACTTAAATATATACTTCCAAAATAATATCACTAAGTACAATACTAGTTTTAGTATATTATATGCGAAACTCGAAACACGTGTAGTATTTTTATGTAAAGAATCTATGTACTAAATTTCAAAACTGTATCATGAAAAATCACAAAGTTATAAGGTTGTTATGTTACCGGGTTGTCCGTACAAAAACATGCTAAAGGCGCCCCCGCGCCTCCAGGATCGTCTTGCGCTCATTGTTAATAATTTGGCAGCGATAACCGTACGGCGATTGTATTGTAAGTAATTAAATGGTGATAACATTTTCCATCACACATATTTTTTTGGGGCAAAATATAACATGGCGTAAAAATTATTGAAATCGATTCAGTTCCTTATTCTGAACAAACTATATTCAGGTTTCGCATAAAGGCACTAAAAATAATGTTGTATAATATGTATATGTATCAGTAGTAGTATAGTAGTAGTTGGTATCTAAGATAGCATTAGCAAAAACTACGTTTTCAGTAAAACATGATTATTTTAATGCCCTCAAGGAAACAAAATGATAAACCTTATTTCTTTTCAGCAACAAATACCAACCAAACATACGCATAATCAAACTTGAATATTGGCAAGACATATCGAAATGTTTTTGGGTACAATCCATTTCGCATCGTCAATTACCCGGGAACACCTGAGTCCCGGGATGGCCGGGATCGATAGGCGGAGTCGAGCGGGATTGGTGCATCTCTACGCTGGGCGGGGACTGAGACACACCGATGTCGCGGATGAGATAAATTGGAAAATTATTAAAATTTGAAGAGTTTTAAATGAGAGGTCACTGAGGCCAGTCCATTTTAAACCATACCTAGACATAATATATACAAAGTAAGTACGGCAGTTACTTAAAAGAAAGAAATAATAACTTTTACTTGGACACATTTCGTGAAACACAAAATTCTAATACTTAACAAAATAAAAAACTGGCCAAGTGCGCCCAAAAGTGACCCCCCATACTCAAAATTTATTTATTTACGTTTCAAGTCCGTGTTTGGGTCACAGAAGTTCTTAGATGTACCAAATTTCAACTTAATCGGTCCATTAATAGTAGATTCGGAGCAAATCGGCTGTGACAGACGGACAGACAGACAGACACCCGAGAGATCCTAATTCATCCTAAGGGTACTTTTTAGGGTTCCGTACCTCAAAATGAAAAAAATACTTTTGAGGTACGGAACCCGAAAAAGTGAAAAATATGTTTTTTATTTAACAACAATTATAATAGTGTGTGCCTCACGGCTGCGCCGAAATGGTTCGTTACTATTAGTAAGTCATCATCATCATTTCAGCCGAAAGACGTCCACTGCTGGACATAGGTCACCCCCAAAAAAGGGAAGGATTTGCCATAATCGCCACGCTTGGCAGGCGGGTTGGCGATCGCAGTATGGTTTTAAAAATGCATAGAGAACGCTGCTGCCCATTCTCTAGTAAGTCCCTTAGTCGCCTTGTACGACACCCACGGGAAGAAATGGGATGGTGCTATTGTTTACGTCCGGCACCAAACGGGACCTATTAGTGAGTAATAGAAGTATTTTTAGAGCCTATGTTTAATTTCCCACTACTAGTCGAATGCCTCTCCTCTCTCCTTCCATACTCCTTAAAATATTTATACATTCAGGGAAATTGCCTGAATTTTGTAACTTCATAATTACCTACACATTAATTTGTTACCAATACCTAAATATGTCGTCAGTAGTACCTACTAATTAATTTCAACCTTGGACTGTAATCCCCATATCGGTCATTTAGATTTGATAGTAAGTAGATAGGTAAGTACCTAACTTGTAGGTGAAGAATTTTAATTATTATTGATGTAGGTATCTATCTAATGAACGGATTCATCGACGTTTTTTCTTCTGGTTTTTTTAGAAATAAAACATAATTATTAGTTTTTGTTCTTAACTTATATGTTAACATGTTTGAATATTAACTTAAGCAGATCCTGAAATATGCGAATTTTCTTGTTTGTATTATAGTCTAAATGTTATTAGGCGCCGCCCTCTCTGTGAGAGGGTTGGTCCATCCCCTTCCAGAGAGGATAAAAAGCTGAGGGATGCTGTCCTCCTAACTAGTGTGAATCTGAGTGAGATACAGTGAAGTGATAAGTGTAATAACTTACATACATTTTCTTGAATTTTTTGGTAATATACAAAAAAAACTTGTTCTAGTCGTAAATATATCGTCGTCGAGTATTGTGAATATTCACCGTTTTCTTTAAAAAAAATCTGTATATATCTTAATCATGTGTTAAAGGATTATTATCAACCCCGTCAATAAAAACGTGAGTAGGTAATTAAAATTTTATCTAACGAAATTTCTTAGATAAATTATAGATAAATTTTACCGAATTTATTTGTATACACTCTGAAAAACTGAATACCCCGGTATAAATCCAATTACTTTCTATCATTCCTACATAAGGTTTAGATTGAACCAGAAACATAGAAGAACACACTTAGCTATCGAGAAATATAAACCGCGTAAGCCGTCGACGGTTAGCCCATGAAAATTTCAATTTTCTCAGATTCACAATTCTATCGATTCGTCAGAGGCCTAAAAATAATGCATATACCATATAATCCTGCCAGTTATTAGGTCGGGGCCAGGTTGAATCTCACTACAACACCGAAGGCCGACCCCAACTAGTTAGTTAAGAAAAACAACGGTCAGAATAACATTCTAGGTTGGCTGGTGAAAAGAAAACTCCTTACAATCCTACACCTGTTTGTTATGTCTTACATACCATAAACCTTTCACAGATAAACTCACGCCTTTTTCCCGTGGAGATAGGCAGAATGTTTTGATTATTTCTGTCTAGATAGACTGTCGGGCTGCAAAAGAACTAAAAGAAACAGGCCGACTTTGTTATGCTGGTGTGCGTGACAGTTACGTCTTACCTTTACTTAAAGTAGTTTCCACGTTTGGCTATACTTACATGTAAAATACAGCGACTCTTGGAAACCATGCCATGAACAGTAACTATTCTCATTAAGGTAGTTCGTGCCGAGGCAAGAGAAGAAGATTATGTATTTTTTATCACATCACTTACTTACTCACATCAGTTACTTCTTACCTTTTCGTTTTCTAGTGCAAATGTAGCCTAGTCCGATCCTTCATTAACAACGTGCATACATATTATATTGATTTCACAGAGTTGCAACACTCAACGTTTATAAGTGCGTTAAAAGTTTTTAATCCACCACGCCACGTCATTGTGCTGGCATTGTGTTATTCTAGTGTACGTGCATTTAGCGGCCAACAGCTGGACGCAACTTTTTTTGACGATTTCTCAGTTTTTTCAGTATATCTAGACATATATATCTTTGGCAGAAACTATAGAACATGGTGGTGTTCTATAGTTTTTGAGACTGAAACAGAGGATCGTAGCAGGTGTGCAACGATCCTCTGTCCCCTTGTTTCAGTCTCATTCTTTAGATTTCTGTGGCTAGTCATGCATAGTCTTTCACGCCTCGCTGTTATATTTTCTGGTCTTACATCATCTTGACAATCATGGGAATTCAAAATCCATTGCATCATTTGCAAAAAATACTGCGTTTGTTAGACAACGTAAATACCACAATGAATTTGACATTGACGCGTTACGCAATAAGGGTCGATTTATCAACGTTATTAAGAAGAGTAATTTACAACATATGACCGTTGACCGTTGGCGTGTTCTTGAGTGGAGACCGCGAATCGGCAAACGTAAGGTAGGACGCCTTCAGGCTAGGTGGAGCGACGATCATCGCAGGGTGGCTGGTGGCAGATGGATGAGAGTTGCCGGAAATCGAGTTGAATGGCGTGCAAGGTGAGGCCTATGTCCAGCAGTGGACTGCTGGCTGATGATGATGATACAAAATCAGAAAATATTTAAAAACAGCCTAAGCAGTTTTCGGTCCACCTTTATGCACTTATCTAATTAATCTCCAAGCAAAGTTCTCTGTTATGTACATGGATAAAGACGCTTCGAATAGCCAGCTTCAAATAACCAACTTAAAGACACGTATGTTTTGATTCACGACCAAATCGAATTGACTGCCCGCAAGGGTAGAGTGCTTGAGATAAATATTACAACACGCGTTCACACCTAGCACTAAGCGCGGCCTTTAGGGGATAATAAATCCGTATTTATTCTTTTTATATCGCCCCAACCCTTCTGGTAATCGAATCATGCCCGCTAACCGTATCGAATCGATTCGTTTGATGGCTTTCCCGGATCTTACTCTATGTGTTACTGAAGTTTTGGCTTTTGTATTAGTAGCCTTGTTAATTATCGCTAACTAAATCCAGGCTAATAGTAATTAAATACTTAACTTAACTAACTTTAAACTACTAATTTTGACAACGCCCAAATCGATAGAATACATAATATTTTAAACTAGCCGGACCATAATAACGAATCGCTTGACAGCTCATTCATCAATATCGAGTGATTTGTTTAGGCGCTAATGGTTGACATATTTAGAGGCATGAGGTACAGGGTGTAAAGTTCACTCATCCTCTATAGAAAAGGGAGGATCCGCCGACCAGACGGGTGTTGTGTCTGGTGGGCATCTGCCCGACGGTAAACTCTGCTTGCGCGATGCAGGATTTGTGTGACGTCAGTGTGACGCGTAGTTTGCATGTGGCGATGTTGATGCCGCTACATCACTCCCCTCCGGAGACCAGAGGTCGATAGTGGGCGTAAATACAAACATACATACATAAACCTACACTGAGAGCAGTGGTGGCCCCATGGTAACGGTCCCGACTTACGAGTTGCAGGTCGTGGGTTCTAACCCAGGCAGGCGCTTTACTTTGTGTAAATTCTTTCATCACCACTGCTCTCAAAACGGTGACGGAAAACATCGTGAGGAAACCGGCGTGTCCTAGAACCAAAAAGTTCGAAGACATGTGACATCTACCAACCCGTACTGGGTCCGCGTGGTAGATTTCACTGGGCTGATTATGATACATTAACCTTCCTTTTGGCTTCGCCAGCGCCGTAGTCAAGAAAGAAGGAAATATTGTTGGATTTAGATCAGGACGTTAGCATTTTTACAAGTTCCGCAAACTTTAAATAATAGCAAAAATGCTTAATTCTTCTCTTCCCCCACGTTTAGAGTGACCATGAAGAGTTGGCTGGAAGCTAGCGGTATGGATGATGGCTCTTTGTCATGTATGCTGGCGGAACCGCGGGAGGCTCTGTTGCCCATAACTGGCAGGGAGAACCTGGCTCCAAGGAAAAGGTAACTAATTGTTAACATAATAGATATGTCTTTTCCATGTGATGCAACTAAAGGAATGAGGAACATGTCGTGAGGAACATTTTGAATAAGAAGGTATTTATGAATATAAGAAAAGAGGTCTTCGTCTTATCTAATTCTTGTATTTTCTTGTTAGCGAAATAAACGATGAATGACATAACATAACATCACGCCTGTAATCCCCGAAGGGTTAAGCAGAGGTGTACCTAAAGTACACCCGCATATCGCCAGTTATGTTTAACTCCCATTTAATAAGGGGCGAGCCTATTGCCATCAACCGGGCACAAATCCAGTCTCCGGGCTACTGAGAAATTCCTAATGGAAAATCACAAAAACACTTTGCCCGACCTGGGAATCGAACCCAGGACCCCATGCTTAGTAGTAGCGCTTGCGACCACTAGACCAACGAGGCAGTCAACGATGAATGGATTGTGTTAAAGATGATATGGCTAGAAAGGAGGTGACTGTCGAGATGATGGCTAATTGAGATGTATGGAATAAGAAAGAGATGCTGTGACCCAAATAAATTGGTACCTATATGGGCAGGAGGATGATGATGTCTCGCTTTCCCCGTTAGGTACACGTGACTAAGACCTTGTCCAGAAAGGGCGAATTCGCCGCGAAACGCTTCGCGCGAATTCATTCGCGCGTTAGCGAGACACTAGGCGCCAGTACATTGCGTCCACAAGCATCGCGCGAGTTTAAAATACGCGCGTTAATAGCGAGCAATTTGCCAGACTCTCGCTCGACTCACGCACGCTTGATTTATGCGTATTGCGCGTGAACTCCAGAGCGAGTGCACGTATCGAGGGAAATGGAGCGCCAAAATTTTGATACGGAAATATTTATAGACGCGCGTTGGTACGCTCCTTCTGGACGCAACGGTCGCGCCTAATACGCGCTAAAGAATCGTGGCGAATTCGCCCTTTCTGGACAAGCTCTAAGGCTGATTTTTAGTGACGCCGCTAGACGCGCCGCTGGGCAGCACGCTGGTAAACAGTGCGCCCTTGAACAGCGTTGCACTGTGAATCGAGATTAGTAACGCGTTTTCCGCTGCTGTGGGACAGTCGTGTACAATATGAACGTTAATGCGGTTAGAGGCGGCTTACGGCACGTCTCAACGGCGTCACACTATAATGCATACTGGCCGTAGAAGCGCAGGAGCGGCGCGCACTTCGGTAGCACCGCGCTGGCGTACAGCGCGCGTTTACTGAACGGCGCCGCTCAAGCACGGGACTTTGAAACGCAAGTACTACGCCATACATCTCCGAACGCGCGCGCTCCAACGGCGCGCGGCGCTGCCAAAACGCGTAACCATAAAAACAGCCGAAAACGTAACTCTATCTACCCCTTCGGGTAGCACATGCGTGATGTTATGTTTCTCTACGCTAAAATAAATAAATGGTTGATATACTTTTTACAGTAGAAGATAAACCTTGAAACCAGTTGATAAAAACAATACTGTCCTTGCAACTTGCATCAATTTAGTCCTGCCATGAATAAAAATGTAATTTCCCCATTTATGTAGCCGACTGACTCTCAGATTTTGACTCGAACTGTTAGTAAGTAGTTAGTTTATTTCTATAATTTACTTGTCTGCAATTCTTTTGGTACCAGCCGTTATGACCATTACCAGTGGTTTAAGAATGCGTGCAGCGCGCAACCGAAAGAATTCAAAGTAGCATGGATAATGCAACCATCCATCAAATCTAACAAGCCGCATAATCTAATATTTATTTTATAAAATGTAGGCATTCTAGACTAGACTGATCATTCAAGTTTAATAGGTAGTTAAAGTCATAAATTACGAATTTAACCCTGAAAACTGAAACGGATTTATTTTTGTTGGCGCCAGATTCGGTGCGAATACACACTCAATGATTTGTGAATGTATATGCACATCTAATTGATAACAATACTTTAGAGCATTAGAGTATCGCAACTTCAATATGAAATAGTGATGTCGCCCATTTTTTATTAATAACAACATCTCTATTTTTTGCGTTTACTTACTAATGTTCTTCAAATAAAATATTTAAATTTGAACTGCTTTATAAACTTTTTGACTCATTCTTCAAAACATTTAAACTTTCATTATATATATTTTTTTAACTAATATTGATCATTCATAAGATAAGGCAAAGTCTTTAACATTGAAACCTGAACACCCTACAACTTGTTATAGGGACAGAACATTGGAACCATGTGCTATGTCCGAAGAGGCTTACCTTTCAAGTGGAGCTGGATCCCCTTGCGCCGGTCTCTCCCGCGAAGAACGACGCAGACGACGCCGGGCTACCCTCAAGTACAGGACAGCCCACGCCACCCGCGAAAGAATTCGTGTTGAAGCATTCAACGCAGCTTTCGGTTCCCTCAGAAGACTTCTGCCAACATTACCACCTGACAAAAAGCTGTCAAAAATCGAAATCCTGCGACTAGCTATCTGCTATATCGCTTATCTCAATCACGTGTTGGATGCGTAAGTCGTACAACTGATAGGCATAATTACCTAATGTTTTAGTGATGTAATAATGTTTGCCTCTAACCCACTAGTCCCACTGCAGGCAATGGCTCTCATACCGAGGAATGAGCGTTGATATCAGTGAGTTCAGACAGCTAAAAGTCAAGGTGTTTTCTTTCACCCTCAGTCAGTGCTCACCTGATTTTAGAAAGCACCACGTTATAAAATACACAAATTGCCATATGGGTTTTTACCAGGTTTGAACCCACGCCACGAGCGAACAACAAGTGTTTTATTTTTTGTTGGAACCTACATATTTAATTTTTTTTCCCGAAGGGTTGGTAGGTACAACAGAGATGTTACAGAAACGATAGTAGGTCGTTATCTAGTCATTGTCTTCCTCATGAAATTTTAAAATAATAATTTAGGTATCTACAATTATTTAGGTTTTCTTGTAAATATTATATTATATAAAATAAAAAACAAAATAAAATAAAATTCATACTATTTATTTACAACTTAACTTTCTAGTCTTAAGTTTAAGAAAATAATATAACCCTATGTCATAACAATAGGTAACTGTAATACACAATCCTTATGTTAAAAAGAGGTATTTAATTTTCCCTTTATTGCTACTTCCTTAATATTAATTTACAATGATATTTCAAGATCTAGTACTTTATATAACGCAACATCATTTTCTTTTTAAACTGTCCAAATAACTCAACAGCACTGGGAAGAATACCATTCCATGTAAGACACCTAGGATGACCAAAGACAAGAACATCCTAAAGAAAAATACTTCGATTATTTCAGTGTATGAAAAGGCTAAAACTACGATAGGAATATTAGTGAACGTAATACCAGTAATTATCGTCGCTCCGACTTTTTGGATGGCCTGTTCTACTTTATTTTTTCCCTCACCTGTGGCATAAGCGTGAGCAATGTGACTACAGAATTCCACAGATATTCCGATAGACACAATCAAATTAATATTGGAGACAGCGTTAAGAGGAATATTCCAAATGTACATGACACCCATCATATTCACAACTACCAAGATTACATTAACCATGACGGCAAACGTAGTCATAATATTAAACCCAGAAGCCAGCAGATTGAACACCATGGCGCCGACAAGGCAGTACCCGATTGACACAAACGTATCTGCCCACATAGTCAAATATTGCTCATAATATACAAAGAATAAAGAATAAGGAAAAACCTCCACGTTCAGACCTGTGTGATTCTGTATTGCAGCGGTTATGTTCGCACTGATCCTATAACCATAATCAACAGCATTAATATAGTCTTTAGAGGTACTCAATGGTGTTAAATAAGCCATGAAATTAGTATCATGGACGGTTGCACGACCCTCTGCATCGAGGATATAATTAACAGCACTTGAATAACTGGCTAATCCAGCTTTGTTGCAAATTTCAGTGGGTGGATCCTGCAAGAAAAATGGTATATACCTCTCGAAGGCTTCTCTGTGTGGTCTCAACATGCCGTTAGCGTAGTCTGACCTCTCGATTTCACAAAAATCACAGTTAGGTGAAACACTTGTACTTTCACAAAATGCACCATCTGTGGTGTTGTATTTACAACACCCTCCATATAAATTAGTCCAATCTATGAAGTCATCCAACCATGAGTTTGAACTCTTAGAAATAGAAGTAATTTCGCTATATTGCGAAGCCAAAAATATTTGAGTGGTTAGAGAGTCGTTGTGACACATCTGCCCACCACAAATAACGTTTTGATGGTTGGGATTAGTAAAATCTAAACCTCCTCTAAGAATGAAATATATCGGTGGTCCCATACGTATATAATTACTGACAGCTTGCAAATATTGATACACATAAGAATCGGGTGGCAACGCTAATTCTTGATCTAATCCTATTTCTAGCTGAGGAATTAACATAACACTTGAAGAAACCATGCCCATAAATAGAATAGCTACTACAATTTTTACGCGCGAATCAAGAAGAAATTTAGAATAAGGCTCCATCAATCTTTGAGTAACACCTTTGTAAGGAGTTTCTGAATGTAGAGGATTTTCGTCATCTAATATTTTTTTCTGAATGCAACAGAACAAGTCAAATCTGTTTTTGGAGGCTCGTTTGTAGTCAATGGATAATAATGCAACAACTGTAGTTACCTGAAATACGAACAGAAATCCTAAAGAAACTGATGCAAATATTGCAAAGGTCACTACGGCAGGAAAGTTAGCAAGACTACCGATAGCAAAACAAGTTATTTGAGTCACTGACGACACAAACATTGAAGGACCGACTTGGCCCATCATTTTTTCAAAGACAAACCTTCTTTTTTTCTCAAAACTAAAATCCTCTCTATAGTCGTCAAACGATTTTAAATTACTTTGAATATCATGCAGCGAGTTGACCATAAGAAAAACGTTATCAATACCGACTGATAGAACAAAAAATGGTATGACATTAATAGCGAGCAACGTTAAGGTAACACTGGCATACCCCAGAGCACCCATCGCACAGAAAATAGCAACGAGAACTACTACAATACTCCCTAGAGCAACCATTATTTTGCTATCAATAAACCAAGTTTTTAATGATCGTATGTTTCCCAAAGCTAATGTTACATAAATAAACATAAGAACGTAACTAATAGCAATAGGTACAGCTTCTGCAACAGAAACTCGTTGAATCTCATCTTCAATGGACCTTTCCGTAGCAAAAGCGACAGAGACATAATCTGGTTTCCTGTTATCTCGGTAATCATGCAAAAGATCTATAAACTTTGCTTCCCATTCCAACACAGGTTCTAGTTCTTCTTGCAAAAGGAAATTTGAAATAGGAAAATTAATCAGAAGGGTATTGGCACTCAAAATATTATCTGTTTCGAATCCTCCAAATACCAGGTCTGGCTCAGCACCACCACCCCACGACGACAAACAACTGAAGCCATAGTGATTGTTAATACAGTTTTGAAGGTTGTTAAGGTATGTAGAAGGATTTATGTTATCCCTATCATTACCCAAAAAAGAGGCTGCAGACATAGACACGCACTGTCCAATGTCTTTATCTCCACCGCGAGGCCGAAGTGGAGCATAGCAGACTTCTTCTAAAGTAACACCCCCATCGTCTTCGCCTATTGCAATAATTTCATCTTCAAGTTTAACTAATTCTTGTAATGCCTCTATTCTAAACGCCGGACCGTAAGTAACGCCATCTTCGCTGACAAAAGAATCTAGATCAAATGTTAAGAAAACCTGCGCAGTTCGATAAAACGGACCAAACCTCTCATTGAAAAAATTTAACTCTTGACGACTTCGCGAATCAGGAGAAGACCAAAGTTCTATAGGATTAGCAGTCAGTTTTAGGTTTATCAAGCCGAAAAACATAGCAAAAGTGACCCAAGAGGTTACCATAATAATTAAAACAGGGTGACTCGCGGACATACCTCCGATTTTAGCAAATAATATTTGAAATACCTTTGTCAGCTTATTTGCACCTGATCCACTTTCTTTTGTTTCAGAATTTCTGTTTACTTTTCTACGTTCCAAATATGCTAGAAGTATAAATATGAGAACACTGAATACAAAGAAACATAATCCAACAGAAAATCCAATGCAATTTAGTGACCCAACAGTACAAATATCAGGGACGATAGGTTCAGTCGCAGGGCAGGTTTGTATACAGTCCACACAGCTACACGGCAGGTCATCGCCGAAGGTTGAACTACAAGGTAGAGCCTCCTTGCTCATAGAATCTTCTGTAGTAGGCCACTTTTGAAAGTTCACTTGAACTGGCGCTAAAGGATTGTTTGAAGTATCGCCAGTGAATCCAAACCAAGCTTCTGCATCACAAATTACTGCACTACCACACATCATATTTATAGCTGGCAAGCCAGTTTGAGGTACGATGACGCCAGAGCAAGATGCGTGTGCTTCTAACATAAAATCTTCATGCATTCTGAAGTCTATTTCATCTACGTGTGTAAAACCGTCTGTGGTCGCATTCCGCACATCCAAGAACCGATCCTGGTCTGTAGCACAGTTCATTTCGCAGATTTGCCTCGCAAAGTTTCTGTAGCATGTTGGGCAACGGCCGAGGACACCCTCAGCGAGAACTAAACTTTCGGACGTCCTGACTATTTGGTCTGCATCGCAACAAGTTAATATCTCACCATCTGGTAATCTATTGCCTTCATCATCGACAACGAAAGTTGGGCATATCCTGCTGAAGATATCTATGACTTCTCTTGCCCGTTCTTCGGTTAATCCTTCGATTAATGGTGGTGCTTCCTGGTCTACATGACATGGTTTAACCAATCCAGTCGGCGTTTCGTAGCATTCACCCCGTGTGACACATTTCGCGTTAACACTGCACCACAGAGTCAGAAAAGATAAAAATGCAATGAGAAACTTCATTTTAGCAGATTCACTTATTTAATAATCACTTAATATATAAAAAAAACCATTGCTATGATAGTCGGACTGTCATCGCCAGCTACTACGGCGATATAAATGGAAAAAATGCGACCGCTTGAATTAATCTGACTGCTAAGTTATCGATAACTTATCAAAAATTAACGCAGGTGTGAGATTATAGTGTCATTGATTACAACAATGTAGAAGTTTTTCGAAGCTTTATCTTGAAGACGGCAATAAAATGAAATGAGTAGGTACACAGGTGCGGACTGTTTAGCCCTTACTCCCCCAGTGTCTCGGGGGAACGGCGTCCCCGACTCACACCGCAGCTGCTTTCCAACACGTTTCCCGATGTCCCCATGCATTCGTAATGAACCAATAATATGCGGAAACAGAGGACTTTATATCATGTTGCATATTACATGCATTTTAAAATATGTCGTCACAATGATTTATGCATTGGCTTCAACAAATTTTCTGATCATCGTTGCCTTTTTATGGCCAGTACAGATTCTTCATCGGTAAGTGGTTGAGAAGAAATAAGACACTGTATTTTACACTATAATAATTCATCTGAGGCCAGAAAAGAACCTGAACTAACCTGAAAATAGTCTACTTTAAAACGTAAATTCGTATGATAAAATCTTCAGACCATAACAATGATCTACCAGCTACTTTAATTAAAAGACAAAGCCATATTCAGATGCCCAGTGTGTGAGTGTGTCATCCTTCACACTTTGTAATAAAGCAATCCTATCAGATGTTAGTCAAAACGTAATAGGATCGTAAGTGAATTTTTCACCGAGGTGAACACGTGTTTAATGGGCATTATATTGTGTTAAGGGTGAATGACCGATGATTTACAAAGAATCCCGACGAAATTGGAAGTAGTGTGATGAAAATAAAAGCTACAATTGAGTTTGAGTACTTCGGGATAAATAAGACTGAACTAGACCCTGCGTTATTAATTTAGACGCCGCGGTATTTACATTATGCGCCCAAAGCTTCAAAGAAAAATTTAAATGGCAATAAAATGTCCATTCGGTTAGATATAGGTAGAAGCCATTGAACTATGCTGGGCTTATCCTTGTTGAAAACGACCTTTGTGCCTACGGTTAGCGTTATGTCTACTGCTTGATGAGGATGATCAAGTGGAAACTAAGAATGGTTCTTCATCTTGTCTAATTAATTTCGTTGCGGGTTCTAAGACTACACAGATTACCCCCTCACGACTATTATTTCACTTCACTTACTTAATCACTTCTCCGGGATTCATCGAGCTTCATAGTCTCTGCTAATCTATTAGTCGCGACGACTGTGATTCTGGCTTTCAGGAGTTGCATCGG
Organism: Tiliacea aurago; assembly: GCA_948098905.1. Taxonomy (NCBI): domain Eukaryota; kingdom Metazoa; phylum Arthropoda; class Insecta; order Lepidoptera; family Noctuidae; genus Tiliacea; species Tiliacea aurago. Next base: position 16,631,565 of record OX402591.1, on the reverse strand, counting down.
ATGGTATTAGTGTGGTGAAGTTGTTAAAAAAAAAACCGGCCTAAAAGAGGATGCCTGTGTCCCAGCAGTTATAGGCTGAATATGCTATGCTTATGGTTAAGATATGCATGTAATGCCTACTGAAAGAATATAAATCATTTTAAATTTAATTTTAAGCTATGGAATAAGACCTGCGCTAATCATCGGTCCTCAATTTCAATCGATCTGAAAGGTAACACCTTGAATGATCCAGGAGATTGTAATATGATATATGACTGTGGTTAGTAGATATTACTTCAGAAAGTCAGTTGCCACATTTTTATGTTTTGTTCAACACATATATTAGGGGTAACTTCATGCTCGAGAATTTCTTTTCAAGGTATTTCTCCAGATAAACTCAAACAATCCATTGTTAATTTAAAAACCGGCCAAGTGCGTGTCGGACCACGCACTTGGCCGGTTTTTCCCGGCCGGTGTACGCCATTATATTATAAGGCTAAACATGATTGGACTTTATTGTAATTTATTATCATCTTGCATGCTGTTGTATGATGTGTATACCGTGTTTATACAAATAAAGTACCTAATCTTATCTTAGCTTATCTTATTATTTTAATTTGGGCTCAAGGCTAGTACAGACTGACGCGATATCGCGGACGCGACAGGCGCGATGCGACACTAGTAACACAATTGCTATGAAAACATAATGGAAAGTGTCGCGCTGCCTGTCGTGCCCGCGATATTGCGCCAGTCTGTACGAGCCTTAAGCAAAAGTTAAATTAATAAGTATAGAGGGACATAATAACGACGGGAATAATTTAATTCTCGTATCAAGAAAGTTTGTCATTTTCCTATCTTGTAACAATACGGACTAAGTAGGTGGTGACAAGTCGCGTGTTGATTAGATTGATGATCTAATTGTTGTCTGGGGAAATCAACGGCGCGAGGCGGAACCATTGTCGTTTTAATGCTGATGTAATTGATACCGATCACGGCGGGGGTGGCCAACTATGTTACAGGAGCAATGAGTTCCCACGCTTAAATGTATGGTTAACAGAACTATTCTGAGGGCCTAAAATGGACGCTTTGGCAGAATCATAATAAGATCTGTGTACAATTCATACATCCCGCACTTCATCTGTTTGACAGCTGCTTTTTGACATTAGACTTCATTAAAGCAATTTATAATTTGTGGACCATTTTACGAAACTCCATACAAAACTGTTAAACAGATGAATTGCGGGATATGAATTGTAGGCAAATCATTTTTATTTTCATCATTTTTGTACCTGTACCCTGTACACCTGTACGCTTTTTGGAAGAATTTAGTTTTAAACATTTTTGGAAATTAAATAAAGTAGTGGGTTAGAAGGGCTTGTGACTAACATTGGATGATTGACATAGGACATACATACAACGACGACACGGTTGGCGCAGTGGTTAAGCGATTACCTGCTGCGCTGCGTGTCGCGGGTTCGATTCCCGCACGGAACAAATATTTGTATGGCCTACAAATAGTTGTTCCGGGTCTGGCTGTTTGTGTATGTGAGTTTAAATGTTTGTAAACGCACCCACAATACAGGAGATATTCCTAGTGTGGGGCAACGTTTTAAAGAAAAAAAATAATAGCTGTACAGATCGATCGATCAGGTTAAGCTACGCTTGCCGCGGTTGGTCCGTGGATGGATGATCATCATTACATAGGTACCAAGAACCCTCCGTGCCTCGGAAAGCACGTTAAGCCGTTGCTCCCGGCTGTCATTCGTGGATCTTTGACAGTCGTTACTGGTCGACAGAAGCTCGAAAATCTGACATCCAGTCTTACCAAGGGGTATCGTATCACCCATTAACTGGGTTGTGGAGGTCAGATAGGTATTCGCTCCATGTAAAATACTGGTATTCTGCTGCATCCGGTTAGACTGGAAGCCGACCTCAACATGGTTGGTAAAAACTAGGCTAGATGATGTTCGTAAGCTATTTAGACCAGGGACCGTACGACCCCAGTTAAGGGTTAAACCTTTCGAAGGGGTAACCCATCGAATGGGTTACCTTTATCATGGTGTAACCTATTGAAAGGCTTTTATACTAGAAACCCATTGAAAGGGTTACATGATAACCCATTGAATGGGTTTTATACTTGAAACCCAGTGAAACGGTTACATCATAACCCATTTCAATGGGTTCTATACCTACTTGAAACCCAGTAACATGAAAAAATCATAATCGTTATTTCGATATCCGCCCTGGGGGCCTAAAGTGGACGCTTTGGCAGAATCATGCGTGCAATTCTTCTATCCCGCAATTCATCTGTTTGACAGCTGCTATTTGACATTAGACTTCAAATATTAGACAAATATTCTTAATTTGTGGACCATTTTACAAAACTCCGTAAACAACTGTCAAACGATGAATTGCGGGTTATGAATTGTACGCAGATCATATTATGATTCTGCCAAAGCGTCCATTTTAGGCCCTCAGCACGCGTAGCAGGACCAATTCTATCGCTATTCTACCCAGGGACTATTTTGGTTACCATTTTAGAAAAACCCTATCGAAAACCCTTTTAATGGAAAGGGTTTTCGTTAAGGTTTTTCTGCAGTTAATCAAAAACCCATATGGTGTGGATAATTTTGAATGGCTTAAATTAAGTCGTTCAAAAGGATTACCTACACCGTATGGGTTTTTATCGAAAACCCTTTCAATGGGTTACCAAAATTTAATTTAAGCTGTTCATAAGGGTTACCCTTATCGTATGGGTTTTTGTTTAACCGCTTAGAAAAACCCTATCGAAAACCCTTTCAATGGGTAACCAAAATGGTCCCTGATTTAGACTAGGTATTTATTTAAAAATAAGAACTTAGTTGTGTTGGTGTTGGTCGCGCAATTTTTTAGAATTACATTCAGGGAAGTATTACTTGAATATCTTGACGTCGTCAGCTTGTACGGTTTCCCTGCCTCAGCGTATTCTGCTCATCCTCATCGTATATTACTGACGTGAAGTTTCAATCTGCTAAATCAAAAACACTGCCATCTACTGTCATTATGTATTATTACTTACCAAAGGAGACTAATAGTGATTATGCTGCCATCTATTGCCGAATAGGCGAAGTTTACACTCTCTTATTTTGCATAAGATTGCTATTCCACGCTAGGTGGCGTTGACTGCATTTCAGAATGAGGTATGGGTTGTTGAAGCTGAAATTACCAAAATAAGGTAAAATAGTTAATTAAATAAGCGGAAAAAGACTTAAATTAATAGTTGAATTAGAGTAGTTAGAGAAATTTTAGGTAAACAAGACATACTCGTATGTACACTTAGCTATTTGAATACCAACATTTTATAAGTAACGGTATACATTTTACCTATTTAGACTATTTTCTGTTTAGATCAAATTCGATCGACATTATATACTGATGGTCTACGAGAAGTCCATTCTTTAGAGGCATCTAACTGCAATACTGCATTCACAAGTGTTTACAAATAACCCACGAGTTACATTTTAGTACTGGTCAGAAGAAAACATTTTTTGGAATGTATCAATTTAATGTGGTAATTTTTTTTGGTTTACATTTTTTTAGACTACTTATATTTATTTCTATAAACAGAAGCCTTCAAATCCAATTTTTATCAGCAACGTATCGGTAGAGTCATCAGTTGAAAACAGTAAAATCAAGTTCGTGCAGTATCTAACAATAATTAATATTTCTCTCTCGATTTTCTCTGATAATATCTAAGTATAATATTCCCTAATAAAGTATTATGAATTTAGCCGGATGTCTAGCAATGAACTCTACCAACCTACACGAATACATACATTCACGGGCGGGACTCGGGATAAACAAATTCTGTGCCAAATAATAAAGTTACAGCATGAAGAGTACGAGTAGGTACTTTCGTCACGCGGTGTATTTATTTTATGAGCTCAAATATAATTCCAATTCCACTAAACGGAATTGTATTAAAACCAAATGGAATTGTATCAAAACTTGCTATTATTGGAAACCTTACTACAACTAGGTAAGTAGTCAAGTCTAACAACGTTTTTATAAAAGCCATAAACTAACCTTGCCGGTGAATTAATAAGTGGTACAATTTCCCCAAATTCATCCATAATTCAGATCGTTATTCCGTGGGAGCTTACGGCTTTCAGCCAGTGTTTGTTTATTAAAATATTACCGACATTTTCCCACCGTACGATTTATTACGGATACGGGAACATTTGCTGTCGGATTCCGGAGCAAAGTAATTTTAAAACGACTCGTCTCAACGACGCCTGTGACGTAGGCAATGTCACGAGTATTTTGGCAATACGCAATAACAACAAAAGATCTTTGATACTTTTGACTAGAAAATACCAAAGTTATGCCTATGTAGAGAACATACAGAAATAATTTCTTCAATCGTCCGAAGCATGGAAAATTCCACGACGCGCAATTTGAATCGTGGCGCAAGTCCGATTACTTTTACTTTTTTATTTCTGTTTTAAGCAACTGAGTTCTAAAATAAAATACCTGCAAACGCTTATAATTATTTATATGATTTGTTTCTGGTATCCTTTCATATCATTTTAATTTATTTGCTAAACGTGAGAACTAATATGAGGCCAAACGAATGGCCAATAAGGACGTTCCGTAACACATATCTGAAAATATTTATACAAATATTTCATGAACATCAGTGTGTGCTGTAATGCAGAATTTTCAGCCTTAGTCTGTAATATTTTCAGCCTGTCTTCCTGGATATAAATCATCCTTAATCCAAGAAAGGACCAATCCTGTTTATGATAGAATATAAATATAATAATTCCTAATTCCTTCACCTGTATGATAATTATGAGTCTAATTAAGAGGATGTGCAATCCAAATATTGCACCAAATTACATAAATAGCAGGACTTCTTTCTCTACTTAATCATTTTTAATAGATTTTCATTCTAAGATACCTCCTACATTAGTTACCTACAAACAGATTTTTTCAGACGATATAATTATTGAGAACACTTCACCACTACTTAAATGTTATAATATAATAAGCTAATTAACAACCTACTTTTGATATCACCAGTTAACCCTGCCAATACTCGTCAATGTAGGTAGGTGTGGTACTATTCGCGAACAAATAAAATATTGGCAGGCGAAGAAAAAAAGAAGTAAAGTAACATAGGGCAACCCTTTTTCTTGCTCCCATTAACGGTTAAATGACTCAATTATTGTTTATTTATGTTCAATGTTATATGTTGTATCAGTCGTTAACCTCTCGAGCACGTGGACGTAGTAACTATAGTATTTTGTTGGATTTGAAGCTGTAGCTCTGCACCAAGAAAACAAATTTTGCCTCATTCAAGCTCTAGAGAAAGACAGGTAACAAAATTCATTTGGCCGACGACCGAGAAGTATACATAGCAGTGAGCTATTCGTAAAATAGAACGATAAGTTGTCCGAAGTGAAAGAGACAGACTTATAAGTGTACCCGTATGCGAGAGCAGTCCAGACCGGTTAGGTCAGAGCGCCTGCGTCGATTCCGTGCGATAGAGATGCGAATATACCAAGTGAGGCGTGTAAGAGCAGTACATTCGAAGGTTACATGTTTGATTGTGGAAATTTCCACTGCAGACAATTGAAACTTGAACGTATGGGAGGGTTAGTGATGAACTATTTTTCATAATATCGATATTATTTATAAAAACTTTAAACAAAATATAAATAGAAGGAATAATCAGCTTTATAATTGAAATAATATTTTGGTTTCTTGAAAACACAGAAGACTTGACAAGTTCTATAAAATATAATTAACAAGAATGACACATTCAAATATTATTAAATAAATTTGTCCTTCTGCCAGCCGATGCATAAGCTCATGTTAAGAAAATATTCCTTATCCAGACAAAAATAAAATAAGTACCTACTTGAATATAATTTGACAAATCACCAAAGTATTTAAAATACGTAGCTTAAATCAAGTGGGCATGGACAATAATGGACATCGTACGGGTTGACAGCTATATATTATCAAACAATTCTACGATAGTTGGCTCGTTACCAACAACGGAGTTTATCTAATCTTGAAAGCTCTGTTCTGATAGCACTGTATTGTTGACATGAATTGATCACAACACATGCCTACTTATCACATTAAAGTATAAATATAACTTAGTAATGGTATTTTTATGCCTGACATTTACGGGCTAATTGCCAGGGTTTGCTTTAGGTAAAATAAATATTTGTAGTAGCTGTGGTAAGTGTAGAATAAATCTATGCATTGGATCCTGGGATCCCCAGGTCGGGCAAAGTGTTATTTGGGTTTCCCAATTAGAACTTCTCAGCATCATCCTGGAGTCGGGTACATATATCGCAGTAGGCTCAAACATAACTGGTAATATGTGGGTGACTACGCCTCTGCCTAACCTTACGAGGAATACAGGCATTATGTTATGTGTAGAATAAATATTTAATTAAATACGTGACCTAATTTTCATTTTACTTTAATTTCGGCCTTCAGCGTTTGCTTATATCCACCTGCTCAGCTCTGCCGGCTCTGCTCAGCCATCCCACTGCTGAGATGCCATAAAGACAATATAATGTGGATCTTGGGCGGTGGTGGTTCAACTATAAGCAACGAGACAATTATTACCTGGGTATGTGTCTTCAAACACATAAATTAACCTTTTATACCTATCAGAAACGAATTATGTTATATATATACAGTCTAAAAAAGGAACATGACATCACTTCCCAATTAAAAGCCTATGAACAAATATAATATAGTTGCCAGTGTAGTCTGTCTGCCATTACCAGTAAGCTCATAATTTCGTTTTGATTCACAGTTCCGTTAAAAGACAATTAACTTATCCCTAACCGTGAAGGTAAGGTACAGGGGAATACTGAGAGCAAAAGAGGACTCAGAAGATCATTGGACTGACCAAATTAAGGGTGCAATTAGTTGTCGTCTTCAGGAGTAACAGAAGGGCAGCAGAGCGTCAGGAACGAGACTAAGAAGAAGAGTCATTCAAAACTTAATAATCTTAATTATATAATGTAGGAAATGAGAAAAATATAAGTATACGAGACTAGAGAGCACTGCTCAAGTCCTCAGCCATATCTTTGACAAAAAAAAACTGAAGTGGAATTACCTCCATCATGGAAAAAAAAACTTTCCATCGATATTGATTGCTGAATGACCTCGAACCGCACATCACTAGCGGCGGAGCCCTCGTTCGCGGCTGCTTGGTCGTCTATTCGCCGCCGACTTGCAACTCACAGGCTTGCTTGCATAATTATTTAACGGTCATACACACGTCTGCCTAGCGCTATTTGCCTATACAATGACTTTTTCACCTTGCCAAATTGTACATCATTGAAGTTTTTTTTATGAGGAATAATTCGTCTTTAAATAACGTTATCAAACATTGCGATTTTTCAGTACTTAAGTAATTGTAAATATAAATATAAGAATATGATATACTTAGATCGCACAATGAATTTCACAATGGAAAAGTTATATGACGAAGAACAATAAAATCCTACAATGCACATAATTAAACCGCAAGTCACTTACTTACACGTATATACGTGTAAAGAAACATACATATAGATATTAAACATACGACTACTACCTATTACGAGTCAGATAAAGATAGGTCAGGGCATTTCCGTCATCACAATGAATAATGTGTCCTTAAAATAGCAAACCATGTAAGTACTTATTTATCTCATACATACATTTATGTACAACACACTGAGATAATTATTGCAGTAAAACATGCAAACAATTACTAAATATACCTTACGTAAGTATCTATTTTTAAAGACCATGTGGAGTAATGATAATGATGCAATTTTGTAAATAAAATAGTCATTGTAAAGCCAAAACATAGCCTTTGTATCTTGACGAAATGCCTTCTGCAGGTTTAAACTGAAGTGCGATACTTACTTACTTGTCTATTTACTGACTTCCTAACGTATTATAATAAAAACTAAAATACGTGAACTTTGATATATATACTTTTTTTTATGTATGGCGTCTCGTAGCAGACCTAGAGAGGTCGTGGCTACTTAACCGGATATTCCTGTGATTGCCTTAAGGTTTTTAAGCTTAAAGCCTCCAGCAAGGGCGTAAAATATATTTATTAAAACTAAACGACAGCGCACTAAGGGCACCCCCTGTGGGGTACGGACCTCGGCTTAGGGCGTCGTTGGAGGATCACAAAATTAGTTTGGGACGGGCTGGATCAAAGTTTAGATCATGATTATTAACAGGGGTTACTATTAATGCTGCGGCGCTCTCAGCCTCTGATATATTTTAAAACACACGTGGCATATTGTTTAAAAAAAAAGTCTAATAAATTCGGATAAAAAGCGAACCGGAAAATCATTAAAAATGTACCTACAGTCTCTGGTATATTTAACAAAATGGATAGAGGTGTGCCCAATAAAAATTAAAAGATTTTGGTCCATTGCCCAATAATTTAAATTATTTCTGGTGTCCCAAATATTTTACACGTGGGCTTTTTTAATTTTTCTACAAGCCAATATTTTATAAATGCAAAGGAATTAGTAACAAGTTAATAATTGCGTTTCGTAATTTTATTCATTTCATTGTACTGCTGACATAATTATCATTTTCCATTCTGTAATGCATAAAATTTTACATTCACCTTCATTTTGTCGATTCCAATCTTGGGGCAATAATATTATTTTAAAACAAACGTGTTCGATAAAATTTCCTATGACATGGCATGTGTCACCTACTTCGTTACACGAGTGACACGTACCTACACCTTTCTTATTCGTTACAAAACAATACAATTATGTTTCTCTGCTTAGAACAACTCAAGAAATGGTGACCTAATTCCAAAATAAATGTATGTTTTTTGCCCATTTTTCTAAACCTGATCGAAAAATATTTTGTCTTATTTTTGTTTACAATTTACCTATGACGAATATTCTTATTGCTTGACACCAAAATATCACACCAGTAATATAATATAGTATAAATAAAAAACACAATTATGGAGCAATAATTACATAAAGGGAATTAGAATTGTCACATTAGTAACAAACTAATATGACAATTCCAATTCCCTTTATCGACTCAGATGGGTGAGGGTTAACATTAAAATTGTAGCACAAAAAATCACCACCTAAACTCTTACAGAAAAATATTTTTTACAGGGGTTAAAATTATGTCTCTCTTATTGTTTCGTAGCTTCGAGGCGCTCTTACAAGTCAAGATCGCGGTTGAGTTAAATCCGTTCGACCTTGTGACTTTCTATTTTGTTTGATACACAAACAACTAGGAAATATTTGCGAATATTCAAGGAAATCTCGTAAATCATTGTGACGTCAGAAATTTTTATAAATTAGATTATTTGGTTCATTTGCAAGGACTTTGGGAAAGTTTGCTGTAGTGATTGGATGTTTCGTTTGAATTTTATCTTTATAAAATATTTGGTTATTTTAAATATAGATAAATATTTTGGAAGCTTAGTACAGTAAATGATACAGAAACAGAAGACAATCTCATAAATTAAAATCAAACCTGTCACTTTTATAAATAGAGCCACGTTTTTCTTTTCTTTACTTTTGTTCTTCTTGACTCACCAGTCACCAAGCTTGTAGGTACTTAGCAATTATTGAGATTTGGTATTAGGCCGAATTTCCATTGGCTTATTAGAAAATCTATTAAAATACAGCGATTCATAATTAAGAAACATATTGAATTAACCTGAGCAATATTATTCACATGACGTATTTTACGTAAAAATTAAAAAAACATATGTTCTGAAGGAAAATCTTTTGGATAACTTAACAAAGCTAAATTAGAAGACCAATTTTTCAGTAGAAGATAATAGAGTTGGTAGTTTTAGCAAAATGTTAAAAGTTAAATTTGGAATATCGCTCAAATCGAAAAAATGTTGTAAATAAATGTTTTCTATACTTGCTTGCTTGCTTGTTTTCTAACTAATACATACGTTCGTTAAAGAAAGTATTTCAGTCTGAGATTTTTTTCACAGAGATTTAGAAGCGATTTTCATGTTTAGGTAAAAGTACCTAACTTCTCTTATCAAAATCTTTTGGATAATTTGACACCATGTCTCGGCGATGTGTGTGTGATTGTATTTCTTTCTGACAAAAATCACCGAGAAAATCGCCGAAAAAATCGCTCGTGGGCGGGCACCCTTAACTTTATCACACTATCTACACATTCTACACTCACTGGCAGGGAAATTTTTCGGGTTACTTATTACCCCGTTAATCGAGCTATTATTATTGCAAAGCTAGACTTGCAGCCAGCCAGCAAGCATTCTGTAGACAAGCGAATTCTAGGGAGATGGCGTGTACCGAACGGTCACAGGGTTCGTTGACCCACTAGTGTTGCTTTCTATTTCGTGTGATGAACGCACCACGACTCTTGTGTTGCTGATTCGCGAATCTGACACGTTTTATGTAACTTTTGGTCTGGTAAACTAGTTAAAGTGGAAATACACCGAAATAATTATGTCAACAGTTCAAGACCAACAAAATATAATTTTCTTCTGTTATCCCCTCTATCTTAGTGCAGGTTTTTTAATTAAATTGAGTAAAGTAGATCCCATATCAAACTTGGATTATAAGGGCGAAAAAGGCTATGAAAAAAAAACGATTACCTTAATAGGTACCTAGACCTACTTATAATATTATACCTAATTAACTATTATCCCGCTTTGTTAGAGGTGCCAAGGGCTAGGACGAATTTATTAAAGTATGCTCCTTTGGCAAGGGGCGCACGTTTATAAATAATATGCCGTCGGAAGATGTGTTCGATAGATTTTTATCAGGAGCGCAAAGGCGCATTGAAGGAGGCATATAAATATGAAAAAGAAATCGTAATTTTTATTAAGTATTTTAGTTTTATTTTTATTGTTGAATTTTTGTTTATTAATAGGTATTTTATAAGGATAAATAGTGTAATAGGTTGGTATAACATCGTCTTGGGTATACTGTAAGATGTTGTAGGTACTTATTGGTGTGTGAAATAAATAAATAAAAAAAAATGTTTTTGCCAAAGTATTTTACATGTTTAAAATAAAATCACTATATTCCGTTGGTTTAGGGTAGTAAGGTAAACAAAAAAAACCACGTGACGAGAGAGCTGTCTAGTAACCGACTAAACGTAGTAGCTGTCACTTCAGTTGTCATGCTACGTCACAGTTGTACCTACACTTCAATTTAGCAACGTTTTATTTCGTTGACGTTTAGAGAACCTGTCTTTTTGGGCTCTTTCAAATAGACAGATTACAAAATAATATAGTAATAAACAAATCTTACAAAAAAATTGTGCTCAAGCAATTACATCTATGAAGAGTAGTATAAGAATAAATGATAAAGTTTAACATACTGTAATAAAAGAGGAAACTATCGTAATAATCAAAAATAAATTTAATTTGGTTATAATAGAAGTTACAACGTATTTTGAAACAAGAAAGTGTCATCTATAAAAACCCTTTTTATGATTTGTTTACCTTTATTTAACCTATACCAATGGAGTATAGGTATTTTAACTCTAATGAGTTTATGTTTGCGCCAATTTTTTAAGTATAAAATGTAACTGTTTAACTGAATAAATAAATAAATAATAAATAAATAAAAAATAATTTTAATATTTTTACATCGATATGTTAATTAGGGATTACATTGAAGATAACCTCGTATTCTTCAACACAAAAGAGACCGAAATTGGAAGGTATAAAAAGGGGTTGATCCCCACTTGATCCCATTACAAAGCTCTAGTCATAACTTCCTTTGAGAGCTATCTAGGTACACAAACAAGTCATCCCCTTTGCAAAATGAAACGGTGGTGACTTACAAACGATGTTTAAAAACAGATAAATTCGTAAGCCAGCTAACTATTATTTGGTTTTATCATTCACGATAACCTAATAAAATGATAAGATATTACTTAAATCCAATCACGGTTATCATAAAGGTTAAATAAATATTTACTGACCTTAGAAATAAATAATGTTTTGACTATTGTTTTATCCGGGTACAGACAGAATACGTATCTATTAAACGAAAAATAAGTTTTTTTTTTATTTCATTTATTTTATCATGTTTCAAATATTCTAACACCACATAGGTAAGTAGGTAACTGAAAACCAAAGAATACGTAACAGTACCATACTTATACTTCCATACTTACTTCATCATCATTCTTCCAGCCGAAAGACGTTCACTGCTGGTCATAGGCGTCCCCTAATTAAAAGTCCCTTTAGTCGCCTTTTACGACATCCACGGGAAGAAATAGGATGGTGCTATTCTTTACGTCCGGTACCACACGGAATTACTTACTTACATCAATTTATAACTTACAGTTGTTTCATTTTGTACCTTCACAAGAACAATAAAAAACTCCACGTGTCCAGCAAGGTCGAATTTGTAGGCTCATGACCTCAGACCATAAACAACAAACGTTAGGCCGTGTTAAGATAACCCGCGCCTAGCACGCGCACGCCCCGCACACGCGTTGGGCCTGCCTTGCACCCGCGTTCGCCACACGCAGAATCCATGCACGCCGCGCGCCCGCCTCGCACCCGCTTATACTACTTATTATTTAATCAAATAACGCCCTTGATCACAGTCAATACGGCACTAGCCCAAGCGCGTTTGCGGCGCGTGTGCGGGCGCGAGACGGGCGCGTGGCGTGTGCGGGTCGACTTCGATAAATGCAATTTGAGATCTATTGATGTGTCAGAAGACTCAAATTGTATACAACAAATTTCAAAGCGAGCGGGGCGGGCGCGGGGCGGGAACGTGGCGTGCGCGTAGCGAGCGCGTGTCGTCTGAACGCAGTACGATACGAGTAAAAAAATCCACAATCCGTTGTACATAGGTTCAAATTAAATTAGCTAGAGAAACTCCACAGACGTGATGGGTATATCAATATCTAAACACAAAAAACGAAAAAAAAATAGGTTTTTTTTTGGTCGTCAACCGCAGCTAGTGTAGCCACTTGAAATATCAGTTTAAACAATCTGTTTTTTGTGTAAACTTCATAGACGTGATGGGTATCGATAACTAAACAATAAAATAAAATAAAGCCGATTTTCTCAGCTCATTCATTTTAAGGTGAACAAAATAAAGAGTAGTCTATTCTATTCATACTTCGAGCAATATAACAGTGGCAGGTCTATCATTTTGATGTTATCGAGAATTTAACACAAGTTTGAATATATCTACAAATGAATTAATTTCATAATTCAAATAAAATTATACAAATACTTTCGAGGCGCTTTAAAAAGAAATATTTAGAAAATAATAATAAAAAAAGAAGAACTTACCTATCACATAATAAGTACTTTTTTACAGACTCTACTTTTGAAAAACGTGAAAGTAGTTACCTACCCATTTTATCATTCAAATGATAATAAGATTCGTGAAGGAAAACATAGCTAAAAGTAGATGTTTACTATGCCATTAGCTTATCTACAGTCAAAAGTCATCAGAATCTGAAAGGAAGGAGGTTACAAAAACATCCATAATGGTACTTGAACAGATCGTAAACAACACGCTCTACATAATGTACTTTACTGATATTCTTTGACAAAGCCTGTCTATAATCGAAAGCCTGTATATTAAAAGCCTGTATGTTATTTGACGACACGGTTGGCGCAGTGGTTAAGCGATTGACTGCTGCGCTGCGTGTCGCAGGTTCGATTCCCTTACGGAACAAATATTTGTATGACCTACAAGTAGTTGTTCCGGGTCTGGCTGTTTGTGTATGTGAGTTTAAATGTTTGTAAACGCACCAACAATACAGGAGAAATTCCTAGTGTGGGGCAACGTTTTTAAAAAGAAAAAAAAAGAAAATAAATTTAAAATGTTTAATAATGTTAAAGATAATTTAAATCAATTTCATTACATGCCACACTTAAGCAAGTTACATTCTGGGGTGAGACCGGAGTAAGATTATTTTCTTACCAAACGCAAGTATCTAATGGTCTATTGAAAAGACTCTGAAAGCAATTTTATTATATTTATTTAATACTTAAAGCACACAAATGTACAGAGGCGGACCCGCGCGCGCCTACCAGTTCGTTAACTAAATGACGTTGTTTTTACCAACCACAATCAGTTATTATAAGTATAGGAGTCAGAGAACAAAACACAAAACCAGCCTGTAAACATCAAACCGCTAAGCACGTGCCCGAAGAACGCTAAAAAGCAACATGAACAATTTAACTCAAAGTAACAATTTACAATATTTTCCATTATATGTGCCTGACTCAGCATTAGCGAATACTAATTCGTTTTGTAAACGATTTATAATCAGGTGCGCTGACACGATGCAAGCACGTGGTTGGCAAGGTCGACTCGTTACAATGTCCCAGCTCGTGCCCCACTTCATTCTACCGGTAAAGCCTGTACTTGCAAGCCAAAATCAACCTTACATCTACAGATTAAGCTAGATTTACGAATGACAATAGAGAGTTGTTGTCAGTGCCATAGAAGTTTGATACGGCACTTCTAGTTATGCAAATTGTCTGCGTTTTGTCTGTCTGAAGGTAGCTGGTAAATGTTGTGTGTTGGTACTAAGTGCCGTGATTTGTATGAATGCATTGTATGACATATTTTTACTGTAGGGTATTCTAGAGTGTTCCATTGAAAATTCATAAAATTGTTAGTCCGTGTTATAGCACCATGCTAATTCTTCCCGTGGGTAACGTAAAAGGCGACTAAGAGACTTACTAGAGAATGGGCAGCAGCATTCTCTATGCATTTTAACACCATACTGGGATCGCGATTATGGCAACCCCCCCCCCCCCCACTTCGATTTCGGGGAGGCCTATGTCCAGCAGTTGACGTCTTTCGATTGAAATGATGATGACCAAGTGCCGTATTTTGTATGAACGCATTGTAAGACATACTTTTACTGTAGGGTATTATTCTAGAGAGTTGCATGCGTAGGTACCAATATCTAAATAAATAATGAATTCAAGTTTTTCGGGTAAATTATTTAATAACTAGCTATTTTACCTGCAGGCTTAGCACTTAGCACAAGAACCGTAGAGAAGCGGTTTGTCCGACGGAAGAGTAGACAAAAATGACGTTTCCGTGAAGACAAGTATAGACAAGCGCGTTCTGTACTGAGCTCACGCAACGGGTCATACGTTCAGTCAGTAATAGGACTCGCCCATCAAGGAGCGCTGTCCCCAATTTGACGCATTATTTATTTATTATACACAAAACAAACGGTATTTTAATAAAATGCGTATACTAATAGATGAATAATTAAATTAGGTAGATTTGGCGCCATTGTCAGTTTTTTATCCGCGTTAGACATAACTTTACAAATTAATTTCACTATGTAATATAAACATAATCTAAAATATTCACATATTCAATTATTGAGAAAATGCTCTAATTTAACATATAGCTTTTCAAATCATTAACACTACTCGTTTAGACGTGCTCTTCAGAGTCTTCAGTATAAAATCATTAAAAGTCGGTTATCGTCGCCTTAAGTGAGGATAAGAACAATACTATCCTACTGAAGCTACATTGAGATTTCTTCACAGGCTCCTCAAAATGTGAGTAAAGGTGAACCGAGTCCAAATACAGGTTGACTAAAATTAGTCAGGTACGGAATTAGACATTGAGCTTAAAGTATCTGGAACATAAATAAATAAAATGGGTGCACCTAGGGTGCACAGTGCATGTTAATTCCTGTGTCATCTGTAGAATAGATGTTATGGCTAAGTTTTAATGTATCATAACACCTAATAAGTATTACCTATATTTGCAAAATAAATGTATTCTATTCCATTCTAAAGGCAAAAATGTAAATGTACATCCGAGGCACTTGTTTATTCAAACTTCTTTGTTTTTGAAGTATGTAGAATGATACCTTTTAAAGTGTAACTTCATAGGCAGGTGTGAATGCTAAAACAGATTACCTACTCCATTTGCTAGTTATTAGTCCACTAGTGTCCACAATAAGTCATTGATAATCCTAACTAATATTATAAATACGAAAGTGAGTTTGTTTGTTTGTTACGCTTTCACGCTAAAGCGGTTGAACCGATTTGGATCAAATTTGGCATGTGGGTAGACCATGATTTGGAGGACAGGATAATTTCGTCCTGGCCGTCTCGACATAGATAGCAATCGCTTTACGACCGAATTCAATCGCAAAGTCCTAATGGGATCTCTAGACGGTCAGAATTGCTTGATAAAATCACACGAAACACGAAAAAATCACAATCTTCTCAAGTATTTTTGACCCTCTAGGGACTCCATTAGGACTTTGCGACCGAATTCGATCGTAAAGCGATCGCTATCTATGTTGAGACTGCAGGCTCTGGATATGAGTTATATAGTTATATCTCTCTCTCTTTGAGTCTCTTTGAGTCCCCTCTTTGAGGAGAGGCTAGAGAGGCGCCACGGCGTCCTCACCTTCCGCCTGACGCAGGTCCTCACCGGACACGGTTGTTTCGGGAGGTTCCTGTTCAGGATAAAGCGGGAGGAAACGCCCGGGTGTCACCACTGTGTGGATCGCCCGGAGGACACGGTGGAGCATACGGTGGAGGTCTGCCCGGCTTGGGCGGAGCACCGCCGTGTCCTCACGGAGGCGATCGGTGGCGGTGATCTCTCGCGTCTGGCCCTGGTTCAGGCCATGGTTCGGAGCGAGAGTGCATGGGAGGCCATCACCTCCTTCTGCGAAGCAGTAATGCTCGCGAAGGAGGAGGCGGAACGCGTGAGGGTGAGGCAGGGTTAGCGCCCTCACGCCCTTAGCCGCCGCAGGAGACGCCCCGGGCGTCGGGAGTCGCAAGCTGATTTCCGGCCACCGTAGGCGCGGGCCTGCGGACGGTGAGCGATGGGTAGCTCGCCGTCCGATAAGGAAAGATTCATTTGAAAATCAATCACCCACCACCACAGGAATTACAATCCTGTAACTAATACTGAAAACTTGCTCAAGCAAACTTCTGGAAAATGGCACCGATTCCGCTTTCCAAGTTCATGGACAAAATGCAAAGAAAATCTTTGAAATTAATTGATCAAAATTAATGCAATTAAGTATCTGAAAAGTGAGGTAGATATAGAGAAGCTAAATGTAATGATTCGAGCTATTCATGGTAATGGTGACATAGGTGAATTCGATACACCACAAAGTCAAAGTCAAAGTCAAATTGTTTAGTTCAAATAGGCACTTAAAAGGCACATTTGAACGTCAATATTTACAAAAAGTAGAATTGATTCTAGTCGCCCCTTCCAAAAGATAGTTTCGTATGGAGAAGAATGGGCAAGAAACTCCACCGTTAAGGCTTCTACATACCGGCGCGACTAGTCGCGTGACGCGACGCGACACAAAGGCACCGCTCGTCCCGCGACACGCGGGGCCTTTGTGCCGTGTCGCGTCGCGCGGCAAGTCGCGCCGGGATGTAGAAGCCTTTTACTCTTTTAAAATCTTGTACAATATTTTTTATAGGTAGGTACATTAATTTAATTATGTGTGAAGACGATGCACCTAGAAGGTAATAAAAAGAGTTAAGAATGAAGCAATGAGAGATAAATTAATTATGTGATAGATACATGGTGCTCACATATTTACAAAAAAAAAATATATATATATATATACGTTGTCCTAAAAAATAACAATATCAGTTGTGAGTTAAGGTAATCACAGAATTTGAAATAAATGTTATAAAAATAATAAACAGCTACACGATCGAGCTACACGAAGCAATAAACATGTTTACTCTGCAATAACAGTAAAATAACACTAGGTATGTAGGTTGTGAACGAAATCCCATTTCATCTAAATGTAAGCGCATTAAAATGGATCGCTGCACAAACATCAATACATCGTCAAACACTTGATTCACTGCCAACAATCCAAGAAAATGTTCTGCATTACAAAATAATGTTATTTATAATACTTTGTGTACCTAATTTTTTTCACACTTTATATTCGGCTAACGCGTTGAAAGACAAAAGACGTAAATTCTGCTCGAAATAGATTTAACGTCAAATGTTAGCTACATTAAAACCGTCTTTATTTTCTCATTAAAACAGGCTATTTTCCTTCAAACATGCAAACATTTGAAAAAATATATAAACATCCCAGCAAGAAAGAACAAATTATAAATGTGCATCAGTACCTACATTTTCACGATATGAAATTAAAGTATCTACTTGGCATAGGTAAGCTACTTTTCATGCCAAAAAAAATCTTTCCTCTCTTAAGGAATACAGAACATCTTAAACACACCATTATTTCTAGATCTGGTTGAACTGTTTCCTAACACATACGTGGGAAAAAGCTGCAAATAGATAAACGAAGTTACCCTTTAGAGTGCTCTCCAGTGAACTATCTTCTGGACTTGGTAAAGCCGATATCAGACGCTTCACTGTTTATTTATTTATTTTATTATTTATATACACACAGTAAAATACAAAGCGATATGACATTTTTTTTTTATTTTAGGATGGGTTTGCTCTTGACCTTAGTCTAGGGCAGAGGTGACAGAGATAAAGTCGACGATGGAGTGAGCTTACCCAGAAGAAGCCTGTTCTCTCTAACTTTGAAAAGATTAGGGTTGTATGCGTTCGGAAACACAGACGCAAGTAAAGAGTTAAAAAAAAATAAGTACAAAGTAGTGATGGATTAATTAGCATTCGCATTCATTGTTAGCGTGTGAATGATCATTTAGCAGTTAGCAAATTAAATGTAGTCGCGAAATTCTGTGAAATGCGAAGCGATGTACTTTTCTAAATAGTCAGAGCGTCGAGCAATCGCGCATGCGCGTGCAGCGCGGTAGCATGGTGTGCTATAAATATATTTAGTTATCGGCGAGTCGGCGAGTAAACTAAACGCGAACGCGATTTTTAATTCGTTTAATAACAAAATTGACATACTTCATTATTATCAATTATCGTCATTAGCAAATATCATAGCAATAGCTATTAACACGCTAATGAAATTAATTCGAAATAGCGTTGATTGCCATTACTAGTACAAAGGTTTATTTATTTTTGCTTTTCATTTAGCATCTCTCACTCAAGGAGAAACGTCATCTGTCTAGACTTTTCCCATCTATGTTGGGGTCGGCTTTCAGTCTAACCGGACGCAGCTGAATACCAGTATATTTTACATGGAGCGACATTTACATGCCTATGACCTGCACAACCCATTCACTGGGTAATTCGATACCCTTTGGTAAGACTGGTTGTCAGACTTTCGAGCTTCTGACGACCCGTAACGACTGTCAAAGATCCACGAATGACATGCTTTCCGAGGTACGGAGGGGTCTTGATCACGATGGTCACCCATCCACGGACCAACCGCGGCTAGCCTAGCTTAACCTGATAGATATACCCATGAGTCTGTTATTACTTAGCATCAACGATGTTGGATTTCGGCACTCGGCACAGCTGTTCACTCGCCTACCGAATGATCGAAAAATTAAATGAAAGGAGCAGGAAGTTCATTCGTCCGGCAACACCGAACTCATCTAGTTTTAAAACATAATTTAATTAGGAAGTGTAAAACTGTCTCTTTGAACCAATTCACAGAAATAAATGTCTTTTATCAATTTCTGTAATATAACTTTGTTGGTCTGGCGTGAACGTGGAATGAAGCACAAAAATGAACATTCACTCGAGTTGACTCAAGTGAAGCGTCAGACATCGGCTTAAGGGGACCTCGCCCATAAACTATGAATAACGTCTTTCAAAATTTTCGCTTCGAGGAACACATGAATTTGTTCAGTGCCTTCGCTTTGTTTTGTAGATTTTTATTTGAATTCACAATTCATGTATTGATGCAGTGATTTTAATAAGTTGGTAATAAAATGTAGTATTTTTCTTTTTAATAACGAATTAGTTTTTATTCATGTTTTCTCAGCTTATGTGGGCTGCTGAAATCCACCTCAATGAAGAAGAGAATGTACAGGTAGGTCGGTCAAACTGAGCAGGTATATTTCTGATTACTATCTGTTGTTACCACTCGATCTTGTTTTGTGTTGGAAAATGGTTATAAAACTTATAAAAAAGAAAAATAGAAAAGAAGTTTATTCAGGTAAAAAGGTAAAATATTAAATACAATTTTAAAACAAAAAGTGGAAAGGAGCACATATTTAATGACGTGAAGTGAAACTGAAAACGATGGCTTTTCTAAATGGGCAGATTATTATAATCTGCCCATTTAAGCCATTTTATATTTGTAAAAAATGGTGTAAAAATACTAAAAAATACTGTAAAATTCCATTCAACCTAAACATATTGACATGTTGTATTTACAGATAATAATATACGAGTAGATTACCATACTAAAATAGATTTCAGGGTACCTAACCCTGAAATCTGTAATACTGCGCCGTATATTAATAAGCCAGTAGTATCAATAATGTATTAGGTTTGAATTGCAACGCCCCAACATGGAGGCCGCACCTTATGTTTTCAGGCACCTGTGTTGATTAACTGAAACGTAGAAAACGTAAAATCGATTCTATTTGTATACCTACCGAAGTAGAGATACGAACCTCTTCGCATACAAATGATGGGTGATTGTTTTTCATTTTAAAAACTGTAATTTCGGCAACCGACGTTGGTTTAAGTAACGACTCGTGAAACTTCATGGCATGCAGATGGCATATAAGTAGAAATATACTCTGTATTATGCACACCAAAAAAAATACAGATATAAATGTAGCATGTATTTAACTCCCCAAATAATTCCGATTCTAATTTCCTAAAAATATTTATCGACCCTAAGAGGACATAAATAATGACCTAATTGGTGATGTTCTTCAGAAAGGTCAGGTGCGTAGTACTAGCAACCGGCATGCGTGTATGACCAGATGTATGAACGTAAACGACATAAAAGGAGTATTTAAGGAGCGTCGCAGGTGGCGTTCTATAGTTTCTACCTACCCCCATGGGAACAACATCTTGTGATCATGTGGTCTAAGCCCTGCAAATGCGACGAACTTCGATGTACTTAGCGCTCGCCGGCCGCTTAGTAAAGAAGGCGATCACTAAAAGTGTTTAGAGGATTAATTAAATATTTCCCAATCTTTATTAACATTATCTACTGGTAAAACCAACAACTAATAATCAGTTATCCAAGCGTAACATGTGGTTACAAAGTAGTAATCTAGTATTATTCACTCCACAATGACATGGGACGTAATTTATAATGAAGGCACAGACTTATCCGTATGTTCATAATATTTCAGGCTGACATGATGGTGACCTATAATTCACGATGATTGGTGCATGACGTTTCTCTTATTGTCCCAACAACAACAAGACAACATATTCATTGAGTGTACTACGTGTTAGCATGATGCTCAATTAACATTGTACAGATAGAACCAAAACTAAATTTACAAAGTTGCAAAAGTGTATCGCGAATGAAAATGATAATTAAAAAAAAACAAAAAAAAGCAGGTTCAAGCGCTTAAATACCTGGGTCACATTGTGACAAGTGACCTCAGGGACGATGGGAGAGGATATTGAGCGGGAGCGCAGGGCTCTGGCGGTGAGAACTATATGCTCACACGCGGGCTCGCACGACGCATGAGAGAAGTGAAGGTTACTGAAAGCTTATTTCCAGTCCTTCTACTTACTCAAGCGGCCTGTGGGTGAGATATACGCAGCGAGCCTACAGAGCCCTGCCCACTCAGTATAGTAATGCGTTCCGATGTTGTTGGGTCTGCCGTGGCGGTGCAGCGCGTCTGGGATGTTTCCTGAAGCGCACACTGATGGTTTCTAGACCGTCATGCGCAAAAAAGCAGCTTCAACAACGGCATTCTGAACGCAATAGCTGTACGGTTTGACTGTCCCTTTCAGAAGCAGTGGGTCATGCCTTGGGTAGGTCTAGTGAGTCATGGCAAATAAAAATGGATTAGGTTAAGGTTTGTATGGGTCTATGCCATTCGAAATAAAGTTTTTTATTTATTATTTATTTAAAATTATTTTCAGACTAGAATCACGTAATCGCGAAAAAAATATCAGCGTCCCATACATTTGGGTCGAGTAGTTCTTGGAGTTTTGTATGGAAAAGTTGATATTGTTTCACGATTACGATGTTGGTACATACTACGGAGAAAAATTTTCAGTTTGATGGTCTTTACCACACCCTCAAATATAACCACACCTTTGTGTTACATCTTGTATAGGCTTCTTATTTCGTATCGGTGTCAACCCCTACGTTGTTGGGAAAAAAGTGGACATGTGATGTGATAATATAACATACATGTCTCATAAAATACACACCACAACACACAGCAGAACACAAGACAACACCACACACATCCTCTTACACATCAGACATGTACATTCCCATCTCACACAAATAACAGGACCATGCAAACACTACACAAACTTATTTATTTTTCTTTTTATATTTGTTTCTTTCTCTATTAATACTGTAGTAAAGTAAGTTGTTAAAATGATACTAAAGAAATGTTAATGGCTTTTACACCGGATGATTTTATTACCGTCTTAAAAAAATAGGTTTTAATAGGTGAACGGAGTAGAAGCCTATGGACTTTTTTTTCTTTTTTTTTAATAATTGCGCTCGGGATTTAAGGCTTCTACATACCGGGGCGACTTGTCGCGCGACGCGACGCGACACAAAGGCACCGCCCATCCCGCGACAGGCAGGGCCTTTGTGCCGTGTCGCGTCGCGCGACAAGTCGTGCTGGTATGTAGAAGCCTTTATTATCAATGAACTCGCAACGAGATCCTTTGAAACCGGCCGATAGTTACTCGCCGCGCATTTAATAGGGTGCGTATCATTTGAATTTTGATTTTTTTTTATCACTTTTCCTTATTTTCCAAAATTTCTTTTTTTATCGTTCTAACATGAAAATTTTACTTCATATGTGTAGAATTTATTGATAGATCAATTTCTTACAACATTATAGAAAACAGAAAAATAAAAAAAAAAACAAGACGGTAGTATAAGTCATCCGATAAATGTGCTGTAATACTCGAGGGGTTTGGCGCTGATAGCCGAAATACAGGCTCTGCCTAGTTCGTCTACAGATGAGTATACCACTTATACTGATCTAAATTAGCCTGATAAAATATTTTGTAATTTATGTCTAAGTTTTCTTTGAATAAACATTATCATTTATCAATAATTACGCGTCGACATGCGCTACATGTAAATAGCTCTACTCAGATATGCAGGCAGTAAGATCGGTAGCAGACTTGACTGCCTATGATATCTGCGCGAACGTTTATAGTCACAGAGACTTAGGGTGTCCGATTTTTCGGCGATTTTTGTGTGAATGTATTTCTTTCGCACAAAATTGCCGAGAAAATCACCGAAAAGATCGCTCGTGGGCGAGCACCCTTAGTGTTTCAAATTTTTCAATTATTTTAAGCATTCTCTCAATTAGATAAGATTTTTTTTTTTTTTAAACTTTGCCCCACACTAGGAATTTCTCCTGTATTGTGGGTGCGTTTACAAACATTTAAATTCACATACACAAACAGCCAGACCCGGAACAACTACTTGTAGGTCATACAAATATTTGTTCCGTGCGGGAATCGAACCCGCGACACTCAGCGCAGCTGTCAATTGCTTAACTAACTGCGCCAACCGTGCCGTTAAAATTGACAAAAGAGGGTTTTTTTCGTCGACGGGGCCTTAACTCAGTGTAGAATTGGGGCACCAAGATACAGGCTGTGCCTAGTTTGTTACCCGCTGTTAAATCTGCCAAGTCTTGTTTTAATAACTATTTGATTTTGTAACTTGTTTGGTTAAGAACCGTGTGTAAGTTAAAATAAATGAATTTGAATTTGAAAAATGAAATATAATAACATCACGCCTGTAATCCCAGAAGGGTTAAGTAGAGGTGTACCTATAGTAGGTACACCTAAAAATATATATATATATTATTAAGAATAATAAAAATCCAGAATACTGCATACTTTTTCTGCAAACCATACACTATACATAAACATCATATACTACTGCTGGTCAGTTTATACAGGAACGAGCCAGTTTCAATGTCAAATCGCTAAATAGTTGAGCTTCCTCACCATTAGGTAGACGAAATAACTGTCTGAAAAATATATTGTAGGTCAGTGGACATTTGGCAAAGATAACTTCTTCCGGGACTTACGATTCGCGATCGTAGTTTCTGGTTTAGTTCAATTAAAACAAAACAGTGCATTTTCAGGAGGAAAGTTTGAAAATGTTGGGGATGTAAAAGATATTGTTTCGATTGTATTGAGAAAATCGTAGCGTGTGTTAATTAAGCCATAAATTGGTTTACCATTTCCAACATTAAGATTGTCATCTCTGGTCATTATTGTATAACTTCTTTTCTACTATGATCCTTCATTGCATTTTCTTTTTAGGGAATCCAAAAGAATGTTCATTATTTTACACAATTAGCGAACATAATACCCATCTGGGAGATAAAACAAAACCGGCCAAGTGCGAGTCGGACTGGCGCACCATTATCTCAAGGGTTCCGTACCATTATATATAAAAATGGCAAAAAAAATCATGTTTGTTGTATGGGAGCCTCCCTTAAATATTTGTTTTATTCTGCTTTTTAGTATTTTTTGTTATAGCAGCAACAAAAATACATCATCTGTGAAAATTTCAACCATCTAACTATCACGGTTCATGAGATACAGCCTGGTTACAGACGGACAGACAGACAGACGGCGGAGCCTTAGTAATTTATTTATTTATTTATTTAACCCCGTTTTACCCTTTGGGTACGGAACCCTTAAAAGAGCTTGCCTTAATCGACTACTGAGACGCATACGATGTGTAACATCTCACCTCCTCTCTACTTTCAATCTATATACTTACTAATTCCATGGGTACACTATATCCCATGCTATTATAAAGTACTTATTAATTCCATTGTATTAAATAGTACTTACTTATTTAGATTTATCTTCAGAGTAGACCCCCTTACATTCAAAGCATATGACCTAAATATTCGAGCTACACATTACTACACAGACTTAACGATCAGAAAGCAATAAATACAGTGTGATAAAAAACTCATTCCCTTGTATTGTTTCAGAGAATTTATGAGGCAAGTGAAAGGCGTTTACTGTTGAAACAAAGACATGAGATAAATTAAACTGTTCTAAAGAACATTTTGGTTGTAATAAAGTCAATCAATTGCTTGTGAAGATAACACGATACCTAATAAATTGATTTGTTTAAAAGGTCAAATAAGGCATCCACGTTTCGTGGCTAAATGATAACAGCCCGCCGCAGGTCAATCAAAGTTGAAGGCTAGGCTTGCCACGGTCCTGACAACGCCCTCTTCCGGCCCACCTAAATGGGTCCAGGAACGGCGGACTTGGGGACGTCCGCCGCCCCCTGTCATATTGGACCCGAGGTGGCGGCGCGTAGTGTTCCACGCGCGCCCCTTTTAGACGTCGTGGAGGGGGGGGTCAAACACCTCCCCCCCCTCTTCAGGCCAGCGCGGAAGTCGCACTACACTCCAAGATACACTACACTACAGGTGCAAGGGTGGGAAGGGAACACTGGGGTGGTTTTTAGTCAGTAAGAGTCTGACAGACCCCTCGCCTCAGGGCGGAGGACATCCATGAAGGTTTTCAACCCTGGAAACAAAAAAATAAAAAAGGGCTTGCCGCGGTCGGTTCCTGAATGGGGGACCATCCATTAAATATCGAGACCCCTCCCTGTCTCGGAAAGCACGATAAGCCGTTGGTCCCAGCTGTCGTTCGTAGATTTTTAACAGCACCGTTACAGGTAGTCAGAAGCCCAAAAGTCTGACAACCAAGGGGTATCATGTTACCCAGTAACTGGGTTGTGGAGGTCAGCATAGCAATTCACAACCATTCGACAAGTTGTCGTATCGAGAATGACACATTTTCATTATCTGATTTACCTTGCCCCCGACAGCAGATAGCTGTCGGAAGAATGGCGGTCGTCTATCTGATTTAAACTGACAAAATTTTCGTGTTTTGGATTTGTGAACAGCCTTTATAGGACTCCTTTGATAACATTGATTGAAGGCTTCTACATACCGGGGCGACTTGTCGCGCGACGCGACGCGACACAAAGGCACCGCCCGTCCCGCGACACGCGGGGCCTTTGTGCCGTGTCGCGTCGCGCGACAAGTCGCGCTCGTATGTAGAAGCCTTCATGCTCGATTCGGCACGGACGCGTATCGTATGATTGTGAGTGAATAGATGCTGCTCTATGTAAAATATAATTGGGAAAAGACTAGGCAGATTGATTGTTTGGAATCTGAAAAACATCAAGAAAAAAAACCGGTGAAGTGCGTTTCGGACTACGTACAATGAAGGGTTCCGTAGTTGGGATGAATTTATCCCAAGAACAAACTTAACATTGTAGTTGAAGAACTCGTTCTCCCATACATTCCAACTGCAAATGTAAGTTAGTCCACTTTTTCTCGTTAACTTGTGAAACCTACTTAGCTGTGATAGTTTTTCTTTTAACTTCGTTATTGTGTATGCTATTACCGTGATTTTTTTCACATATTCAAAAACAACCATTTAGAAGGTTTGGACATATCTACTCGCGATATTGTTTCCAACGACACCCGACCACACAATAAAAGGTAGGCGAGAAAAAAAAAATATCCCCGTTCTACGAGTAGGAGCGGTATCCTAAAAAAATGTTTATTTTACTACTTTGTTGGCGTGATTAATATGTATACCCATGCCAAACTGTGTTTCTGAGCTAAGCAGCACAGACAGACAGACGAACATGGCGAAACTATAAGGGTTCCTTGTTGCCTACGGAACCCTAAACCCGGACAAATAAAATAAAGTTGTTTTTTTTCTTCTCTTTGCTGCTTAGGGGTTTTTATCTAAACAGATACGCCAACCCCACCGTGCCTTTAAACGTTGCATAACACAATGAAACATATAAACACCCAACATATTATTATTATTATTACACTTATTGACAAAGATGGAAGTCACTGATGAAGGACTGTTACGAAACGACACTTTTTGGCACCTTCTGACGTTAGTTGAGATAAAATTGATTGAATTAATCCAATGTTAAGTTTGTTTAAGTCACATTCATTCAAAAATAACTCCCTCTCGCGCCTGTTCCGGACACAATCCATCAGCAAATGTTGCATGCCCCCAATCTGATTACAAACTCTGCAATTCGGCGAATCAGATTTTTTCAAAAGGAATGCAAACTTAGCTGATATATAATGCCCAGGGGGCCTAAAATGGACGCTTTGGCAGAATCATAATATGATCTGCGTACAATTCTTATCCCGCAATTCATCTGTTTGACAGCTGCTACTTGACATTAGACTTCATTATAGCAATTCATAATTCGAAGTCTTATATTAATTAAAAAATTAAGATATTTCAACTACAGTTCAGTTCTACATTTTCAACTCAGGGAATCAACAAAAAATACACCCCTCAAACATCAATAATTATATCGACCTTCAGTTTCAACCATTAAAAGTACATGAGAAATGTAACTAGGTAAATAGGACAAGGATGCTTCTAGTGCATTATGATCGATATTCATATAATACATATTTTATGTGACATTCGTTCTATTCTTCAGTTTCAGCCAATGAGAAGACGTCAAATGGATCGTACTTGTTTACCGACAATTTTGACTGGCAATTACCTAATTTGATTACTTTGTTCGGTATGAATAGTTAAGGTTGTAACGACTGAATGGAACATCGAACATCAGCTGAAGAATTCTCTCCCTATTTTCGGAAAACACAAAGTATGTGGAGTTGCTATTGAAAACTTTCGGCTTAAACCTTTGATCGTGTTTAATAATTTCAGCTGAAAGACGTTCACTGCTGGACATAGGCCACCCCCAAAGGGGGGGGGGTGCCATAATCGCCACACTTGGCAGGCGGGTTGGTCATCGCAGTATGGTGTTAAAATGCATAGAGAACGCTGCTGCTCATTCTCTAGTAAGTCCCTTAGTCGCCTTTAACGACACCCACGGGACGAATTTGGATGGTGCTATTCTTTACGTCTGGCACCACACGGAACGCTTCAGGGGGCCAAAAATGGACGCTTTGGCAGAATCATAATATGATCTGCGTACAATTCATAACCCGCAATTCATCTGTTTGACAGTTTTGTATGGAGTTTCGTAAAATGGTCCACAAAATAAGAATTGCTTTATTGAAGTCTAATGTCAAATAGCAGCTGTCAAATTGATGAATTGCGGGATCTATGAATTGTACGCAGATCATATTATGATTCTGCCAAAGCGTCAATTTTAGGCCCCCTCAACACGATCGTGTTTAATGAATCAATCAATCTGCCTAGCCTTTTGCCAACTATCTTGGGTTCGGGATCGGGGTAATCTAACCGGATGCAGCTGTATATTTTATATGGAGCCACTGCCTATCTGACCTCGACGACCCAGTTACTGGATCGTGTTTAATGAATAACTGATGAAATGAAAGCTCCGCACGCATTGTTTACGATGAATGTTTTATATAAGAATTTCAGCAGTTTGGATCTGTTTGCTTTACCGCAAGGAAAGTTTAGACTCATGACACTTAACATATTGAAAAAATTATGTGACACTGTTGTTCCACATAAGCGGCACTATTGGCAACTATAAGGTTATGATGATATATTCCTTTTTTTTAATATTCCTCTTTTTAATATTCCTTTTTTTATTGTTTACAACGCTAGTCTTATTATTTTATCAAATTGTCTCATTGTGTATCTGTGGAGAATGTGGTTGGTTTCATATTTGTATCATTTCTGTATCCTATCTCTTTGTAATTCTTAATGGGTAATTGTTTGTTTTCCCGAATAAATAAAAAAAAATAACGATCCTTAAACCTAACCCAACAGCATCTCAAGTTAATCAACCACCTAGGTTTGTTGGATGGACTATTGACGTGACTTGAGTAGACTAAAATTAAAGGTCTTTGAGTAGATTACTAAAAGCGAAAGACCACGTTTTGTGACGCCTTTTGACAAAGCCGGAGTGAAATAAAAAGAAGTTTTTGGCAGAGAAATCGTGTTTTGGTCAGCTTCTGCAGCAGCAAAAACTCATTCAGAACTACACAATTTCTTGCCAAAAACTACTTAAACCATTAAAAGACGACTAGTCAAATGAAACCCTAAATCGCTAACCTAAATTTCTTAACATCGGTACTTCCATGAAAGTCTTAAACCTTGTATCCGGAGGGGGCCCGTACCCACGTCATAGCGAATTCCTCTGATGTTTACGTTGTAATTGTTTCTGAATCAGTGCCAAAAATGTACTACACGCTTACACCGCTATATTAAGACCCCTAACGTTTTTACAAGTCACCTTTTAATACTCGCCGAATAACTTTTCAAGAAGAGGCACGGCTGAAACGAAACTGGTCCTAAATAAAAATAAAGAATTCTACGCAGACTGCTGCGAAGGAAAATAGTAACAACGCATTGACATTAACGTGACTTTTCGATGACGTATGTCAATCCATACATTTGCCGGACGGACGTTTCCATTTATCAAAAATAGCTTTCAAAACCGTTAGAAATAAAGAAAGGCACTTTGTGCAGATAGGTAAGCTCTGTGTTTTGTCATTTTCAGCTTCTGAATGGCGTTGTCTATTATTAGTATGTTTTCGCTGAAAGCTACGAAACGGTGCTTAAATAGATTTTCACAATGGTATCCGAACAATCGTCACTAATGTTTTGACGCAATGTCTGTGAACGAACTTTTGCACTGAAAGACGTTCACAGAAGATTGACGTTGGCAACGAAGCCAATGATTATTTAATATTCATCAGATTCAAACAAAGAAAGCTTCAGAGCAACTTATCAACCGTCAGACGTAAATTTTTAATTAATTGTTTATTAACTCCATAAAAACGTTAAAATACCCGTGTAAATTGTCACTGTTCTACACGTCATTCGGAAAATAGGCAATGAAAATTCAAAGGAAAGTCCTTCATGTTCTATTTCAGTGCGAGAGATTCGACCTTGGCTGGGTGACCCAAATACAATCGTCCTTGAGCTGGTCCAACCAGGCCAAATGGCCCCCACGTACCGTATTAACCCGATAAGAGTATTGTGAATAAAGGCCAAGTTTCATACAAATGGAAATGAGACTGATAACGTGATAAGAAAACTTATCTTATTTATTACCTACATTATTTTTGTTTGGGTGTCTGATACGAGTACCGAGCAGTGTTTGTTTAGTAAATAATTAATACAAAATTAATTAAGGCTTCGAGTCACGCCGGTCTGTAGAAGCCTTTAATTGTGAGAACTCAAAGCGAAATCTGAATAAGAATGAACAGGGTTGGAAAATGGGCATAGCGCTATTTGGGATTTATAGAAAAATGAATTACTTACCTAACAAATATCAATGAATACATTATTGGATGCAATTGATTTAAAAATTAAACAAAATAATAAATTGCAACCTAACTTGTGCTAGGACACAAAATATAGATGCAAATCTGGGCTATAAAGAACCAACTATGAATAAAATGAATGAAAAAACAAAGATATGCATACACAAGCAGTTAAATATGAGAGTGTTCTACGTATTAAATTAAAAGCCTCTATTAAACACAAGTAAAATATGAATACTTAATAACATAAATAATAACATAACATAATAACCTTAATAGCATGTAATATGCGAAATTATAAGCAATGCTTAATTAAATAATTACTCACTAAAAGCTTAATCATTTGCTCTACAACATGTAGCACAACTTAGGGAAACAGTTTTTTAATGTTATTTGAGAATAACATTAGTTATTTAAAAACAGAGTCTAGAAGATCGTGTTTTAGTTGAAAATAACTAAATGAATAGGGTAATTTAGGGTCGTTTACGATTCTTGCAGACTGGTACGATATCGCGGACGCGACAAGGGCGCTGCCTGCCGCGCCCGCGGTCTCGCCCCAGTCTGCACGAGCCCTTATATGTGACTGTTAGTCCTTGATAAAGCTTTCAGTTTGAATTGTTGTTTTAATTTTTAATGAAGTCGGTCTGGGTTTGGCTTTTACAACAATAACTTATAATTTCAGAACACTCCGTAGGACTTAGTAACTATAAATAAATAATTTATTCTGTGAATTTAGTCTAAGACTGATAAAATAATACAGTATCTATCCACACTCCACAGCCGCCAGTAAGAATCACAATACCCTCGTACTAGTGGAACGCGGGGGCGGGGGGGTATTGTGATTCTTACTGGCGGCCATATACAGGGTCAAGCGTGATGGGTTTTTTTTGGGGTTTGACACCCCAAAAAAAAACCAAATCTTTTTAATTTTTCGACCGCTTGTAGTGTTTTTACTGGAAGTATGAGTTACGAAAATCTGTTTTTTTTTTATTCGATCGTGTTTTTATGTTATAGATATTGATATCTATAACATAAAAAACACGATCGAATAAAAAAAATCTGTGAAGTTTACACATTAAAAAAACTGATATTTCAAGTGTATAAATTACCGGCGATTGATGACCCCAAAAAAAGACTCATCAAATTAATTTATTTTTTGTTCTATCATGTTTACCCGTCACGCCTGCGAAGTTTCCCTAGCTAATTTAATTTTTATATTATAATGTCAACAGTACAAATTATAATAAATTGTACATGAATAGAATAGAACAGAATTGTCTTTATTCAAGTAACTTAGACTCAAAAATGATTAGTAAGACTTACAACTATATTAGTAAGAACTGACACTTCACAAAAACAAACAAATGGAAGTGGATCAACGTTGTGGCAACCCAAGTGAGATGGCTCAACAGCGACCCACGAAAACACAGTCTAGACGACTTGAAATCATGCTTAGGATACTGTTGGAGCTGCCCCACACCCAGCGCACCATGGAAGCGCACCAAAAAATAACGAAATATTCTAGACTAGATCGATGTTCAGGTAGATAAAGTACTGAAGAATGTCCATTTAAAAGACTGTACTTGAGTCATTTGATCATTTATAGTTTGATCAATTATCATTCTTGATAAATCTCGCTAATCCTTCCAAAATCATTTCAGCCAGCGCTTTTCAGGCAGCGATGAGCCAGCAAGAGTCGGATAAACATTTTTTTTAAATGCTCGTTATTTATTACGTCACCCATGAACGCTTTTAAATGGCAATTTTCCAGCACTCAAAAGATCTAAAACATTAGGTATTCAGTGCCTGATTTAATTCCTCTTGATGTATTCAGGAGCACGTCTGCGTTGAATATTTTACAGCGAATTTGTACCAAGGACGCTACTTGAAAAGCGATAACCTAGCTAGCTGCTGTAATGATGAATGGTTTGAGAATATTAATGAACTGGTAGATTTCCTAGGAATAGGTACAATCAGTTTTACCTGGAATTCCATCTACCTAATGTTTTAAACAACTTAGCTCATTACTAGGTGTCAAAAAATCGTAAATTAACTTGAACGTAAATAAATATGTTTTGGTCTAATAACTTCTTACCACATATAACCTCAATGATTTATGATTGCTGGCAATAGGTCCGCCCCCTATTACTTACTTGGAACTTAAACATGACTGGCGATATGTGTGTGTACTACAGGTACACCTCTGTGCAACCCTTCGGGGAAACAAGGCGTGATGTTATGTATGTAAGTCTTTACTAGGTGTCAAAAAATGGTAAATCAATTTAAACGTAAATATCTTCTGACGATGATCCACACGTCTGTGTGGTGCCGGACGTTAAGAATAGCACTTCCCTATTTCTACCCGTGGGTGTCGTAATAGGCGACTAAGGGACTTACTAGAGAATGGGCAGCAGCGTTCTCTCTGCATTTTAACACCATACTCCGATCGCCAACCCGACTGCCAAGCGTGGCGATTATGGCAAACCCCCCCTTTGGGGGAGGCTTATGTCCAGCAGTGGACGCCTTTCGGGTGTAATGATGATGATGATGATCCTCACATAATCTCAATGATTCGACTCCACGACCTCATTCCACCGGCCCTCTTCTATTATCGTACATCTAGACGAACTGCAGGTTACCATCCCTTCCTTGTTGCTATTCCACCGATTCGCACTAAGCGTTTCCAAATGACTTTTATAATGCGCACAGCAAAAGAGTGGAACTCTCTGCCTGCGTCTGTGTTTCCGAACGCATACAACCCCAATCTCTTCAAAGTTAGAGTAAACAGGCATCTTCTGGGTAAGCTCACGCCATCGTCGACTTTGTCTCTGTCACCTCTGCCCTAGACTAAGGTCAAGAGAAGACTAATTTATAATTATTTACGTTTAACTACGTTTAATTTATTATGATTGATTTTTGGTTAAAAGACCTATCACAAAGCAGACATCTAAGCATTCTGTACGTTTCCCAGTCATTATTTTAGTACAATGTAACTTAGTTTGAAGTTACATTGTAATAAAGTAATTACTGGTAAACGACTTTTATTTTTGGGATATGGTACTAACGCAAACATTAAGGCTTCTACATACCGGGGCGACTTGTCGCGCGACGCGACGCGACACAAAGGCACCGCTCGTCCCACGACACGCGGGGCCTTTGTGCCGTGTCGCGTCGCGCGACTTTATTAGTGCTTCCCATTGCGATGTGTCATATAACTAAGAAGTAGCTATGGCGTCAGCTGTAAGTTGTATCTTTCCCAAAAAAACCGTCCAAGTGCGTGTCGGACCACGCACAATGAAGGGTTCCGTAGTTAGGATGAATTTATACTAAAAACCAACTTAACATTGTAGTTGAAAAACATGTTCCTCCATACATTCCAACTGCAAATGTAAGTTTGTACGCACAATATGGAGTGATTTCCCATGTTATTTTAAGACCATAGACTTCTTATAGGTTTTCCTGTAATCTATAAACTGTATAGAACTTTTTTCAATAGTTTAGGATCAGCAGTTTCAGAGTTAAGGAGCCAATGGTCAATTTTTTTCATCTATTTTCTTTAATAACTTTAAAACTAATTAAGTATTTTAAAGTCGCATGCGAAGCAAAAGGAGTATGTAAGGAGCGTAGCTGGTGTCTATAGTTTCTGCCTAGCCACATGGGAAGAAGGCGTGAGTTTATGTATGTTAGTATTTTAAAATTATAAAAAATATATTTTGAATCCTCATAACAAGTTGTTATGAGGATTCAAAATATCACACCACGTTTCCACCATTCATTTGATACTGTTTGCAAAACCTTTATTTTTAATTTTTTCCTCAAAAATAACCCCTTATACAAAATTAATTTATTTACATTACACGTTCGTGTATTTGGGTCACAGAAATCCTAATATGTGTATCAACTTAGTCGGTCCAGTAGATTCGGAGCAAATCGGCTGTGACAGACGGACAGACAGATAAACACACGAGTGATCCTATAAGGGCTCCGTTTTTTCCTTTTGTGGTACGAAATTCTAAAAACGATCCAAGGTGGTCTAATATCAGCCGAACACCTCACTGGATTACCGATATAGTACCTTTACTCTTACTTCAAACCAATGAGCCATTATGAGGCTGTAGGCGTATGACACATAGCTGAAAGAAGAGATTTAACGCCCTGATTCACGCGACCCTGGTATTAGTGATTCATTACGCAGAATACTTATGACGAAGTTTTGTTTTGTGTAGCACGTGTTAGAGATTATAGTAGGTACAGATGGCAGAATAGTTTCGTTATTAGCTAAACATCGAAAGTAATATTTATTACCATTCTTACTGAATGTTGCAGGAATTTTCACTAGCATCTTAGAGAAACATCTTCATAATATGTCGACTGCCTCGTTGGTCTAGTGGTCGCAAGAAGTACTACTGAGCTGGTACAGATAAATCTGAAATATCGGTCGAATGTTCGGCCGTTTCCTGACTACGGCAGACTAAGGCTGACTACAACAAAAGAAAAAAAAATCGACTGTGAAAGAGATAAGTCAAAGTCAAAAACGTGCCTTAAAGTCGGGTAAGGATTCAAAGTCAAATAAGGAAACTTTGGAAGTCAAGAAATGGCCGAACATTCGGCCGATACTTCGGAAGTCGGATTAGCGCTTCGGAGTAGGCCCCCTTTTTTTTTTTCTGGATGGGAAATTATCAAATAACTTCTCCCGCTCCGGGCGGAGCGGAAGGGCGTGTCAGACTTTTACTGACTAAAACCCACCCGTATTCCTTCATTTGCCTGTGTGCCAGGGTCACGATATCCCTTTCGGACAAACTCGCAACCCTGGCAGTTATTGGTCCTGACGGACCCCGTCAGTTGGTGCTGACATCTCTTTGAGGCGCGCGTGGAACACAACGCACCGTCGACCCGGGCCTGGTCCTTATCGGACGGCGAGCTACCCATCGCTCACCGTCCGCAAGCCCGCGCCTACTGTGGCTGGAAATCGGCTTGCGACTCCCGACGCCCGGGCGTCTCCTGCGGCGACTAGGGGCGCGAGGGCGCAAACCTAGCCTCTCCCTCACGCGTTCCGCCTCCTCCTTCGCAAGCATTACTGCTTCGCAGAAGGAGGTGAACCATGGCCGAACCATGGCCTGAACCAGGGCCGGACGCGAGAGATCGCCGCCGCCGATCGCCTCCACGGCGGTGCTCCGCCCAAGCCGGGCAGACCTCCACCGTATGCTCTACCGTGTCCCCCGGGCGATCCACACAGTGGTGACACCCGGGCGTTTCCTCCCGCTTTATCCTGAACGGAGTAGGCCCCCTGGGTTCGGTTCGAGTTTCGGGAAAAATGTTACTGGGTTTTTCCAACAGGAATTTGTCAGTAGCAGCCCGGAGTCTGGATTTGTGTCCGGTTGATGGCAATAGGCTTGCCCCCAATTAATTGGGACTTAAACATAACTGACTGTGTACTGTAGGTAGGTACACCTCTGCTTAAACCCTTCGGGGAATACAGGGATGTTATATTATGAT
Source organism: Tiliacea aurago (assembly GCA_948098905.1). NCBI lineage: Eukaryota > Metazoa > Arthropoda > Insecta > Lepidoptera > Noctuidae > Tiliacea > Tiliacea aurago. The sequence continues at coordinate 16,595,756 of OX402591.1, read as the reverse complement.
AAGTAGTGTTATTTCAGGACATGGTCTATCTGAGTGCCAAATTCTTTCAGCCCTCAATACCTAATTCTAAGTTACAACATCCGAAAATCTTCACGAACTTTCTCAATCATAGTTGGTAGGTAATGGTTAAAGATTCGTAAAGTCTGATTTTTATTATATACTCATTATAATTATCGATTCTTACTAGGGGCATAAAGAATGCAAGGTCTTGTAAAAACATGTTTTGCATCCCGCCGCCCGGTTAGACAAACGTACACACGGCTACACATCAAGCTATACATTTCCAGTATAAGGTAACCTCGCATTGTGAAGGATTTCCGTACTATGAGAGGTCAGCGTATACTGGAAATGTATAGCTTGATGTGTAGCCGTGTGCACAAGCAACGACAAAGGCTAGGCCTTAATATCGATAAAAATATTACCTGCTTTTTTGTCCATTATACTTTCAAGACAGGAGTTCACAAGATCTAATTTGGTCTCGATTTCAAGCTTTGTAATTAGATGCATACAAGTTATAATTGCATGCATGACTTAACAATAAATCAGTATAATTATAATGGTTATCCTCATTACCTATTTTTAATCAGAAGTGTTCATAACATCACGCATTAGATAATTACTTAGAACAGGGTTCTGTAGTACGTAAGCTCCTTATTTTTAACAATAATCAATATTGTTAACACTGAGTAAGCATGACACCGGTTAGGGTATATTTAAGGTGGTAAGCTCAGTGATGTCCACCACAAAATAAGCTGATTCTTTCTACTGGTCTTATGACAGATAACCCTTTTGTCAAAATGTAGGGGGAGAAAAGAGATAGGAGATGCTGAGATATTATTACAACTAACTCCCACATATATACTTGCATGATGCACTGACTACAATTGCCTGATGTCTTCCAGAAGCTATTTTGGTAAAAAGATGTATTTTCGTCTTACTTTGTGAAGTAATGCCAAAAAAGGTGTTGGCAGTGGTTCAAATAGTGTTCAGGAAGACTTTGATGGTTGAAAGATCAAATCAACAACAAACAACATTGTTTAGCGGTACTAGTGCCAGGTTACTGACTTGGCCCATTATGGTCAAAACAGCCTAAGTTTAGATACCTAACTACTTATACAAGGTGCTACAACTCATCACCTCTTAAGAGGGCCCTTCCCGGTCCGTCTATCGTCAACGCAAGCATGGTCAAAAAGTGTTGTTTCTTTTCGTTCTACTTGTTGTTTCGTTCAGCGCAAGTTGCTTGCTTCTTATTAGTTATCAACTTATCACTAATAAAAAGCAAGTGAGAACGCAATAAACATTAAACGAAAAATAGTGTGCGGTATTGTTCCAGGAAATAACTGTTTTTGCGTAAGCCTTACAAGTTTGTGAAATAAATGTTATAATAATATCTCCATCACATGTTTATTTATTTTTAACTTTATTTTTAACAATTTATGAGTACACTAGCTGCGCCCCATGGTTCCACCCGCGTAAGTCTCGATCCCGTGTGAATATCGGGATAAAAAGTAGCTTATATGTTAATCCAGGGTGTCAGCTACCTCCATACAAAATTTTATCTAAATTGGTTCAGCCGTTTGAGCGTGAAGAAGTAACAAACATACACACACAACCACTCACACAGCTTGATTTGAAAAAAACTATATTATGAACTCGTAGATAATTGAGCATTAATTAATAATCAATTAGAATCGCGAAATGTATATTTTTTACCCAACTTTACAAAACTTTGTATATCTCGGAAACTAAATGCCGCTGGGCCCTTTATGCTTGGACGCGCCCACATGTTTGCTTAACTCGTCAAAACGTAGGGAACAGCTGATTTTTTTTCGCAATTTCAGGTTTGGTCCCTTAGTAAAAGTTGTTCATAATAATGAGTACAATGACCCCTTAAGAGGTTGAGCGTTATTTAAGTTACACCTTGTATTTAATGACGGAGATAAGTATTTTGATATTTTTAATGAAGTGTAGATATTAAGTTAACCTCCTGTTAGCTCAGATCAGTCTCGAGAATTAGTATGTTTCAAGCTTTTCAAAATTTATGCGTTTCTACAATAATTCTAAAATAATTCGTCTAGCGCCGTTTTCCGCTACGCTTACGCTATTTTCGCACAGTCGTCTTCCGCATCATAGCTCAAAGCTCTAGGGAATGTGTTTGCCAACAAACACGGTGTTTACTAGTTCTATTATTAAATCATAAGGCCCTTTACACACATACGTTTTTCTTGCCGTGAAAAACTACGATTTTGCCGTAAAAAACTACGGTTTCTTTACGATGTATGTTAACCGCGCAGTAAAAAAATCGTGTGAGCTTGTACGAGTATATGCGCTACGGTGACGGCGCCGTGCCGTAGTGCCGCCGTTTCTGACAACAAGCTTCCATGGTGATGCATACAACCCTATAGCGACCAAAATCAAAATATTTTATTTCACATAAGCCTACATGGGCACTTGTGAAACGTCAAAAGCTAGGTGGACTGTGCCTACACACGGCGAATCAACCGTAGTTTCTCACGCCAAACCCTAGGTTTTCTACGGCGCGGTTAACACGCCGCCGCTGTACCGTAAAGAAACCTTGCCGTGTACAACGGGCCTTATAGTATACGGTTGCCACGTGGGTGTAGGAGGAAATAGAACAATGTATTTGTATCGGCAAGCTTCGAATAGTAACACGATATGATAACAACAATTTCTCTGCCAACCTTAGTAAGTGCGTATGTCATGTGTTCTACGGAACAAAGACCCTATGTAATTTATGTTGCTATCATAGCATATAAATGCTACACATCCAATGCTTGATACTCAATGAAGCCGAAACTAAATTATTTTTTTTAATAAAACTTGGGACAGACGATAAAATGCAACTTGGATTTGCATATTTTTTTTAATTAGAACTAGTTTTTTTTTTTAAGAAAGTTTATTTACATAGTATGGTGTTAATATTTTTTTAACTTCTATACATTCTACCACAAGAGGTATACACATATTCACATGTCATTCTTATTTAAGAACAATTAATCCAATTTTCCGGAAGTTCTGCTGACATGGAAAACTCAGAGATATAAAAAAGATGCTCATTTTAAGCTCAACCCAGAGCTTAAAATTTATCTAGGATTTGCTTCTTTTTTTTATCGGAAACAAGGGTTTTTACTCGGTTAGTGCTTGAAGTTGCCAGTTTACAACATTTATATTATATTATAATATGTGAAGCGAAAACTTTGTACCACTTTCTATAAATATTACGCGGACGGAGGAGTATGAAGTTTGGCACAGTTAAAGTTTATAGGGGAGGACGAGTGCAGAATATTTTGAGATAATATGCATAAGAAATAAACATTACACACACTACCATGCTTTTGACACACACACATAATACCAGGCCCTCATTATTTGAAGATAAATAGGTGACAGAAGTGACAGCTTAAGCATGGAATAAGTAAGTACTTAATAATAGCATGGAATTAGTAAGTATTATATAGAATGTAAGTAGAGGGGGTCTAATTTCGACCAGTTGGCGACCGTTAGTAGAAGTAAATACGTCCACTGCTGAACATGTCGAATTGTAGACCACAACAGCAGTACTGCCATAATCGCATGGCGAATTAAATAACTATTTTCCTTAAACAACTTGGTACGGATATTTACAGAAACTGTCTGCAATTATTGTTATCTAACACTTATAATTAAAACGCATATTATTATATCAATGGTTGCGATCGATTATCATACTCGTTATTATATGTTTCCTCTTTGGATGATTTAATGTAATGATAAGCAATGTTTTGCTCATAGGTATACGTTTTAATTATATACGAATATGCATGGGTACACCATGTTATATATAGATAATGTTAGCAAATATTTTCCTGTGAAAAAAAACCCATTACATGGCAAATCATCAAGATAATACGGTGAATATCTCGGTAATAAAGGAAATAACCCATTTTTTATCAGAGTAATAAAGTCATTGTAGAAATCATTATATATTGCGCCCTAAAGGCCCGTCGGGAAAATTCTTTCGGTATTAGTCCCCAAGTCCCCAAAGAAAGCATCAAAAACTGAATATCATCATCATCATCATCATTTCAGCCGAAAGACGTCCACTGCTGGACATAGGCGTCCCCCAAAAAAAAATAAAGAGGGGTTATTTGCCATAATCGCCACGCTTGGCAGGCGGGTTGGCGATCGCAGTATAGTATTTAAAATGCATAGAGAACGCTGCTGCCCATTCTCTAGTAAGGCCCTTAGTCGCCTTTTACGACACCCACGGGAAGAGATGGGATCGTGCAATTCTTTACCACCGGCACCAAACGGAACAAACAACGGAACCAAACCAAATTATGAAAAGACGAAAATTGGTTGAGACGGAAAGCCTATCTATTGCAAGAAAAATGCTAGATGTTCGACTACTTACATAATTAAGACACTCATGTTGCTTTTCAGGAAAAAAGATATCAAATCAGTCAATGCTTTCAGTTTAAACTTGAACGCTTGATATCGCATTCCGTTCTATTTTGAGGAAAAGGTCAGGCAAGCAAGAGTTTCTCTGACTGCATTCACTGTAGTGAATTGCTGAATTACTGAAAACGCCTCCCCCTTTCAGCTTTTAAAGGTCAACTATATTCGTCGCTACGTGTTTGAAAAACTTTTAATTATACTATGTATGCCACAAGAAGTGCACAATTAACCAAACAAACATACCATTTTTCCTGTTTATAGCATTAGTGAGCATACGATAGTTCACTGCCTCGTTGGTTTAGTGGTCGCAAGCGCGTCTGCTGAGCATAAGGTCCTGGGTTCGATTCCCGGGCCGGGCAAAGTGTTACTGGGATTTTCCATTAGGAATTTCTCAGTAGCAGCCCGGACTCTGGATTTGTGTCCTTTTGATGGCAATAGGCTCGCCCCTATAACATGGGACTTAAAACAAAACTGGCGAAATGTGGTTGTACTATAGGTACACCTCTGCCAAACCCTTTGGGGATTGCAGGTGTGGTGTTACGTACGATAGTGTTAAATATGGAGACATACCGTTTACATCTAATTACATTACTATCGAGATCTTACATTTGATGATTTTAATTATTCTTCTACAGCGAAGAACCTTAAGACTCAGATGCATGCTAGTGACCTTGAGTGGTTAGCTTGCCTGTTCTGTACTGAGCTCACGCAACGCGTCGTACGTTCAGCCAGTAATAGGACTCGCCCATCAAGGAGCGCTGTCCCCATTTTGACTGATTGAAAAATTAATATGGTGAAGGTTTTAGAAAAATACGCTTGGTAGATTTTGCGCCATTCTCAGTTTTTTTATCCGCGTTAGACATAACTTTACAAATTAATTTCACTATGTATCTATATAAACATAATCTAAAATATTCACATATTAAGTTATTGAGAAAATGCATAACATTATATTTTTTTCAAATCATTAATATTACTCGTTTAGACGTGATCTTCAGTATAAAATCATTAAAAGTCGGTTATCGTCGCCTTAACATCTACAAACAACCCCTTACATTGAAAAGGTGCTCCATCGCTCGAGACTTGCTTCTTAAATATTTATAACACAGGCACATCGTCTTTTGCCAATATTGCAAGTATGTTCAGGCAAGTAACATTTCAAGATTCAGCTATTTGCTTGCCGAATATCGCTGAAAAAACAACACAAATGATTTAAATCTTCAAGATTTCAGATTAGTTCCTTTAAGTTTGCTCCATATATTTTAATTTGGCACCATTTTCTACAAACCTTACATGGTAACCAACCTTAGAGGTCGATGAATCCATTACTTTACCTAAGAGTTGCCTTCCGGAAACCCAATTAATTAATGTAAACCCCAATTTATATAATTAAAGTAAATGAACTGGGGTCATTTCCGTCTGGGGTTACTATTCCTATGTGAAAGGTCAGATATTTGTGGTAGAGGCTGAACAAACCTATTAAGTTAAAAGCGTGGTAGCGTTCGATCCACAGAGCACGGAATCACCATGCCGCGCCGGTATCGTTCAGAGATATTTGTGGCACCAACACTAAGTTTTTTGTTGTTTTAAGTTGGTCGCACAACTTAGAGAAAAGAAAAAAGTAATTAATTTTATTTATTTATTTTATTATTTATGTATAATATTAATTTAGTACAAAGGTACTGCTTATTTCTTTAGAAATTTCTTCCAGCAGACCTGCGAAAGGAGAAATGAAAGATAAATGTAGACAATAGTGTGTGAGAACAAGAAGAGCAAAATATGAATAGTCTTAAACTAAAATGTTAATTATACCTAAACTATACCATAACTTTAAATATAAAAATTACACACGTATACGTACACACGTGCACGTGTACCCAGTTTAATTAACACAATATTCACACAACCAAAAAAAACCGGGCAAGTGCGTGTCGGACCACGCACAATGAAAGGTTCCGTAGTTGGGATGAATTTATCCCAGAAAAAACTTAACATTGCAGTTGAAAAATATGTTCTCCCATACATCGATATACGTCACGGTCAATTCTGCAACTGCAAATTTGGGTTGGTCGACTATTACTCGTAAACTAGTAAAGCCTACTTAGCTGTGATATATAGATAGTTTTCCTTTTAATTTCGTTATATCCAAAACCAACCATTTAGCTGGCAGAGGGGGGGGGGACACTTGACTCTAACGGGTTTTGGGGTAACTCAACTGATAAGGACACTATATTCAAAGCATAAAAAAAATGTATTAGGTCCATGTTCAAACTAGAAACCACTAGTTGTAGGCCTTATTTTGAAAAATATAAAATTTTTACATTACCGTCCACTTACATAATAGAAAATGCAATGTTTGTAAGGTCCAATCCTAATCTGTTTCCTTGCATGGCTGAGGTGTTTCCACGCAACAGACGTGACAAGACTCAGATTTGCGAACAACAAGCCAGAACTACTCTTATGCGGAAGAGTGTCTTTTGCATGGCTGCAATAATCTATAATAAATTGCCAAAAAGTTGGAAGCTTTTAAGTGACGTGCAGTTTAAAGTGAAAGTAAAAAAAATGTTAGCAGAAAGAGCTTATTATACCGTTAATGATTTTTTATTTGAAAAATATTTTGACTGATTTATAATTCTGACCTATTTGTTTTGACTACTTAATTTATATATTTTTTCTATGTTAACTGTGAGTGTTATATTTTAATTTGGATAATTGAATTGTTGTTGTATTATTTAAATAATTTTCTCAGCTTGAGTACTTAATTTCAATAAGTTAAAAATGTTTGCATAGCTCAACCTACTTATCTACTTAAATATTTGTATGCCATTGTTTATGGCAAGCATGACGACCTGTATAAAATACTTTTAACAACTTGCATGCTGATTATTTTTTTTTTCTCGTGTGTATACTCATGTTTGGACAAATAAATTATCTTTATCTTTAACAAAAAATGTCATTTAAAGCTTAATATTATGCAAACGGATCCCTGAATTGAAAAATGGTTTAGACAGACCCGCAATATTTTTAAACGGCCTATCCAACGATACCCCACACGTATAGACGAGAAAAAAAAATATCCTCCCCATTTTACGTGCAAAGGAGGTACCCTAAAAAAATGTTTTTCAAGGTTTTATTTTACGACTATTTCGGCGTGATTGATATGTATACCCATGCCAAATTACAGCTTTGTAGTACTAAGCGTTTCTGAGCTAAGCCGGGGGGGACAGGCAGACGGACGGGCAGACAGACAGACAGACAGACAGGCAGACGGACATGGCGAAACTATAAGGGTTTCTTGTTGACTACAGAGCCCTAAAAACAGAAAAACCTTTGAAAAAGTATTGCGTCCCTCACGGCTGCGCTGTACGAACGCCGTTTAATTCTATACGTCATGTGTGTCGGAGTGCGAGTAATCGGTGACATCGGTGACACGCTTGATTTGTGTGGACAGTTTTTTTTTTTTTTTCGGGTGGGAAATTACCAAATATCTTCTCCCGCTCTGGGCTGAGCGGGAGGGCGTGTCAGACTTTTACTGACTAAAACCCACCCGTGTTCCTTCCGTTGCCTGTGTGCCGGGGCCACGATATCCCTTTCGGACAAACTCGCAACCTGGCTGGACAGTGTTGATAACACCTCCTCTAGCTGCGACCGCGTCTTTGTGGTCTATGGTTCGATCGATAACTAGTGCAAACGTGGAACCAAGGGGCTTTCAGTACCCCGAGTGTAAGTTTGCAAGTGAGTAAACGTAACTAGGGCGTTTGCGTTAAGATTTTTATTCCCTTATATTCTTAGCATTATGATCCATCGATCAAATTTGAATGCAAACGAAATAGTTACGTTTACTCTATTGCAAACTTACACTTGGGGTACAGTACTTAACTGGCTTTACAGGATGCTCAAAGCTAGACTAAAGGATGAGTCGAACTTCATTGATAAGCCTCATTTAATTATGTTCTTTGAACCAGTGAACTAGTTAGGAAGAGATCAGTAAAACGTAAAACATAAATTTCATAATGGTTTCGTTGTTTTCGTCATATTTTTAAATTCATTTTAATTTTTTTTAAAAAAAAATTTTTTTTGCTGTGCCCTTACAAGACCCGTAAATTGTACCTTACTTTTAAGCCATTGTAAGATATTTAAACATTATGGAATGCAAATAAAGATATGAATTTACGAAAAGAGAGTTTGAAATAAAACTTTTCTAACATTTTGAAGATGTGAAACATACTTGGTAAGTACTTATGTTGGGTAACTTTAACGATTCTGCCTAATTCTTTAAACTTGTATAAGTACTGAAATATTAAGTTACTCTAAGTTTATAATCTTCATCTTGTTATATGTAAAAAAGTCCTTTCTCAATTTTCTACTTCTAAAAAGCTATAAAACAGTACTTTTGCAGGAACCATGTAATTGCATTATGAATTTCAGTCACGCACGAGCGCTCCGCTCATAAAACAGTCGTTTTATACGTATCTATACATTTTTCCGAGCTCCAGCCGCCCGGTAATTTTCCGTTCGATCTGTCAAAATGCGCAAGTCCGCTGAGGTCATCGACCCCGAGTCGTGACGTCACCGCGTTGTCCTAGGACGCGCATGGGCTGACGTTATGTGAAAATTATATGTTATGACGGCTCTTTGTAAATAAAAGCAAGTTTGTAAACGTATAAAATTAAACAAACAATCCGTAATGCTGCCTGTAAACTTGTTATATTTGCATGTTTCAGTTTCAGATAAAACCTTGTTGATTTTGGCCTTTTGAGGTTTGTTTTCTGTAAATCAAATAAACACAAAACTTTGTTTAATGTTTTTTGCAATTCCAAAATGAACACAATATTTCAGTAAATTCAGGAATAGGATAAGTTTAGTGAACAAGAACTTGACTCCAAAAAATAGCATTCTAAAATCACAAACAATTAGAATATAATCTAAATTACTGCTGCGCTGCGTGTCGCGGGTTCGATTCCCGCACGGAACAAATATTTGTATGACCTACAAGTAGTTGTTCCGGGTCTGGCTGTTTGTGTATGTGAATTTAAATGTTTGTAAACGCACCCACAATACAGGAGAAATTCCTAGTGTGGAGCAACGCTTAAAAAAAAAATATTAAAGGAAAGTTATTTTCTTAGCAAACTTCTGGAAAATATTTGGAATCTAACTAATAATCAATCACTGGCTGAAGATAGACATTACTTAGACATTTTTCACTGGAAAATGGATTTATATGAATGATGAATTTGATGATTATGTCAAGATTTAAAGCACCTAGTATTATCACGATAACATGTAAGGATGTAGGCCATATCTAGATACACTTCACGTGAGATAAATCAGTGGAGATAAGAACAAATATCAATAAAGTCGCGTGAGAGTTCGGGAATATTCGATCTGTAGAGGTTAGGAAATGAAATGAAATGAAATCGATTATTCTGTAAATAGGATAGATATTAGAATCACTCTTACATGTCATATAAAAAATTTAAAAAAAATATCTAGATGTAGCCGACATTTCCTATCTGACTACCCCTGAGAAGAAATGGCGAAACAAACTCAGGGGTCAAAGTCTCTTAAAGTCCAGCCATAATCTTGGTCAGATCATGTGAGGACCATGTAAATCCGTGTCTGAAATGGTCTTTTGAGGACAGAACCACACAAATTTGAGTGGACCTGTCATTGGGCAGGTCCACACCACAGCCAAATAACTGACAAATGCTTACACTGACTGCAGTGTAAGCATTTGTCAGTTATTTGGCTGTTTCATAATTCCTATCTTAATATCCAGGCTGTCATACGTGGATCTTTGATAGTCGTTACGGGTCGTCAGAAGCCCGAAAGTCTGGCAACCAGTCCTACCAAGGTGTATCGTATTACCCAGTAACTGGGTTGTGGAGGTCAGATAGGCAGTCGCTCCATTTAAAATACTGGATGTCTACTCCGAAGCGTTAATCCAAAGTATCGGCCAAATGTTCACCCGTTTTATAACTTCCATAGTTTCCTTTTTTGACTTTGAATCCTTACCCGACTTAAAGTCACATTTTTGACTTTGACTTATCTCTTTGACTGTCGTTTTTTTTTTCATTCGTCGTAGTCAGCCATAGTTAGCCGTAGTCAAGCAACGGCCGAACATTCGGCCGATACTTCGGATTTATGTTCGCGGAGTAGACCCCCTGGCATTCAGCTGTATGCCGACCCCAACATAGTTGGGAAAAATCTGACCAGATGATGATGAATTTGAGAAAAATCACTCACAGCTTGATCACCATTTCATTGAATGGTTAGCAATGATGTTGTCGACAATAATGGTGCCATGGTTGCCCAATAGAACCTACTGTACTACCAATTACCATACTTCTCATCAGTTTGTAGCCGACTTCCAAAAGGAGGAGGTTATCAATTCGGATGTTTATATTTTTTTTTTAAGTTAGGGCATAACTCCGTCATATATAAATGGATTTACAAACTTATTTTTTTTTTCGGAAGGGTATATGCTCTCGAGGTGGTCCCATTGTCACCAATTCAGATTCTGATGAAGGGATCTCATGAAAATCGAAAGAATTCCACAAATTTTGTTAAGCAATGTATGCTCATCACTATGCATATGGCGAAGTCACCATCAGTTCCAGTTCTCCTCAACAATTAACGCCCCTGCATCGGGAAAAGCAATAGGATATTGTAAAAAGATGATGAGCATTTGACATTAGGCTATTGTAACTTAGATAAATTACAAAATTACCCACTAAAAAGTGAAAAATAAGATAATAACTTTGAATTCGGAAGTCGGTGGATAAAACTAAAATATAGTTCCAAAGACACCGACTTCCAAAATTAAAGTTATTATTCATTTTGTAGTGTTTATTTTGGAAGTCGGTTGTTATTTTTTTTGTAAAAAGTTTTTTATTAATAAAATATAGGAAACCAATTATATAATTAGGTATTCCAACCGTTTTCCGGTTTAGCGTTTTCATAAATAACTACATAAGCTTGATACGAGAAGCATATTAATACATTACGACACCATTCGTCTTTGGTTATCATTTCCTTATGGAAAAAAACCGTGCCACCATTATTACAATTTGACCCAGCTTCAGCTACTGTTTACATGCCACAATTTGCCTTAATTATTAATTATTGTTCTATCCGACCACCACAGGATCCACTTTAGTCTAGCCTGAATATCTGAGATACTGTCGCTTTTGGTAAGACATACACCGTCGTGCATGTTGGATTAGCAACTCATGTTATTCAATTTATTTAAACCAGCTCTTTTGTTTTGACGTTTCCTTGTGTTTTTATTATACAGCATGTAAAAAAAAACCTGTGCGATCTGAAAGGGCACATAAGTACGGCAATATCATTACAAAAAAGTAAGAAGAAATCTTATTATTATTGAAAATAAAAAAGTTATTAAATCTTTTCTGGTCAAACTATTTAAAATTCACGTTTTTTGTACGAAAATTACAACAATTTCATAAAAAAATGCAAATTTTCAAAAGGGGTCATCAATGACTTGTTATGACCCGCTACACGACGACCGCCCTTTTTTTTTCTGAAAATAATATCATACCTAAATACCTAACACGGAATCACAGACAATATATTATACAACATTATTTTTAGTATATGCGAAACCTGAATATAATATATAATAGTTTGTTTAGAATAAGAAACTGAATCGATTTCAATAATTTTTACACCATGTTATATTTTATCCCAAAAATATTTAAGTGAGATGGAAAATGTTATCACCATTTAATTACTTACAATACAATCGCCGTACGATTAGGTACCTACTGCCAAATTATTATCAATGAGCGTGAAGGCTTCTACATACCGGGGCGACTTGTCGCGCGACGCGACGCGACACAAAGGCACCGCTCGTCCCGCAACACGCGGGGCCTTTGTGCCGTGTCGCGTCGCGCGACAAGTCGCGCTGGTATGTAGATGCCTTAAGACGACCCTGGAGGCGCGGGGGCGCCGCCGGCCGCCGCCGTTAGCATGTTTTTGTACGGACAACCCAGTAACTTATCAATCTTATAACTTTGTGATTTTTCATGATACAGTTTTGAAATTTTGTACATAGATTTTTTACATAAAAATACTAGACACGTGTTTCGGGTTTCGCATATACTAAAACTAATGTTGTATAACATGGAACGGATAGTTTTTCGTTACAACTTGTATAGATCAGATAGCGGGCCGATATTCTACGTGAAGGAATGTAAATATACCGCGTCACCTTTGATAACTGAAACACTAAAGGCAATGCCAACTTTGCGTACCTTAGATAGAGTTGAAAAGTCTCGTGTCGGTTATAACAGCAGCACTTTGCCCTTTAAATTGAAAGAAAGTAGAGTAGATATGCTTGATAGCGGAAATGGAAGTAAGTTGTTTTTTTTTATTTTATTATTTATGGACACAGTAAAATACAGAGCGATATGATATAATTATAAATTAAGTACAAAGGTACTGCTTATTTCTTAAGAAATTTCTTCCAGCAGATCTGCGAAAGGAGAAATTAAAAAGCAATGTAGACAAAGTGTGTGAAAACCAGAAGAGAAAATATGAATATGCGGAGTCTTAAACTAAAATGTTAAATATACCTATACTATACCATAACTATACCTAATTTATAATATAAAAATCAAGAACGCAAGAGTACAATAATTTTGAAAAAATACCGTAAGTCCTACCTTATAAAAGCACTTATTACAAATTTTCCTTTGACTAGAAAACCTCCCCCACTCGCTGGTATATGGGCACAAATTATGAAAGAAACACATGTATAATTATAGAACAGATGCCGCCTTATTACAAAACAATATTTATATTTTGACATAGGTTAAACCATGGAGCCAGTTTTTGTAATAAGAACGTAACAGTGATTGAAATACCGTTCTTTATACAAAACTGAAAACTTAGTTCGGTACTAAATTGTCAGTTTTGTGTTTAGGAACTGTACCATAGTCGGATTAAAGTTAGAAATTCAATAATGGCTCCATGATTTAAACCTGGGTCTGAAGATAAACCTTGTTTTGTAATAAGGGAGTTTGTTGTTGGTTCACATTTAACAAAAGAAAGATATATATAAATAGAAACAGAATAAAAATAAAACAAAACGAGAACAATTTTATCAACCGATTCACACATAAAACGGTACACAAAATGGATGTTTTCTTCTAATGAACTTTGACACATGGAAGCTTTTCTCCTAGCGGTTGAGTTACAAACGCCATCCAGTAAGCAGTTGCCCTTTTGAAGTGACTTCACGGAAAGAAGTTCACAAATCCCCATTGTACACTTAGCCTATTAATTTTGCCATTACTTTAATTTGTTTGATTATAAAAACAATCAACGAGTGCTTATCTACATAAAGGCTCGTACAGACTGGCGCGATACTCAGTGACATAGATATTGTGCTACTATATAGTGTCGCGTCGCGCCAGTCAGCACAAGCCTTAAGAAAAACTTCATGATTCGTGGGTATTTTATTTTCAAACATAAGGAGAATTGTATTTTTTTCCCACAAATCTATTTTGAAATTGTGGAAGAAATGATCACAAATCCCATTGATGGGGATTGTCAATGGGGATTAGTGGAATAACCCTGATGATTCACAAAAATAACCTTGAAATACCCATTAAAGTACAACAGAGTACATCAATGAGTATAACTAGCCAGTAATGGGTATTATAGAACAGTTGTAAAACCTAACGTAATATATTGGATCCTGCGCATCCATTATGCCATGATTCAGTCATACAATGATACTACTTCAAGGCTGGGTGATTTCTTTGCGACGCAGTTGGTATTATGTGGATAATTTATTCCAAAGGCATCGGAACTAATTGCTTTGAAACACTGTTTAAAATTAGTTAACAAATATCTAGAGCTGTGATAGTCTGAAGCTTTATCTGAATATATATTTTTTTTAATAAGAAACGTTTTTGACCTAAGCAAAAATAAAAGTGCTGCACTTTTATTTCTTGGTGTAGAATTCGTTTTCCGCGATCACCGATCGACATAGCCAAAATGATTGATATACAACATTAGCTGAATAAAAATCAGCTGTTCCATACATTTTTTCGATTGTGAACACAAATGTATGGAACATCTGATTTTTTTTCGCGATTTCAAGATTGGTCCCATAGAAGAAAAAAATCAAAATGATGAGTCCAATGACCCCTTTAGTGTAAACAAAAACTAATGTTGTATAAATGATTAACAAATTTTGTGGAGATGTTTTAGTCGGCACCTTTTCAAAAGTAGTCATGAGTAAGCTAAGTAGTTTTAATTTCCATTCCTTCAAAGCACGCATCTTTTTAGGTCTACTCTTTGCAACATTCAAAGTCAATTACATTAGGATTAATTTTCTGAATAAAATGGTTACCTATCAAGTAAGTTCCTACCTGCCTTACAACCTCCCTCAAGAAAATGCCTAAAATATCGGCACTCTTTTGCTAAGTAGCGGCATCCCGCCCAATTTGTGATATTTATAAATATATGTAAATAAACTTTTACCGTACTGTGTAGTTTGTTAAGATGTTCAATAAAAAGTGGAGAAATAATAAAAACTACAATTAAACTTTTTAAATGAAACAATAATAATCATAATCATCATCATCATCATTTCAGTCCACTGCTGGACATAGATCTCCCCCAAACACCACCACTTTAACTGATTCTGTGGTTCTTGCATTCAGCGGATTCCTACGGCCTTCACCAGGCCATCTATCCACCGTTGAAGGCCTTCCATCGCTACGTCTTCCGGTACGTGGTCGCCAGTCCTGCAGAACCGGCCCCAACTGACATATGTTCAGAAAGCAATGTGCCCTGCTCATTGCCACTTATGTCTGGCAATTCATTACTGACCTGATTGACCGATCACGTAGGGAAACTCCAAGCACAGCCCTCTCCATTACCATTAAAATAATAAATAAAGGATATATTTTATATTTATTCAAAAAACTTACAAGTTTTTGTAAAATAATTATTAAATCCAACCAAGTAATTTGAAAAGTTAACAGTAATATTTATAACAATTAATATACACGGACCTTCGACAAACATGTACAATATTACACGCACAAGTGGGAAAAATAGCAGTAATCTAATAGAATATTATTATTATTCCCATTCGTCACACTCAAATGCTTAGTGGGACGAACGGGAACGGGAATAATTAAATAATTAATTTATTCAATTCCCGTTCGTCCCACCAGTGGGACGACGACGGTAAGAAGAACGGGAATACACTTCTATTTTAGACTCCATGGTAACGAGACTTTCCATTACGAAGAAACGGGTAAAAGTTTCCCAGCATTTATAGGGCTGCACCGAAACTTTATTTAGTGAACCTTTATTTTCCGTCTGCGTCGCACACTTGTAAGACAAACGGATCGATTGCCCTAGTTGCTGCGAGCATCAACCCTATAGACAGAGGCATACTGATGTATTTTAAATAGGCAATGCTGGTCGATGGCTAGTCGCCGTTAAGTCTCGTGCAGTAACTTTTTGAACTAAGTTCAAATTGGTGTTGGAAGCATGGAAGCAACATAAATCTCTTTCAAGAACAGGTTAAAGTTAAGTTTTAGAATTTAGGGGTAAGTAACCATGACGCCAATACTTGGTAAAAAACAAGCTTTCAGCAGCTGAAAGCTTGTTTTTTACCAAGTATACATACAGATACCCAGAAAAAAAATCAGCTGTTCCCTACATTTTGACGAGTCATGCGAACATAAATGTAGGGAACAGCTGACTTTTTTTCGTGATTTCAGTTTTGGTCCCATAGTAAAAGTTGTTCATAATGATGAGTACAATGACCCCTTAAGAGATTTCGTGTATGAATAGATACACCTTATATACCTAAGTAGGTACTGTACCTTCTATTCGGATTTTCTTAAGAACTGGAAATTCAGATAAGATCAATTGCTTTCTTAGAAATTTTCATCATAGATATCTTTATTTATGCACATTTCCTATGAGTGGATCCGAGTCAAAGCCTGAGTTGACGTCAGGCTAATTAAAAGCAAAGGAGACTTCGCCGAAATGACGCAGATTTATGATGAAGCCAGGCGTCGAGTGCATTTCATTAAAATGTTATGTTAATTAGTAGTGTATATTTTTTTCTTTTTGTAATGAATAGTCTGGTAGGTATACCATAAAGTATATAAAAATAATAAATAAATAAACCAGTCAAGTCCTACTTCCCCTAACTTAGTAGGCAGGTATTTCCAAGGAAAAGCAGTTATAGACAATAAGGTGCGTAGTCTCCATAGATTATGCATATCATTGTAATTTTCCCGGAACTGTACGTTTACTAAGGTAATAAACAATAAAAAAAGGTAAAAATCACGTGCTTTTCCTATTAATTAGATACTACGCAAACGTATTTTCCTAACGTACGACATTTGTGACGATTTATAAGGTGCAATGACGACAAAACGGGAAAAATTGACACATCACTAACAAGTAACAATAGATCTTTCCACGTCGCGTCGTGTATGGAATAGATACATACGGCTACACATCAAGCTATACATTTGCAGTGTACGCTGACCTCTCATTGTACAGAAATCCTACACAATGCGAGATCAGCTTGTACTGGAAATGTATAGCTTGATGTGTAGCCGTGAGTGCATATGGAAAATGATGACGTATACTACGGGAATACCCGAAGACACGTGGTGTGGGTGTGGAAATTGTCACGTTCACTGCGAACACCTGCGATGGTTCTTTCGGGAGTACGATATGGTACAAGAATGATAATAGTGATGATGTTCAGTTGTTAGTAAAGTAGAGAACAAAACAAAAACAATCAATCACAACCTTTCCTCGCGTAATTCCTCAAACGTTAACATAAAAGGCAATACGACGGAACAGACATCACAAGCAATTTCATCTTCCCACGTAGTCCACGTCGTTGTCCGTGTGGTGCCGGACGTAAAGAATAGCACCACTCTATTTCTTCCCGTGGGTGTCGTAAAAGGCGACTAAGAGACTCACTAGAGAATGGGCAGCAGCGTTCTCTATGCAATTTAACACCACACTGCGATCGCAAACCCGCCCGCCAAGCGTGGCGATTATGGCAACCCCCCCCCCCTTTGGGGGAAGCTTATGTCCAGCAGTGGACGTCTTTCGGCTGAAATGATAACGTAGTCCACGTAACTGCGAACAAAGTTTACAACTAAAACTGAATTATCACAGACTAGCTTCAGCCCGCGATTTCTGTCCTAGAGTCAACTATAATATTTAAATATTACATAAGTATTAAACATATTCTATGGTACTCGGCAACAGTATAGGTCTCAGTATCTTTTTACAAGCTTTTGTTTAACCTGCAATGTTCGTATGCAAGTTATCCTTTTCAAATAAACAATTTTTTTATTTATATTTTTTTTTTGTAAGTCTTTCTTTCTGGATCAGTAACTACTTCTATAGATTACGAGTTAGGTTGATGGTAATGATAGCCGCTGTATATTTGGTCCCGGCTGTCATTCGTGGATCTTTGACAGTCGTTACCGGTAGTCAGAAGCCCGAAAGTCTAACAACCAGTCTTACCAAGGAGTATCGTATTGCCCTGTTATTGGGTTGTGAAGGTCAGGTAGGCAGTCGCTCCATGTAAAATACTGGTATTCAGCTGCATCTGTTTCAACTGGAAGCCAACCAAAATATAGTTGGGAAAAGGCTAGGCAGATGTATCGGCAAGCGTAGTGTGGGACGCCCCCCAGCTAGATGGACCGACGACCTTAAGAAGATGGCTGGGTCAGACTGGATGCGGAAGGCGTATATAGTATAGAGGCCTATGTCCAGCAGTGGACTGCGATAGGCTGAGTTGATAGGCAGATTGATTGACTTCCAGATATTACCTCTTAGAAACGAAGCAACCATTTTACCTCTTTATAATATTAGTTTCGATTTAGATGTCCATTTTGCCTGCTCGTCTAATTTCATAGGTCAACAACTCTCAACCGCTGTCGCACTGCAGTATAAATAACGAAACTGTGTACTAGCCCGTACATCATTTATGTGAGGCGGTCGTAAAAGACAAATAAGGAACAATATCAAGAGTCTATGATGCAACGCCCATGCTACAATTTCCCAGCAGTCTATGGAAATTACCCACGAGATTTTGATGTGAAACATCTATCATCATTCATCATTTCAGCAGAAAGACGGCAACTGCTGGACATAGGCCTCCCACCAAAGGGGGGGTTTGCCATAATCGCCACGCTTGGCAGGCGGGTTGGCGATCGCAGTTTGGTGTTAAAATGCATAGAGAACGCTGCTGCCCATTCTCTAGTAAATCCCTCAGTCGCCTTTTACGACACCCAAGGGAAGAAATAGGGGAGTGCTATTCTTTACGTCCGGCACCACACATACTTCCAAACTATAGCCGCACGTAAAACCGATTGCTGGCGCGGGGCGACGCATGCCGTGGCGATCGGCCACTATACAGTCTATAATTAATAGTGTGTAAATGTGTGTGTAGTGCAATGTTTCACACCTGCCAGTCATCCCATGACGGCTCGATTTTTTTTATTTGCTGCCATCTTGTGATACTCATATCAGCTGTCAGCGTCGAATAATAAATCATACTAATTAACAACATAATGGGTAGGCTAGCCGCTAGGAGTCACGAGCATTCCTGTTTACTCACAACGCACAAGTTAATTCCCTAACGTAAAAGACACTGTTACAATCCTAAATATTATGAGGACAGAACGGATAAAATAAAATCAACAGATCGCTAAAATATTCTTTTTATTTCAAAGTCCCATGAATCACAGTTCTGTACTTCAAAAGAATGGAAAAACCGGCCAAGTGCGAGTCGGACTCGCGCACGAAGAGTTCCGTACCATTATATATAAAAACGGCAAAAAATCACGTCCCTTCAATATTTATTTTATTCCGTATTTTAGTATTTTTTGTTATTGCGGCAACAGAAATACATCATCTGTGAAAATTTCAACTGTCTAACTATCACGGTTCATGAGATACAGCCTGGTGAAAGACGGACAGACGGACGGACAGCGGAGCCTTAGTAATAGGGTTCTCGTTTTAACCCTATGGGTACGGAACCCTAAAAATGATGACGCCGCCCTTTACGGAAAACTACGCTGCTAACGACATATAGTTCCAGACTGAACTGTTAACCCGTGGGTATCTCTAAAACCAACTCCAATATCGTCAAGAGAATAAACAAAGTAGCGTGGAAATTAGGTCATAACCTTTCCCTGACGTCACTACAGCTGAAAGAGTTAGTTAGGGACTAACAACATTTACTCAGCTCCTTTCGCGTTTAGCTGAAGGATTTTAGTCACACTTAAACAGTTCTTAACTAAATTTATTCAGCTCCATTCGCGTTTTGCTGGTCAGGGTCACACTTATACAGTTCTGCTTCTACTATCAGCTGCGTACAGCATCGTAAGATTATGAAAAGGTCGCAACTTGTAGACTAGGAGTCGAGAACCATCTGTGTGCAGCGCTGTTCCGCCACGGCGCTGAACGTGGACTGTTCCCGACTCCTCGTCGACCAGTTCCCATCGCCTATAGCCCTAAAAGTTGCGAAATAGCGCTGAACGCGGCGGAACAGCGCTCAACGCGGCGGAACAGCGCTCAACGCGGCAGAACAGCGCTGAACTGTATCTATAGAATTCTTATGACAAAAACACGTTTGTCGTCATTTTAACCCTGTTTGCCGTGGAAAGCCGAAAGGATGCTTACGCAGCTCCATACAAAATTGTTGTTTTCTATGGAAAAAAGCTGAACAAAGCTGAATAAGTGTGGTTAGTCCCATACACGAGGACAATATTAAAGTTCAGTTGTTAGTAAACAAAAGAACAAAACAAAAACAATCAGTCACGACCTTTCCTTTTCAATACGTAGTGACGTTCATACAATTCCCTACACGTCAACGTGAAATTAATACAATACGGCAGAACAGTATATACATCACACGCAATTTCATCTTCCCACGTAGTCCACGTAAATGCGAATATTAGTATGGAAACTATGACGTACTCTATGTTTCTACGTGAAACGACATAGACGTGTTGAGTGTCACGTACAATTTGAATACCTATAGGTACTTGTAATCTAGGACTTAAATTAAACCTTGGTTGTTTTTCCGTGCTTAAATGATAAGGTTATAATTGTTTTCCCGCGACTTTGTCCGCAAGAATTTTCCCATTTAACGCCTAACGTTTCACCCCTTTAGAGGTTGATTTTTCCTGTGGGTTCAATATTGGATCAGTGGTTTTGTCGATACAACTTGAAAACAGACAGACAAACACAGATATTTTGGCAGCATTTAATACTAGATAGGTACCTATTATATTATGTAAATGGATCATACGCGAGTATAGCTCTTCAATAAATCAATCAACTCAGCCTATCGCAGTACAACACCCTGGTCCAGCCACCTTTTTAAGGTCGTCGGTCCATCTAGCTGGAGGACGTCCTACACTACGCTTGCCGATACACGGTCTCCACTCCAGGACTCGTCTGCTCCACCGGCCTTCGGCCCTTCGACAAACATGGCCAGCCCACAGCCACTTCCGCTTGCTTACTCTGCAAGCTATGTCGGTAACTCCGGTTCTTTTCCGGATAATTTAAATCCTGATTTATCCTTCAAATAAACTCCGAGCATAGGCCGCTCCATAGCACGCTGAGTGACCTTAAATTTGTAGACCTGCCCGACTGTCAGTGTCCACGTTTCGGCACCGTATGTCGTATCGGGTAGGACACATTGGTTGAAGTCCTTAGACTTCAAACATTTCGAGATACGCGACGTTTTGAATTGACGGAGTTTTCCATACTATAGCTCTTAGTGGCCATGTGGCGCCCGACGTAAAGAATAGCACCAGCCTATTTCTTTCCGTGGGTGCCGTAAAAGGCGACTAAGGGACTTATTAGAGAATGAGCGTTCTCTATGCATTTTAACACCATACTGCGATCGTCAACCCCAGGTGGGTTGGCGATCGCAGTATGATGTGCGTGGCGATTATGGCAGGCCTCCTCATTGGGGGAGGCATATGTCCAGCAGAGGACGTCTTTCGACTGAAATGATGATAGATAGCTCTCAGACAAGGGCATAACGAGACAAAACGTTTTGATAGCGCAAGCGGTTTAATTACCCAGAATCATCATTCTCGTGCCCTTATCCCATTTTATTTGGATAATGGATACTATAATATATTATAATATATTTCCATACTTATCTATTAGTCTTCATCTTGGTAGTCAGCCACTTTCTATTAGCCATACCATCTTTCACACAGTCCATCCATCGTTTCTTTGGTCTTCCCCTATTCTTATAGCCATCGACATACACGCTCAAACCTTTCTTACGACATTTTCCTCATTCCTCCGCATCACATCCCCATACCTTAGTTTAATACTTACTTCAGAATAGGTACTTAAATACAGGGTGGAAGGGACATCGACGCGAATCCGTTTACCATGGATTCAGTACATCATTCTTGACCCCCCTGCGTTAAAATTTCTCGTCGATAATTTAAAAAAAAAACAGCTGTTTCCTACAGAAGTGCAATACCTACTCGGTCAAAATGTATAGAACAGTGAATTTTTTTTTAATAACCGAAGAAAAATTTTAACACAAGGGGGTCAAGAATGATGTACTGAATTCATGGTAAATGGATTCGCGTCGATGTCCCTTCCACCCTGTATAGTGCGTAATTTCTGAAGATTGAGTCATTTAATAAAGGCTCGTACAGACCGACGTGACACCGGTAGCACAATTTCTATATAAATTTCATGCAAATTGTTCTACCGGTGCCGGTGTCGCGTCGCGCTACATGTCGCGCCGGTCTGTACGAGCATTTATTGAATGAAGCAATCTTCAGAAAGTACGCACTATGTTTAAGTACCTATTCTGAGTAATTAAACCGCCTTTTCCACAAGTAATTAATCAGTTTCAAAACGTTTCCAAATACGGCGCAGTAAACGGTATGAAACATTTTAATCTTTCTAGAAGTCTGAAAAATTTGCCACGATGTTTATAAAGTACGGCGTATTAGCGGAACCTGTCTAATTGTATCAATTATTTAGGTAGGTAGGTATATGAGATTAACACAGTTTGTTATCATTATCAGTTGTTTATGTTTTTTAATTCTAGATAGTGGATATTATGTGCGGCGCTCACCAATATTTTGCCGCGTAATCACATATTGCGCGTGGCATAATTATGACACACTACCGCGCCCTAAAATGAATACGTCACCCCGAATACTCCTTTTACCCCCATGTGAATTAGGTTTATACGACATGCTTGCAAAATCGAAGTTATGTACCTACCTTAAAGATTTACCCCTTTATTCATAAAGTTACGTAATTATTAGCGACTGTTTAACCATACATTTTTGTCGTGTACCTAACCGTCTCTTAACTTTAAGCAACGTGTATAAATGAACCACCTTAATTTAGGCAACATAGTCACGTTGGGGTTAAACAATCGTAGTAGACATTTCTCAAAATACGATAAAACTGCGATGCAGTATGGGCAAGAGTTGCAAGCAAACTGTCTTAAGATGCCGGCGATGGGTGCGTAGTTCATACAAACGTAATACCAAAATAATTTGTAAATCAAACATATTCTTTAAGGTAGTGTGTCTTTATGCCGATTGGAATACAGAATATCTAGGTTCCCAAATATATATTTTGAATGGACATTAATTTAAACAAGAGTTATGAGAAAAATAAGTTTTCTATAGAAATTTTTAATTCCTCATATCGTCTTCATATGATTGTCCTTTCAAAATATATTTAAAGAAAGAAAGAAAGAAAATACGTTTGTTTTGCGGTAAACATGACGCAACAAAGAACATAAACACAAAAATAAGAAAAGGTTGGGGGAAACATGCGTCACATCCACGCAAAACGGCTATCGCTCTGCATTATACTGCGACCCTATGCAAGACAGAGCCCCAACGCTGGTTTTCAGCGACAGCCGGCGCTGACGTATGACGTCGTACGGTGCAGCAAACAATTCATAGGACGCTGTGCCGGTACATCATAGATAAAGAAAAATTATATAATTTAAATAAGTGGTAGAGTAAACTAAACAGAAATATTAATAAAAATAGGCATACATGTATTTGGGAACATAGATATTCTATAATCCAATCGAAATAAATACACACTACCTTAAGAATATTTTTGATTTACAAATTATTTTGGTATTACGTTTGTATGAACTACGCATGCTACGCCGGCCCCTTAAGCTAATTTTCTTATTTGATTTTGAAGTTAACCATCAAACCTCAACATTTTAAGATTTAAAATCATTTGGAGACACATCACCACATAAACAAGGTGTCTACTCGTAGATATGTACTATTTGTAAAAGGTTTTAATGGCTTTTAGCCTTTTAGTGGTTCTATTTAGTGGCTTTTGTGGACCGAATATTAATTCAGATTTGTTACAGTTGTAATGGAAATCATGTCATTTGATTTAAATAGGTTTTTATTTTTATTCTTTTAGTAATATTTTATATATTATATTATTTTTTTAAATCTGGCTGTTATTTTAGTATAGGTATTGTGGTGTCTTACGACTTCCATGCGAACGAAGTCGCGGGCTAGTATAAAATAAAAGAGACATATTCTAGACAAACAAAAAAAAAACGTAAACACCTAAAGAAAATTACCGATCCTCGCAATTCTAATTAGTAACTTAACTCTAAACATCGTAAACGTATGCTTTTAGCATATATTTGACAGTTAATAACACTTCGTAGTACACAGTCACCCTGTTAATGATCACCAGACTATCTAAATATTACTATCGTTCGATATTTTCCGTTACCGATCAATTAGAGAATGAGATTTTAGCATATACTTCACTTTTACGGTTTGCTAATTGAATTAGAATAGTTAGTTGAGTCCGTTTTAGAGATCCATTCCGTTTTGGAAGATACATTTCCAATTTTCAGATAAGGTTTTCCAACAATATTTATAGGTTTCCAGTAGGTAGGTACTTTAAAACATCTCAACAACGTACTCAAAGAAATGCGATAACATTAATGGGTGTACTTTTTCATTTGCGAAATCGGGAATTCCCTCGAATAGGCGAATAGCAGTGTTGTAATCAATAACAAAATAATAGTTGCAATATTGTTTCAGGCTGGCGATACTGAATACTGATAGCGTTTATGCAATTCACGGAAAAGTAATCTACTCATAATTTTCCGATTTACCATGCGATTAAGATTAGGAATTATATTTTTTTGGGAATTTGTACATGCGTAAGCAAATTAATGCCTTTCTTTATAATCTGCTTTTTTTAATACCTTTTTTAGATTAAGTAATTACATTCCAAGGCGGTAACGTCTACAATAGTCTTTATTATTTAATTAGTCTAAAACTTCTGAAATAATTTTCCAATTATATTATGTAGAGTAAGTCATACCTACGTATTAGCAATCGGGCTGTACTCAACTTTTGAATGTCTTCAAGAATTATGTACCTTTTTTTTTGTTTCCGTGGTGGAAATTCTTCATGGATGTCCTCCGCCCTGGGGTGGGCAGAGGCGTCTGTTAGTCTCTTACTGACTAAAAACCACCCCAGTGTTCCCTTCCCGCATTTACACCGGGAATCTTGGGATAAAGTGCGACTTCCGCGATCCCCGACTGATGGCCCGCCTCTACGGGCCACCTCAAAGAATTATGTACCCACGTTAACCTATTAATGATTTCCAAAATCATTTTGAAGCTTCCCATCTGAAAAAGGGGAAAGTTTCCATTCGTACCAAAAGCAACAATTAAAGAATTTAAAACAATAGGTAATTTTCAGCAAATAATTACGCATAGCCAATACAAACCTAATATTAGTAAGTTTTTTATTTTGATTTTATGTATTATGTTTTCTCTTTTAATCTTACACACGTTGTCTACATCTCTTCGTCTACTTTCCTTGTCGCAGGTATGCTGGAAGAGATTTCTTTAGAAATAAGCATCACCTTTGTACGTATTTTTCTGTTCCTTTTTTTCTTGTCTGTAAATATGTGTGTACACATACTGTTAAATAAATAAATAAATAAATAAACCTACGGAACATACCCCGTCATCAAAAACCGCAGTTAATATTTTTATAACAGCACAAAATGGAATCACAGAGGCACACCTAGTATACCTACCGACATTAGCCTCACACGATTCGATTAGGTGGTTCGCATGGAAATTTCCTACAGTAAAAATGTTAGTTACTATGACGCAAGAAACAATGGCTGTGTTCATAAAATAGTAGGTATTATCGTTTCGGTCGCGTTCGCTTAAATTGCATTAAGTTATGTCCCCGTTTCATCATGTCTGTTCCATTCTTGGAACGACAGAGTATGCAGTTTTATATCGAGCTAAAAGGCAAACATTTTCTCGATTATTATTTATGAAAACACTTCAAATTCCTTATAGTAATGCAATGGCTGAAAGCAAGTTGCTGAAAAAAAGAAGAACGCTATAGATACAACTGAAAAATGAATAGCATTTAAAAAAGTCAGATTACAACCAAATAAAACGGTAACATTTTACCACCTGAAAATTATCCCTTACACAGGCAAAAACTGGGTTGTGAAGTCAGATGGGCAGTCGCTCCATGTATAATAGTGGTATTCAGCAGCATCCGGTTAGGCTGGACGTCAACCCCAACATGGTTGGGAAAAGGCTGGGCAGATGTGACATAGGCACATAAAATACCAACAAGGTACAGACGCCAGCAGGTCAAGGTACCCGAAACTGTCAAATTTTCCCAATTAACCTTGAACCTTATGCAGTAGGGATAAAGTTGAAAATCTATTCAAGAAAATTTACAGATTGTAGTAGCTTGATGTGCTGGCGTCTGTACATAAAATACTACAGAACGATTTATTTTCGACCTTTCCAGTCCGCTCCAAAATAATGCCTTACATAACTCAAGTGCCTTCCATCCCATTTTAGTGCCAAGAATTTTTCCACCGTAATTTTGTCTACGTGCCGCGAAAACTCTCCTTACAAAGCTATTATATTTGGGGCCATTTTTGTCACGTCAGTAAGCGCTCGTCATATAACAAGACGTCACAATCGTGCATGTAGGTACGAAACCTACCTATTGGAAAGAGAATTCTGAGTTAAGGCTTCTACATACCAGCGCGACTTGTCGCGCGACGCGACACGGCACAAAGGCCCCGCGTGTCGCGGGACGGGCGGTGCCTTTGTGTCGCGTCGCGTCGCGCGGCAAGTCGCCCCGGTATGTAGAAGCCTTTACATGGTTAATAAAAAAAAAGATACAGAGGATTTTCCTCGTAAAAATAAGCATTAAGGCTCGTGCAGACTGGTGCGACAGGGATTAGGCAGCGCGACCCGTACGGCGGGCGCAGCGAGAAACTTTCAATTAAGTTTTCATAGAAATCATGCTACTATTCTAGTGTCGCTTCGCGTTGTCGCGTCGCACCTGTCTGCGGGAGCCTTTAAAGTCCAGCAGATGACGATTTATGGAATGAATACGAAATCACGTATTATTGACAAAACTGTGGAGTGTGGTTAGGTATAATTACTCGTTTATAAAGCGGCTCGACCATTTTTATTATTAACAAGAGGTAATATTTTACAATACATAGTATAATATACTACGGTCGTTAAATATTGTGCGCAAAATTGTTTGGCAGGAAACGAAGTCTGTGAAACACGCAATACTACCTACTATACAATGTACGAACACTTTCAGACATGAAAAACAGTGCATTTTCGCTCTATGTATTTAATTTAAACACGACTGTAAAACTACAACGACTAATATTTGTAGGTACTGAATACTTTCCTTCCGATTAAATGACGTATGATTTTTCTATTTTCTACACTTGTTTGTTTGTGTTGTTTGTTGTTTCAATATGTGTTATACAACATGTCCCAGAATTAACCCACAACCTCTTAAGGGGTCATTGTACTCATCATTATGAACAACTTTTACTATGGGACCAAAACTGAAATCGCGAAAAATAAATTTGCTGTTCCCTACATTTATGTTCTTATATAGCCTTCTACATACCGGGGCGACTTGTCGCGCGACGCGACGCGACACAAAGGCACCGCTCGTCCTGCGACACGCGGGGCCTTTGTGCCGTGTCGCGCTGGTATGTAGAAGCCTTAACTCGTCAAAATGTAGGGAACAGCCGATTTCTTTTCGCGATTTCAGGTTTGGTCCCTTAGTAAAAGTTGTTCATGATGATGAGTACAATGACCCCTTAAAAGGTTGTGCGTTAATTCTGGGACATGTTGTATAGAATAGATAGAATACCTATACTCTTTATTATGTACACCATATGAATTACAGATATAAAAATATTTTACATATGGTGACACAAATACACAATGGACGGTCTTGTTGCTAAAAGCGATCATTATATCATATAATTATTATGTATTATTTACTAGATTATGTACTTACCTACATAATATTAGTTAAGTGGTCGCATCAGACAATATGTTACTATTTGTTATCAAGGACGTCAGTATCCTTATTGTTTGTCATAGCTTAAGTGGTCATATTATTTTCTAAGAAATGAACGGCACTTGAAGCATTTCCTGTGGAAAATTCATTCGCTTTTGCTACTTAACGGTATTTAGAGCGATACCTACACATAGTACTTAGTTGATAATAGCGCTTATCAGATTGTTATAATATCCGGTTTTTTTTAGTTGAATTTAATGTCAGTATAAAAAAAAACCGGCCAAGTGCGTCTCGGACTGCGCACAATGAAGGGTTCCGTAATTGCGATGAATTTATCCCAAGAACAAACTTAACATTGTAGTTGAAAGACATGTTCCCTCGTACATTCTATTATTTATTTACTATGACTTCTTATAAGTTTTCCTGTAATCTATAAGTAAAGAACTATTTTCTGTATTTTTTTAAAACTTTAGGCTCAGTAGTTTGGGAGATAAGGTAAATTTTCAGCTAAATAGATGAAAAGAAAATTCTTAAATAACTTTAAAAGTATTCATTTTAAAATTACTAAAAAATAATCACCGGAAATCCTTAAAACAAGCCGTTTCATTTGATCAGTATGTCACACCGTTTGCATAATGTTTATTTTTTTATTTTCTAGTTTGCCCCCCAAAGGAGGGGTATTTAAAATTCATTTATTTACGTTACACGTCCGTATTTGGGTCACAGAAACTCATAATTATGTATACCAAGTTTCAATTTAATCGGTCCAGTAGATTTGACAGACAAACAGACTCACGAGTTTTTTTCCTTTTGAGGTACGGAACCCTAAAAACAAAAGCCATAAGTTGCAAAGAAACTTCGCACAAGCTTGAATGACAAAAGTAATAGACTTTTCACTGTTGTAAGTGAGAGCTTTTCCCAGCCTTTAAGGGGAAAGGTGATCATAATTTCTCTTTCCTCGCCGGTTATGAAAATAAAATATTAATTATCGATATGTTCGGTACGATATTTTACTGCCATAAACATATAAGGAATAAACATTGCTAATCTGAGTCTCCATCTTTAATGACGCTCTCTACTATGATTACGTACTAACGTCACTTTCGTTCATGACTCAAAATCACAAATGAGTCTCAAATGACTTATGTTTATCAAAGATAACAAAATTTACCATTCATAAAGCTGGTAGTTCACTAGGACATTAAGTGGGATTAATATTAATACGCGCTAATCCGTACCTGACTTTATCACGTTAACAAATGTTGACTTTTGGCCTTAATTTTGTTTTACAATTTGTTTTCAGAATTAATTTATATTGAGCCATTATGAGCATAATGGCTCAATAAAAATACCTGAGTGAGTAAAGCTGCATTCTTTCGTTTATTAAAACAAAAGCTTGCATTAAGGCTTCTACATTCCGGGGCGACTTGTCGCGCGACGCGACACAAAGGCACCGCTCGTTCCGCGACTCGCGGGGCCTTTGTGCCGTGTCGCGCTGGTATGTAGAAGCCTTTAAATGATCTACTAAATCCGTTGATTTATGTCATTTGATTAAAGAGCAGGTTTTCTATATGAAAAAGGAGTATATTAAGGAGCGTAGCAGGTGGCGTTCTATAGTTTCTGCCTACCCCATGGGAAGAAGGCGTGAGTTTATGTATGTATGTTAATTAAAGCATCAGTGTAAGTGCCAATTTGATTATCAAAATTTACACTTCTTAAAGATATAGAAGAACACTGTGTAGGTCATCATCCTTCTGCCCTTACCCCAAGGCATAACGGCAGGAGGATGATCAAGATTCAGCCATACATTCTCTGATAATACTATCATGTGCTCACATCACCAACCAAAAGTTAAGATGACTGTTTCTGTTAAGCTGTTGATTATAGGTAATTTTATAGCCATAATTTACCAATAACTTTCCTAAAAGTGACACCAACCGATAAGGATTACAACCAGTCATACGTTTCTTGACGTCAATGCACTGCAAATTGCTTGCGTCTCTAAATTATGTCGCTAGTCAATTATTATCAGTTTCACACTTATGTGGGTACGTCAGCAAAAGTACCTAAACAATAAATATTTTGTTGACTTCCAATTAAAGAGTCGTGTGCTAATTGGACACTATGCTGTGTTAAGTGGGAATTTGAAGTAACCGCCTTATTTGTACCTTTATTTAGATGTTTTTAAAGTTTTTTTTATTGAGTAATGTTATACAGCATTGAAAGCATAAGGAATCTAGTGGGTATGGTTTCGATAAATTCTTATAGCGTCGTTTGTTTAAAAGATTTCAGTCGGAAGAAAGTTTGATATTGATGTATTTGTTATGATCTTATGACTATCAATCATGACCAAATTAGTTAAAAGTGGCTGATATAATTAAGACAATACAACTAAATACCTATATTCATATAATCCCTACGATTCTAATTAATCATCAGATTTCAATCGAATCAATGTTTTAAATAACACCAATAAAGGCTCCTGTAACAGGCGCGACGCGACTCTAGTAGAATATTTTCTATAAAAACTTCATAAAAAAAATTCTACAGGAATCGCGTCGTACCTATCTGCGGGTGCTTTAACACAACATTCCACGTTTCACAGAAATCAGAGAACACCAACAATAAATAAACAAAGGGTGTCTACACGTGAGCAGTGAGGACCCGATACAAATAACACAACGATCTAAAAATACATCGGATTCAGTTTTAGCCATCTGATCCACCTACGTCCTCAAGGCTGCGGTCCGAGGCGTGGTTACGATGTCACATCTCTTTGTGGTCGATGTCTCGTTAATAGAACAGACACGTAACACGTCCCATATTGATATTAACTAAGATGTATATCTGTGTTCTCAAATGCGTCATATTTTTATAGACGTGTTGTTTTAAGAACTGGAATCATCTGGATAAGAACAAGTTTGTAACAACGTTTGTCTGTCTGAAAATAATTGGTTTCAATCAAGCAACTGTTTTTTTCTTGGAGAAGTGTATCCTCCTCTTACCGGATTCTCCCTTGTTTATGTTTATTAGCAGTAATTCCCATATATTCCTCAAATTCCTCATGGCCATTTTTACGAGCCAGAGAGATGGATCACAAGAAGTAATCCTATAGAATCGCATAAATCATTGTAATTAATCTAAAATTTCAGAAATATTTAGCATTCAGTTAAGAAACATGAATGTCCCAGGTGACACAAACAATAATAAAAAGTTGATACGATCGTGGAAATGAATCAAGACAGTTTTGTCGATTGAAAAACTACACCACAATGGCTTAATCGTTTGTATGATTTACTTATTCTTCTTAGATAATTAAGAAATTGGAACATATGGCGTCAAACTTGATCGAAGTAATGTTTGATATACCCACATTGCTTGTTTATTTTTACACGTAAATAATACGTCTTCTAAGGAAAATGGGCTACAAGCGTATATAATTATCATAAGGCGAACTGATCGAAGTAATGTTTGATATACTCACATTGGCTGTTTATTTTTACACGTAAATAATACGTCTTCTAAGGAAAATGGGCTACAAGCGTATATATTATAAGGCGTCAAACTGATCGAAGTAATGTTTGATATACTCACATTGGTTGTTTATTTGTAAACGTAAATAAACGTATTCTAAGGAAAATGGGCTATAAGCGTGTATAGCCCATCTTGGTAGACGTTCAATTATATTCTGCTCTGTTAACTCCCTATAAATAAATCCAAAAATAGCAATCCATTATTTGTCTGTTTTCTGCGAAACTGAATATCTGTGGGCTGCTGTATTTCGTTACCCCTAAACTAGGTCTAATGCCCCATATTTCCTCTAACCGTTAAAGAGAGTTCTTTAATTCTTGAAATAATGTAAAACTTTGTTCTTACACAGATTACTGGCGTCAGCTGGCTGACTGTAGCCTCACCGAAGAAGAATTGTGTCCTACCACTGTCCGAAATAGTTCGGTTTAGTATCTAAAAGCTACAAGGACGGTTACTCCGGAAGATTTTTAGCTCGTGAGGTGGAAGATTCAGCCTAATGTTGTCTATCACTTGTCGTCTTGTCCTCAGGAAGGGTAGGTGCTAGGTACATACAAGGCGTAAGTGACATCGACGCGCAAACTGTAACCATGAATTCAGCACATGCTTCTAGACCCCCCAGCGAATAAACATTTCGGCGGTTATAAAAAAAACCTGCTGTTTTATACAAAAGTGCCTACACTACGGACAGCTGATTTTCTTTCCCTCACACCGTGAATATTTTTCAAAAATTACAGACTGATTTTATAAGTCACACTTATGTACTGATTTTGAGGTTGACACTTTTATCAGCTATTTACGCACCTCCAGATAATCATCATCATAATTTCAGCCGAAAGACGGCCACTGCTGGACATAGGCCTCCCCCAAATGGGAGGGGGATTGCCATAATTGCCACGCTTGGCAGGCGGGTTGGCGATCGCAGTATGATGTTAAAATGCATAGAGAACGCTGCTGCCCAATCTCTAGTAATTATTAGACACCCACGGGAAGAAATGGGTTAGTGCTATTCTTTACGTCCGGCACCACACAGGCGCGCCTGATATTGCAAAGTGTTAATCTAAATTACTCTTACTTTTCCACTGAGTTGACATTTCGAATTATTCTGTTTTTCCAAAAAGCATATAAAGTGTCAATATAAGATGGCTAATTGTTTTTCAGGCGACTAACAACTTAAAGGGCGACTAACTATTTGCTACTAAAAATAATTTGGCAGCGATTAAATATTATTTTTAAATTTATATCAACAAAAGTTATGTAAGTAATGTTTTATTTAGTTCACACAATCAATATAGTAAAGGTACCTATATGATACCATCTACTGTTATTGAATCATTTGGGTTAGGTTAGGTTAGAACAGTGACCATTCGCCTCTATTGTTGGTAAATTCAGTTAGCAAAACAAAAAATCGATGCCAGTTTAAATTAAAACAAAGCTATCAACTGATTATTAAGCTGCTACTTTCCACTTAAAATTATACTTCGCTGTAGCTGCCAACCTATTATTTTTGCTACCGGCTTTAATTATTTTTTAATCCCAGATTCAGATTAATTTGTCGCCGCGTTAAATACATGCCATATAAGATTAGATAAAGTCAAATGGTGCCCTTTGTAACGCCCGCCGGCGTGGAATATTTGATTACGGTACTTTGAATAGCCGTCATTGCACTCAAGTGCAATTGCAAGCGCTCAGCACAGTACATGCCGCAAACAATAACAATGGTTGTGATGACCACGTCTCAAGATTATAGGTTTTTTTAACAGATAAACACATGATAAATGATAGGTAAATGATGATGATTTTTAATTCTGTAAGTAGGTTTGTACAAACACTTTTACACGTCAATCATATTTTTAAAACTAGATGAGGTCGGCGTTTCCTATCTAACTACTCTGAGAAGAAAGGCCGAAACAAATTCAGAAGTCACAGTCTCTTTTAAAGTCCAGACATAATCTTGGTCAGATCATGTGAAGGCCATGTAGATTGGTATCTGAAATGGTCTTTTGAGGAAAGAACCACAGAGACTGAGTGAACCTGACTACGACCACTGAGTGCATGCATTTGTCAGTAATCGTGTAGCTCTACTCAGAACTTAAGGAGCTCAACGATGCGACGATCAATACCAAAGAAAGGAAATTTGGGTAGGCCGCTAATATGACTCAAACTGCCAGCCCATGATTAACACTAACTGAGAATAAAAGAAAAGGAAAAAAAAGCAATAACCCATATAGTCTTCACATTCACAATAATTAAAATAATATAATACTTTACAAGTAAATATTCATGTCATTGTGTATAAAATAATAATTAAATGTCACTGTATATAAAATAATAAAAGTTAGCAAAAAAAACACCAAACAATAAAAATAAACCACCTCAATATGTAAAAAATTGGAGCAGCTCATTCCCAAGCCGACATGATTACAGACAGATGTTTCGTTTAAGTAGACATAATGAAAAAACAATGTGCAATTGAAATACTAATTTATCAACGGTATTAACAAAATAAGGAGCTGTGTCTCAAATTACTAGTCAAAACTAAAATCTATTATAACCAGAGCAAAAACAATATTGTCAAAATGTAAATTGAACTGGAAACCCAGGAATTATAACATTTTTTTAAGATACGTTAATTATAAATTTAAATTCAAAACAAATGATTGTTTCAGCATAATACTCCACTACAAAAGATCTCCACACAAGAAGAAATATTTCAATATACTCACACGGCCAGGCCACGTGTAGTATAACGAAAACACTGATTAGATTGTCCTACAAATTGTTGAAGTATGGTAACTTAGCTCAGTTAGCGAATCGAACGGAATCAGTGACGGCGGCATCCGTCGAGCCGGTTGAAACCGGTTATTGTTTATCGTACTGGCCAGTATTGCTCACTGAATTCACCGCACACCGCTTCGCACGCATCGGACAATCACAATCGAACGTAATGTAACTGGTAAATGCAGATACTTGTATGCATGCATCAGTGAGAATGTTGATGCTTCTTATTTTGGGCGAAATATTAATTATTTATTATAGTAAAAAAATATTCTGTCGGCTGTGAAAACGACGGACGGTAGACCAATAATAAAGCGGAACAAGCTGTGGTCACCACCACCAAACAACCCAGGCTGCTAGCAGAACATTGAGCTATAGTCCTTACCTTACACTTCTTCTAGCAGCCTAGGACGTTATGAAAGCTTTAAGATAAGGTTAAAAGAACAGTTACAGTAGTGAATACACCCAGATTTTAAAATAAAATCTTTTTTATAATCAAATTTTGTTTTTTCTAAAAATATTTCTTACAAAATGTTTATTATTAAGTTGTTTATCCATTAGTGTCAGTAGCAAATATAAATATTGTTCACGAGGAGATGCATGTTATCAATCATTATTTCTCATTTCTATGGTTTCGTTGTAAGGAGATTAATTAAACATAATATATACCTTTAAATTAAAAATGGACTCTACCATTATGGATCCAAGATTAGATAGGTTATTATTATTCGTGGATATTTCTTATAAATTCGTTGTAGATAGCTCCCAAAAACTGCACAAAAACGTCTAGTGCGACATTTTGGTCAGGGACGGGCCGTAAATACGGTATGCCATTAATCAGCCAGTACAAGTACCTACTTAAAGATGCATGGGAATAAGGACGCAGCAAGACAGAACTTGGGCAAAACTTGGCCAGAATAAAAAAGTAAGTACCTTCATTATTACCAACATGAAATCCATCAATGATCTTACAGCAATACAGCTGAATAAAGAAGATTCGTTTACTAATATATGCGCTAAGCAACTTGCCAATAACTAAAAGAAAACCCTGGAGAAGCTCAGAAGTTAGTGCCAACCGTAGAAGGAAATTGATCGTCTCGTTTTGGGAGATAAATTATGTGCAACAGACGGTGAGATGCAGTACAATTTTGGCAGTACTCTCATCTCGTTAGTAATCATAAATGTGCTGTTATATAATGAACATAATGTAATAATAATGCTCTAGAAATACATTCTGGTAATTTATCATCAGATGCAATGCATACGTTACACGAAAGTGTCGTATCGTAATCAACTGATGAGTAGATACACGTAATGTGTAATCTGGATCAGTCTTTTACCTCGTGGGCCCTCCTATGAGTCAAATGAAAGAACAAGTCTCGCCAAAACATTAAGCCAAGTCTGAAATCAGCTATCCAAATGAATTTAGCCAACGAAATAAACTTCTTATCTGAAATTTGCTAACAGTTATTTACTGGATCCCTTAATCCTCCTAATGGCAGGGTCACCTAAATGATCGCAATTGTTTTGTGGATCAATGACATGACTTGTAATTTATTGGAACAACGACATTCTTGTTGAATTAAATGTGAAAGCATTGAAAGTCTTAAATTCTTGACAAAACATAGTAAATCAATTACACAAAAAATAAAATCCATACAGCTGAAACATTGGCCAGAACCGACGAATAAAATGTTTGCGTTTGACATAAAGAAACGCCTCCATCCAAGGCTGAAAGAACCATCGGAAATTTTAACAATTACATTCAAGGAAGTACTGTCCTTGACCAACTGTTCAAAGTTAACTGTAAAATGAGAAATTAGTACTACAAAAATAATATAACGCATTCATATACAAAGAAAAACTATCCATTTAAAACCTATTAGAGAACCTACATTTAAACGACAGTAAAAACACTTTACGTAATATGAATGGTACAAGTACAGAATTAGTGGTCGTTATAAATACCACTCTGAAACATTGTAAGGTACTTAAACACAAATTGCACTATTTGTCTGAAGATATTTTGCGTCACAGCATAAACAATCAATTGAAATGTTTAAGAGTCAGTATCCGTGATGGTTTTGTGTATCTTCAATCAGTCAACACAACAGTCTTCGTTCCTACTCCTAGCATGAAGATGTGTTAAATAAATGTATTTATTAGACGATAAATATTGATTAATTTATATATAAAATTTCAGATGAGAATATTTTCTTATTTTATACTTTTTAGAGCGTGATTTTCCAGTAGGTAGGCGTCTTTTAGTTTTTACCCGACTGCCAAGGAAGGGTTATGTTTTTCGCGCGTATCTTGTATGTATATTTGTTTGTAAATTTCTTTATTACCCCGTATCTTCCAATTTGCTGTATGGATTTCGACAGTTAAGCTATCGTTATATTCGTTTTAAAAACCCAAGTGTCCTTAAATAGGTGTTAGAAAAAAGTCAGCGAGTCTATTCTCAATCTTGTTTCGGCCTTTTTAGTGCATTACTTTTTAAATTGTCTTTTTAGCAGTCAGGTTTTTGTTTTTTTAAATTAGGTAAGTATGTATTTATTTCATTGAACTTACTTTATTTTCGGGGTTATAGTTATAATTTCGTGATAAAGAATTTGCTTTACTGTTTTTTACGTTTTATTGTTTTACATGTACCTAGATATTATACCAATAGGCTGCGGCGTGATTTTAGAAATTATTTCCAATTATTGGCTGCATGCAATCAAACCAACCAACAACCTTTGATTTGATACATAAACAATATTTTTTTTAATCGTGACTTTGTGTCCTCTAGCGGGCCCCATATTCAATTGAATGTGACGTCACATATCGCGTAGTGGCCTATATCAGCGGATGATCAAGAAGACTAACGATACCTCATTTGTCAAATTATGATTAAGAAGTTTAGGCAAATCTATTGTTTTGCGAAAATGAAAGGGTTGAAATTGTTCTGATTGTAACTAGGCCTCAAACTTATAATGAGTTAACCACAAACATGAGCAGTCATACTATCTCGTTGCATCTAAAAAATAATCGATCAACTAAAACAACAAACAATTATAGAAAAATGCTTGCAAATATCCCGGCTAGCCTTAAGGCTTCTACATACCGGGGCGACTAGTCGCGCGACGCGACACGACATAAAGGCACCGCTCGTCCCGCGACACGCGGGGCCTTTGTGCCGTGTCGCGTCGCGCGACAAGTCGCGCTGGTATGTAGAAGCCTTTATTCAAACTAGAACCGATCGTTAACTACGTGAAACTGATGTCTGCGATATTAATCAAAGAAACTAGCTACGCCCCACGGTTTCACCCACATAAGTCTCGATCCCGTGAGAATATCGGGATAAAAAGTATTATACGTCCTAATCCAAATCATGGTCTACCCATGTGCCAAATTTCAACCAAATCCTTTTAGTCGTTTCAGCGTGAAAGCGTAACAAACAAACTCACTTTCGTATTTGTTTTATAACTAGCTAAGCCCCGCGGTTTCACCCGCGTAAGTGTCGATCTCGTGGGAGTATTGGAATAAAAAGTAGCCTATAATTATGTTAATCCAGGATGTCAGCTACGTCCATACAAAAGTTTATCAAAATTGGTCCAGCCGTTTGAGCGTGAAGAAGTAACAAACTCACACACACACACCCATTCACAAACTTTCGCCTATAAAATATTAGTGTGATGTGATGATATTAGCTAGAATACTGGCGAACCAAATAAAAATACAGAAAAGATAAACTACCGTACATTGGTTCACTAGTTTTCCATTATAAATATGGTTTAATAGTATAATCTAGTGAATATAACTTGTTTGTTTTAAGTACGGACAAAAGATAAGCACAAGCGTTTTGATTAACATGAACAAAAAGCTCTAAACAAAATAAATAAAAGTTCCGTTATTCAGAATCAGAAGAAAGCGATGTAACTGCAGGTATTTCAGTAGCCAATTTATCTTTCCAGAGCTTTTCTCACAAACATTGATGCCAAAACATAAGTTCTAAAAGAACCGCTTCGCACGGTCAGCACTGATGAGTTTACATTCAAATACCTATCACAAGCAGGTTTAGGTTCAACTAGATTTTGAACCGTTGGTTGTGAAGATGATGAACCATATAATAAAGTGTAAAGCTTGGAATTGACTTAGGAAAATACTTTGGAAAAATCTGCCGCTATAACAATAGAAGAAAATGTGATGATATCATGAGAGTGAACAAAACCAACCACAACTGGAACTGACACTCTATTCATTAAGTTTACCATACGCCACAATCTGTATCAAGACAATCATAATAAATTCCTGATCGCACTGGTATGCAAACATTTAGCAGCCATACAATCGATAGAGCATCAGCAACCTAATAAAACTATTATGATTTCCGTCGTATGTCTGGGATTAGAATGCGCGTACGCAGTACAAACTGCCACAGTTTTCCAATCCGGTTTGAACCGGTAACTGTCGATTGATTTTATAGTCTTCATTCAAGCACTTGTAATAAGTGTCACTGTTATGGTCGTCCTTATCTTTGAGGCAGAGGTTAAGTGCACCATAAGTTATTTGTATCAATATTGTTATGGAAACTAATATCGAGGATGATTTATAATATTGCTTGTTCATTTAAGACTGTTGTTTAAAATTAGACTGGAACTGGACATAGAATAATGAGGTAATGAAGGTTATCGGGTACAAACTTGGTCTTGTACGTGCTAAGTGCAATACATAATAACATTAAATATTTATCACTTTAAGCACACAAATGTACAGAGGCGGACTTAATGCCATAGGCATTTTCTACCAGTCAACCTTTGGGCGATGCAGAGACAAACAGTGGTAGGTGCAATAGCGAGAATTGAGGAATAAATATTATTTAAATATAAAGATATACATATACGTATTAAAAACTATAAATATATTATATACACCTAATTATATATAAATCCAGGCACAAATAAATATACATGCCAGAGCCACGATATCCCTTTGACCACGGAAGGAACAGGGGAGGGTGTTAGTCAGTAAAAGTCTGACACCCTCCCGCTATATTAAAACAAATAAGACAAATATCTGGTAGTTTTACTGATCCAATAGGTATTGGTAGGTAGGTGATTATCTTTAGTTTTCATACATACAGAATATATAAACTATAGAACGCCACCAGCAGGCTTAGCAAGACGCCTTCTGTTTCTACTCTACAGTAGAATAGAAATCGCTTGTCTTCTCGGTAGAAAACTGTCAACTGTATACATGGAAACTTAATTTTTGTTTACTCTTCCGTCATAAAACGCCTCTCTACGGTTATCGTGCTAAGCCTGCTGCAACGCTCCTTACATACTACTTTTGCTTCGTTTACGTTAATACATCAGGTCATACACGCACGCAGCTTTCCATATATGCCACAAAATAGTATGATATGATAAGCCGACAGAAGCATCCGGTTGGGTTGGGCAGCGTTTGGAAAACTTCGTCAAGTCTTCTCGTCGCCAATCCCGCAGTGTTTGAAGACTAAGGTCTTCAACCAGTGCATCCTGCCTCAAACGTGGACACTGACAGTCGGGCTGGTCCACAAATTCACTGACACAAGCACTCAGCGTGCTATGGAGCGAGCTATGCTCGGAGTTTCTCTGAAGGATAAGATCAGAAATGAAGTTATCCGGAAGAGAACCGGAAAAACTGACATAGCCTGCCGAGTAAGCAAGCTGAAGTGGCAGTGGGCTGGCCATGTTTGTCGTAAGGACCGATGGCCGGTGGAGCAGACGAGTCCTGGAATGGAGACCGCGTATTGGCAAGCGTAGTGTGGGACGCCCCCCAGCTAGATGGACCGACGATTTTAAAAAGGTGGCTGGGAGAGACTGGATGCAGAAGGCGGAGGACAGGGTGTTGTGGTGCAGCCTGGGAGAGGCCTATGTCCAGCAGTGGACTGCTATAGGCTGAGTTGATTGAGTATGATATAACAATCTTGTGTACCTAAAACACTTACAATTTGTTTTATAGTGTTTTCAATTTGGCTACGGTTAGTTCCTGCTGCACCTTTAAACTTGCTATATTACGGATTTAGAGCATTGAGCAAGAAAGTTTAAAATTGAATCTCTGTGCAGCTTGGCGAACTAGTGAACGAAATGAAATTGGATCAGACTCGATATTTAATTTTTACATGAAAATGGGAACTTTATGCAAGTAAACATCGTTTGCTGTCGGAAACAGTAATACGAGTACAAAAGTATGTTTTGTATCATTACAAACGTAGAGTACAAAAGTAGATTTTTTGAGAATACATTCATAAACTCATGCCTTCTTCCCATCGGCGTAGGCAGAAACTACAGAACGCCACCTGCTACGCTCCTTACATTCCTCTTTTAGCTTCGCCTACGTTCATACATCTGGTCATACACGCACGCCGGTTGCGAGTACTACGCACCTGACCTTTCTGAAGAACATCACCAATTAAACGCAAACGGAAACGCCGGGAGGGGACGCCCTAGACGGACATATAGTGACCAAATTGGTGTGCGTAGTACTCGCAACCGGCGTGCGTTTATGACTAGATGTATGAACGTAGGCGAAGCAAAAGGAGTATGTAAGGAGCGTAGCAAGTGGCGTTCTATAGTTTCTTCCTACCCCCATGGGAAGAAGGCGTGAGTTTATGTATGTATGTAATATATGTATCACC
The DNA here is from genome assembly GCA_948098905.1 of Tiliacea aurago. Classification (NCBI taxonomy): domain Eukaryota; kingdom Metazoa; phylum Arthropoda; class Insecta; order Lepidoptera; family Noctuidae; genus Tiliacea; species Tiliacea aurago. The sequence continues at coordinate 16,554,896 of OX402591.1, read as the reverse complement.
AATTAGTTCACTATAATTATGCCCTCCTAGGGCGTCCCCTCCCGGTGTTTCCACTCACCTCTGCTTTCTATATACCTTTTGTTAGGCATGACCAAATCATCTAAGCATACCTACTCTTTTAAATTTTTTGAGAATAAATGAAGAAAATGGTCAAAGGAACCATGAGCTTGATTTTAGAGTAGACAATTTAAGGAATCTCATCTTAAATATTCACCCTGTACTGCACACACTCATAGCAGAATTTATAAAAAAAAAGAAGTGTTTATTCAGATTATTAATTTATAGACATAATATTTACTTCTGCCAAACTGCACAGCAGTTTGTTGGCAGACGTAGCTCCTTTTTTTTGTAAGTAAAGTTTAAAATTTGGTTTTTATAATGACACTGTTTCACATAGGCATAGGTTAAAACTATCTTGCATTCTAATTTCTAAACATACAAACAATTTAATTTAAATAACTTTTACATTTATAGATATATTTTTTTTATTTAATTTAACGTAGGCATTTAATGATATTCAAATCGTTTAAAAGCCTATCACATTTATTTCTTGCTTCTTTTGCATCCTGGTATTCTGTACATTAATTGCTCTTTAAATAGCACATAGTATAAATTCAATGAGAACTACTAGTCCGGTAGGAAATATTTTACATATCGTAACATAGGTAATCTACTTCCTATGTTTACTGCATCTGGTAGATTATGTTATCCATGTACGGTATTATCATTATTTATCGAAATTACCAAGGTTAGCAATTCTAAGGTAATATCTGTAATAATAAGTATATAATATGTACATATTTTTTAGGGTTCCGTACCTCAAAAGGAAAAAAACGGAACCCTTATAGGTTCACTTCGTTGTCCTTCTGTCTGTCCGTCTGTCTGTCTGTCTGTCAGTCAAGACTCATTTTCTCATGAACGTTTGGAGGTATCAAGGCATTAAATACGTAGGCCTAGCGGTCCCTTAGCTCTAAAAAATCAAGCTTCTAATTCAACGCAATAAAAAAATACGGCGATTTATGTGACATGTATTAATTTAGTTGACAGTTTTCTGTTGCCAACAAACTGCTTTGCAGTTTGGCAGATGTAAACATTTTCGTAAAACTTGGGTGTCACCACGAATAAACGGAAAAATTCCGAATATCGTTAATTTGTAGTTGGTTAGGTAGTCGTTTTTTTCGATTATAATCTTATATTTGCAGTTGGAATATTGAACCCTTTATTGTGCGTGATCCGTCACGCACTTGGCCGGTTTTTTTAAGTAATTTATTTTACTCAGACACGTTGTGAGCTGCCTGATGTATTTTCAGAATCTTTTATACTCGTATAACATTATATTGTGGTAATCCATAGTTATTTACAACAGGGTTTGCACATTTTGTTCCTGTATTTCAGTAGCTAACCCATTATTTGAGGAACAAGTGTATGTAGTATATGAAATTCCTAACTTGCTCCACCTGCCTTATTTTTCTTGAATTTTCAGTTGTAAGTAGATAATAATGAAGTCAATTTATATTTTGTTTTATACTGTTCCAAACAAAGCGAAGATGTTCTCCAGATCTTCTTAAACTCAATAAATTATCTTCAAAGTTTTGATACAAACTTTAGTAACAGCTTTTCCAACACTAATTTTACATTACCCATTAATTAAAATTCTCATTAAACCATGTTATCCAATGGAAAAAATCCAAAACTTCGTCATAAAATACTTAAATTGTTTCTTTTGTCGTTTGTTTTAAATTTTAAGAAATTATTATCGATTGATTTGTCATTTTTCAATAAAATATCTACAAAATCTTGAAAGAGGCACTGTATTACCTATTTAAAACAACTTAGGTACTCGGTCAAGTAGACTCATTCCATTCCCGTTTGTACTAACACTACACGACGCCTAAGTGTATTGCCTAAATAAAAGTGCTAAGGTCAGCGCCGACGACGGTTGAAAATCCAACAGAACACCTTTATTACGCTAAGATTATGCATGATGCTGAGATACTCGTAGGAAGCCTTTTTGGCATCGCACAAGTCTTGTTTTTTTTTTTTTATATTGTTAGTTTTAATTTTAAATGCTATTTTTATATTTCTTATGCGTGTCCCAAATAAAATATTTTTCTTTCAGTATTTCTTTCTTTATTAGGGATTAAGTTTTAGGTGTCGTGTACGTGTAGTGTTTGTTAGTGAAAATGAGCATTATTCATCATCATTGACAGCCTTGTACCTACTTCGACTGCATATAGGGCACAGGTCTCGTCCCTTTCACACTTCCCTTGGCTATATTAGATTAGTTTAATGTAATTAGTGACATGGAAACCCTACGCAGGCGTGGTAGCAATAAAATAGAGTATACTCTTGTTTGTAAGTCCATCTTGAAGGTAAACAGAAGGAAAGGACATCAGTCATAGTGTTTACTTTTTTCACATTCGTAAGTAATTGGCGTAATAATCTTAATCTTATCAATAATCCTCGCCTTTATAGAGTTAAAAACCTGCCAAGTGAGTGTCGGACCACGCACGGGTTCCGTAGTTAGGATGAATTTATCCCAAAAACAAACTTAACATTGTAGTATGTGTTCCGTTTGGTGCCGGACGTAAAGAATAGCATCATCCCATTTCTTCCCGTGGGTGTCGTAAAAGGCGACTAAGGGACTTCCTAGAGAATGGGCAGCAGCGTTCTCAATGCATTTTTAAACTCATACTGCGATCGCCAACCCGCCTGCCAAGCGTGGTGATTATGGCAAATCCCCTTGCTTCTTTGGGAAAGGCCTGTGTCCAGCAGTGGATGTCTTTCGGCTGAAATGATGATGAATGATTGTAGTATTATTGGCGTATGTTTTATTAAAATATTTACATAATTTAAAAACTAATAGACTTAAAATAATAATAAAAATAAATAAATATAAAAAAGGAGGGGAAATAATCATAGGGCATTGAAAGATTCTTCCACATCGCTGTCAACAGGAAAAGTGCCCAAAAGGCTGGCAGCATTGCCACGTTGTATGGCAATGCTGATTCTTTGGCCAAAAAAATAGGCCCGCCCTCTGGTCACGTGAGGAGTCGACCAACCGCTTGGAAAATTGAAAAACATGTTCTCCCATACATCCATAATACGTCACGGTCAATTCTCTAACTACAAATGTAAGTTAGTCGGATATTACTCGTTAACTTGTAGAGCATAACTTAAGAGCGTTTACGACGTACGGCATTTCATACAAACTTTCAAGTCCTTGTTTTTCGAAATGACTGAACAGATTTTAATGAAACTTCATACGCATAAGCAAGATACAAAGGTCTAAAAGTAAAATACAAAAGTTTAAAATCGTTATATATACTACTGCCATGAATTTATTCACATACTTATCCAAAAACAACCATTTACGTGGCACACTTGACTATTATTTTAATATTATTACTAATATCTTTATTTTAAGACTTTTTCGGCGTAGTTAATATGTATACCCATGCCAAGTCTTTGAGCTAAGCCGCGGACAGACAGACAGATGGACATGGCGAAACTATAAGGGTTCCTTATTGACAACGGAACCATAATAAAGAAAATAAATTAAAAGGCTAACTTAAACTAGCGTTAGCACTTTGTACAGACTGAAGTTTTTTATAACGGTAATGAATTAAATCATATATGAGGAAGTTTGTTTAGCAGTATTTTAAATTCAATTTAGAGTTGAGTTAAACTGTAATCAGAGTCTAATCATTTTCTCTAATTAACAGAGTAGGTATAGAACTATAGACTATTAGGACATAATTAGATTCTAAAAATGAAACCACTACATGTTTACTTTAAAGTTATCGACAACAATTTTTTAAATAAATAAAACAAAGGACCCAAACATTTACAAATAATATATTTAAGGCATATTATAGAACAGAAAAACGGAAAAGACAAAGACTTAAGTTACAATACCTTTGTTATGAGCTTTCACAAAGCTAACAATAGGCTGAGCTTTCCCTTATCCGACCCTTTTTCAAGAGCTTTTCTTTATGTAAGGACTTTAACTCTGAATATAGCTAACCACATCTTTGGGGCTGCCGTTAAGATGCCCTACGAAAGCTCGCTTGGGGAACATATTTTGTTATCTGATATAAAACGGTTTGGGTCATAAAATGGAGGAAGTAGTAGATAATATCAAAGTTGACTAACTTGTGTCTATACATTGACGTTTTTACATTGTGTTTTGTTAAGGTTATATTTGGTTATATGTTTAATAAATAAATAAATATTTTTTGCGAAAATCTAACTAACCAATAATTGTAAAATTACAAATCAATCAATCAATCGGTCGGCTTCCGGTCTAACTGGATCCAGCTGAATACCAATATTTTACATGGAGCGACTGTCTATCTGACCTCCACAACCCAATAACTGAGTAATAGCCCTTGGTAGGAATGGTTGTCAGACTTTTGGGCTTCTGTCAAAGATGCACCAGTGACAGCCGGGATCAACGACTTTACGTGCTTTCCGAGGCACGTGGAGGCGTCTCGATATGTAATTATGGTCTCCGATCCACGGACCAACCCCGGTAAGCGTACGTTAACCTTATACCGTGCAGCTTACTTAGCATTACTTAGCCACGAACTCCTCCAAAAAATAAAATACAAGAAAAACTAAAATGCAATATTCCTAATTTAAACAAAATTATTATTAAAATTATCTAAAAATTAAAATTTATAATACGCAAGCCGTGTTTCCAATGCAAAAATTACGAACTTCTATTTAAACAAACTTTCTTGCCCTATTTAACCCCTTTAACATAATCAGCCTATAATAATTCCACTGCTGGGACTCAGACCTCTCCTTGGTGAGAGGGTGTGGGCTGTAATCCACCACGCGGGTCCGGTGCAGGTTGGTAGATGTCACATGTCGAATTTTTGGTTCTAGGACATGTCGGTTTCCTCACGATGTTTTCCTTCACCATTTTGAGAGCAGTGGTGATGAAATTATTTACACACAGTAAATTGTCTGCCTGGGTTCGAACTCACGACCTACAAATCGTAAATTGGGGCCGTTACCACTGGGCCACCACTGCTCTATATATCAATTAAACCCCTTTAGGGATGATTATTTATAAATCCTTCCATAATGCTCACTTTCGTTATAGGTACGTAGGTACGTTTAACTCTTGCAAAATTTCATGTTTTTAGACACAGCGGTTTAGGCTGTGCGTTTTCTGTCAGCAAATTAGCTAAGTAGATAACGGCAAAATTTAGTATTTTAGAATATAGCTACATTTACATAAATATCAGGCTTGGGATTTATGAAGTATGCTGTAGTCTAAAATAAATTAATCTGTTTACTATATCTCTCCTCTCAAAGAACATTTTTATATTCAGGTAAGCTTATCAAGAAACATGAAAGTTAAAAAAAAACACGAATGGTATGCCATGCTCCAATTTAATTAATTGTGCCACGTTATACCGGCATTTCTTAAAAATTCCACAAATATATCGTCCCACACAAATAACCTAATTCTCTAACGAAATAATCAAGAGAAAATAAAAATTACGGGAAAATAGAAACATAATATATTATATTTTGTCAGCATCATCATCATCACCCTGCCCGTCTTCTCAGATTCATCTCTATCAGCCGTCTTCATCCCTTTTCTATCCATGGAGGTAATTTATTACCTAACTATTACAGAATTTTTGTAATACTTAGGTAATATTGAATATACTTTAATTTCTATCAGCCGTCTTCATCCCTTTTCTATCCATGGAGGTAATTTATTACCTAACTATTACAGAAATTTTATAATACTTAGGTTATATTGAAAATACTTTTATTTCTATCAACCGTCATCATCCCTTTTCTATTCATGGAGGTAATTTATGACCTAACTATTACAGAACTTTTGTCATACTTGGGTAATATTGATTATACTTTCATCTCTATCACCCGTCATCATCCCTTTTCTATCTATGAAGGTAATTATTATCGAACTATTAGGTACAGATTTTTTGTAATACCTACTTAGGTAATATTGAATATACTTACTTAATTAGTAGGTACCTATTTACCTAGGTTTACCCCCTTTTTTTTTTTTTTTTGGGTGGGAAATTATCAAATAACTTCTCCCGCTCTGGGCTGAGCGGGAGGGCGTGTCAGACTTTTACTGACTAAAACCCACCCGTGTTCCTTCCGTTGCCTGTGTGCCGGGGCCACGATATCCCTTTCGGACAAACTCGCAACCCCGGCAGGCATTGGCCCTAACGGACCCCGTCAGTTGGTGCTGACATCTCTTTGAGGCGCGCGTGAAACACAACGCGCCGTCGACCCGGGCCTGGTCCTTATCGGACGGCGAGCTACCCATCGCTCACCGTCCGCAGGCCCGCGCCTACGGTGGCCGGAAATCAGCTTGTGACTCCCGACGCCCGGGGCGTCTCCTGCGGCGGCTAAGGGCGTGAGGGCGCGAACCCTGCCTTACCCTTACGCGTTCCGCCTCCTCCTTCGCGAGCATTACTGCTTCGCAGAAGGAGGTGACGGCCTCCCATGCACTCTCGCTCCGAACCATGGCCTGAACCAGGGCCGGACGCGAGAGATCGCTGCCGCCGATCGCCTCCGTGAGGACACGGCGGTGCTCCGCCCAAGCCGGGCAGACCTCCACCGTATGCTCCACCGTGTCTTCCGGGCGATCCACACAGTGGTGACACCCGGACGTTTCCTCCCGCTTTATCCTAAACTGGAACCTCCCGATAGGTTTACCCCCTGAGTTTGCTTCGCCATTTCTTCTCAGGGGTAGTCAGATACGAAATGTCGACTTCATCTAGCTTCTTTTTTTTTTATTTATAATATGACGAGTAAAAGTGATTCCGACATCCTATTTACAGAATAAACAATTTCATTTCATTTCTAATCAATATTTGCAAGCGCAGTCGTCATTATGATTTATAAGTTACTTTTTATTACTTTCAATTATTACTGAGAATACTGATTATGGAACCATAAACTGAGTTAGGTTCCTAATAATTATAACATTCACTTTAGAATTCATAATTAAAATTTTCATTTTATTCAAACATGTGATAAACCTACCTACCTATAATTGTTTTAATTTCTATTATTTATGTAGGCTACATGTACCTAACACAGCTGCATGTATTATTGGTAAATAATTTAACTATAGTCGTCAAAAACTTATAAGTTTATCAAGCAAGAGATAGATGTAAAAGATCGGTTTTAGCGATAAGACCGCCCATTGTGTCACCAAAAATAATAAAATTTCAACATTTATATCTGTAATTTATAAGATATACTTTAATAAAGAGTATTCTATTCAATTGATTGTAATTATTGTCCACTTATAACATTATTAATTATTGTACTTCAATTTTAATATTTCTACACCGGCAACGGTAGTATATTATTATGTCAAGCTCTTAATGTACAGACAGCACATCAAGCTACTACAATCTGTCAAATTTCTTTAGTAGATTTTCAACTTTATTGCTCTATCTTAAGGTTCAAGGTTGATTGGGAAAATCACCATCAAAAAACACATTGGGGTAGCTTGACCTGCTGGCGTCTGTACCATATACTCAGAAATAAATATATTATATTATAGGCCAAAATCTAATCTCATCTAACTAGTCTATTATCTTCCCACTTGCACTAACGAGCTATAATCATAAAAACCTTACAAAAGTAGCTACTCTTCTACAAAAAAACATGATTAGCACGATAAAAGCAAAGAGGAAACGCAAAGCACAGCAAAACAAACAAACGACATTGATTAGTACAATTGTGTACACTTTTTATACCTAAACCTGAGGCCCTTCTCATATAAATAAAGGTAATCACGCAAACGCAACACAATACAACATTAAAAGAAAAAAGTAATTATTGTGAGGCTAAAGTAAAAAATGCTTTCAGAACATATTTTCAGTAGGTTACTACGCATTTTTCCCGCCCACCATAATTCTTGAGTAGCATAAAAATACGGCACAGGTAACCGTTTCAGGTAAATTTTCTTTTTTTTTACGCTCTAGATTGAAATGGAATTCTATTCCAAAGTAATTTGCGATTATTTAGTCTTGTACCGTCAGTAGCTAAATAAGTGAAAACGTTTTCTTCAAAACGAATAATTGGAAATCGCATGTTTATATAATATCTAATCTACTTAATAAAAACCGGCCAAGGCGTGTAGGACAACGCACAATGAGCGGTTCCGTAGTTGGGATGAATTTATCGCAAGAACAAAAGTAACATCGTAGGTGAAAGACGTGTTTCCTGATACATTCCAACTGCAAATGTAAGTTTGTAAGCACAATTGAGTGATTTACCATGTTATTTTAAGACTTCTTATAGGTTTTTCTGTATCTACATATAAGTAATGAGCTATTTTCTGTATTTCTACTTAATACAGGGTTATTTTTAAAACGTCAATATCATCTTAAGGGGTCATTGTACTCATCATTATGAACAACCAACTTTTACTAAGGGACCTAACCTAAAATCGCGAAAAAAGAAAAAGCTGTTCCCTAAATTTAAGTTTGAATAATTCGTTAAAATGTAGGGAACAGCTGATTTTTTTTTCGGTGATTGTTGTTCATAATGATGAGTACAATGACCCCTTAAGAGGTTATTGACGTTTTAAAAATAACCCTGTAAATGATAAATGATTTATTTTCTGTAAGTAGGTTTGTACAAACACTTTTACACGTCAAACATATTTAAAAAAACAAAAAAAAACTAGATGAGGTCGGCGTTTCGTAACTGACTACTCTGAGAATATATGTTTATGTACCTACCCGTTACTACTTAATATTATTATCAAAGATATAAATATTTATGTCTAGATAGACAGTCAACGCTGTGAACTCGTCGAAAAAAATTGCGTTCAACTGTTGGCCGCAAAATGCACACACACTAGTAAGTACCTATAACACAATGACAGCACAATGACTTGGGGCAACAGTAAGACGTAACTGTCTCGCACACCAGCCTATCAAAGTTGGCCTGTTTGTTTTAGTTCTTTTGCAGAGCGACACTATCTAGACACTAAATGTCTGGAATCTGTAACTTGTTCTGTTGTTTTTTATGTTTTTACGACTAAACTATTGCACGAACTTTGGTGTGGTCTATAGAGATGTCTTGAACTCAGTTCCAGTTAAAAACCAGCGTCAGGCACTAGTTGTCTGGCATTTTTGCTGGGCCTTTTTGGCACAGCCGTGAGGCACATAAATTGTGTGCCCTGTTAGTCTGTGCTAAATAAATGTATTTCCTTCTTTTTTTTTTTCTTCTTTAACTCTGAGGCAGGATAATTTTGTTTACGCAACCTAGAAATAAAATGTGGTGTTGAAATTTGTATGATAAATTCCGAAATAATCATATTCAAAGTCAAGGGCAAAAAAAGCTCCCACTTTAACTAAAAACTTAATGCCAACGTAATTACCCAGATCCTATGAAAATGACAAAATTACGTTATCACTTTTGACGCTCGCGATGACTGTACAAAGTTAATTAAGTTCGTCACTTGACTCTTCAGTGGCGTCTGAAGGAATTTTCCACGACAAACTAATCAGTAATTTAGGCTACAGTAAAGATGTAAGTAGATACCAAGACCAACAGATTAGATGGTAGGTACTTGTTACAAGTAGGTATTTATTATCAAGGATGACGAACACTTTTCTTATAACTCACTTACGTGGTTTATCATTACTGCCATGCAATAATGCTTTAAAATTCTGTTGAATTTATTACAGATACGTACGTTGATACTAATTTATGAATTAAGGACAATTATATGACTCATTAACAAATGTTCGGCTTATGTACTTTCTCTATCAGAAACATTACCTATACTTTTATTATCACTTTATCATAGGTATTGTTAATTAAAAAAATATCTTTATTGCAAACCACATGGTCCTTAGAAAACACAATAAAACAAAAAAATTTAGTTACTTGTAAAAAAAGTATAGTTATAGTTACAAAAAAAATACTTACATACAAACAAATAAACACATACAAAACAAAACAAAAACAACAAACGACAATGTTAATATACACATACATAGTACATACATACAAAAACTCACGCCTTTTTCCCAGGGGGGTAGGCAGAAACTGCAGAGCGCGGCCACCAGCTACGTTCCTTAGGTGCTTACTCCTTGTACTTCATTTATTCATAAAATTTACGTTCTGAATACATCTGGGAGCCAAAAATGGACGCTTTGGCAGAATCATGCGTGCAATTCATACAGCCCGCAATTCATCTGTTTGACAGCTGCTATTTGACATTAGACTTCACTATATTAATTCTTAATTTGTGGACTATTTTACGAAACTCCTTACACAACTGTCAAACAGATGAATTGCGGGATATGAATTGTACGCAGATCATAGTATGATTCTGCGAAAGCGTCCATTTTAGGCCCCCAGGTCATACACGGACGCTAGCGCTGGTTGTTTAATTACTTGATAATATTTCAGAAGACTTAGTACTTAAAGGTATGAAATATTTCCGTTTTCAATTATTGTTTATGATTATGTAGATTGTAGAGTGTCTCGCCATGGACTCGCCACACCTCCACATTCAATTCAATGGAAACCTCATACAAACGGAAATTACTATAAATACAAGTGTATTGACATGAATCAATCAATAACCGAGTGCAAAGTGTGTTAACGCCTTTAATAAGCGCTAAACGACCATCAGCAGGTTACACGTACAGGGTGTAAGGGACAGCCCTCCGCAAATTAACAGGGTGCATTCAGGTCCTTATTTTGAATCATATTCCACTGAAAATTTTCTCAGGAAAATTTTATTTTTTTTATCGTAATTTCAGTTACTATTCCTTTATTTCAATGTAAAATCACATTCTCTGTACGCAGTACTCCATTAATGTAAATAACACAGCTAAAATAAAAAAATCTGCAATGGATGTTGAAATTCTCTAATGAACGACGCCTGAAATCAGCGAGCGCGGCCGTCCACCCCGCCGCAACAAATCAGGTTCATTGGATTCCCATAACGTTCCTGAAATAATTTCATGCACCGGTCATCTTAGTACGATATACTGAATTCACCCCATCAGTCTGCGGAGGGCTGTCCCTTACACCCTGTATACATCTCTACGTTTACGTCGACCGTTCGAGAATTCTCAATATGGCTCCCGCATACAGGCGAGATGTGGCTCTTGTAGAATAATTTCTATGAAATCTCCATGGAAATGGTTCTACTAGAACCGCATTGCACCGTCGCGTCGCGCCTGTCTGCAGGAGCCTTTGTTAATGTTATTGTGTTATGTAAGTATCCATAGAGTTTCTTGCCCGTTCTTCTCCCTAAGAACCTAACTAGGCATTGAAATGGGCAACTAGATTCATCTTTCTGAATGACTTTGTTAATGTTATTGTGTTATGTAAGTGTCCATAGAGTTTATTGCCCGTTCTTATCCATAGGAACCTAACTAGGCATTGAAATGGGCAACTAGTTTCATCTTTCTGAATGACCAACTCCACTTTTGAATTGTAAAACAATCCAAAGTGCTTGTAAATGATTAATTCAAATAAATGCTTTGAGCTTGCTTGAGTTTGATCAATCGTACCCCTGGGCCTTACCTATAATATTCCTAGCTGCAAATGTGCATACAAATCATAAAACTTTTTAATGATAGTATAGTGTAGATTCTCATCAACTCCTTAATTTCTGCAAAAAACTAACTTACAGGAAAAACCGTCTCTAAAGTCATAAATAAAATTAAATGACAATCAAGAAAACTCAATTGACTTGAACCAATCAATCAACCTTTATACAAGCTCAAATAAGCGTTACACTTAATATCTGTATACGTCAGAATGTTCCAGAGGGAGCGATGCCTTGCGATGCTATTGAGTTATCGATCGGTACCCTGAGCCCTGATAAAGTTCCAGACTGAACTCAACTCTAAAGCTCGATTTACGCGGGGTGATTTAATTGCCTGTGGGCTGTGGCATACTCATACTATAAGTTGGAGCAACAGTAGAAGTTGCACCGTCTCAACTAAGTATATACCATAAAAACGTGAAATAATCAAACACACACTTTTATTCTACAACTAAAACACAGAAACTACTTACAGACTTAACATCGCATCTTTTTTTAAACACGATATAATATATCAAATATCGGAAATATCGGATTTGTACGAACCCTGGTCTAAATAGTATTTAGACGATGCAAGTTATTTGTAGCTTCAATTTTATGGTATGCCAGAGGCAAGAAACTTGCATCGAGTAAATGGGGCTTTCGGATAAAATACAGAGACAAATCGTAAACTTACACTTCCGACTCTATGGCCCGTATTTATAGAGCGTTACTCAGTACTCAAGCATTACTTAAGACTAGTTTCAAACAATCCAATGGCTTGAATCTAGTCTTAAGTAATGCTTGAGTAGGTACTGAGTAACGCTCTATAAATACGGGCCTATATCTTTCAAAAATCGTGCATTTTGGCATGATTTTGACAGATCAAGTTTCATCTTTGTATCTTACCGTAAGTTAATGTCCTTTCATTCCTCGATTTCGAATCGTTTAAATCTTTTATGTTAATGCAGAGCAACACCTATCCAAAACTGCTTTTGAAGTCATAAATAACAACCAATATACATACATACATATAGGTACATACATAAACTCACGCCTTCTTCCCATGGGGGTAGGCAGAAACTGCAGAGCGCGGCCACCAGCTACGTTCCTTAGGTGCTTACTCCTTGTACTTCATTTATTCATAAAATTTACGTTCTGAATACATCTGGGAGCCAAAAATGGACGCTTTGGCAGAATCATGCGTGCAATTCATACAGCCCGCAATTCATCTGTTTGACAGCTGCTATTTGACATTAGACTTCACTATATTAATTCTTAATTTGTGGACTATTTTACGAAACTCCTTACACAACTGTCAAACAGATGAATTGCGGGATATGAATTGTACGCAGATCATAGTATGATTCTGCGAAAGCGTCCATTTTAGGCCCCCAGGTCATACACGGACGCTAGCGCTGGTTGTTTAATTACTTGATAATATTTCAGAAGACTTAGTACTTAAAGGTATGAAATATTTCCGTTTTCAATTATTGTTTATGATTATGTAGATTGTAGAGTGTCTCGCCATGGACTCGCCACACCTCCACATTCAATTCAATGGAAACCTCATACAAACGGAAATTACTATAAATACAAGTGTATTGACATGAATCAATCAATAACCGAGTGCAAAGTGTGTTAACGCCTTTAATAAGCGCTAAACGACCATCAGCAGGTTACACGTACAGGGTGTAAGGGACAGCCCTCCGCAAATTAACAGGGTGCATTCAGGTCCTTATTTTGAATCATATTCCACTGAACATTTTCTCAGGAAAATTTTATTTTTTTTTATCGTAATTTCAGTTACTATTCCTTTATTTCAATGTAAAATCACATTCTCTGTACGCAGTACTCCATTAATGTAAATAACACAGCTAAAATAAAAAAATCTGCAATGGATGTTGAAATTCTCTAATGAACGACGCCTGAAATCAGCGAGCGCGGCCGTCCACCCCGCCGCAACAAATCAGGTTCATTGGATTCCCATAACGTTCCTGAAATAATTTCATGCACCGGTCATCTTAGTACGATATACTGAATTCACCCCATCAGTCTGCGGAGGGCTGTCCCTTACACCCTGTATACATCTCTACGTTTACGTCGACCGTTCGAGAATTCTCAATATGGCTCCCGCATACAGGCGAGATGTGGCTCTTGTAGAATAATTTCTATGAAATCTCCATGGAAATGGTTCTACTAGAACCGCATTGCACCGTCGCGTCGCGCCTGTCTGCAGGAGCCTTTGTTAATGTTATTGTGTTATGTAAGTATATACCATAAAAACGTGAAATAATCAAACACACACTTTTATTCTACAACTAAAACACAGAAACTACTTACAGACTTAACATCGCATCTTTTTTTAAACACGATATAATATATCAAATATCGGAAATATCGGATTTGTACGAACCCTGGTCTAAATAGTATTTAGACGATGCAAGTTATTTGTAGCTTCAATTTTATGGTATGCCAGAGGCAAGAAACTTGCATCGAGTAAATGGGGCTTTCGGATAAAATACAGAGACAAATCGTAAACTTACACTTCCGACTCTATGGCCCGTATTTATAGAGCGTTACTCAGTACTCAAGCATTACTTAAGACTAGTTTCAAACAATCCAATGGCTTGAATCTAGTCTTAAGTAATGCTTGAGTAGGTACTGAGTAACGCTCTATAAATACGGGCCTATATCTTTCAAAAATCGTGCATTTTGGCATGATTTTGACAGATCAAGTTTCATCTTTGTATCTTACCGTAAGTTAATGTCCTTTCATTCCTCGATTTCGAATCGTTTAAATCTTTTATGTTAATGCAGAGCAACACCTATCCAAAACTGCTTTTGAAGTCATAAATAACAACCAATATACATACATACATATAGGTACATACATAAACTCACGCCTTCTTCCCATGGGGGTAGGCAGAAACTATAGAACGCCACCTGCTCGCTCCTTACATACTCCTTTTGCTTCGCCTTTCCATCTGCTCATACACGCACGCCGGTTGCGAGTACTACACACTTGACCTTTCTGAAGAACATCACCAATTAGGTACTTACTTTATGTCCTCCTAGGGCGTCCCTCCTTCCACTCACCTCTGCTTTATAAATACCTCTGGTTAGTAGCCTTTCACTCATCCTCTCAACGTGACCAATCCACAGCATACTCTTTTAAATTTCTGTCACTACATCTTCTTTCTACAACCAATATAAGACTATTCAAATGAACCTCTAAATAAACAAGTGCAAAGTGTGTTAATTAACAATTAGGTACATCTCTGTACGTCGGGAAGTTCGACTCAGTTCGAGAACAGTCATAAGTGAAGCCATTGAGTGATCCATCTGACCCCTGGTAATATTCCAGGTTGCATTTAGTCTGTGTTTACTGCCTAATTGCCTATTATACCTACTCGAAAGTTGTTGTCGTATTGAAAGTCTGATCACTGAGGTGTCAGGTTGATAAATGAGTGAAATTGATTAATATGATAGTGTTTAACGGCTAAGTTGAGGGTAGTTTCATGGTTAGATCGGATCTTTTAATTTCGATTTTGAGGTTTGATGAGCTTTGGCGAGCACGGGGCCTAAAATGGACGCTTTGGCAGAATCATAATATGATCTGCGTACAATCCATATCCCGCAATTCATGTTTGAGTTTTGTATGGAGTTTCGTAAAATGGTCCACAAAATACGAATTGCTCTATTGAAGTCTAATGTCAAATAGCAGCTGTCAAACAGATGAATTGCGGGATGTATGAATTGTACGCAGATCGTAATATGATTCTGCCAAAGTGTCAATTTTAAGCCCACAGATCTAATGTAGATTAGGTGAAGGTCTAATAAAATAGCTCACACTATGTATAACGGGTCATCGTCACCATCATATCAGCCGAAAGACGTCTACTGCTGGACATAGGCCTCCCCCAAGCACCGCCACTTCGACCGGTTCTGTGCTTCCCGCATCCAGCGGATACCTGCAGCCTGTTAATCGGGTGTACTTAAATATTTAACGAAGCAGAGAGTCACTTGTGCAGTTGTTCTTCCCGATGGTATGATTTTTTTTGTGCTGGCCGTACCGGAAAGTCAACGTTCCAACTTTTTTTTGAATTTTTTTTTTTTCCAACATCGGGGACGAAGGTGTTAAATGTTAGGTATAATTTAACTCTAAATACTTTTTAAATTATATACTCTTTAAATACGATACCTGTACCGTAAGTTGCATGCACTCATATGTACAGAGCGTTGCGTGCGTCAATGCGCACTAACGTAAACAGCGAATTTTCACACCAAAAATACAAATCGTTTCCCAGCAATTATTTTTGCATAAAGTTACTTAGTTTGATGTAAAGAATGCGTAGATGACGGCTTGGTTCACATCCTGTATAGTACTTTTAGATTTTTCCTAAAAGTTTTCACATTGTGCGACTTTAGTCTATGGAAATGGTAGCTTAGTGTAAATAAATGATGACTAGTCTAGTTGTCGCAAGCGCTACTGCTGAGCGTAAGTTCGTGGGTTCGATTCCCGGGTCAGGTAAAGTGTTATTGGGGTTTTCCATGAGGAATTTCTCAGTAGCAGCCCGAAGTCTGGTTTTGTGCCCGGTTGATGGCAATAGGCTCGCCCCCTATTACATTACATGATACTTATACATAACTGGAGAAATATGAGTGTACTAAGGTATACCTTAGTCCGTTTGGTGCCGGACGTAAAGAATAGCACTATCCCATTTCTTCCCGTGGTGGGTGACGTAAAAGGCGACTAAGGGACTTACTAGAGAATGGGCAGCAGCGTTCTCTATGCATTTTAACCCCATACTGCGATCGCCAACCCGCCTGCCAAGCGTGGCGATTATGGCAAACCCCCTAGGGGAGGCCTATGTCCAGCAGTGGACGTTTTTCGGCTGAAATGATGATAGGTATACCTCTGCCTTACCCTTCATTTTCCAAAAAATAATAATAACATCACGCTTGTCGGAATGACAAGCGTGATGTTATTATTATTTTCGTTGAACTCTTACATCGTTCGTGAATGTGCCAATCTTCGTTCCTGCTCTGTGCAAGGCCTTTGCAACAAAATATACAGAAAGAATCAATAAAATCTACCTTTCTTTAGGAGTAATAAACATTCGTTTGTTTTTTATTAAGATGTTTTACTCCTGCCTCTAATGTGCCTCAATTGCCAGAATTTGACCGCCAAGTTTAGTGATGCGGACATTCCTCGTTACATCGTTAAAATCTTCTATTTTCGTTGACAGTACACGTGGCCAATATTGTATACACGTAGGATTTGTAATGTTTTCTTCAGCGAGCGCCAACTTTTATGTGCCAATTTATCAGAAACTTTTCCTCGTTAATCTTTTCATTATGTACGGGTAGGTATTGCTCAAAACCGTTAGGTATGGTAATGCGTTACGATGACAAAGTGTTAGGTGTTAAATAAAAAATATGTTTCAAAATAAGCTTTATATTTAAGTGTTTAATAGTTGGAAATCACCAGATCAGACATCGTTGACAATACATGCAATTTTGAAAGTGTTTGCAAACAATATGAATGATATATAAGATTTTGAATTTGGTATTGTATAAAACTACAGCATACATCTAAAAATTTAAACATGCCTACCTAACTACCTAGTGGCAGTTCAATAGCTGTGAGGAACTTTCGTAAGCAAACGAAATAAACACATCGATACACCGCTCCTTGATGCCCTCATCAAAATCTCATCGAGATATGCCTTAATTATAGAATTGTATGATACATCTTACTTTTACTTATATCACTATTATCGATTTCAGTTTCACTGATAGATAATTCTATTAACAAAGCTGGTCCAATTGCAGTCACAAGATAACATCATAATAAAATCAAGCGAAATCATAACAAAATTGTTTGTAAAACAAGGGCGAGCCCCATTCATATATAAATAAATTATCATTGTATTAATCCATGGATGACTACAATACAACACTGCTTACATCAATATCGACAGTTTGCACTACGTGTACGTGTAGGTACCTACATTAATATAAAGGTACTCTTATTACAACTACAGTACAAATATTATAACAAATGTCTCATACTCCATCGTATTGAATTCAATGTTTTCAATTCTTTACCAATCGCCAAATGAAGCTGCTGCTGAATTTCAATTAAATTCCCAAAGACTTACAATTTCTCAACAAATTTTAAACTAAACGAATACAATGTGTTGGTAAACAATACAATGATGTAAAAAAATATTACTATAAGGACTCTCACAAACAATAGGTAAAACTGAATGCAATTTCCCTTTCAGCGTAAATAAATAAATCCCCGTTACTTACAAATAACGAATCACAGATACCCTTCGCAAACTGCCATTAACTAATCTCTATAGTGACCACCGGGGTGATTTTTCAAATAATACTCATCAAACCCCAGGGTGTGCTTAAACTAAACGCAGTCTTAAAATCCATACAACGTACTTTCATATTACAACCTAAATCTGACAACCTGATCTTTATGATTTAAACTGTACGATGACGACTAACAAACATGCAACAGTTAAGGAAAGCGAATCAAATGTATGACAACTAAAACTTTTGCATTGTGTCGGTGTAACTTCAAACATTAGGTTCTCAGCATCCGAAAGACCTTAGGCGGTTAGTTAGCACATTCATAAAATGTCTACTCATCTCTTCGTATTCACTATCGGGAACATATCACAGATAGTGTGTCGGCGCGCTCGGGCCGGGCTCGCCGCACGGTCACAGGTAGGGCACGCACGCGCCACAGCGCGAGTGCCGCTCGGGGGACTCAGCGCGCGCCCTGCACACAAGCACGCGTTAGCTCACGAGCTCCTCTCCTCGCGCTTCGAATCCGAGCGGCCGAGGGCTCGCTTCAACTTCTCCACCAACCTGCTGTGGAACTTTTCCTCGCGCGCGACGGTCTTGGGGCTAGCCGAACCCTTGCTGGGGCTGTCGGCGGTGCGCAGCGAGGCGCGCGATGGCGGTGCGCGACAATACGACAGCGAGCGCATGGCGGGAGCGCTGCGGTGCGGGCTCAGCGTATGCGCGCGCGCTGGCAGCGCCGGGCCCTCCGAGCGTGACTCCGACACCTTGCGCACGCGCCCGCCTAGCGCCGCCTTCTCTGCGGACTCGGCCACCCGCCGAGTCCGATTCGAGTTGTACAGGTCCCAATCTTTCTTCACTACAGGCATCATGAACGCCATCTCGGCGGCGGTGACGGTGATTCTTCGGTTTTAACGTTTTTGGTAAAATATCGCCTACGACGCAACGAAAACTGAGTCCTATCGTGGAAAATTGCTCTCCGATCGATAACTATAAACAATGATTGATGTTCACTTAACTTTTTTGGATTTCACGAAAATTGTTTAAGAGAGTAAAAATAGGAATTAATTTCAAAATTTTCCAAGGAAAGCGACAGTAGATTGCAGGAAATGCCGGCTTTCACTTCAATGTCACGCACTGATTAGGTTAGGATGTTAACCCTAGGACGAATTGCGGTAGAATGAAGTATCGTGAAAACACAGTCTGATTATATGGAAAATATTGGCGCCACCGTCGCGACGGATAATAAATGAAACCAAACTCTATCACTGTTGACTTGTTATCTGATTAGTAGGTACAACAAGAACTATAGTCTGTTATAAATAAAAAAATTATGAATCAGTTATAGATCAATATTCTACGTAATTATTGATGACCGAAAATATACTAGAGATATCAACAATAACGAATTACTAATAGTAAACAAACCATGAGTCTGTCTACTCGTCAATAGATGGTGGTAAATAATAGTTTCGCTACTCTGCAAGAGATGGCGCTTAAGGAGCTGTTACTTTATAACAACGCCATCTTGAATCAAATTACGTTAAACCGAGTTAACCCTTCAGAAGGAACAGCTGTTTTCATTATTTAGCAAGTGTAAACAAACGTTTTGCCAATTTATAGGTAATAATCCTCACGTCATAGTGCACTTTTATAATTCTTTACATGACGATATTGTCGAGAAAATACACGTCACGGCATCACAACAACACAGGGAAGTAAAATGTATGGAAATAGCCGCTATTAAATTTTGATCCACGTTAACGGTAGAACGTGCACGTATTTCCATACATTTCATGGACATGGAAGTGGACGTCCACGACATTAT
Source organism: Tiliacea aurago (assembly GCA_948098905.1). Classification (NCBI taxonomy): domain Eukaryota; kingdom Metazoa; phylum Arthropoda; class Insecta; order Lepidoptera; family Noctuidae; genus Tiliacea; species Tiliacea aurago. The sequence continues at coordinate 16,535,163 of OX402591.1, read as the reverse complement.
CGTTACGTTAGAAATTATAAAGCCGCTAGGCGTGCCTATAAACTGGTCAATAACCCAGACTTGGCTGCTGTAGGGAATTTTCTTATTAAAAAACCAGTTAAAAACCATTTCCCGATCTTGTGATTTAACCTAATATAGAAACCCGCGCCAAGCAGCGGCGATTGGGTTTGCTGTAGCAACGAGGCAGTACGAGACTAGGACTTTTAAATTAGCTGCAGTAAAATGACTTCTTACTGTCATTTCGTCAATAACTTATAACATTGGGATTGCTGTACCAAACCAACGAGGCAGTACCAGTACCACACTATGACTTTTAAATTAGCTGCAGTAAAATTATTTCTTACTTCTACTTACGTTAATAACTTAAATATGTACAGTCATTTTAGTAATAAAAAACATTTTTAACGAAATTACAGTAAGAAGTGTCATTTTACTGCAGCTTATTTAAGACTGACTACCTATTATTTAACAGTACGTTCCGGAAAACTCATCTTTACTCGGAGTCTTTGACCCGAGCGAATTTTCCGACTCATAAATGAAAACAAAAACGATAAAAAGTAACTATACTTTATTAAAATATAACGTATGGTGATCATTGTTTATAATCGTTATTACTTTATTTACATAACCCATAGTTAACAACAGTTAGGGACTCAACATTCACTCTAGACACAAGACTATCAATTAACATTATTCGACGTAAAATAATAATTATATCACATGATTATTAGGTGGGAGAAATTAACAGATATACAATAGTTTTAATACTTTTGATCGCTACAATCGGTTAAAGTAGGTAATTAAAAAGGTACCCTTGGCTCGAACAGTCAGTATAAAAATGTATAGGCACTATTGTCGTGTCGCCAATATCCGTAATAATAGAAATGATAATCGAGAATGCATTTTAATATAATTTACATGTAAATACGCACGCACTGGCGTCGTGTTTACGCGTGGTGGTGGTGTATGGCTCACTCCCTCTCACAGACAGGAGGCGTGTGTCTCCATAGTGGGAACGTTATTGCAGATTATGCTAACACGTAAGCTGGCCATCGAGAAATACTTAACGATGAAGAAGAAATACTTAGCGTTGCGTTCTTAGGGCGAGATTCACAGACCGAACTTAGCTTTACTCGGCGCCGGCATTAGGGGCGGGGGGCGGCCGCCCGGGGCGCCGGCAACTGGAGGGCGCCGGGGCATACAGGGCGCTGCGCGCGCCAAATTAACTTAACCACTTAATTTGAATACCTATCTCTATCGATCTAAAAAAAAACTTAATTCAGCGTATTAACTTTTATGAACTTATCTCGTAGGTGTGAGTAAGTATGAGTATTCAGCACTTATCTACCACGACTAACTTTAACACGTTATAATGTCATTTTGTTGCTTCGTCTTGTCGTATCCTCGTATCCCTCACTAACTTTTAGAGGATGACAGAGAGACACACTGAGTGCCAGGCGACATTGTTTTTCATTATAAGTTTCGTGACTAACTGACACACAATAAATAAAATTTTGATAATGAATGGGTAAAATATGTTATTATTAATAAGAGGTTGAGGAGAGGAGGTCAGGTCATATCTCACCTCCTCTACATGGATGACTTGAAACTCTTTGCCCCCAACAAATTGCGACTGATCGAGCTACTGAAGGTAACTGAAACTTTCAGTAGCGCCATCAGGATGGAATTTGGTGTGGATAAATGTGCAGTCATGCATGTAAAGCGAGGGGAGATTGTGGAATCCGAGGGAACGCAACTCTCGGATTCCATACACCTTAGATCCCTCTCCTCTTCCGAAAGCTATAAGCATTTGGGTATGTCAGAAGCGTTAGGGATCAACGTTGCTGACATGAAGCAATCGCTGAAGGAGCGCTTCTTTGGTCGCCTGAAAAAGGTATTTATTAGCCTTCTTTCGGGCGGAAACAAGGTGCGCGCCTTCAACGGTTGGGTCATGCCGGTTTTGATGTACTCTTTTGGCATACTCAAATGGACTCAGACCGAACTGGACGCCCTGGATAGGAGGGTCCGTACACTGCTGACCGCAAACCGGATGCATCACCCACGATCATCGGTGATGAGACTGTATATCCCGCGGAAGTGCGGGGGTCGAGGCTTTTTAAATGCGAAGAACCGCGAGGTGTGCAGTGTCAGGGAATATTTTTTAAAAACTGAACTGGGTATGCATCGTGATGTGGTCGCAGTGGACAAGAGGCTCACCCCGCTCTCCATGGCTAAAGAGAACTGGCGCAAACCTGTAATACTTACTACCGATGACCGCAAGTAGATATGGCAAGGCAAGGAGCTTCACGGGCGCTTCTATCGGGCTCTACATGAGCCCGGTGTAGATTTCTTAGCGTCCGTATCCTGGCTACGTTTTGGAGACCTTTTCGGGGAAACCGAAGGTTTTGTCTGTGTAATTATGGACGAAGTTATCTTGACGAATAACTACCGGAGACATATTATGAAGGATGGGACGGTTGACGTGTGTCGGGCATGCCACCGTCCGGGTGAGTCCATCAGACATATTATCTCTGGTTGTTCTCGTCTGGCTAACGGGGAGTACTTGCACAGGCATAACCAAGTAGCCAGGATTATTCACCAGCAACTTGCTTTGAAATATAAACTTGTGGATTCTGAGGTACCGTATTACAAGTATGTGCCCGACCCAGTTCTCGAAAAAGACGCATGTCACGTTGTACTGGGATCGGTCTATCATCACTGACAGGACTATTGTCGCCAATAAGCCTGATGTAGTGGTGATAGATCGATTAGCGCGCCGCGCAATGATTATCGATGTTACCATTCCACATGACGAGAACCTCGTGAAAGCTGAGAAAGAGAAACAAATTAAATATCTCGACTTAGCACACGAGGTTGTTGACATGTGGAATGTGAGCTCGGCTATCATTGTGCCGATTGTCGTCTCAGCCAATGGCCTGATGGCCGAGAGCCTCGATCAACATCTCTCGAGGCTCTCGTTAGGTGGTTGGATCAAGGGCCTGATTCAGAAGGCAGTACTCCTCGATACGGCTCGCATCGTGAGGAGGTTCCTATCTCTGGAGCCCTAACCACCGGTAGCTTGGACCCTGCTTCCGCTACCGGCGGACAACTATTTTTTATATTTTTAAATGTTTTTATATACTTTTTTGATATTCTAATACCTATTTAAAAATATAATTTATATGCAAATCACTAAATAAAGGAAATAATAATAAATACCTACATGTTTGTAGTTTTCTATTAATTCAATAATAAATATGGTACAAAATTGAAAATATTTTGGTTAATTATAATGAAATTTAAAAGGGCGCCAAAACTCACATCAGTGCATCACTCGCCCGGGGCGCCTAGATACGAGTAGCTAAGGCCGGCTAGTAAACATTTCATCCGAATATGAACTTTAACACGTTTAAAACGCCCATAGGCGTAAAACTTCTATTGTGTCTCGTTCAGTGCCCTTCAACCGATTCTTTCTTCTTCATTTTTTTTATAAAACGTTGCCCCACACTAGGAATTTCTCCTGTATTGTGGGTGCGTTTACAAACATTTAAATTCACATACACAAACAGCCAGACCCGAAACAACTACTTGTAGGTCATACAAATATATGTTCCGTGCGGGAATCGAACCCGCGACACGCAGCGCAGCAGTCAATCGCTTAACTAACTGCGCCAACCGTGCCGTCCAATGACAAATGATGAGAAAAAAATTAATGATGATTAATGTTATACAATATGGTTCATATTTAGAATCACATGAGACGCTTACTTTACATATCGGAGTAAAGTCAAAGTCCGGTATATGAATCCCGCACTTAGTGCTAGGGCACACTTTTTGTTAGTTGTGTCTAACCAAGATGACTAACGATCAAAAGAAAATTAATAATAACAATAAATGTCATGGATTGGGCCCGCTAAACGTTCACAAATATCTTTATCCAATAAAGCATAACATTATTGGTGCCTAAATACTTCAGCTTATACACCGTGGCATTTTAGTCGTCTTACAACGGCAGCCCACTTCATGTATCCAATGACTACTAATCGTTCATAAAGGTAAAAAAAATATTTATTAACATTTGAATAATTAAAGAAATAAATATTATATACGTTACGAGCACAGTGCGAGCCTTGTGTTCCAAGGGCCGCGCTGAATGGAGCGCAAGGCTCGCACCGCGCTCCTAACAGGGTGTTTCAAACTACATCATGCGTCTTATTGAATAATATTAAAAAAAAAAATCAAATGTTAATAAAAAAAAATACCTTTATGAATGATTAGTATTCATTGGACTTTAATCATTGTCATTGGATTACTAGAGAATGGGCAGCAGCGTTCTCTAGGTGTGCATTTTTAAAACCATACTGCGATCGCCAACCCGCCTGCATAGCATGGCGATTATGGCAAATCTCCACCTTTTTTGGGGGAGGCCTATGTCCAGCAGTGGACGTCTTTCGGCTGAAATGATGATGATGATGAGTAGTCATTGGATACATATAATCCGCAGGCGCGATTCTCTAAGGGAAATGTTTAAGGATATTAACATCATGACGGTGCCTTGTCAATATATCTATGAAAACATCATGTACGTAAGAAAAAATTTACATCTTTTTAGTAAAAGAGACGAAAGACATCATTATAGTACTAGAAGTAGGGATTTATTAGCTCAACCAGGTTTCAGACTGGCAAAAGTAGACCCGTCTTGGGGTACTGTTTAAAATGTTATAATATAATTCCTCCCCACATACTTCAACTGAATGAGACGAAATTCAAATCTTGTATAAAACGCACACTATGCAAGCAGGCATACTTTAATTTGGGGGATTACATCGCTGATAAAAATGCTTGGCTCAATGCTGGTCCAGCTCCACAACCTCAACTAATTGATTAACATTTGAAAATACTGTTGGAGCTGCTGAAGATTTCAAAAACTATCTTTGCTTTGTATAAATTCAATCTCTTAGTATTATATAATTGCATAGCACATGTGTGAGCACTATGTACTTACTATAAAGCTACAATTTAATGAGTACTTCTTTCATTGACTTGAATGTGCCCTGGCGGCTGAGAGTATGTCATGCTCACTGTAATGTCTCGCTGATGGTGGCGGGTGTGTTGGATCATTTAGCTCCCTTCAAAATGGTTGAGTTGAATGGTGCTAATCCATGCGTCATGTTCGTGAACGGGCGCCATCAGTAGGGACTGGTCATCTCTTAGCGGCCTTGGCTTATTTTAATTTAAGTTTTGAATTGTTTTTTTTTAATATTTTTGTTACGGACGCCTTTGACGTTTTGCATCGTTTTCACATGTTTAATTTCAACACGAATGATATAACCAATATTTTGTAACCATATGTTAATTTAAAAGAGTGTCCGTGGAGTTTCTTGCCCGTTCTTCTCCATAGGTACCTACTAAGCTTTGGAATGGGCAACTAGCTTCATCTTCATGACTGACCGACCTCCTTGACAATTCAAAAGTGCCTGTAATTGGTTTAATGCTTTGAGTTTGAGTTTGACATGAAGTGGGCTGCCGTTGTAAGACAACTAAAATGACACGGTGTATAAAACAATAATGCAAGCATAAAATGGTTACTTATCTAGTGTAAAAACCAATATAAATTAAGAGATTCTAACGCTAACAATAACATTCTTTAACTCATTGGAGAAACAAAGATCATGTTTTGTAAATACAGGGTCAAACTAAATTAGCTAGCGGAACTCCGCAGACGTAGCCATATCGATATCTAATCACGACAAAATAAAAAGATTAGATGTTTTTTTTTTTGGGTCAATCATCGCTGGTAGTGTTGTTACTTGAAGTATGAGTTGAGAAAATCATGTTTAGATATATATTTATAGAAAAAAGCTTAGCTCTGCAGCTGCCGTTAGAAATTTTCGTGGTTTAACTGATTTAGAGACAGCCTGCTTAGTATACTTTAGTTATTTTCATAGTTTAATGTCATACGGTATTAGGTAGTCGGGAAATGCCGCCGATATTCAGACAATTTTTGTTTTACAAAAAAGGACAATTCGTTCAATTTATAACCTTATCTCTTCAAATTTGTCACAAACAAATTTAAAGAGATTAATATAATGACTTTAGCTTATCAATATATTTATGAAAATGTTTTGTATAAACATAAAAATATTAATCTGTTTAAAAAATATAGTGATATCCATAATGTAAATACTAGGAACAAGTACAAATTTGTTGTCCCTACAAACGCGCTTAAAAAAATTGGTGGCTCGTTTAGATGCCAGTGTATTGAGTGTATACGGTTTTATAATAAACTTCCTAGCCATATTCAAGAATTAAGCCATAATAAATTGAAATATTTTATAAAGCGGAAACTGTGCCAGAAAGCTTTTTATACTGTTAAAGACTATATTGAGGACAAAAAGGCTTGGGATTGAGCTGCTCCAATAAATTTACAGTGAATCTACTGATAGTTATCTTTTTCTATATACTTACCATTTTACATAAACAATGACATGAATATTTACTTTGTAAAGTATTATATTGTTTTAATTATTGTAAATGTGAAGACTATGTGAGTTATTGTTTATTTATGTTTTTTTTTTTCTAGGATAGTATTTATCATGGTCTGGCAGTTTGAGTAAGTTATGCGGCCTACCCAAATGTCCTTTCTTTGGTATTGTTCGTTGAATCGTTAAGCTCCTTAAGTTCTGACTTGAGCTGCACGACTACTGACAAATGCGTGCACTGACTGGACAGGTCCCCTCAATCTGTATGGTTCTTTCATCAAAAGATCATTTCAGGCACCAATCTACATGGTCTTCACATGATCTGACCAAGATTATGTCTGTACTATAAAAGAGACCTTAAGGAGCTCTGAATTTGTTTCGGCCTTTCTTCTCATAGTATTCAGATACGAAACGCCAACTTCATCTTGTTTTTTTTTAAATGTGATTGACGTGTAAAAGTGTTTGTACTAACCTACTTACAGAAATAAATCATTTATCATTTAACAGATATTTTAAACTAATATTTCAAGTGACTAAAAATAGTGAGTGCCTAGGTAGTGACCTAGGCACTCACTATTTTTATTGTTGTTAAAACATTATTTTTATTTATTTTATTTTGTTTTTTGTATTTTGTGTCCAAATAAATGTTATACTTTTTTTCTTTCTTTACCTGCAGTTGAAGACCAAAAAAAAACTCATTAAATTTATTTATTGATGTGAAACATCTATAGCCGCACGTAAAACCGATTGCTGGCGGGGCGACGCATGCCGCGTGGCGACGCGTCGCCACTATACAGAGTATATGTAGTAGTGTGTAAATATTTTTAATGTTTCACATCTGGAAGACGTCCTGTGACGGCTCACATTTTTTTTTTGTTTTATCATGTTAGTTATCCCCCACACGGAGAGGAGGCCTGTGTCCCAGCAGTGGGAACATTATAGGCTGATTATGTATGTTTAGATATCGATATCCATCACATCTGCGGAGTTTTGCTAGCTTATTTAACTTGACCCTGTATGGTTTGGAAGCGAATTACACAAAAATTATGTTTACTTACCTTTGTCTTTTAAAACTAACCTACGTTTACGAGTATTAGGTTTAGTGCACAGATTTAGAGTAGGCTAGATACCATAAGCCGTCCGACCAAGCGTGCCCCGAAGTTTGTGCTGTGAACTTCTGGCATTATTGCGACTTCCTATTGCATGTCAAATGAAAAAATGTCAACGCACGTCCACTCCTGACTAAGTCTATTAGCTCACAGACGCACTTAGCGATTGAAATGATTCTGTTTACGTTGAGCACATCACTAAAAGACTGGGGTGACGTCATCGTAGGTATAAAAGAGATGACATGCTCGGTTTTCATACTATCTAATGAACATGCGGTATCTAGCCTAAACTAAATCTGTTGTTTAGTGTAAACTAAGTGGTACACAGTGACGAAACAAGTAATCTACAGCTATAACAAAGGCCTACGCAGACAACAGACAACCACAAGCAAAAAAAAAGTCTGTCTCAAATAAAAACCGCAGCTTTGCTCACTCTTGCGCATCTATCATCAGAACAATGCGGTATCTAGCCTAAACTAAATCTGTAGTTTAGTGTAAACTAAGTGGTACACAGTGACGAAACAAGTAATCAACAGCTATAACAAAGGCCTACGCAGACAACAGACAACCACAAGCAAAAAAAACAAAGTCTGTCTCAAATAAAAACCACAGCTTTGCTCACTCTTGCGCATCTATCATCAGAACAGGCCTCTTTTAAAAGTTTCTATTGAAAATCGCTCAAAAATAAATTCTGTAGCTCTATTGGCTTTTGTACCTCATTACAACCATTCAGAACTATTTATAAATGCCAATACTACACAATGTTATGCAAAATTCATTTCAGAAGCGTATTTATACTATTGCGTCACTGACTAATTCTCGTAAATAATCAATCACAATGGATATAAACTACGTAGAATTGATAAGTACTCGAGAATTCAAGATTGGGGACTGTCTTTACACTTCTGTTACCATTATTTCTCATGTTGTCGACTGGACAGTTGTATTATGATCGTCTGTCGATTTTTCCGGGTCGTAGTACCCATTCAAATTGACCATAGTCAAGAGTTCTACCAAATGTCTTTGGTAACCACATTCCATCAACTTTGTGACCACTTTGTGCAAGTATTTAGCGAGTTTCTCGAACAAATGAAATAGTTCTTCCAACTGAGGAAAACTTGAATGTGTGAACGATCCTTCAGGCTCCTTTTGCTGCCATTCACTAGAAGGAGAAAGACAAATATACTCTTTATTTAGGAGATAATGAAGTAGATGACAAATGTGTTTCGAAACAACAAAAAAAACTGTGGAAGCGCCTTCAGCAACATCATTGTTTATTGGAGCTCTGTAAAGCTGAAATTGATTAGGACGATATATGAGTACCCCTTACTGACTACTAAAACAGAACACCAAAAAACTTACCCTGCTTTCAACACCCGACTGAATTTCAGTATCACAGTGAAAATATCATTCAAAAGTTTCATCACAGGCGTCGATCTGTTGTTGAGCAGGCATCTAAACAGCACCTTCTTTATATAAACCACATGGCACTCATACAGATCGTCCAACGTTCGAGCTTTCTTCAAATCGTTCTCAAACTCCGTCCAAGATGTGAGAATGCAAGTCGTCACTATGTAGTTATCGAGGGCTCGAATCATTGAAGCCATTATGTGTCGATATATTTGCACGGATATGTATTGTGGAGATCGAAGCAGTTTTCGGGAATGCTGTCTTGATAATTTTGCTGATAACTTTAATGACTGCAAAAAAATGAGTTTTTTTGTTTATTTAATATTGTCATAAAAATTGAATATTCATAATTTTAAACAGTATAATACTTACTTCAAAGTCTTCGCCCAAAACCCAAAATATTCGTCTCATTTTGATCAGAAACTGGAACACTTTGGCGTACCGAAGTAATGCCTCTTGCGACAATAATATATTGAGGGGCCAACTGACCGTGTAAGTCAGGGATAGACATTGTAACACGTCAGGAGAACTGTGCTGGAAACTTAGAGGGGACTCAGTGATCGTGAATGATAGATTCTCCGAAAACTTGTGCACGTCTGCAATTAAAAAAGTAACGAATTATCCTCCTTGCAAACTCAAACTCAAAGCATTTATTTCAATTAAACCAATTACAGGCACTTTTGAAATGTCAAAGAGTCGGTCAGTTAGTCAGAAAGTTGACGCTTTTTGCCCATTCCAAAACGTAGATCTCTATGGAGAAGAACAGGCAAGAAACTCCAAGGACACTCTTTTATATCAATATATTATAAAATCCTGGGTACATTGTTCTTGTCGCTTCTATATGTGAGAACAATGTAAAAAAAATTTTTTTTTAAAACAATACAAAATATAAAAGATTACAAATAAGCCCTGGCAGATAGGAGATGACCAGTCACAACTGACGGCGCCCGTTCACGAACATGACGCGTGGATCAGCACCATCCAGCTCAACCATTTTGTAGGGAACCGAATGATCCAACACACGCGCCACCATCAGCGAAACATTTAAGTGAGCATGAGTAAGTCAACATACATCATGACATAATAAACGGCTCCATGGTACTCACATTTACAAAATTGAAAAAATGCTTTTAAATATTATACAAAACTATAGCTTGCAATGCATTTCAATTTCAACAAAATTTTGCATCGTTACCTCGAATTTATAAAGGATATGAAAGGGAGATAGGAAGAATATGAATACAACACTGGCTGCTTTTACGAGATCTAAATAGTGTTACCGATATTAACAGGAATTGGTGACAATATAAATAATACTCACGTGAAATAGATGACCCAAGAGCTTTATCCAAAATATTGTGCAAAGTAGCGAAGTTCAACAACTCTTGAGGATTCAAAGTCTTCACTAACTTCGTAAACAAATTATGACAAATACTTCTAGAAAATTCTCCATCCATCAGAAAGAAATAGTCCTTCAAACTCCTCAAATGTTCGTACATGTCCTGATTTACTAAGAAGTAAGTTAAAATAGAGTTGTTTACAACTTCCAGTTGGTATGTTAGCGGTAACATTACAGATCTTTGGAGGCAAGCTGTTACTGAAGCAATATTGTCACAAGTAATCTTATTTTGTTCTTCATCGCCAGAAGAGAAATGTGAAGCAAATATATTATTATAAGGTCGTTTCTTCACTTCCTCCATTATAACTGAAGGGTGAGTATAACAAGAACTTGACATTTCCAAGTTCATTTTACTTGTGAAGTGGTCCTTAGAGAAACTTTTCATCTCTTTAATTCCAAAGGGATCGAAGTCATCCACACTGTACGATCCATCTAATACATTGAAATATGAATATTTTGATTTCACTCTTCTGACTGGTGAATCTAAAGATTTTGATGGGGAATTATCAGGCGTGTCACTATGCAGCATGTCGCTAGTCATTTCTGATTCAACGTTTTCTTCGTCAACTATTATTGGGAAATTAAAGCCTTCAGAACCTAGAAATTCTTTGCCTTTGGACTTCAAGTGTGAGGCCTTACTAACATCACTTCTAGGTGTAAATATTTCGGAGGTCATCGCGCTTTCCAGAGGTATATCTGCCGTAGTTGGCGTTTCTAGGTCAAGCTGAATAAAGATAAATTGTTTACATTGAAAAAAGTCGAAAACATAGGATTAAAAACTGGCCAAGTGCGTTTCGAATCACGCACAATAAAGGGTTCCGTAATTGGGATGAATTTATCCCAAGAACCAACTTAACATGGTAGTTGAAAAACATATTCTCTCATACATTCTAACTGCAAATGTAAGTTTGTACGCACAATATTGACAGATTTTTCATGTTATTTTAAAGGCATAGACTTCTTCTAGGTGTTCCTATAATCTATAAATGTAGAACAATTTATTGGGTTTTTTTTTTAACTTTAGGCTAATAATAATTTTAGGTCAATTGTCATCTATTTTTGTTATATAGCTTTAAAACTATTTATTTTAAAATTATAAAAAAAATCAGAACCTTTTTAAAATTATGAAAAAAAATGAGAACCACACAGTAAGGCCTTTCATTTGATTATGTCACACGGCGCAAATTGCAAAATTTAAAAAAAAAAAATATCCCTCCCAAAAGTGAACCCCATATTCAAAATTCATTAATTTACGTTACACGTCCGTGTTTGCGTCACAGAAATTCATGTGCACCATATTTAAACTTAATCATTCCATTAGATTCGGAACAAAATGGCTGTGACAAACGGACAGACAGACAAACACACTAGTGATCCTATACGGGTTCAGTTTTCTCATTCAGACGTACGGAACCCTAAAAATTAACTATGTTCTTAGGTATTACTTTGGAATCGAAGCTACAGTGTACTTTGGAATCGAAGCTACAGTGGGGCCCATATATAACTAACTGCTACAGAAACGAGCCATTCGAGCAATTTATAACCTAAGTTGTAGGAGTTCGCTGAGAGATAAATTTAAGGAAATAAATATAAGTAATGAGTTAATGACAGTTGCATCTCAATATGTATATGAGAACCTGATTTATGTCAAAAAAGAGTATTAATCTATATTCTAAACACAGCGACATTCATAGCTAAGAGCGGGGGCACACGATGCGTTGCGGCGCCGCACCGCAAAGATTTCACCGTATCAGCGGGCACACAAGCGGTGCGGCGCCGCAACGTTGTTATGTCGCAACGGCGCCGTAGCAGCGTTGGATGTTGGAGAAAATAAATCGAAACGAGCGAGCGTGTATCCTTCCTTGTGACGCATAAACAACTGAACGGTGCCGCTCCGACGTCCCAACGCAATCACCCCTCCCCGCTTCGTCTCGGTGGTTGCAAGTCCGGTGCGGCGCCGGAGCGCATCGTGTGACATGCCACAGATATTTCTATGTAAGACGACGCAGCGACACCGCTCCGGCGCCGCACCGCCGCCGCAACGCATCGTGTGCCCCCGCCCTTATGCTATGAATATACACTAGAAATAAAACTTACTTCTTGTGCCAAAGACCAGCGGGCTAATTGCGTAACACACTATCATTGCGTTATTTACGTTGTTGAGCAGATTTTTTTTTCTAACATATGAAGCAATGGATTAGCAATATACTCGTGCTCCAAAATCATTCTGATTCCGATTCAAACTGTTACGCAATTAGGGGGCCGGCTCCAAAAAATTTGTAATACATTGAATGCCAAAGTATACGTTTTTACAACAAACTCACAAGCCATGTTAAAGAACTGAGCCTCCATAAATTTAAATAATTTATTAAACAGAAATTCTGTCATAAAGGTTTCTATACAATGAATGATTACGTGGATGACAAATAGGCTTGGAATTAACCAATGTGTCTTTGAATTAATATTGATATTTTATTGATTTACGTGACATTATATGTGAGGACTATGTGGATCATATATTTTTTAATTTTTATTTTTCTGTTAGTTTTAATGATGACCTGGCAGTTTGAGTACTTTATGCGGCTTTTTCCTTTCTTTAGTATTGTTCGTCGAATCGTTGAGCTCCTTAAGTTCTGAGTTGAGCTGCACGACTGGATAGGTCCACTCAATCTGTGTGGTTATTTCCTCAAAATACCATTTCAGACACCAATCTACATGGTCTTCACATGATCTGATCAAGATTGTGTCTGGACTTTAAAAGAGAGCTCTGAAACCTACCTGTGACCTCTGAGTTAGTTTCGGCCTTTCTTCTCAGAGTAGTCAGATAGGAAACGCCGACCTCATCTAATTTTTATAACATGATTGACGTGTAAAAGTGTTTGTACAAACCTACTTACAGAAAAAAATCATTTAACAAAAAAATCACTATACAAACTTACCCTTGGGAAATATTCACCCGGAGTGACGGAGCCTGCGTTAGGTGTAACTCCGAGTCTAAACGTGGATGAAGCAGGTTCTCCATACGGCTTCAAGTTCAATGTCAGCGCCGACCTTTTGTTGTTGTCCCGTTTAGGACTTCCTGACGTTGTACTCAACATATCGAAATCAGCGTGCAAAATCTTTTCCTTATTTCGAACTGCCTCTTCCTGCGCCGCGTTCGCAGGTTCTCTTTTAGGACTTACTGGAGTTGTACTCAACATGTCAAAATCCGCATGCAAAATCTTTTCCTTATTTCGAACTGCCTCTTCCTGCGCCGCGTTCGCAGGTTCCCTTTTAGGACTTACTGGAGTTGTACTCAACATATCGAAATCCGCATGCAAAATCTTTTCCTTATTTCGAACTGCCTCTTCCTGCGCCGCGTTCGCAGGTTCCCTTTTAGGACTTTCTGGAGTTGTACTCAACATATCGAAATCCGCATGCAAAATCTTTTCCTTATTTCGAACAGCCTCTTCCTGCGCCGCGTTCGCAGGTTCCCTTTTAACATAAGCTTCGGCAGTAAGGTTGTATTCTACTCCTAACACTTTTTGCTTGTTTATCAAAGCCTCTTTCTGAGCATCCGTTTTTGGCTCAGATGGCTTTACGACTGGTTTGACGATGTCAAATTCTGTACCCAACACTTTGAGCTTATTAAGTTTTGCTTCTAGGAATGGAGACCATTCTTGCAAATTGTTTTCTTCGTCAATCGTAGCGACTTGTATAAGCGGCGGATCTTTCAATTGATTGTTCTCTTTATCAGTTTGGCCAAATTCGTGAGACATTATCTTTTCCTTATTTAACAAAGCTTCTTTTCTACTATTTTGATATTGTAAATTATCGTAACCATCATCTAGTTTGCTGCCTATTTCGCAAGAAGATTGAGTATGCAATGTACGAGTATTGTTGTCATCTTCAGGTTGAACGATATTGCCTTGAGCGTCTAGATCTTTATTATTATCGTCTTCATTGGCATTTTCGGTAATCTTAGAAACACCGAAAAAGCTTTTAGCAACATTACATAGAGCGCTCAAAACTGCCCCGGAAGCTTGTGCCCTCATCTTATTATTGTCGAACTCTGAATGGTCTGCGCATTGTTCTACTTGGTCCGCAATAACTGAAGAGAATGTGAGACTAGGGTCTGTATCGACATCATTTTCGTCTGCACTCTCTTCTTTATTATCAAGATCATCTTCTACTGATCTCAACATATCGCTCTGAATAGACATCGCCATCAATTCTTCATTTTTCTGGTGTTCCATTTCCAATTTCTCTCTCTTCAAATTTCTCTCTTCGGTGGACAATAGCTGCATCCTACTCTGGTCTAACTGTAAACGTTTTATTTTCCATTCTGTGTGCATCTTGCTCTTCTCTACTTCCATGTTTAGTTTTGAGTAGTACTCCATTATTTTATTTCTACAAATTTAAAATTTCATTTAGGTTATCCGTATCGATAACTTTTAGTTAATAGCTAACTGTACAAAATGACTGATTCTAGCAATAGTATATGCATATAGAATGGAGTAAATAGCAACCTCATAAAAAAAAATAGATTCCTACTTCAAATAACTTCTACTTCAAAATCTAGGATGGAGCAAATAGTGACGTCATAAAAAAAAATATTCCTACTTCAAATAACTTCTACTTCAAAGTCTACATTCCGCCTAGGTTTTAGGAACATTTTGTCGATTTAAGTGAACACAAATGTAGGGAACAGGTGATTTTTATTTCGCGATTTCAAGGTTGGTCCCATAGAAAAAAAAATTCAAAATGATGAGTACAATGACCCCTTTTCGGGTTTAGTATAAACAAAAACTAATGTTGTATAATTTTCAAGAAATTATACAACATTTATAACTGGAACTATCAAGAATCGCGGAAAATACATTGAGGTATTTTCGGATACCCCTGGGCATGAGGAATCTAATATATTTTTAATGACGTCACTATTTGGACCATTCTGTATAGTTAGTTGGTATATTATTATTACTTACTTTTCATCATCCCTGAGTTTGGAGTCCACTTCTTCCGTGGCCTTTTCAGCAGCATTTTCTAACTCAAAGCGTTTTCTTTCTCGTTGTCTAGCTTTACATTTAGCTGCCTTAGCCTCTGCCATAGCGGCTTCTAGGACTCTCAGCGAATGCTGCTTTTCGGCTATTATTAGCTGTGCGAGTCTTTTACGTTCGGCTAAAAATGTAATAACGTTTTTGAGATATTCCAAATATGGAATGCACATAGAATTCGTCAAGAAAATAATGCTCATCGGATCAAAAATTCTAGTAAGGTGTAAAAAAAAAGATTTGAGAAAATTTCTTGTACTGTCTGAATTAATTATTGCGAACTAGCTGTTGCCCGCGGCTTCGCCCGCGTGGTCAGTAATTATCCCACGGGAGCGTACTACCCGGGATAAAAAGTGTCCTATGACCTAATTCAGGTCATGTGCACGTGTGTCCAAATTTCATTCAAACCTGTTCAGCCATTTTAGCGTGAAAGCGTGACAAACAAACAAACTCACTTTCGCATTTATTATTAGTCCTAACTAATAATAAATGCGAAAGTGCCTATCCCAATAGCCTACCCTAACCCTAACCACAACCTTTCCTATTAGGATAGGATAGGTTGTTCAAAACGATTCGCAATTACACTGTTAAACTTGAAAACTACGGCTAAGTTGATAGAGTAACTAGCTGCGCCCCGCGGTTAAACCCGCGTATGTCTCGATCCCGTGAGAATATCGAGAGAAAAAGTAGCCTTTGTGGTAATCCAGGGCGTCAGCTACCTCCATACAAGATTTTATCAAAATTAGTCCAGCCGTTTGAGCGTGAAGAAGTAACAAACACACTCACAAACTTTCGCCTTTATAATATTAGTGTGATAGTGTGCCGGGAAAAAAATGCATGTTTATTGCAAAAAAGCAGACTACCAAATACCAGATTAAACGTAAACGAGCAAAAATGTATTACAATTCCTTGCTCATCCCACGTGACCCCAATTGCGTTGGGGTCAGCGTCCAGTCTTACCGGATGCAACTAAATACCAGTATTTTACATGGAGCGACTGCTTAGCTGACCTCCACAACCCAGCTACTGGGTAATACTTACAACTGGGTACTGGGTTATACTTTTAAGATTCAGGTAAAAAAACACTTTCTCTCTCCTTAAACATCATCATTACATAATACAGTTCCCTGCTCTTGTTTCATGTGTATTATTGTATATATTTATTAGATAAGTGTATGCTTTGTGTATGTATGTATTTATTGTATATGTTAATGGTACACCACTGACTACCTGCAGTATTGTCTCCCCTGCTCCCTTTAATCCATCCAAAGGTTGTCTGTAAAAGATCGCTTTTAGCGATAAGATCGCCCATTGTGTCACCCTATGTAAAATTTAAACTTTTATATCTGTAGCTTTTATGGCGTACATAATAAAGAGTATTCTATTCTATTCTACGATACCCGTTGGACGTTAAGACTGGTTGTCAGATTTTCGGGCTTCTGACGACCCGTAACGACTGTCAAAGATCTACGAAAGATAGCCAGGACCAACGGTTTGACGTGCTTTCCGAGACACGGTGGGGGTCTTGGTATGTAAAGATGGTCACCCATCCACGGACCAACCGCGGCAAATGTAGCTTAACCTGATCGATCGACCCGTGCTGTTGTTACTTAGCCGCAAGCCCCTCAATACCAATAAAATAACACCAATTTCGAGTAATGGATAAAGAAATAAAGAAAAATATTTTATTCGGGAGACGCACAAGAAATACAAATATAGCATTTTTAAAACTAACTTAAACAATAAAAACAACAAAAAAGAAAAAAGTAAAAAAAAAAAAGGAAGGAATAAAGGAAGATCTCATGTAATTCTTAGACATGACTTATACCAGTGATCGGAATAGGTAGGTATTATCCACTCTATGTTACTTCCTTCCTCGAAGTTTAGGCAAATAAGCTCTGCCTATTCCGATCACTGCTTATTACTTACCAACAATCTTCTCCATAGTTTCAGCTTGCTTCAAGGACGCCATTTCAGTGAAAGCTTTTCTTTCGGCCTCTCTCTTCAGCAGTATCTGGTCGAAGGTCACCAGTTCTCCGCTGACGAACAGACATCTTGTGCGATACACGTCCAGCACTTGTTGCTGGCTCTCCAGTTCTTGGAAACTAGCGCAACATTTCACTGATGGATGATCCGAGGATATTAGGAGAACTAGGGGGTCCTAGGGATGATTTTAAATCGTTAAATAGTTATAAGTAGGCGATTCTGCGTCCGCAATTTAATTTCCAATAATATAAACAATTATACGCCCTAGGAGGACATAATTATAGTGACCTTATTGGTGATGTTCTTCAGAAAGGTCAGGTGCGTAATAATCGCAACCGGTGTGCATGTATGACCATGGCCCCAAGTCTGCTATTTTTTTTAATTCAGTCATTCCAACACGATCCCATTGTCATTTTGCTAAAAGTTCGTAATCTGCTAAATTCATAATGGTCGATCATTGGTCGGTCAATGTTCTCGTAATAGATTTGTGTTATTATAATGGCATTGTCGTATTGCCATTATTATAAAACCCATTAGTTGAAATGTCATTAATTTGTCATTATGTACGAGATTATCAATAAATGCAATTTCTTTCAATGTAGTGTCAGTGGCCGACCATTGGAAAGTCATAATGACGCCATTATAATAGTAGATGACCAAACTTGTCAAAATCAACAATTATGAAATCAATGATCGACCATTCTGACACTATTGTAATAGCAGATTTGAGCCCCTGATGTATGGACGTAAACGAGGCAAAAGGAGTACATAAGGACCGTAGCAAGTGACATTCTTTAGTTTCAGCCTACTCGGAAGAACGCGTGAGTTTATGTATGTATGTGTATTTGGAAAAATAACTTTAATACCTACACATAAATTTCAGTTTCCACTACAACTTCAATTTTTTTTAAGATTTTTATAGTACTAGTCATTCTAAAATCAACTTAACAGAAGCAGTAAGTTGATATTTGTTTAAGTGGAAATAACATTAATTGGAAAAACGATTTAAATAGATTTAAGATACTGATGGCATTAGAAACATCTAGCAAGTTATTGAACAAAGTGAAAACAAATGTGTGTATTTCTTCAATGTATAATATTATTTCCGTAAACTGCAGGATTCTAAGCTAAATATTCTAAGCTAAGAAGAAGAGGGGTTCGCGTTCATATACTCGTATTCGTGGATGAAGCTATGCTCCATTTGATATAAGATTTAAAAATAAACTTTTTTACAGTCCGTACAACCGATTTTGACTTCTATTCCGTAGGCATAAGGATGCCATTAAGAGCAAAAACGTGGATACAATTTGTCATGACACCAACGCAATAGAAGTCTAATCGGTTGAACGGACTGTAAAAAATGATTATTTAAATGTCTAATCTTATTTCAAATGGTGTACTTATAGTTGATGAAATCCAAAAAGGCCAAAAGAGACTGCTCGAAAATGTCTCCAGGCTGTAATTTTAAACCAAAAGACGATCAATAAATAGTTCATACTCACGGTCGGATTACACAGTTTCAACAACCTCAAAGACTTTCCACACAGAAGTATAAACTTAGCCAATGCCTTCAAAAACTCTGGCACGGCCACACTCTGCGTTATATGGAACCCTTTGTCCCAATATCGTTTAGAACGATTGTTCACGTACTGATTATCTTTCCGTATGAAGAACTCGTTGAATTTATCGTCCAGTTCACCTTCGAAAATGAATCTTTCGATAAACCTAAAAATTGTGAAAATATTTGTTATTTAAACTCAAACTCAAAACTTTTATTTCAATTAAACCTATTACAGGCACTTTTGAATTGTCAGAGTCGGTCAGTTAGTCAGAAAGTTGAAGCTATTTGCCCATTCCAAAATGTAGATTTATATGGAGAAGAAGAGGCAAAAAACTCCAAGAACACTCTTTTAAATCAAGATATTACAAAATCTTGGGTACATTATTCTTGTTGCTTCTATATGTGAGAACAATGTAAAAAATTAAATTGCTTATTTAAAAAAAAAAACAATATTAAATATAAGATTAAAAGATTACAAATAAGCCCTGGCAGTTAAGAGAAGACCAGTCTCAACTGACGGCGCCCGTTCACGAACATGACGCGTGGATCAGCACCATCTAACTCAACCATTTTGTAGGGAACCGAATGATTCAACACACGCGCCACCATCAGCGAGCCATTTAAGTGAGCATGATTTGTTTAAGATACAGTGCTATGTCGTAAAATGATAATCAACCCGGACATTTTAAATTTTATGAATTGCACTCATTAAGTACCCATCCTTTAAGTCACGGTCAACACTGAAGCAAAATTCTGAAATAGTTTTTATTCATAACGTTGATTATGAATGATATGAATGAAAACTTACTCCAAATTATCTCAAAAATTATTGGAAATATTTAAAAATTGATTTATTTTTATGTTAGAAACTTACTTGAAATAAACTGTGCAGATAGAATACAGTGAATTGAACATAGTGAATGTGGTCTGTCTGTGAGTAATTAACGATATTTCGTTAAATAAATACGACATGAGCTCTGCGCCGTGCGGGATCGATGATTTTGGATCTGAAAATATATAGGTACCTATGTATATTGGTATAATTTGTAGGGATATAGAATATTAGTTTTAGTATATGCGAAACCCGAAACACGTGTCGTAGTATTTTTATGTAAAGAATCTATGTACAAAAATTCAAAACTGTATCATGAAAAATCACAAAGTTATATTATTGGTATGTTACCGCTTGTCCGTACAAAAACATGCTAACGGCGCCCCCGCGCTTCCAGGGTCGTCTTGCGCTCATTGATAATAATTTGGCAGTAGGTACCTAACCGTACGGCGATTGTATTGTAAGTAATTAAAATGGTGATAATATTTTCCATCACACTTAAATATTTTTGGGACAAAATATATCATGGTGTAAAAAAATATTGAAATCGATTCAGTTCCATATTCTGAACAAACTATATTCAGGTTTCGCATACTTATACTAAATATAATGTTGTTTATGTATAAGAATTTACAGCGTGCCGCTACAGTGGCGACATTAATTTGATACACTGGTAGGGCCAGTAATCATAAAAAAAACAAAAATATGTCATTTTTTTATATATAAGTATAAATTATTTAAGATAAATAATTGTAAATTGAAAATTATATAAAATCAAACAAACTTAATAATAAAGCTCTTTCTTTCCTTCAATTCGCCTACTCCTTGCACGTTATTTATTTTAATTTCATTGATTCGACCTCTGTGCTACAGTTCTATAAGTAGGTACAGGTTGCTCCAAGATGCTATTTTAGATATATATATAAATCAATATATAATAATGTTTAGTGAAATTAAAATATTTTCATAAAACGTAAAGGCGAAACTGTATACGTGTGTTACATTAATGTCGCCACATATTTAATTTACATTAAATACAAAATGTTTTATCGATTTAAATAATTGTATCGAAAATTTCTGTTTCTTTATATACACGGTTTTTAATTAAAAAGGCACACTAGACAAAACATGCCATAAATCGAAATGATTTCAATGATTGATAATTTTAAATAACTTTGGCCAAAACCGATTTCGCCCCCTGAAATTATTAAAAAATTACAGAAAAATATTTATAAAACCTTATATCTAATAAAAAATATATCAAATAATGTATTACCCGCATCTATAAGTTTATAAATAGAAGCAATAGTTTCTATCTCATATTTGAGCGGCTCCATATGCTGTAATATTTGTAACAGTGTCGGCATTGTATTCAAATCCTCTTCGTCGTTCTTACACAATTCTTCGTAAATATCTGTAGCATTCAGGCGAAACTTTAATAGATATCGCCTTATTACCTCTCTTGATGCCTGGAAATAATCAAATATACTAATAAATCATATTTAAAAACAATAAAAACAAAAATAAAAATATTATACTTCGAAGTCGCTTTTCGTGTCCGTCTGTGTGCGCGTTGTTCTTCTAAACTACGATTTTGATGCGATTTTCAACATTATTTGGAGAATTTATTCCAGAAAATGTTTGTGTATATACATTAATATTGAAGTTACATAGAAATAATAGAAATCTGCTACCATTAGGAGCTCATGCTTCAAAAACTGTCTAATTTGAACATTTTTTTTTATATTATTCTGTTTCTCTCATTCTTGTTCTGGGCCGTTGTTTGCTGCTAAGTCAATGATAGTCACCTTTAGATGCGTTACCCGCGCTCAATATTGGCAAGGTAAATACCAGGCAGTTGCCTGACATGAAATTAGTCGCGCGCCATCCAGTGACGCGGCTACACATCACAATCACTCGCAATTCTCAGCAATTATTTGTGAAGAAAATGCCTTCCCGTGTCTATACACGATGTACAAATTACACTACTACTGTGAGAGTACGGAAAAACGCCTCATTTCATGCATAAGTACTTATTGTATTTTTTTTATTTTAAGAAAACGTTGTTTTGTTTTGTACTTGTACAGCCAGTCAGCCATTTTTCCTGACTGCTGCGACCAACACGCACGAGCCAATGAACATGCAGCAGTTAGTGTCGTAACTAAATATGTATGTTCGTCTCTTTCTAACAACAGTTATCGGTATAGGTCTTTCCTTTTCTTCGCGCACTGTATGATTGTAGGCAAGTATGTAGCTACATTCATGGCTTACGCTGTTTTTGAGTGCACTAATGTTCGTGTATGACGCGTCTATTTATAATACGTCATCGTGCTAAGTGCTATTTGAGACAATCTGTGCCGTTGTTTTCGCCCACAGCAAGTTATGACGTTATCATTACCATTTTTTTATTAATTGAGAAAAGCACTTTGAGATTTAGGAATGCATCATATTCATATCCCTTTCACACTTACCTCGTAAACTAGCCCATGAGTATGAAAATGATCGTCCAGTGTATCATTAAATGCGAACTTGTACAGTCGTCTATAGTAAGTGCCGACTAGCAACAAATTTGAGACGTAGCCTCTGATATGTTCCTGTGATATGCACTCCAGTATTAACCCCTCTTTCATGTAGAAACTGTTAGTTTCCTGACTGAAGGGGAAGGAGTTTGTTTCTACGCCAACTGAAAAATCAATCATTCTCATTTATTAAAGGTATATTATTTTTTATGAAGACAGTCACAAACGCTGCAGGAGCCGCCGACCCAAAGAAGCAGAAGACACGGATAAACATTTAGGTGTCACCCAGTGTTAGTGAAAACGAGCAATAGTATAATCAATCAATCAACTCAGCTTATCGTAGTCCACTGCTGAACTCAGCTGGACATAAGCCACTCCCAATTTGTGTCAAAGCACTTTAAGTTCGTTAATCCCTTGTATTGTATATTAACATTCATAATACCTTTAAATTTGTGTAAATTAATTAATAATATGATTTGCATGCCCATGTGACGGTAGAATATGGAGGACTATTATTAAAACATCTATGTACGAATTACCCATGTTTGAAAACCAATAAATGATTTGATTTGATTTGATTAACGTTAATGTGCTAAGATATAATACTTACTTATTAAATACATGATATGTCTGATAAACTGCTTTTCTGATATGACATTTAGATCTGAAATCATGTTGCCATATCTCAGTCGCCATAGACAATGCTCTCTTGATGATGATGCCAGCAATTGTCTCTCATTTATTGGCGGCAGCTTCGCTGAAACATAATTAAATGAGATGATTTAGTATTTAGATCCCCGCTGGATGCGGGAAGCACAGAACCAGTCGAAGTGGCGGTGCTTGGGGGAGGCCTTGGCTGAAATGATGATGATGATGAGTATGTAGATCAACAGATGGGTATGGGTGGGGTGTTTTTTTATTTATAACAATACAATTAAAAGAGTGTCCATGGACTTTCATGCTTGTTCTTCTCCATAGTGACCTACTACACTTTTGAAATGGGTAACTGACTTCCTTGACAATTCAAAAGTGCCAGTAAATGGTTTAATTTAAATAAATGCATTGAGTTTGAAAAGATCATAAACTGCATTGAAAAGACATGTTCTCGTAGGTCTGAAGGCACCCAGTATAGTTTCAACAATAAAATATTCAACGTTATCTAGAATCTATCAACCAGGTATAACTAAACAAGATCCAAATTAAGACCTATTTATTTATCTACTTAGCATGTAACAATTTACATACAATCATAACATCAATCACTGTTAGTATTAGTAAAAAACATTCAATAATCATTGAGGTGTGAAACCACTTTGTTGAGACTCACCAACAATCTCCCATATGTCATCAGGTACATCCTTGTCTACTTGAGTAGCCAGCTCCCATATGTCAATTATATCATCACCAGATTTAGCTCTGAACACTTCCTTGACGTCAGACTTAACACTTGTACTGGCCAGTGATATCTTCAATAAAAAATTGTTAATTAAACAAATGTTGTTTGTTCTCCAAATGTATCACCATACTGGAATAGTTGACTACAGTAAAATATAGTTTGTTCTCCAAAAGGTGATACTGGGATAGTGGACTACAGTAAAATATTGATTATTAGAATAGAATAGAATACTCTTTATTATGTACACCATAAAAGTTACAGATATAAATGTTAGCATATGCGTGTGTGTATGTGTGTTATGTTGTGCATGGTGTGTGTTGTTTGTATGTTATGAGTGTTGTGTGTTGATTAGCATCATCAGCAGACTTATTCCACCTGCTGCTGCCGAGTCTATGCATCCTTCTTTTTGTGCCTTGTCTCCCTGATCAGTATGAATCTAACTGTAAGTCTCATATTGGTTGTTTTGAATTTTGGTTGTTCCAAAAAATATAACTACAATTTAACAACAAAGTAAACTGAATGGCAATCAAGAAACCAGGTTTAGAATTCTAATGGCATACATTCATCTTTTTAATTACATCAACAACAAGAAACACTAAGAAATCTCTGAAAATCTTACATTAAGTTCTCATTACCTTGATGTTGGCATTGGTCTGTGACCCAGGTATTAGCAGATCTCTAGCAGCTGTCAACCTTGGGTAGTTCAGCATGGCACCCTCAGAGTATGGGGAGATATGGGAGGACGTCATTGAGGCCAGTGACATTGGACTCAGAAAGGTTTTCAGCTCCATTTGTTGTGGAGTTTGAGAGTTGTTTGAATCAGTAGGTAAAACTGTTGAATAAATGAGCCATTTCAAATAGTATACATAGTAAAAAAAATAAAAACACTGCCTTGTAAATCTTTGTCAATATTTTATAATTTCTTTCATAAAAACTAACATGAAACACCTGAGATTTTGCTAATTTCAATGACCCTTATATTCTAGGTATATTATTGTTTTGTACTGCATAAAATGAACTTACATGCTCTAGAATCAAAACTCTCCACAGTGTACTCAGTATATGTTTGTGACTTTGGACTGTCCAACATTGCCCCTTGATGCTT
This sequence comes from Tiliacea aurago, assembly GCA_948098905.1. Taxonomy (NCBI): domain Eukaryota; kingdom Metazoa; phylum Arthropoda; class Insecta; order Lepidoptera; family Noctuidae; genus Tiliacea; species Tiliacea aurago. The sequence continues at coordinate 16,510,331 of OX402591.1, read as the reverse complement.
CAAAGAGAAAGGTAATTCAAACACATGAGATGGGTAGTAAGAGTAGGGCTGTGGAGAACCAAACGCCTCCCGCTTGGGCTTAGGGAGCATCTCATCTAGAAGACCAAATGAAAAGGGTTTCTGAAAGTATTAATATGTTAAATGGATTAACAAAATATGTATTTGTCATTTAATTTGCAAGGAATTAAGACGCCCAATCAACAATAATAATAAAAGAATAATTTATTACAAAGACAATCTCACCTGAAACATTTCAGCTGTCAAATCTTCTTTGACCGTGTTGCTAAGTCCATTTAGGAATCTCAATATATTGTAAACAACTTCTTTATTATCACCAAAATCTGTTTGACGAATTGTGCTGATTATTTTCTTCAATTCTACTGTTCTTTTGTACTCAGCCACGTTCCTCGCATTTTGTTGATACACGAAGTAATATGACAACAAGTCGACAATAGGCTCTCCTTTTGACGATGAGAAGTCTTTGGACGATTTTTTTAATATAATTTCGTAAGCATTCGATCTCATTTTAGTCATAAGCCGCTTAAGTGATATCCTGTTCTGATTGCAGTACTTAGCTGCTGTCTTAGTGCACAGATCAGTGAGAAGATCGTAAACACCCGCATCTTCAAGATTGGTTTTAGACATGGCTTCAGCAGGTTTGTTTGAAAATTGTTCACAAGATTCAACCCTTTATAATGTATTTTTTTGTAAACTCATACTAATAAGAGTTATTGTTTACGACCGAAGAAAACGTAAGCAAAGCCGCAGCAAAAGTTCTCCAATAATGACACTGCCAAACTTGACAACTGGTTGACACTGACAGTCTAATATATTAACCATAGGCAAAGCAAATATTTTTCTAATTGTTTTTAGCTAGGAGTCGATTGAGAACCGGTATTGAAGGTGCATTTTCTTTAGTAATGTTGCCAAGTTCCTACTTCTTGCTTGAGTGACGGTAATTGGCATTTTTAGGGATACTAATAAACTTATCTGTGAACGTGAAGTGAATAATCTATGGGTTTCGCTTAAGTCGCATAAGTTGTCTATGGGTGGCGAAAATTAATAAAATATAACCTAGTTTTGTCAAGTTTATTTTGACTTTATTAAGAACTTCGAGGATTCTCTAATTTAATATAATTGGAAAACCATAAAGATGAATCAAGCGGAAGTGTCTAAACTAGTCTCCAAGCTTCGCATACGGGTTATACCGGAACATCGGAATCTAAGAAGTCCGAAGGGTCCTGAAGGCAGAATAGATAAATTACGTAAAACAGTAACTGGTTTAATAAAATTTGAAAGGATTGAGTTAAACTATAACAGAGGTGATGAAGCACGCCAATATACAGAAAGAGTAAGTATAAAACAACATTTTCTGTCATAACCCTATCATTAATTCCACTAAGTATATTTTATTTTTCAACTGATAAAAATCTGTATTACTTATTTATATTTATATAATTAACTATACATTTCTTGTGTTTTAGCTTATATCTGAAGCCATACGCCATGGAGACTGTCACAAACCAACAATGGACACAGCAGACTTTTGGCTGCTCGAAAAGGAACTTATACATAAACTATTCAAAGTTTTAGTACCGAGATATGAAAACTCAAATTTATCTTATACAAGACTGTACAATGCACCAAAGTTACAAGTTGGTCGTGACATTGACAAAGTTGTATTAGAACTCAGAGGAAACCCATTCCCTGACCTGTTAAATAAGAAGACTAACAATAAGCAATTGATTCAAAATGTATTACTTGATGCAGCAAAATATGATTACAGGCAATCAAAAATCACTGAGATGGCTAAAAACATTGGTAACACAAAAAATGCTTCACTGGATATAAGTAGCAAAACTCAAAAAGCCCCAGAAAAACCCACTGAAAGCTAAATATCCTCAATTTACATTTAATTTAAGTCAAAATTATGTAGAAAATATAAAATGTAAAATAATTTATTTTTTACTTACTTAAAACATTTAAAATAATTTATTTTAAATCAATGTCTGGTTTGCATGTCTGCTCTATTAGCAGTGTCAGATTATTTGCATTCTGAGAGCAGTTTCAAATTACACTGATGTAAGCACTGCGGCACTTGAGCAAGTCTTGAGCTTGCAACATCAATCCTGCCTACTTAATTTTGAATTGATGGCTATGGAGTATACCTAATAAAATTCAGCTCTGGAGTGGGCAACAAGGTCTGTCAACCTAAACCTAAGAAGTTAGGGTGTTCTACAAGGTAGTAGTAACAAAACTGGTATATTAAGCTGGCCTCATATTCTAATGAAACTGTACTACCCCTGGCCAGCTCAAAGCGTAAGTGTTACCAGTCATGTGCAACCTATTGTATTTTTGGCCTAGGGGCGAGAGGCATATAGCACTTGTGTTAGTGTATTCGCGCAAACGCTCTACACAACTCTTAGATATTATAATATTGTCTAAGGCTTAATCCTTTGGGGAAAATAGGCATGTTTTTAATATTTTTTTATAATGGGGAAATCTGTAGGTACTTAAATATACGAAAAAAAAACGGTCAAGAGCGAGTCGGACTCGCGCATCGAGGGTTCCGGTACGTATATATGATGTTGATGATTTCTGAAAAACTGTGCTATTTAGAGACATCATTTTATTTTTCCTGTAATCTTTACACACACTTCTATCACATAGAATAATTTCAGATTTTTATCTATGCAAACTTCGGAGATAAGGGGGGGAACGGTCTTTTTTTTTACATTTTTCATCATAAGTCGGAAACTATGCTGCCTAAAATAAAAATAAAATATGTTTCGGAATGTGCAAACAGCGTTCTTTCATATGATACCCCACATGCCCTTGTAGCCCCACTTCAAACTTTTAAGACCCCCTTTCAGTTCCTTTTGCAAAAAAGATATAATTTCTTTCTTGTTTGCAAAATAATTGGGCAAACGTCATCTAAAACCATTCTAAATTTCAAGTTGATAGCATTAGTATTTCTTGAGATATCGAGGTGTGACAGACAGACAGACTTAGTCTCACCAAGGGTTACTTTTTACCATTTTGGTACGGAACCCTAAAAACGCTGTTGAGTAGGTAGGCATGACGCTTTCTATTTCTACTCTACTGTAGAATAGAAATTGCTTGTCTACTGAAAATGTTCTACTGTCTACACGGAAACGTCATTTTTGTCTACCTACTCTTCCTTCGATAAAACGCTCCTCTACCGGTTCTCGTGCTAAGCCTGCAGTACTCTGCTATAAAGGGTTATTGTAACTGCATGCCCTGAGTTTATTCAAATATTGTTGGTGATTTTGTACCCCATCTATTACTTTATTGTTTTGTACCGGTCCCTCCCTAGGGTAGGTATATTTTATTCTGTACTGTAGGTGTGGTGATTAGTGACAGGTGACAGTTATGGACATGTGGCTTCATCACTGGCTTAGCATGGTGTTAATGAGTAATAAACTGCCTATTTAATTTAATCGTAGCACTAGCATTTGACATGATGAACATGATCTGACATTTTACGGCTGCATTCCGAATTAAGACCCTATTCGCTGTAATCGATTTTAGCGCGCCTATTACCGTTTAGCGCGCTAAAATCGATTATGGTCTTAATTCGGAATGCAGGCTACGAATTAATGTTATTAGCTAACTTACGGTGCGTTCCGAGTAGCGCTGTAATCGATTTGAGCGCGCTTAAATCCGTTCCATATTACCGTGAGCGCGAAAACGATGTCGCGTGAAACGTCATAGATGACGTCATGACATGTGCCAACTTGTGATAACGCCGACCTTGCCTTATATGTATAAAAAAAATTATATCACCGTGAGCGCTGTCAATAATGACAGTTGCGTTGTTTTGTTTTGAATAGCGTGGCATTTTCGAAATTGTACTTCTGGCTACAACCAGTCACCATCTAACCAAAGAGGAAAAAAGTGTGCAAATGTGTGTGTGTGGTGTATACACAAAGAAATACTGTAATCCAACCGCAACCGTGAGCGAGTTCACGAGCGTTCCGAATTGTTGACTGTTCTCAGCTGTCATAATCGTAATAACTAAATCGGTACGCAAATTATCGATGTGATGTGAGCGCTGTTAGCGATTATGTTCTAATTCGGAAAACAGCCTTCTACGGGCTAGCGGCTGTTAGCTAGGGTTGCCACCTCTTGTTAGTCTAAATCCGGGAGAGAAAAAAAACGTTTTTTTTTAGTTTTTATTTTATTTTGAACTTAGATTTTCCATTTGAACGTACCTACAGACATCAAAATATCTGACTTCAAAATAGTCTTGAACCTTGAACTAACTTAAAAAAAACTCAGCAGTCCATTTTGAAAAACGTTTCGACTTCTACCGTAACATGTTCTTTATTTGTCCATATAATATTATGTATCGAATAACTAATTATACTAATAACATGCACGCAGGTGGCATTTGATACAGGTATGGACATAACGTAAGAAACTGTTTACTTCAATATGTCCCCAATTCCGTTTACAACTATTGAGAAGTTGAGAACTATGTGCTCTGAATTTTAATTCCGGGAGAATGTTGTTTATTTGAAATTCCTTCCCGGAGGCCGGGAGATTTAAATTTTCATTGCTGATAGCCGGGAGACTCCCGGAATTCCGGGAGAGGTCGGTCGGAACCCTACAGCCTACTCAAAGAGTAGAGTAACTGTGAGTACTGGCAGCCCAGTACCAAATGACACTGCACGTCGTTTGGTTTTCTACGTTTGTAATTACTTTTGTTTTACCTATGATGGATGTGTCAAATAAAAAGCGATATCTTTGATCACACGTATTATATATTTCAATAATTAAAAACCCTTACAAAATTGGTAGCAGAGCGTGGTTGTATTTTGCAAGTATGAAAAATGGCAAGTACAAGTTATAGAAATATAGAACCATTGACAAAATCAAATTATGATACATGGTGCATACAAGCACAAGCGGTCCTAATTAAAAATGACTTTTGGGATATCGTAAGCGGCGAGAAAACGTTACCACCAGCTACGGATGCGGCGGCGAGATCGGCGTTCAACAAAGAGGACTTGAAGGCAAGGGCTGAAATCCTACTTTTATTGTCACCGTCTGAATTAAAACAAATTAAAGTCTGCGCGACATCTAAAGCTGTATGGGACAAGTTAAAGGCTACTTACCAAAGCACTGGGCCTGCGAGGAAAGCTACCTTATTAAAACAGTTGGTTCTAAAGCGAATGACCATAGGGGAAGATATACGTGACCATATAAATAACTTCATGGACATCGTGGACAAACTCGCAGATATGGATATAAAGGTACCCCCAGAACTGCTTAGCATAATGCTTCTCTACAGTTTGGCGACAACTTTTGAGAACTTTAGAATAGCCATCGAATCTCGAGACACCCTGCCCAATCCTGAAGATCTAAAAGTAAAGATTCTGGAGGAATATCAAGCAAGGAGTGGAAGTGATCAGCCTGAAAGATCAGAAGCATATAACATCAAGAAAAATAGGCAAAGATTGTACTGCAAGAACTGTCAAAAGAAAGGCCACACTATTGAGACATGTTGGGGCAAGAAGAAAACGTTAAAGAAAGAAAGTTCGGGCACTAATGAAAAAGACAACGGAAGCAAATACAATTATAACGTTTGTCTGAGCACCGTAAATTCAGATGCTGATGAAAATGTCTGGTGTCTAGATAGCGGCTGCTCATCACACATGTGCGGTGACGAATCAATGTTTTCTACCATGACCCCTGAAATTGGCACCCTAAAGTTAGCATCAGACAAATATACTAGTAGAATTCAAGGCAGAGGAAGAGTTACAATAAGTACCGATAAACACGGCTACAATTTCAATGACACCTTGTATGTTCCAGACATATCAGTAAACCTTTTATCCGTCGCCAAGATAACGGACAGAGGAAATAAGGTTGTTTTTGAAAAAGAGGAAGCCTACGTCGTAGAAAAAACCGGCGAAATGACACTGACTGCTCGAAAGAGAGATGGGCTTTATTACTTTGAATCTGGACGAAAAGAGACTGCAAAGTACACACCAAAAAATTACAGTGACATCATGGAATGGCATCGCAAACTCGGCCACATAAACGAAAGAGATTTAAAGAACATGGCTAAAGATAACCTTATGTATGGCCTAAACTTAAATGATGAACAAATGGAAACATGTGAAACCTGCATCAAAGGAAAATTGTCTAGGTTACCGTTCACAAGACATAATGATCTATATACAACTGATAACCTGGAAATAATCCATAGCGACGTTTGTGGACCGTTTGAATGCGATACGCTAGCAGGATCAAAGTACTATGTTACTTTCATAGACGACTATAGTCGCTATTGTCACGTATATTTTATTAAAAGAAAGAGTGATGTATTTAAAATTTTCAAAGAATATAAAAATGAAGTTGAGACGCTCCATAACAAGAAGATAAAGAACCTGCAGACCGACAATGGCACAGAATACCGCAACAAGGAATTCGATGACTTTCTCAAATCGCATGGCATCCAAAGAAGATTGACCACATTTTACACCCCTCAACAAAATGGGATTAGCGAGAGGAAGAACAGATCCTTGCTAGACAAAGCCAGATGTCTGTTAATCGAGGCCAAGGTACCTAAAAAGCTCTGGGCGGAAGCGGTAGCAACTGCAAACTACCTTATAAATCGTAGCCCTTCCAAAGCACTTAATGGTGAAACACCGTTCAAGAAATGGCTAGGCCGAGTACCATGTGGACATCATCTTCACGTGTATGGCAGGAAGACATTTGTTTTAAAAAGAACAAACGAGGCAAACTGACCCAGAATGCCAAAGAAGGCGTATTCATGGGGTACTCGATGACGTCAAAGGCTTACAGAGTGTACATACCCGAAGACGATGATGTAGTGATAAGCAGGGATATAAAAGTCATAGACAAGATGTACTTCGAAGAAGAAAGTCAGAACTATTATGAACTTGTTAACGAAAAAGATTCCTCTCAAATGTCTGAAAAAGAAAACATAATTAAAGACACTATTAAGAAAAATAAAACTGTACAACCAATAGAAATTGAAATATCAGAGAATAAAAAGGAAAATACGTTACAAAATTTTAGAGATACCTGAAAATGGGAGGCCGCAAAGAGAGAGGCGTCCGCCTGCTTGGACCAAAGATTTTATATTGGACCAGAATGAAGAAAGTCACGTATTCTCGGAGATATCCTACATATCTGATGCGAATGAAGATGATGAATACTGGCATGATGCTATTAAAGCTGAGATTAGAGCACATATTAAGAATGGAACCTGGAAAATAGAAAAGAAGAACAAAGACATGAAAGAAGTGGATTACAAAATAGTTCTAAGAAACAAAATAGGACCTGACAACAGTATCACAAAGAAAGCCAGACTTGTAGCACGGGGTTTCACTCAGCGACCAGGCGTTGATTATAATGAAACATACGCTCCTGTAGCTAAACTGAGTTCGATACGAGCTGTTGTTGGAATAGCCATGGAAGAAGGCTTGAAATTGAACCAGATGGATGTCACAACGGCGTACCTGAATGGTGAACTAGAAGAAAAGATACTAATGAAGTATCCTGACTATTTAGAAGAATATCTGATTGAAATCATGGTTGAAGAAAGTAAAAAAGAAAATTTAACTTTGTACCACAAAACAATGAGTATGCTAAAAGACATAAAAAACAATCCCAAAGGGAAAGTCTGTCATCTCATAAAAGCTCTATATGGACTCAAACAGGCAGGGAGGCAGTGGTACAAGAAACTCGACACAGAGTTAAAGAACATAGGTTTTAAAGCATCGGAAGCTGACCCATGTCTATACTTACTAGAGAAAAGAGGAGTTAAAGTCATAATAATTATCTATGTCGATGATTTGTTAATTGCCTATTCGTGTCCTAGAAAGTTGCAAGAAATACAAGACCTGTTAAATACGAAATTTGAGTTAAAGGACTTAGGAACACCTAAACGGCTAATAGGGATAGATGTTACCTATGAGGGAGATGTAATCAAACTGAACCAGGAGAAGTTCATAGAAGATACTCTTAAAAAATTCAAAATGGAAGATTGCAAGGCCACGTCTACACCTATAGAACCAGGTCTAAGACTTGAAAAAGGAAGAAGAGATGAAAGGAACGATCTGCCCTACAAAAATTTGATTGGCACACTCATGTATCTGGCAGTGGCAACTCGACCCGATATAATGTTTGCCATAAGCTATCTCTCCCAATTTAATGACTGTTACGGAGAAGAGCATTTCAAATGTGCAAAAAGAGTGCTACGATACTTAAAGGGAACAAAAAGCGTTGGTCTTTTATTCAGAAAAACTCGCCGAGAATTACACGGCATGGCTGACGCAGATTGGGGCGCATGCAAACTCGACCGTAAATCTTTTTCGGGCTGTTGTTTTAAATATGCTGGAACGGTCATAAGCTGGATGTCGAAGAAGCAAAAGAGTGTAGCGCTATCGACTGCCGAAGCGGAATACGTCGCCTTGACTGAAGCTGCAAAAGAAGCCATTCACCTGAAAAGTCTATTCAAAGATCTTGGGGCAAACTATGAAAGCATAGTCATATTAAACGACAACCAAGCCGCCCTCAAATTAAGTCAGAACACAATGGTCACTTCAAAGTCCAAGCACATTGACTTAATAATGCACTTCATACGAAATTGCATAATGGACGGAGCGATTCAGGTCAAGTATCTGCGAACCGAAGATATGGAGGCAGATATCCTAACCAAAGCCCTAGCCGGCCCGCGGCTGTTGAAATTGCGGATTGACTTAGGAGTTTCCTGAACCTCTGATCACCACGACGATGCCGTGAAGAGGAGTGTGAGTACTGGCAGCCCAGTACCAAATGACACTGCACGTCGTTTGGTTTTCTACGTTTGTAATTACTTTTGTTTTACCTATGATGGATGTGTCAAATAAAAAGCGATATCTTTGATCACACGTATTATATATTTCAATAATTAAAAACCCTTACAGTAACTATATACGGAAGCCTACTGCTCCGCTAGGAGTAATAGTGTTCTGTGGCCTACTGTCAGCCCGATATGATCGGTTGTTCTGTTTCAATGTTATCTTAGGTATCGCATTGTTTTTTTTAACTATTAAGTTGATAATATTGTCATAAAATAACAACTATGAAGTAGATAATCAGACGTTACGTAAGTATCAGTAAGTTAAATTATTCTCCCCAAGATTGTGTCCGTATCGGTCACATGTACGTAGTACTGTACATTTATTATTTTGCATTTATCATCACGACTCGTGATTGCATCAAGAATTCAAGACTGAATTGAAGAAAACTACCAACAAAATGTCAAAAATTGTAGTAATTGGATCATGCAGTGTTGATTTTACCACGTATGTACGAATTATGTGGTCTCTATTTGATTTATTTAGTAAATAAGTTCTCATAGATAGGTAAGCGTCTGTGTGGTGCCAGACGTAAAGAATAGCACTCCGGGGTATTTCTTCCCAAGGGTGTCGTAAAAGGCGACTATGGGCCATACTAGAGAATGGGCAGCAGCGTTCTCTATGTATTTTAACACCAATAGGTACTGCGATCGCCAACCCGCCTGCCAAGCGTGGTGATTATGGCAAACCCCCTCTTGGGGGAGGCATATGTCCAGCAGTGGACGTCTTTTGGCTGAAATGATGATAGGTAAGCATTATTTTGGAGTTGTGAGAGCTGTATTAGGGTAAGTAGGTTGCAGTCACATTGTAAACCAATTATTTGGCTCATACACCAGCCGGGTCCGCTGCGCCATGTTTTCGTGTTAAAAAAACACCTTACACCTGGTTACTTAGGTACCTAACCCATAGCTATTTAGTACACTATAAACCCAACCGACGCGATGGCGCCAATTCGGCAAATCTGTTTAGCTAACGATGTTAGACCCGGCTTTACTTAGGTGCTAAAACTGAGACTTGGGATAGTAAGTAAGGTAAATGAAAGATTTGTTTTAAATCTAGAAATAAAACACAATACCTAGGTTAGGAAATCTTCACTATGTGTATCTGATAATAATAATTTTTAGTTACTTAAATAATTCTAAAGGTAATTTGTTCATCATATTATTATTATACCTACTTTGTTTGTAATATATAGATATGCACCAAGGCTGCCCAATCCTGGAGAGACACTCATTGGAACAAAGTTTACAACAAGCTATGGAGGAAAGGGGGCTAATCAATGTGTGGCTGCTGCAAAACTGGGGGGAAACACCGCCATGATTTGTAGAGTAAGTGTAGCTCTTTTTAAAATCCCCTATTTTTTTTTAACTCACCTGTTTATTACAACACAAAACTGTGCCTTCAATGAGAGTCCGCTAGGTACCAATGCTACTGTGTAGGTAAATTCATCAGAACCAGTCTATATAAATGTAGAATTATATAATTCAATGATAAATTACTTACTGTTATACAGGGCCGGATTTAGAGGTCCAGAGGTCTTGGGGCAACAAAGGAGCGGAGGCCCCCTCACCCCAAATAATTTTCCAATTCATCCGGTTGCCCTCCCCTAAATCCGGTCCTGCTGTTATAGCTTACTATAAATATTTTATTTACCAGTAGTAAAAAGTAGTAAGTTTATTTGATTTATTTGCTGAGATTGTAATCCATTTTTACATTTAGCTTGGAAATGACCAATGGGGTGATAAGTACAGGGATAATTTGGAACAAGCGGGAGTAGACACTACTCATGTCAAATTGACACCAAATGTAACAACAGGCATAGCTCAAATATCAGTTGCTGAAAGTGGAGAGAACCAAATTGTGATAGTACCAGGAGCTAACGGTCAGCTTAGTAAGGATGATGTGAAAAATTCAGCAAAATTGATAACAAACGCTGATATACTGATTGGTCAGTTAGAGACACCGTTTGAAACTACATTGGAAGCTTTCAAATTGAACAAAGGAGTAAGTTTTATACATATTTACCCAACATCACATTTTTTAAATAAGTAAGTAGGTACCTAAGTAATCATTAGTTTGTTTTTTACCTAGATTAAACTTCTAAATGCAGCACCAGCCAGAACAGGCATAGATCAAATTTTGCCTTATTGTACAATTCTTTGTGTAAATGAACCTGAGGCGTCGTTACTAACTGATATTGACGTCAATATTAGGTAAGTTACTTGGAAGTTTATTGTTAGAGATACAAGTCATAAACAATATTACCTATTATCATATTATAATAATTTATCATTGAAAAAGTTCTTATAAAAATTATCTCTCATGACAGAAATGCAGTGACTGCCCTCAAGAAGTTACTAGAAACTGGATGTGAATCAGTTATCATTACTTTGGGACCTGAGGGGGCTGTTTATTTGTCTAAAAATGATCAACAAGCAATACATGTTTTTTGTGAACATGTTACACCTGTGGATACTACTGTATGACTTTTTTATAAACCTAATACTTTTTCAAACCGAATGTCATGTAGGTACGGTCAGCAATAGCAAAGAAAGTAGATCAAAGAAGAATAAAGAAAATACTTTTTTTTTATATATAACATTAGTTTTTGTTTATACTAAACCCGAAAAGGGGTCATTGTACTCATCATATTTCATGAAATGCCTCAAAATAGTGTGACTATCTAATATTGTTGTCAATTTAGATGATATTCAAAGTAAAAGTGTTGATGGACTTTCGTTGCTGACCCTACTTCTAGTGATAGTCTCGTTGAGCTTGGCCGACCGCAGATGACCGACAAGCCAACGGCCGACTATTTACGTAGTTGAGTTGAGAGACGCCAAGCGGCTAGGCCGGCTAGTTCTGACATAACAGTGGCGAGCGGTGCGACCGTGCGAAGTCGCAATGCAAAAGCTTGGGGGATGCGCTAAGGTAGACCGCGAAATCCAAATTTGCAAAAAACGTAAAAAAAAATCGGCATCCCCCATAAGAATCTCTTCAGGTGACGTCGGCGACTTTTGCAACGCTTCGTCGCAATAAATGTGTGCTGGTTTCATAGATAATTATAATTATTTGGTTACTAGCTTCTGCCCGCGACTTCATTCGCGTGGAAGTCGTAAGACACCACTTATCTATACTAATATAAAAAGCGTCTGAGCTGCGCGGGATAGTACGCACGGCTACAGATCAAGCTATACATTTCCAGTGTAAGCTGATCTCGCATTGTATAGGATTTTCTTACAATGAGAAGTCAGCGTAAACTGGAAATGTATAGCTTGATGTGTAGCCGTGTGTAGGTACCTCGTTGACATACAATGCAGTTCGGCTCTTATCGGTAATGCTAGGTTCTTGTCGGGCGACCCACTGCGTCACATTACTAAGTTATCGCTTAGCGTTCTTTCTGACTATTTCTTTTTGCCCGGCTTCCACGGGTCGTAGAGTGATTTTAAATAGCTTAAAACGTTGACCAAAAATGGGGTTAAAAACTGAAAGTTCGTCAGAGGTGACAGCAGCAGCACAGTTGTCCGTCGACAAACCGCCATTGTTTTGTTTATGTTTACTTTTGTGTCGATCACGTATTAAACTAAAATGGATACTTATTGTATGTGACTTGGAGTGTACCACTATTAAAAGACAAGCTAAGGACAGGGGAAGCGTCTACCACTGGTAAAATAGCAGCTGTAGTGGAAAAATCGATAAATTATGAATGTTTTATAATACTTATATAGGTTATTTTCAGTTTGTTGACTTAGTTCTTTTTTGTTGAAGACTGGAGACGTGCGACAGAAATAACCTGATCAGAGTTGGAAACAAACTCGAGGATGATCTTTGTGACTTCAGATGTTAATTCTAGCACTGATCTATTAGGATAATACTAACCACACTTTACTATAATTTTCATAATATCACATCACAACTGCCTGTAGGTAAAGAAAACAGACTTTCCAGTTCTTTTAGGAGCATCACCTGTATTCTAATTTCTTCCATAAAAGTCTTCAAAGGTCTCGACGAAATATCGGGTTTCGTTTTTAAATTTTTTGAGAGCTTTCACAGTTTTCGTCTTTGGCAAATACATGGGTCCCGGTTTTTGCAGTCAACAGCTACGCAACGGGGCATAGTAATTAATTACGCGTAAATAAGTCGCTTGTTTACAAAATATGAATGGATAGACAGCTACTAGCTAGCTGCCAAATTCTTAGACTTTGTATAGTAGCGAAACCTGAAGTGAGCAAGTGGCAGTTTTTATCCTCATTGGGCTATCAATACATAAGTCCCCTCTTTGAGAAGTGGCTAGAGAGGTGCCACGGCATCCTCATCTTCCGCCTGACGCAGGTCCTCACCGGAAATGGTTGTTTCGGGAGGTTCCTGTTAAGGATAAAGCGGGATGAAACGCCCGGGTGTTACCATTGTGTGGATCACCCGGAGGACACGGTGGAGCATATGGTGGAGGTTTGTCCGGCTTGAGCGGAGCACCGCCGAGTCCTCGCGGAGGCGATCAGCGGCGGCGATCTCTCGCGTCCGGCCATGGTTCGGAGCGAAAGTACATGGAAGGGCGTCACCTCTTTCTGCGAAGCAGTATTGCTCGCAAAGGAGGAGGCGGAACGCGTGAGGGACAGGCAAAATTCGCGCCCTCACGCTTGTAGCCGCCGCAGGAGACGCCCTGGACGTCGAGAGTCGCAGGTCGATTCCCGGTCACCTAAGGCGCGGGCCTGGCCCAGGATCGACGGTGCGTTTTGTTCAGATGTCAGCTCAAATTCACGGGGTCCGGCCAATGCATGCCAGGGTTACGAGTTTGTCTGAAAGCTATATCGTGGCCCTGGCACACAGGCAATTGAAGAAACAGGTGGGTTTTAGTCAGTAAAAGTATGACACGCCCTCCCGCTCCGCCCAGAGCGGGAGAAGTTATTTAACTTTCCCACCCAAAAAAAAATGGCTACCAAATACAAAGATTATTTAAACAAAGTAATAACTAAAGATTTTTTTCAAGTCCCAACTGTAGTTTCAGAGATCAGCGGGTTCAATCAAACGAACTCTTCAGCTTTATTATATTAGTATAGGTAATATCGGTGACTTTTTATTGTACCAATTATTAGATATTAGTCGTTGGACATTTTTCTTTGTCGCATAGGACGGCTATGCGACAAAGAAAAATGTCCAACAATAAAATAATATTAACACTATTTCATTTACAGGGAGCAGGTGATGCGTTTGTTGGTGCTTTGGCAACATACTTAGTGACGTATAGAGACCAACCCATGCATCAAATCATTGGTGCTGCCTGTCATGTGGCTACACTTTCTGTTACCAAAGAAGGTACCCAAACAAGCTACCCACCTAAGTTCGATGCCTTCAGAAAGGAATATAAATATATAGAGCTATAATTCGAAAATTATTATCTGTGTAAATACATATAAATGAAACACGCCTTTGTAATTCTATAACTTGAATATTTTATTGAACAAACTAATACTAAGAAGAACTTAAGACACACTACTTAAGTCTAAAACATTGGTATTTATTGTAATATTGAATATACTTAATAAACAAATATTCTACATGGTTATATTTTATGTATGTAAATAGAATATCATTATAAATAAACCTCAGATTCATCGGCGGTTTGCCTTGTGCAAACCTAAAATATAGGTACCAATAGTCCAACTAACTGTAAATGATAACATTTACAGTTAGTGCCTGGATTACGGAGGCAATCATCTGATTCTTCGATTTAATCCATACGATTGGTAGCCCCACGTGAAGATTCTCTCTACTTCAGTACCCCGAGTGTAAGTTTGCAAGTGAGTAAACGTAACTAGCGCGTTTGCGTTAAGATTTTTATTCTCACTCTTTACTCTTAGCATTATGATCTATCGGTCAACTTGGGGTACAGAGGCGAGTTTAGTTACTAGTTCCACAAATACGCGCCCCAGTAAGGCAAACCATCGAGGTGCGCTCGCACACGTCAGATTTATTGTTACACGCCCATTTTTGGGCCTCGAGATAGGCAATAGGCCAACCGTACCTATTTATGTGAATGGGCAACTTCTTGTAGAGAGATAGTATGGAATTCAACTATTCTATTATCTCCGACAAAATATCGGCTATCGATTGTCCGATGTGTATGAGCGCGATACTCTCTATAATATAACGAATACAATCATTCGTCATTATAATTCATGCATACATGACCGCTAAGGGTCAGTTAACGAAAACAAAAAAGACAATGCGTATCTGGTATAGCCACCAACATCATCATTATAATAGGTAAGTACCTTTTCTCGAACGAAAATTATCTCAAAATGAATGTGACAAATTGTCAAGTGCGCGTAAACTGCTACGATTGGCTGTTGATAAATCGCGCGCGTAATCTTAGCAGTTTACGCGCGCTTCACAATTTGTCATATTACTTTTTACTGCGATTGGCTGTTGGTAAATTAATCAACCAATCGTAGCAGTTTACGCGCGCTTGACAATTTGTCACATTACTTTGATAATTTTTCGTTTGAGAAATTGGCCCCAAGACACGCAAAATAATAGTAGCTAAGAGTTTACTTGCAAGAAAAATCTGAATTGTTCATCAACGTTTGTTGCTGACCGTACACATTTAAAATATAAAAAAAGGAAATACTTGTAAAGGTAAGTTGTCAAAACCTGTACATTTTATGTTGGTTTATTTGGCCCATGGAATTAGTAAGTACTTTATACTAATTTAATCACGTTCCATGTCGATGAATAGTTGGGCAAACCTATGCCCGAGACGGCTGCTTCGAGGGATGACCTCGCCGTAGGTGAGTACAATGTTCATTAGGGATGACGCACGGGTTACTGCATTGCGCATGCATACGCCGTATGTTCAGAGCGGACAAAGTATTCCATAGCACGACTGTGACGTAAGCTTGCCCGTTTTCACTAAAACTAAGGGCCCGAACACACGTACCACAACACATCGTAGCGACACCATGTGGGCACACAGTGGTTACGTGTGAATGGTGTCGCTGCAGCTTCTTGAAATTGTGTTGTGGTACTTAACTACAAAATCAAATCAAATGGTTGAACGTAGTGTTTGCGATTTGGCCGGCTGCTAGTGCGCGGTCTCGCTGGTGATTGCGTTCTGGCTGCGACGTGCCCTTGATGTGGTCGGTATTGTATAATGCACTGTTAATTTTGACGGCAAAATGTGGTCAGTGTGAATAAACTATTCGTTTTCAGACAAATTAGCGCCCGTCCACGTGTTGGCGTTGTGGTACACACGGCTACACGTCAAGCTATACATTTCCAGTATAAGCTGATCTCGCATTGTATAGGATTTACGTACAGTGCGAGATCAGCTTGATGTGTAGCCGTGTGTACATGTGATTGGGCCCTAAATTAACGCCTAAATAAAATCGCGATTAGTTTAGCGTATTATTGAATAAGCTTTGGTTTCGTATGAAAGCGGTCCCGTCATAAAAATTTGTCATTTTCACCAGTATTTGACAGGTGTCAAAAGATGCTCAATATTTGGTTAACAGTTAGTGTGGTACCGTTCACCGCTGTAGTAGGAAAGCATGTAGGAAAATCAAAGCTTTAGTGAAAACGGGCAGTAGACTACTTAATTAGGTATTAATACTTAAAAATAAAAAAATCACAAGTTTAATAGCGTTAAGAAACCCGCGACTTTTAATAATTAAAACTACGAATTTACATACCTAGGTACCTACCCAATATTATGTCTAAAAGTAGGTATATTATAATAGTTTATTAACCTTACAAATAATAATATAAATCCTTCTGAACATGCAACATAATAGTTTTCTATGGTTAATAATTATTACTAATAAATAATGCACACTCAGTACAGAGCACAGCACCATGCCCTTGCGGTTCGTTTGACAGCTTATTTGACTTCTAACGTCACAAACTTAAAGGTCACAAATAAAATTAAAAAGAGCAGATCGCATGATCAGAGATATAATCTTTTTTTAGGATGTGTACACACACCATCTGAGAACACGTGAATTGATGTGACATCGAAGGCGTGGCGCGTTACAAGAAGATTATTGCATAACATGTAGAAACTCAAAAAAATAAGCAAGCTTTTTCTAATAAGTAAATAGTCGAAGTTTTTATCGTAACAATCTACAATCTTTGGTTACCTAAGCAATAATATCTGATTTCATAATTTGTTTATCATTCGTTCTCAAGAAGACAGCTAATGTATGTTAGCATCTGTGGAGGGCATTAAAAGTAGCAGCACAACTAAGTGACAGACTGACAGTAACAGTCAGTCAGGAAAATGCTTGGCGGGAAAGTGAAGCGTCATGTTCAGCAGTTTGTTTAATTTTCCAAAATTTGTGTTTAGCCGAATATTAATGTGTAATAATGGTGGATTATTAACCATTAAGTGTTTGTGAACGTGCATTAGTGTAGGCAAATGAAACAAAACAGTGCAACTTCGCTTCAAGTTCTCTCAAGAAGTCCGCGTGAGGACTCAGTAAAGTGCCACATCTTTACTGAAACTCAAGGGGAGTGGGCGGGGATATCATCATCATGCATTTATAATTCATTTCATCAATATTATACAAGAACTAAAACTTGACATTGGCTAAATGCACAAACCGTGCGAAGCCAGAAGGAAAGAAAAAAAAAAAAAACTAAGTGACATCAAAGGAACCAAACTATGGGACCCCGCATCGGCTTCAAAAGGATGTCACTTCTCAGAATAGATACACAGGTGAAATAAGCTAGCGAAACTCCGCAGACGTGATAAAAAAAAAAAAAATCACCTATGCTTACATGGGCACTTATGAAACGTCAGAAGCTAGGTACACGGTTCCAATTGGTCGTTTCCTATGGAGAAGAGCCGGCAAGAAACTCCACGGTCACTCTTTAAAAAAAATAAAATTGGCTTTTACAATGTTTTCAAATTACAGTGTTAATAGGTATGAGAGGACAGCGTAGGGTAAGTAGGAATCGGTTTCAATTTGACAGTTCAACGACATTCATTGCGTTAGTTACGTTGTTGAGCAGACAAAGTTTTCTAACCTAAGAAGCAATGGATTAATATACTTCAAAATCATTCCGATTCAAACTGTGTTACGCAATTATGGTGCTGAACGGAGTAGGCTGTTATTCATTTATAACGCAAGAGTTGTCCGATATTGAGAGGTGACGCATCTTTTTCTTTTTGGCAGCCGTTGCGGTACCTATTTTATATTTTGACGTTGAGTGTCTCGTCAGACAGTTTTGGTGTTCCTTCGATGTCAATATTTTTTTTTTTTTTTTTTTCCTTCTGGCTTCGCACGGTCTGTGCATTTAGCCAATGTCAAGTTTTAGTTCTTATTTAAAATATTGATGAAATGAATTATAAATGCATGATGATGATATCCCCGCCCACTCCCCTTGAGTTTCAGTAAAGATGTGGCACTTTACTGAGTCCTCACGCGGACTTCTTGAGAGAACTTGAAGCGAAGTTGCACTGTTTTGTTTCATTTGCCTACACTAATGCACGTTCACAAACACTTAATGGTTAATAATCCACCATTATTACACATTAATATTCGGCTAAACACTAATTTTGGAAAATTAAACAAACTGCTGAACATGACGCTTCACTTTCCCGCCAAGAAGTCCATGTCAATATTTGTGCCGCTACGTATAGAAAATACTTCCACAGATGATCACACAAATTTGCAGGCTTCTTGAGAACAGATAATAATGAATACCTACACCATGAAGTCAAATATTATTCCCGAACTGTCTACAGCATGATCGTGACTGTACCTAATTTATCTTAGTTTAAGGCTCGTGCAGATTGGCGCGATATCGCGAGCCCGACACGCCGTGCGACGTGTCGCGCCCGCGATATCGCACCAGTCTGCACGAGCCTTTAAGGAGGATCCGCAGTGGTATTCTGCGAAATTAAATTTTCTTACGGTTTTTGCAATTTGCAGGTCATTGTCAGGTTTATTTCAGGTTAGATTTGTTGCCCAATGTTATGATTTCATGAAAAAGTCATTCAATGTAACAAATCTAACTTAGAGAGATGTAGTAATGGTCCTAATGATTATAATTCTGTAAATACATCTCAAAAAGTCGTGAATCATATTTTGATCAAGATACTACCTGACACTGACCTGCAAAATAGCAAAAAACGTAGGAAAAATTTAACGTCGCGGGTTATTGCTGCGGATCCAGATATAGCACAATTTCAATTTGAATGTTCAACACAAAGTTATAGATACAGATACTAGGCCATCAGAAGTAATGTCATCGAAAAATTGTGATCCCATGTCTCAGTGACGCCATCTAGAGTAATAAAGCCAAATTCAATAAAAGCTAAGTTTGACACGTTACACCAATGATACTATAATAAACAGATATGTTAGACACTCACAAAACAACCGAAAAAAGTGTTCCGCGCAGCAGCGGCAGCACACATACCCACTTTTCATTCATTTTTTTTACATTTCACTACAAGTAAAATGATAGACAAGAGATGGCTTGATAAAAACAAGAAAAAAACTGACAGCTAGTGTTGTCAATTGCGCGTGAATGTAAACAAACATTATTCTGGCCACCAATCACCGAATGTTGGCATCACAGACTTACAAATTATGAATGGACTGAATGCGTCCTTGTCGTCCTCACGGCAAAAAAATGTATTTCCATTTCTTCCTTTTTCTAACCTCCAAATATGAGAATATTAGGAAAATAATTGATATATGTTAATAAATCGAAGTATAATATATTGCGTAGTTACATGTGTTACGAGATCCCTTGTGTTTTATTAACTTTGGTATCATAATTGGTACACTTTCTAAATACACACGATGGCGTTTTTTAGCTGCTTCAACTAAGCGTATTACTCGTCGCCATGCGTGTCGCAGACTGAAGTCAATACGTCCCAATTAGGACGTTTTCGAGTCTTCACGATTGCGCGCTCACAACATATCTGTTTAATGCATATAATATCATTGCGTTACACTTTTCCCGACACCGACCTTTGATTACGAACCGTCAAATAGTTTGAAACATCTAAGAAAATTATTTATTTTATCTAAATTCTGGGTAAAATACAAAATATTAACGAAAATAAACCGTGGATAAATTTTGACGTTTACGAGATTTGCAATACCATTGCTTAGTAGGCGTAAACTTCGAAAATAAATTTCTTTTGGTGGACACCACACGAATGCGACTTGACATGCAGGCGTACCACACTAGACTGAGCGACTTTTGCCCACTAGGACAAATGTTTCGGATTACGATTTTGTTCGCTATGTCCCGTCTAATGTTAAGTAAATAATTTAATGTCTGGTTCGACAACAATCATTGCGTTATTTACGATGTTGAGCAGACAATTTTTTCTAACAGGAAGCAATTGGATTAGTAATGTATTTCAAAATCATTCCGATTCTGATTCAAACTGTTACGCAATTAAGGTGCCGGCTTTTTAAAGAATAAACGTACATAAAACATACCAACTGTTACCTAATAGTCATCTTCAAGTTTGGTAAGTATGTACATTCTGGTGATAGAAGCGTTTTTCTAAATAATTATTCTCTGAAATCTCAAATCCATTGACGAGTCCATGTCCGTAACACGTTTGAAGTTTCATAAAAACATGTTGTCATAATAAAAATTTGAATGTAAAAATAAAAACAAGATTTGAATGTAACAGAAAAACTAATTTGGCGTTAGGTATACTCTTTTCCAAAAGTATTTCAGGAAAATGTAAGCTAAACTACGGCCGATATGAGAATGAATGCGTTCCTATCACCTGAGTACAAAAGAAAACGTGTTTTACGAAATAAACTTTATTATTTC
Organism: Tiliacea aurago; assembly: GCA_948098905.1. Lineage (NCBI taxonomy): Eukaryota > Metazoa > Arthropoda > Insecta > Lepidoptera > Noctuidae > Tiliacea > Tiliacea aurago. The sequence goes on along the minus strand of OX402591.1, from coordinate 16,489,623 downwards.
CTACCGAAACTTCCAAACTGAAAGGTGTCAGGAACGTATTCTCTCGGTGGCCAGAATATAACTAATAACATCGCTACCTTAGCTCAAGCTACGAAAATTAAGCGATGTTATTGGTTAGTTTCATACAAGCTTTGCTATGCATCCTTCCACATCTCTAGTGCAAATGCAGCCTTATTCTGGATAACGGCGGGCAGCGGAGCAACGGCGGCGCGGGCGACTGTGGTGTGCGCACCGCGCCGCTGCCATCCGGGAACAATGCAATACAAATCGGTGATCTGTTCTAATGCAACGGCTACATTGTTGCGATAAAGCTAACTATACTTCGCGCGCTCAGTTGCACAGCGAGACGTCGGTGTGCGAGAGAGACCGCATGAAGTTTAGTTCGCGTTATCGCGACAATATAGCCGTAGCATAAAAGTATCTGATGAAAATTAAACAAATGGACCAGAAAACGTTCGTACCTAAAACATAGGCACTACAGTGCCACTTACAAATTGAGTGCTTTGATTTTAATAATTGAATAATGAAACCCGAAATTCTAATCTGAAATCACCAAGATTTTTGCCATTATTTTGACAATGGAGGTGAATTTTATAACTTCAATTTTCGTCGATGATTTTACAATAATTAAAAGGTTATTCAAACAAAAATTATTGAAAAAAGTGGTGAGTTATTCATATTATAAAGTTGAAACCTTTTGAGTAAGAATTTAACATGAACAGGGTTTGTTTACACTTTCATCATCTACTTTTGGAACAGCCCATAGGCATAGAACGCACTGTTGCCCGCGCCGCCGCCACCGCGCGCCGCTCCACTGCCTGCTGCCATTTGGATTATAACCTTAAGATTCGAATGTTCACCCACACTTTCAAAGTAACATTTGAGCATTTTGAGCTACAAATAGCAGCCCTAAAGCTACGAATTTAGGCGCTGTCAATGTCAAATTGTTACCCATGGACGAGGCGGTTGACTGTTCTTGTACTCGGAAATGTATAGGTTTTTTTTTTTCAGTTTTCTATCATTTGTTTTTTTGTTTGTCTGTCTAAAACTGTACAGTAGTTAATGTGAACCTGATAAAACTTACCTTATTAAAAATATTTAATTTAATAATTAAATTGCAATTATATTTTCAAGATAATACATAACAATACATATTCATATATGTAACTAATGCTCAATATACATCAGTATTTCAGTCATTAACAATTTTGATTTATGATCATTTAGAGAAAACATGGTGTCATTTATATGGCGAAATCTGGAAAGGCTAGTTTAAAAGAGCATAACTTAGATACATACTTCCTTTTTAAACGTTAACAGTTTGAAAGCATTTTATACCTTCACCTTCTTTTGCCATGTCAGACATAAGACTGTTATGTAAGATTAGATGAGTTAGATTTTGAGTTAAAAAGAAACCAAAAATTGTTATTTTTTTTAAGTTTTTGAGATTTCTTTGTAAGGACCTAGCTCAATGGCTAGGTTAAAGCTACGGTAGGTTAGCTTAAATGCCTGACTTTTTTTGCATAGAGGTATTACCAATTCTTTGTTTTTCTGATATTTATATGTTCACAACTGTCACTTTAGCTTTGAGCATAACAGTCTTCCTAAGACAGTAATAGTCTGATAGGCACTAAATTTTAAAATGTTGAAATGACTCAACAATGTATGGATTTGTGTAAGTATTACAATATATTTACATATATCTGTATTCTTTTGAATAACTCAATGCAATACATATAGACTATCTAATTCACTCTCATTTAAAATTTGCAAAAGCACTTGTAAGTCTTCTAAGCTTGTAATAAATTTGGGTGCGCCTAAAAATTCTACAGGTTTTTCTTCTATTTCAATACAATATTTTAAATTCTTTGGACATGTCACAGATTTCGAACATATACCTTCTTTAGTCTTTTTAAATACCACATGAGTGATGCCATCTTTCAAAGCTAATATGTTTATATCTTTACTCTTTATAATGTCATTAGACTCACTATTTTCATTATCAACATTAGTTTCCATTACCTTTATCTCAGTTTCCTTCATCTCTGTATCATTGCCTGAATTTAAATTTTCTATTATTTCATCATTAGTTTGCTCTTCCTCTGTATTACCCTCTGGACTGGGCTCAATTTGTTTTACTGGTATGTGTTCTTCAATACCTTTTTGTAAGGCTTCATCAAGTATAGAAGGACTGTGGGGGTTTTCAACCTCATCAGGTAAGTCTGATTTTGACAAAATATCTTCACTGTTATCCACATTTTCTTCATTGTTAGTTAAAGTATCTTGAATGGTACTCAGATGATTAACATCTTCAATTAAATGACCAATACTGGTGTTGTCAACTTCCATGGGTGTTGGTGCTACAATTTCACCAGCATTAGACTTTCCAAGGAGCATGGCTTCAACATCACTAGACTCTAGATTAGATTTAAATTCAAGGGTGTTACTTTGATCATTTGATTTGCACTCACTACTGTTATCATTCAGAATGTCCATTATTGATGGGAAGTCATCCACTTTGTTCTCAGTTACATCTGGTTTTTCATCCAATTTAGCAATTGGTTTCTCATTGTACATGAGATCTTCCAACTCAGCAGCTATGCGATCATAAACTTGGTCATCCTTAGGTTCATCTTTCTTGGGAAAATAATCAATACACCACTCTTCGGAAGGAAGTATACTATCATCAATTTCTGGTAACAAATCAGTTAATGAAATTTTCATGTTGATTTCATTATTATTGTTATTATTATTTGCCAAGGGATTCTCAAATACAATACCATATTGTTTTAAGTTAATGTCACTTTTCTGTTTCTTATCATTGTAGTTGGAGTTTTGGTCTTTTAAAACAGGTTTTTTTAGCCTGTTATTTTCCCTTAATATATTTGGAGCAACCGAAGATCCACTTCTTTTCGCTTTTTTTGTATTCTGCACGTCTTTGAATGGTCGTTCACTGTAGGTGTTTTTATGAATGAGGACCATACCATTCTCATTGCTTTTTAACCTGGCAATTGTGCTTGGCGAGGTTGAGTCTGTGTTTAACTTCGTTTTGGGAGTTGTACTGCTTTCATATTGGATTTTAACTTTAGTAAATTTACCCAGTATCTTGGCAAAGTCCATACGAGTAACAACAACTGCACACTCGCGACATTTTCCCTCTTTATATAAGCGTTCTAGGTTTTTAGGAAGCTTTAAAGCTTTCATTCTTCGGCTTTCACGTATTTTAGTTGGAATCATTTCGATTATGTATAACCTTTTGCACTGTTGTCTTATTAATCGAGTAATGTCCTATTATCAAAATTGATATTGGTTGTAGTCACATTTCCCGCGCAGAGAATAGTACCACAAATATTGAACTTTTGATAACACAATTTGGTTTCTCACATTGCATAACTTAAAGGCAGATAGATTGAATACTTTATATCAAATTAAGAAATTGTATTTGTTTATAAAATCAAAAAATCGTAACAGACGACACACACCAGAATCAAATCCAACGCGAAAATGGCGTCGCTCTAGTGATGTGCCTCCCGTTTTCGATTATTAGTCCGTCACTGCCCACTGGTGTACAAGTTGTAGTAGTGGTAGATGATATCGATATTTATCCGTAAATATTTAATTACCGTTAAAAAATATTTTGTATACATTATTGACGAGAACATTATTTATATTTACATTATGGAATGCCTCTGTAGCCTTTGTGCCATTCCACCCGATAGTTGTTACGGCCAATGATCTCTAGGTTCTAGGATCTTGACCATTATAGAGGGGCTTCGGTTATGCAGTTGTTATGATACACTTCCTACTTCTCGATGTAAATTAAGGTACTATAGAGGTTGGATTTTTGATTTGGAGTAGTAAGGGCAGATATAACCATTGTTGCTACATGAAAACGGCTTTATGAACTGTGCCTAACCATAAGAGACATTTTGATCTGCATTCAAAGAATTTGAAAAAAAAAAGTCAGCAGGAAAATGAGCAATTTTCAGAAAAACTTTATTTGATGCCAATCAACCCTGTTTCTTATAGTATGGATTAAAAAACCAGCCAAGTGCTTGTCGGACCACGCACAATGAAGGGTTCCGTAGTTGCATGAATTTATCCCAAAAATAAACATTCTGACTCAGTTATGACTGGAAATAATAGGGCGTCTTCATAAAATAAAAACTAAATAAAAAATTGTGAGCCGTCACGGTGAACTGCTAAAGTGGTGCTAGTAGCACAAAGACCAATAACAAAGAGTTTTTGTAAGGAACTATTATTGAATTCATAATTAGAGACAATTAGGGCCGGATTAAGCAAGCGCGGGGCCCGTAGCAAATTATATCGTGGGGCCCTTGATCTGCTATGGATTCTTAGGTACCTATAAAGTGGTAAAAAAATAAGGTAAAAAATAAGTTTTTGGTATCTAAGATTACAAAATTATATTAAGAATAAGGTAGACTGCTAAAGTCTTACAAATAAATAGACAATTTCAACATTTTGAATCGAGCCATTTTAATACTGCTACGCATCCACACTGAGTGTCGACTATGGGTGCTCCCACATGTCAGAATTTTTGTAGAGCCGAATAACGGGCCGATTTAAATTCTCTTCATAAAAACGAGGAACTTTTGGTTGAACTTGTGCATTTTCCGTAAGAATTCTGTGTTTTATTTTGGCCAATGAAATAATCGGTTACCGATTGTCTGACGTGGATTGTTTTAGTCGGAAAAAGTGTTACGTTTCACGTTTTTGTGTTAAAAAGTAAACGTTAACGGGGTGACATCCGCGAGATCTGTAGTGGAGATGGGCGTGCTTCAAGGTTCAATTCTTGGCTCTTTCCTATTTCTAGTTTATAAAAATGATCTTCCTTACATGATGGCTAACTTATCGGATATAATTCTATTCGCTGATGTGATGACACTTCTCTTATTTTTAAAATAGATAGAAAAGCTTCGGATGTCATATACGTCACGATAGTCTAGCTGTTCTTTCGAAATGGTTCGCAGCAAACAAAATGTCTTTACAATTTAACGTAAATTAAACCATTCAATTCATGGCAATGCTGAAGGCTTCTACAGACCGGAAGTTCTCATTACCAAATGTACCCCAAATGGGTCTAAATTTAAAACTTCATGGCAAGAAACTAGATGCTATTACAGAAACTGTATTTATAGGAATTACTCTAGATTCCAAATTGCAATGGGGTGCCCACATTAGAGCTCTTTCAGGTAGATTAAGTTCAGCTGCTTAGGCAGTAAGAAAAATAAGGCAGTTGACAGGTATAGCCACAGCTAGGTTAGTATACTTTGCTTATTTCCACAGTATTATGTCTTATGGCGTTTTGCTGTGGGGATCGGCAGCCGACGTAGACTCAATTTTCATTTTACAAAAGAGGGCATTCCGCGCGGTCTTTAAAATTGGTCTTCGTGAGTACCATAGAAACAAATTCAAAGAAATTGATGTACTAACTCTGCCTTCTCTTTATATCTTAGAAATTATTTTATATGTTCGCAAAAACTTAGGCCTTTTCAAAATAAGAAGCGACTGCCATAGCCATAATATAAATACACGTAGTAAACATTAGAAATTGTGATACCCAAATTTAGATTAACTAAAACAAGCAAGTCATTTCATATAAACAGTATTCGCTTTTATAACAAGTTGCCAAAGTCTGTAACAGAGCTTAGCGATGGAAAATTCAAAACCCACATCAAACGTGTCCTAATAAAAAAATCATATTATAAGAAGTGACTAGAGATAAAGAGACTACGTTTAAGACAAGGAAGTTTTAATTCCTTCTGCACATGTGGCTTCCCTGGTACCTCATTAACGGCAAAAGTATGTAAAAGTCTATTAACTGCTCCCAAGTTGCGATGTTTATGTTATTTATTTTTTACATACTTCCTTGACATAATCTTTATTTTTTTTTCTTTCACATTATATATCTACAATTTTAATACAAGGTTCTAAATGTTATTATTTTAATAATATTTTATATCGTTTTTTTTGTGATGTTTTGTTAATGTGAGAACGTTGTAGGCATAATGGACTGTGGCTTTGTAAACCATTTTCTGTTTTGTTATGTACTTGGTATTTGTTGATGGGCGTACACTGTCCTCCCATACCTATTAACACTGTAACTTGAAAACATTGTAAAAGCCCATTATTTAAGAGTAACCGTGGAGTTTCCTGGCCGGCTCTTCTCCATAGGAAACGACCAATTGGAACCGTGCAACTAGCTTCTGACGTTTCTTATGTGCCCATGTAGGTGTATGTGAAATAAAATATTTAGATTTTGATTTAATTTGATTTGTGACATCTATAAAACTACGCTGGGGAGGGTGGTGGTTTTGGATATGCGGGGCCCCCTTTTGCGCGGGGCCCATAGCAATTGCTTCTCTTGCTACGTGGTTAATCTGGCACTGGAGACAATTAATGAGGAACCTAGATGTTGTGTACCAAATTGTAAAGAAATTGGAGGCCACCAGTATCCTCGAGATGCGAAACTTAAAAAATTGTGGTTCAAAGCGATAAGGCGAGTAAAGTTTGAGCCTAAAAGCGGGGAGAGAGTGTATTATAAACATTTCAAGGAAAGTAAATATGAAAAGATCAGTAAATACTCAGGTATGTATTAAAAATATTATTTTCAGTTTCACAAGGTCGTCAATTGGAAATAGTTTTTGCGACGTAGGCAAACTATTATTGGAACAGTTAGACCAGATGCTGCACAGTCTAAATGGAGCCTCTCGGCGGATTGGCCTCGGCATGAATTTGGACAAGACGAAAGTCATGTACAATTCGCACGTCTTGCCGAGTCCAATCCACATTGAAGGGTTGCTTCTCGAAGTTGTGAAGGAGTACGTCTACCTAGGGCAAGTTTTCCAGCTTGGTAGGCACAACTTTGAGAAAGAAGCCGATATAAGGATCCGGTTGGGTTGGGCAGCGTTTGGAAAACTTCGTCAAGTCTTCTTGTCACCAATCCCGCAGTGTTTGTCTGACTAAGGTCTTCAACTAGTGCGTCCTGCCCGTTATGACACGATGTCGAAACGTGGACAGTGACAGTCGGGCTGGTCCACAAATTCAAGGTCACTCAGCGTGCTATGGAGCGGGCTATGCTCGAACTTTCTCTGAAGGATAAGATCAAAAAAAGAAGTTATCCGGAAGAGAGCCGGAGTTACCGACATAGCCTGCAGAGTAAGAAAGCTGAAGTGGCAGTGGGCTGGTCATGTTTGACGAAAGAACCAATGGCCGGTGGAGCAGACGAGTCCTGGAGTGGAGACCGCGTATCGGCAAGCGTAATGTGGGATCCCCCAGCTAGATAGACCGACGACCTTAAAAAGGCGGCTGGGACAGACTGGATGCGGAAGGCGGAGGACAGGGTGTTGTTGGCGCAGCCTGGGAGGCCTATGCCCAGCAGCGGACTGCTATAGGCTGAGTTGATTGAACAAAGGTGAATCCGCAGCTGTAGCCCGCGAAATTCAAATTTTCTTACGTTTTTTTGCAATTTGCAGGTCAGTGCCAGGTTGTATCTTGATCAAAATATGATTCAATTCATTAATTGCCCATCAGCACTGATATTTTATTGTTTATGTTTACTCAAATAATTAAAAAAAAAATGTATAAAGTTCGCCTTACCGAATGTTAGAAATGTAGGTCCCAACATCGTTTTAGATAAAGAGGTGCTTGAAACTGTAGACTCGGTAGTGTTTCTGGGTATAACAGTAGATATCAAACTTCAGTGGGGACCACAAGCCTAGCGGGAAGGCTCAGTTCGGCCGCTTAAGCCGTCAGGAAAGTAAGACAATACACTGAAGTTGATACAGCCCGTTTAGTTTATTTTAGTTATTTTCATAGCGTTATGTCCTACTGTATTCTGCTGTGGGGTAAAGCCGCTGACATTCAAAATATATTTGTACTTCAAAAACGAGCTGTTCGAGCAATTTACCAGCTGGGTGCCAGAGTTTCTGTAAGAGATTTTTTTAAAGATATTGATATTCTCACGGTGGCATCACAATTCATCTTCGCCAACATCTTATATGTTAGGCAAAATATACACTTATACACTAAAAACAGTGATCTCCACAATATTAATACCAGAAATAAGGACAAATTACGTGCTCCATTTCACTGGCTTCATAAGGTTCATAACTCATTTGTTGGACTTGGTATAACTTTTTATAACAAGCTACCCTCTTCCTTGCTAGATTTGCCTTATAATGGGTTTAAAGTTAAAGTTAAATCCAATTTTTGTTCAAAGGCATACTATTCTATCAACGACTACTTAAACGATAAGAATAGTGGGTCGCTGTGATTAACTCAAGACAAAGTTCATGTTCTTTCTCCAGATATAGATTACCTACTGACAGGTTATATGAGTTCCTATATTTGTTTATTTTATTTGACTGTCTAAGTCAATTTATTTTAATTTATTAGTGACAAAATCTACTCATTACAATGTTCTTTTATGAGCTGTATTGCAATAAGTGGTTAGCTAGCGACCTCAACAAATTGATCACTTTATTCTTGCCTGAGCAACCGGCAGCAAGTTCGTCATGCTCCCTTAGATGTCACTGCTTGCGGTAGCGTCGGGGGTCGGGTTGCCTCCGTCCCTCAAATATGGCGAGGGGGGTGATGTCTGATCTTTGCGTTATGCTCGTGAACGGGTGCTGCTTGTGGTGACTGGTCGTCTTGCTGACCATGGTTTTGTTATTGTTATTAATAATTAACTGTTTTTATTTTACTTCGATGGTGCTAGTTTATCATTTGTGACTTCGAGTTATAGCTGTAGCTTTATGCGGGCACGCCCATTATGCCTGGAGGCTTTTATGTAGATACGTTTTGTTTACGTTATTTCTGCTTGAGTATAGTTTTCGACGATTATTATATATATATATATATATTTTGTATAGTGGTGTGTGCTAGCTAAAATAAGGCAAATAATTTAATTTAATGTTTTGTGTTGCATTTTACATTTTATTGTATAGAATCAAGTTTTATATATGAACAGACAGCTGTGCTGCTGGGGAGTTTGTTGCGCCACTTCTTCTTCCCAGCTAAAGCACTAGGAAGTGGTGAAGGGTGGGCGTTTTTGGGGGACTGTCTCATGTAATTTTTGACGTTCGAAAAGTGCTGATTCTCAGCCTAGTTTAAATAAATGACTTTTGATTTAGATTTTAAATAATTTCTATTATTTTAGTTGACTTGCTACACAGTAGTAATGATACTTGGCAGTATACTGTCCCATTGATCATTAGGTATTCAAGATACAGGTAACTTCCAACCAAACTGATTGATAATTACAACTTTAATAATTATGTTATAGTTGTGAAGTAATTTTTGTAACAATTAACACATAAATATAATCTTATTGATTTTATAAAAACTATAAAAGTAACACTGAACTGCATTAGTGCCTGTTGGTCGGATGTTCAAATAAAGCATACCATTAATTGCCTACTACTGTTAGTGCTGATGGTGCCATCTTTGGAGCTCGTTTTGCGTTAATTACTGTCCCATTTAATTTTTGTAATTTTCCATCTATCGATTAATCGACATCGAACAACACTAGAAGTAAATGCGACGCGCTCGGGGCGCATGTCAAATCAACGTCAAACGCGACGAGTTGACGAAAAATTGATGAAACAAAATGGCCGCCGTGCTACTAAGCTAACTTTAATTTACGACGATACCATCGACCGATTTCATTCATTGTATTCGCCGTATGTCGTGTTTTCATATGTTGTCATTCGCGTTTTTGTATGAAATCATTTAAATATTTTCACGAGTGACCAAATTATTAAGAGTTGGTCACTATGGCTTGGCCAATGCCCACTTCGGGTCAATGGGGTTCGGGTATTGCTATGGCTCCTGACATAAATATGGCCTCTATGGGCTCTTATACGCCTGAGCAATGGGCAGCAATGCAGCATCAAAACTGGCAGCAGTGGACTCAGTGGCAGCAGCAATACGCACAATGGCAGGGCCAGTATGGAGAGAAGGTTAGTAGATTTGGTCATTGGATGTGCATGTGCAATAGCTACTTATTTTCTTTTTCATATCTGATACAGTAAGTACCTACTTATCGCATTATACATGTATTTGCTAAGTTTCTAAAGCTAAGTTTTCTTGTTTTACAGTATACAGAGCAAATGCAAGCTATCCAAGCTATGGGTGGAATGCCGCCGCTTCCACCGGCGAACGCCGCTCCACCGCCCGCGCCTCCTCCCCCTGACCAGCCACCACCACCGCCGCATGAGAACAACGAGCCGCTCTATGGAAGTGCCCCCCCTAAACCTACACCTGTTCCTGCCCCTACAGCTAATCAGCATCAAAATAACAACTCCAGCAATCATGCTAATGTAAACACACATCCACAAGCAGGTAATAATCCAAATTGGTCCTATGTTAAAGAAGCAGCTCCACCAACTAAACCAACTCAAGGAATTCAAACTTCAGTTAATTCTGAAGCTCTGAAGAAACTAGCAGAGGAAGAAAGGCTTTTTGATATTCAATTCCAAAAATGGGAAGAGGAAATTGAGAAATGGAGACGAGACAATGTGAATCACCCGGACAAAGAGGCATATAAAGAGTATGAGCAGAAATTTGAGGCATGTCGTGCACAGCTAATGGAACGCCGACAGCAGATGAAGCAAAAAAGAGCTCGTCTTCTGAGTAACAACCCACCTGTTCAGACAGCCAATACTACCATGGCCACCACTGTTGCAACAACTCTTCCTCCTAATTTAAAAAATTCAAATAACAATGCATTTGCTAGTAAACAAACACAGAATTATGTCAATAATTCTTCACAAAACTATTCAGATCATGGCAATTCCCAATATCAGCAAGAGCAGTATAGTGTGCCAAAAAGTACATACAATAGAAGTAATAAAAATGTTGATCCTCAAGATAGATTTGAATCCTACCACAGTGCGAGTGATAATAATTATCAATCAAATATAAATTTTTCTGCTCCTCCTCCTAGTACTAGCTTTCTGCCTTCAAGTGGTTCTAACAAAGGTATTCCTGGCTTAGATTTAGTACCTGAGGGAGAGAAATCATATGGTACTAATGTGAATCAAGATGTTATAGATATTTCAGAAGAAGAAGCAGGAATTACAAAGGCTCCAGACTATACAAAGATTTCTAAGGGAATTAATAATATTCTTGGTGATGCAAAAATTATGAATATCCTTTCTATGGTTGTTGGTCAAAATTCTCAAGAACCTTCAACTATTACATCCAATATGAATGTTCCACCTCCTAGTGGACCTTATAATTTTAATAATCAGAACAGTGTTCCATATGGTCATGGGAATAGAAATCAGAATAATCAGAATTATAATAATCAACAATATGATAACAGACAAAGTAATATTATGCCCTTCAACCAACAAGGACAAAATTACCCAGGGCAACTAAACCAGGAATTAATCCCCAATTATCCACCTCCAAATAGAATGCATGAGGAGATGCCCCAAGAGCAGTATAATTATGACAGAAATATGCAGTATAGTGGCAATGACATGGGACCACCATATCAAGATAATGGGACACCTCGGCTTGGTCCCCCTCCTGTACGGCCCAACATGCCTGCACCCAGGCCTCCGATACGCCCTCTAATGCCAGAAATGTCTGGTCACCAAATGGGCAATGACTACCCTCGAGGCCCTCCTGAGAGAAAGCCTTTACTTGAGAGTAATATTAATCCTGTTCCAAAACAACCTGTCCGACCCCAGTGGATAGATGAACCTATGTTCACACCATCTCTAATTGTTGAATATGAGCACAAGCCTCTCAGATTAAAAGGTAATAAAACTTGCAAGGTGTTTGTTGTTGATTTACCATACTTATACATCGTAGCTCCTATTTTCTGCTAGTTTTTTATTTCTCTTATTAAACAGTCAATGTTAATAATTATGAATGTGTTATGAGTATCTTATCTCGTATTGGAGGAATATTGAGAAAAATATCACAATAGATTGACGTTTCCTGAAAATCTTTGTAGTTTTGTAAATAATGTGTTTTTTTATCCTGTTTTAGCTCGAGATTTTATTGAACCAGTTCATATGTTTGATTATAATCACAAATCAAAGGATGGTGAGGTCAAAAGGAAGGATTTTGAAAGAGAAGTTGATGAATTGTTTTCACGAAAACCTAGAAGATCTGAAAAGGAAATTGATTATAGTAGAGAGAGGTATAGTCGTGACCATTACTCAAGAGATTTTGAAAGAAGGGCACCAAGAGAAGATCTGCGGGATGATTTCCGGCCAAGAGTTCCACCTAGAGATGATTATGAAGATAGAAGGAGAACAGATAATAGATATGATGATAGAAGAAGAGATGAACGTGATGATGACCGAAGAAGAGGTGACCGTGATGATGACCGAAAAAGAGATGACCGTGATGATGACCGACGAAGAGATGATCGTGACAAGTATAGCCGACGCGAAGATCTTTACAGAGACCGGGAAAGAGACCATAGAGACCGTGACCATGGTAGAGATGGTAGAAGAGAAGAAGTTAGTCATCACAGTGGAAGTCGTGAAAGAGATTCTCGTAAAAGAGGACTAAGTAGAGATAGCGAAAATAGCAACACCCAATTTAATAAAAAATCTAGAGATAAAGATGATTTACAGGCAACACATGTCGTTATGATTGATGATTTATTAGAATCTCCTGGACGAACTATGAGACCTGATAAAATTGTCATTATTTTAAGAGGTAAGTGTGACAATTGTTTATTTATGCACATTATAATATAACTAGCACGACTGTCCGCGTGGAATTTCGGCCCCCGACCTACTGCGTAGCACGCATTGCGTAACCCGCCCGTTTTCGCTTAGCGTTCTTCTGACCTTTTTGTTCGGCTCCCTAAAGTTCGTAGCGTGATGTTAAATAGCCTGAAGAACTGGGCTATCAAATGCAAAAGGAATTTTCAAACCCGACTGCTAGTGTCATAGATTTTTATCGCGTTCAAACAAAAAACCGGCCAACTGCGTGTCAGCACACGCACAATGAAAGGTTCCGTAGTTGCTTCGATCAACAATACCAACTAGATATTGGGTCGGCGCAAAAAACACGTCTCGGTAAATAACAGCGCACTTGAGACGTGAGCTCTTATTTTGTTTAGTTCGCTTGAAACACAGCCAATGTAAACACGTTTCACAATGCAATGCACAAATGCAGCAAAACTAATGCCCGAAAAAGCAATTTGACGGCGGGCGTGTCATTCGGTAAATACATGTAGGATAAGTTATATTTTAAGCTTTAAAATATCAAATAATATCAATTTTTTAAATAAAATTACCGATTTTAAACCACCGCTACAAATGTTTGGCCAAGGTTGGGCAATACACGCGCAAACTTTTGTGTAACAGAACAGTAGATTCATAGAGTAGATTATTTTAGACTTTATTACTAGGTGCCATGGTTGTAATTAGATTGAACTTAAAACTTTTGTCTCAGTTCGTTAGGAAACAAATGTAGATGTATAAGTATAATATTCACGCGGACAGAATTTAGCTTTGATTTTGTACGTGACCCGTCATCTAGTTGGTATTGTTGATCGAAGCGTAGTTGGGATTAATTTATCCCAAGAACAAACTTAACATTGTAGTTGAAAGACATGGTCTCCCATACATTCCAACTGCAAATATAAGTTTGTACGAACAATATTGAGTGATTTACCATGTTATTTTAGGAGCATAGACTTCCTAAGTAAAGAACTATTTTCTGTATTTATTTCAAAATTTTAGCCTCGGTAGTTTCGGAGATAATGGGGGAAATGGTAAATTTTTATCGATTTTCTTTAACAACTTTAAAAGTATATTAATGATATTATGTCACATGGTACCAATTGCAAAACTTTTTTTATATTTTCTAATTTGCCCTCCAAAAGTGACTCCCATATTCAAAATTTATTTATTTTCGTTTTCGTCCGTGTTTGGGTCACAGAAATTTATATGCGTACCAAGTTTCAACTTAATCGGTCCAGTAGATTCGGTGTAAATCGGCTGTGACAGACAGACACACACACGTGATCCTTTATGGGTTCCGTTACCGTACGTTCCGTAACCCTAAAAACAATCAAATTCTTCTAGCTTTATTATATTAGTAAAGATTTGTTCCAGAACAGGGGGTCTACTCCGAAGCGATAATCCGAAATATCGGCTGTTTTATAACTTCCAAGGTTTCATTTTTTGACTTTTTGAGTCCCAGTCATGGGTTCTGCCAACAGAAATGAATAACTTATCGCTCAACGCGCCTAAAGAAGCGTTTACTTTAATAAAATAATTATTATCTAAAACATACTTTAAACAATGCACAGTATACACAAATTAAACTATTCACGTGGTCAATTTAACTTCACTCACAGCTAGTACAGCATGTCAGTGACGCGAACCCATAAGCTTTCTCGTACCAAAAATCGCTTACTGCGTCTAAATAAGTTTTCATTTCAAATATATTTATTATTTTTAATACATTTTTAAAATAAAAATAATATTTTTAAATAGATATAAAAACCGCGCACGAAGGGTTCCATACAATTATCTATAAAAACTGCAAAAATATCACATTTGTTGTGTGGGAGCCCCCCTTATATATTTATTTTAATTTAATTATTAATTTTTAGAGTGAATATATAACTAAAGATTCTGTGAATATTTCAACCGTCCACCTGTTGTTGTTATCAATATCAAGCAAAAATGTCACGTTTGTTGTATGGAAGCCCCCTTAAATATTTATTTTATTCTGTTTTTTAGTATTTGTTGTTATAGCAGCAACAGAAATACATTATCTGTGAACATTTCAACTGTCTAACTATAACGGTTCATGAGATACAGCCTGGTGACAGATGGACAGACAGACAGACAGACAGACAGACAGCGGAGCCTTAGTAATAGGGCTTCCGTTTTACCCTTTGGGTACGGGACCCTAAAAATTATATAGAACATGAAGAGTTTTTATGAAATCCTTAGTTATTTGTTTCAATATTGAATTTAGTAACTCATCTATTTTGATAGAAAGGGGAGACAGTACTTGTCTAGCAGAAGGAATTAGGATGCAATGATGCGGAAGTTCTTATAAAGGATAATAATTATAAAGTAGTTTATTTATGGTCTTCTGTTAAAGTTTTTTTTGTCGTTTTTTTTTTTAATCCAGCTGTAACAACACACATTAATAATTTTAGGTCCCCCTGGGAGTGGGAAATCATACTTAGCTAAATTAATAAGAGACAGAGAAGCTGAATTTGGTGGTACTGTCAGGATTATGTCTATTGATGATTATTTTATGCAAGAGGGAGAAGTTGAAGAAAGAGATCCTTCCACAGGAAAGCTGGTGAGATGTTATTACTACTATAGCCATTTCTCATCTTTATTTCTTACAGTTTCTCAAGTTATGCAAAAATAACCTTTATTACATTTACATTTTCAGGTTAAGAAACCAACCCTAAAATATGAATATGATGAGAGCTTTGAAGAATCTTATTCTAATTCTTTAAAGAGAGCATTCAAGAGAAGTTTGACTGATGGATATTTCACATTTTTAATTTATGATGCAGTAAATGATCAATTAAAGGGTTATGCAGATGTATGGAATTTTGCTAGACAACAGGGTTTCCAAGTATGTAGTAATATTGAAATATAAAAAACATGCCGTTAACTGAACATTTGGGTAACACCGTTTTATTTCTTCTTATAGGTGTACATTTGTACCATGGAACTTGACCCACAAATCTGTTATAAGAGAAATATTCACAATAGGAAATTAGAGGATATTGAAATAATTAGTGCCCGATTTTTTACTACGCCGTCCCATCATATACAACTGGACGCTACTACATTACTGCAGAGTGCAGCCATTACCGAAGTCCAGATGGAGGACGCCGACGATGAAGTTATTATGGAGGATGCACAAGAACCTGAGGTGAGGCCTCGTTATCGAGCTCCAACCAACTACGGTGTTTAATCCTCGTGATGCAAGCATCCTGCCAAGCTCACGACGCAACCAATCATTGTATATGTGTTCTATGTTATTCTAAAATTTAAGTATTTATTTATACCTACTTTTATTAAAATGGAATGTCTTATTTTTTCATTTGGTTAGGGTAGGATTAATAAGTTTTATTTCAGCATTGTAACTAAACTCGTAAGGTGCTGCTCCACCACAGGTCGAAAGCGTTTTTACATCCAAGTGGGAGAAAATGGACGACGCCGCGCAACTAGGTAGGTTATTGGTTAAAAATATGTTGTAATTCTTAGTTTTAAGTTGCATTTTAATTAGTATTGATAAGGAATCTTGCTGACTTTATCACCTGATGGAGTAGCTAACAGGATGGCCTGTATTAACGATGGTAATTACCGTGGAATGAAATATGTTTGTATGTTGTTCCAGCTCGCCTCGACGGCACCAGCAAGCCTCTCCGGTCATCGCAGCTTTCCATGGAAGACTACCTACAACTAGACGACTGGACGCCAAACCAAGCAAAGCCAGGAAAGAAATCTGTAAGTATACACATTCATTTGTTTGGTCTTATTTTTAATGTGGGTTAACCTTATACATTACCAGTATTTCTATTAACCACTCCAACTAAGCTCAATATGCTTGTGCTAGGAGTGGGTTCATGTCAAAAGTGCAAGGGATGGAGATCATACTTAGAACTCTCCACTCCAGTCCATACCTTAAATGGGCTGATGCCGTGTATATTTTGCACTTTTATAGCGATATGGTTGTGGAAATGTGTTTTGACGTCTTACGTCCGATTTCCGATCAAATACGTTACATTTTAACACCAAACGACCTACCTCGATTTGATTGTTTCATAGCTGCCGAAAGGTATGCGGCTTTCAAATTATTTGTATTATTTAAGAAACATCAACATGAACGTTGTACTGTGTGTGCTTCTTCAATCCATTTATAATTTTAATTGGATTGCGTATAATGGTTTTTATTAATATATTTACCGCTTGGTTAAGTTCGGTTCATTTACCGACGTGAATCGACTATCTTTAACAATTTTACAACCATATCCCTAGTCAATATTAGTTGGCGAATAATTGTTAGGTACCATTTTAAAACGTAAAAAAAAAATATCCTTTTTCTTCAAAAGTGTCTTTACAAAGAAGTTGTCGTAAAATTTCGAATCTTTTTCGCAAATGAGAGGTTCGTTGCTTTGACAAATTGTTCTAAAATGTTTTTACGTGATCAATTTAATTGGGAAGGTGAGTTTCTTTTTGCGTGTATGCCAACCGTGTGACAGAGAATTTTCATCATGTAATAATTAAAACAGGTACGATGGGCGGACATTGAAGAAAGAAGAGAACAAGAGAAGATGCGTGCCATTGGATTTGTTGTAGGTCAAACTGACTGGAACCGTATGACAGACCCAACAATGGGTTCCAGTGCGCTCACTCAAACAAAATACATAGAACGAGTGAGACGCAACTAGAGCATTCATTTCAGAAGCTTTCGTTTTTGTAGCAAGTTCTTGTTCAATGATGAAGTTTTTTTATTGCTATCTTGTTTAGATTTAGAGAAGATCTTAAAACACTAAAAAAGTTGGTGTTGTTTCATGTAATGTATCGAAAGAAATTGTTTAAACCATTATAGGATGTAAAGGAAAAAATTAGTACATTACTTAAATTGCATAGTGATAAGAATAGTTTGTCTCTATCAGATATATGATTGCTTTTTCGCATTTGTAAAACTTTCGCTCAAGCACTTTCAAAATGGTTTACACAATGAAAAAATCGTTTAAAGCATACAACTACATAGAAAAACCGCACGTCAACAATTCCCTCTGCAGGTGTGATTTAATTTGCTGCTTCAAATATCCTGTTATTATTTTGTTTAGGATGTTGTTTTGTAGGCAACCAATTTTGGAATTATTTCATTGCATGGTAGATTTAATGATGTGTAAATTAAAATATGGACACTGTCTTCTTTGAATAAAATAAATAAACAACGTCTCTCTTGAGTGTGCAATGCGATATTGCATTAGAGAATTGCTAGGCTACCATAAACATGGGTAATATTTATTAAACCGGGGTACCTAGTGAAAAAATAAATGTACAAAGGCGCCTTACGAATTTTCTACCAGTCTACCTTGAGGTGAGAGCGTCAGGGTAGCCCGCAAAATCCATTTTTTTGCAATTTGCAGGTCGGTGTCCGGTTGATATCCAAATATGATTTGCGGCCGAAACAAATATTTATTAATAGAATTATAATCATAAAAATCATCAATACAACTCAAGTTTATATTACCCTATTGAATGACTATTTCATGAAATCATTACATTTGAGGTCAATTCTAACTAAGGAGTTGTATTGCTGTTTCTAATGATTATAATTCTGTAAAGGCATATTGTTACGGTCGCAAATCCTATTTTAATCAACATACAACCAGACACTGATCTGCAAATTGTAAAAACGTAAGAAAAATTGAATTTCGCGGGGTAACTTAAGCGCACCCCCATAAGGTTATTTGTAGATACAAAACTTGGAGCAATATAATAGACTATCAACAAACACATATAAACAAAATATTACTTACTAAGTCTCAATTTATTATGTTGGTGTTCGGTTTTTCATATTGTACCATATTCTCTTCACATACGCCTGTTTATTTATAAACGTTCTAAAGTTAAGAGAAGTCAAAAAATTATGGTTGATGGCAATTATAGTTAATTATTTAATTAAGCAACGTTTATAATTAAACCCCACTGTTCTTATAATATTTAAGGCCATCGTACACCTTATCGACTTGGCACCGACTTGAATTAATGTTGAAATACTTGGAAGTTTAGTCTTTCGAGCTCTATATCATGCTGCGAAAGGTAGAATTTTCAAACGCAAATTAATGTAGCATACGTCTACTTGAGCACGCCTTGCTGAAATCGTTATGAAACTAAAATATATGTATTCCTGATTCTGATACATCGACTAGTGAACAGTCGACCGCCTATAACTAGTACTTCTGCCAACAGTACCTCGCGAGCAGAAACTTTTTTGCAACATTATTATACCAGCCGATTCCACTGGTAGAAATCTAAAAGTGAGTAATGTACTGCATTTTGAGGAGCTATTCTGCTCATCACGCCGAAGATCCTCATAATATCTTCAAGTTTCTATGAGACCAACTTAAAGTTACTAACTTTCAAATATAAAAAGAACCATCGAAATCGGATCTCATAAAGAAAGAAAGAAAGAAAATACGTTTATTTGCGGTAAACAGGACGCAACAAAGAACATAAACACAAAAATAAGAAAAGGTTGGGGGAAGGCGGAGAAATCCAGTTAGGAGGTATTAGATCTTTTTGCCCCTTTTCGGAGGACCTTCCTCTCCAATAAAAAATCCCCGACGACAAAAAAAAAATCTGTGAAGTCGTAAAACCTGTGTACCAAGTTTGTCCAGATCGGTTGTAAAATACGATCTGTAGAGGAGTACCAACAAACTGACAGCTACGAAAGAAAATTTTGCCACACTTGAAGCAGAGACGCTTCGCTTGCTCGGTCAATGATCGAGTTGACAACGGATAGACGTTGAACCGATTTTTTTTATTCGTTTTTATTTTATTTTTTTTAAGACGTTTTGGAGTTGTGTCAACTTGATATGGTATGCGAAGGTCAATATACTAATCGGCCAATTGAAGTAGACAACAGTCAATCGTGAAACAGTTTTTCAAGATTGACAGTTGCCTTGTTTTATTGCTGAAATAATAGGTAGGTACGTGATAATAACTCAAAGTGAGTTTTTTTTATTTATAATGTGTGACCCTTGTTTATTTTTTTTATTAGTCTTCTCTTTCTGTGATTATGTTGTAAGGCTAACAATTATGAGTTTATTAATTTATTATTAATTGAAACCTAAATTATGGTTAGGCAAAAAGTTTCTACGTATTTAATACACAATTCTAGAACTTATTCTTTCTTAATACCTATGCAGGTTGAAATAAAGACGGTAGCAGTACGCTAGAATTTACCTTATTTATGATAGCCAACATAACTTTCACAAAATCGAATTAAAATGATTACTTACCTATTTTTGCCCGCGGCTTCGCACGCATGGAGGTCGGAAACTATCCCACGGGAACGTATCACCGGGTTTAAAAGTTCCAAGTCCTAACTCTGGTCATGGTTTATCCGTGAGCCAAATTTCATCTAGGTTCGTTCAGCCATTAAGGCGTGGAAAGGTAACAGACCTACATACAGAGTTACTTTCGCATTTTTTTTTTAATACTTACTGGTATGGATTATATAAAGATTTTATTAAGTCACTTGATTCTTTTTCTCGTCGAGTCGAAGGCAAAGGTAAAAATATTGTACATTGTATGTTAGATGAGTTGGGCCCAATATGTGGCCACGCTAACGGATTCAGTGGCGTTTTTTAGGTCCTCAGAAGTGCAGGGGTATGAGCACTTTGGACACTAACATATGGGACATGGTTTGGTTAGGAGCACCACATTCGCACTGGGTGTCGGTTGGGTTAAAAATCCCTTATTTCGCTCGATTGTGCTTGCAGCGGCCTACTTAGTCCGCAGTCGACTGATTACTTTCCATAAATATTGACCACTGCAGGTCACGTCCACTTGGCAGGTGCTCCTGGGGCCGGACGAAGTTGGGTGGTGGCGGGTGATGTTTGTCCCACAACTTTATTCTTACCTTTGGCGGAACTTGCTCAGTCACTTGCAGTCGGGGTTCGAACCGATACAAATAAAATTGAACTAAAAAGACAATTTTTCTTGAATTTTGGTTTACAAAATACAAATAAACTTTCCCCAGCCTATGATTATGTAATATTTTAGAGTTCAATTAATAATTATTCATTACAAAAGTGAAAAAGTATGTACATTTTAAAATAATACTTCATAATAAATCTTAAGTTAAACTAGATTGTGTATATTTATTTCACCAACTTTATACAGATTGTAAAAAGACCCAGCACATAGCCGTTATGTACGCATTCTGTACATCAAACTAAGTAACATTGAGTAAAAATGATTGCTGGGAAACTATTTTATTTTTGGTGTGAAAAATCGCTGTTTACGGCAGCGTGCCAGGTCATGCAAAAATTTTCGCAAAAGTTTTGGGTGCATGCAACGGTGGTACCATAAGGAACTGTGACCTTCAATATCTCGTAACCAGAAGGTTTCCAGATTTGGTGCAGTACAAAAAAATTAACACCACTTCACGCTTCGTAAAGCGTCTTTAAACCCTTTTTAACAAAACGTTCAGTTATTCTTCATCCATAGCACTATAAAACCCAGCGTAATTTGAACTTCGGTTTGGGTAATTTTTCAAAACATGTTTTTGCTTTGTTTCATCTGATTTTGTTACATAAGCGGTTTTTATCTTCATTAATTGTTGTTTATTTGATGAACCGTCAATGTCGTATGGATTTTTTTCACCATACTTTTCGGTTATTTTATTTTGCTTAATCGCATCTATTCGGTCATGTTCGGGTATGTCTTTAAAACTAACTTCTGTCATTCCGGTTTTATCTATTTTGTTAAAAGTTGCTGATTTTGTAATCGCATCATCGCCTTCTCTTCCGGCCGTCATGATCATGATGGGAGCCGTGCTCATGTCTGTCATGTGATCTTTAATGCATTGTTGCAAAATGTGAAGAAAGAACAAGAACGCTAGCAGCGTAAGTGCAGACATTGACGCACCGCTTTTATGACCTCCTCCATAGTTGCTGAAATGAAAAACATTAAAATATGTACCTAATCATTTTATTAGTGACATACCTACCGGTTTAACAGGTTCGCTGCCAGCTAGAATCAAGCGCAGTGCCGGGCTCGTACTAATTCAAAGAAACCGAACGGCGCTACTCCGGATATATGTGGGGCCGGCACCTCGGGCTCACCCCGCACCCCGCATATTCGCAGAGCTGGCAGCGAAGCTGTGACATCGACGCGCAAACTGTTAGATACCTATCGAAATTATTTATCGGCATTTTAAGTCACTGAAAAAAATAATTTAAAAAATGTACCGTTGACAAATATTATTAATACATAATTATTACAAACAGTTTGTATTAATGGTTTTATCGCCATACTAAATTCCTGTCATTGCCCAATATTGAAGTAAAGCTATTAGCATGTAATAGGTAGGTACACTTGCCTGTAACTTGAACAAAAGTGTGGAAAGTGGCTTGCCATGCTATTGTGACAATCACCAATCAGTTAGCTACTTCCACACTTTTGTGTATGTTGTGCTTTTGTGACGTCTATTACGTGCCGTTGTCACCACCAACTGCACGCTGTGCAACTCGCGACGGAACGACCACCAATATATATAAAGACCTACCAGATGGCGTGAAACCATGTGGGACTCGCCAAGGCCCGTATTTATAAATCCCCCTGGTATTTCAGAGCTCTCAAAACAAACAAAATAATAATGAACATAATAACTTTCAAACCGATAATGATCAGTGATGCTCTTTTTAAATAAAAAAGGATCCCAGAAATGCGTGCGATTGATAGAAAAGGACTTATATGTGGGCCCCACCAAATGCGGCATTTTGAACACTTGGAGACGTTAGGTCGACAGGCTTCGACAGTCTGCTTGACCAAGTTTATGACTTCGGCAATACCTACCTACTTTTTCTAAGGCTGTTTTAGGATCAAGATAAGTAGAAAAGACAATCTTACTGCTTGGAAGTTGCAACAGATCCGTGTGCAGGGGCAGATGGTTCGTATGCATAATATACATGATGATCGTGGACTGGAATCTCCGAGTACCTATATCAGGAAAAATAAGTAAATATACAAATAATCTTGAGTTTATAACTGTAAGTAGGTAAGGTAAGTAAAACTATATGTGTGTTTTTTAGAACACTTTTTTTCCGTGGCGTTGGCTTTCCCGCTGTGAAAGCTTTAATCAGTGTATGACACATTCGCAGCACAAACGATCCGTGTTTACGCGGCGTGGCACCTACAATCATGGACCAGTAGGTTTTAACTGCCCTACAAAAAAATAACCTATTTAAAGAAAATTTATTTTATCAGATAATAAATACTACGTTAACTTATCATTAGTTATCATACTTTTGAAAAACGTCATTCCGAATTTCGAACCTCGAAAACGGTTGGCAGAAAATTCAAATTGCAGATTTATTTTTATAAACATCTGTTTATTTCTTAAAGTACACTTGATAAAAGTATAATTTTTAGAAACACTTGTTAGATTACACAGACTTACAAATTTTTGCCTAATAATTTGTTTTTTCTTTTGTGACTTCAGTGCTTATTTATAGGGTTTTAGGTCCTCCTAAACACGTATCTGAAATTATTATTTTTTCTGTCACGTGACGGGTAAAAAAAAATCAAAAGTAATTTTAATAAGTTAGTAGTTTGTATTTTTTTTTGTTCATAAAAGTAACTGATTGTTTATATGAAGATTAACACTTTAAAATAATACAGAGGCTTGTGGAACCTTTTCTTCTTTTCTGTGAAGCTTTTGTTGAGCGAATTGCTCTTATCAATCCGTTTTGGATTATCACGCTTCATTAACCAACAGTATTCGCCATCATGCTAATATTCAACTTTCCTACCCTGCGCTCCATTTCTTTTATATCATGATGAAATATTTCTCGTTCCTCATTAAATGCTGGTAAGTCATCAGGAAAGTAGCTCAAATGCGAATGAAGGAATTAATGAACCATTGACTAATCTTACGACCTTATAATCTGAGAAAAAAAAAAACCTTGAGAAACTCATAAACTCATAACTTCATAAGGCAACCAAATTTTTGGAATTTTTGTTTATAAATATTTTCATAATTGATTTCCTAAGAAGTTTTGCCAGTTCTATAGGAGCCAGTTTTCCATCGAATAATTTTCTCAAAATTTTGACGTCATGGAATTTTTTTACAATTTTTTCCGTAATTAGCACACCAACATTTTGGAGAATCACTACTTGAACTTAAAAAAAGTAATTCGTTGTAACACATAAATAATTACCGTTTGTCCGAAGTTTGAGCGAAGCAACTTTTGCCTTAAAATTACTAGACCTTTGGCTTCATGAATCAAAATGGGTTCCTATTAACATTGTGATTCGACACTTAAGTTGTAGATTCATAGAGAATTAGTTGACAACGCAATGGAGCGACACACACAGCTCAGGCAACGATGGAGATTTTCAAACACTTATTTCCGGGCCGTGTGATCTCCCGTTTTGGCCATTTGAACTGTCCGATGAGATCCGAGAGAGATCAGAGACCAGGGCTTCAAGTCTGCTATTACAATAGTGTCAGAATGGTCGCTCATTGATTTCATAATTGTTAATTTTGACAAGTTTGGTAATCTACTATTAAAATGGCGTCATTATGACTTTCCAATGGTCGGCCACTGACACTACATTGAAAGAAATTGCATTTATTGGTAATCTCGTACATAATGACAAATGAATGACATTTCTACTAATGGATTTTATAATAATGGCAATACGACAATGCCATTATAATAACACAATTCTATTACGAGAACATTGACCGACCATTGATCGACCATTATGAATTTAGCAGATTACGAACTTTTAGCAAAATGAAAATGACAATGGCATGACAATGGGATCTTGTTGGAATGACTGAATTTATAAAAATAGCAGACTTAGGCCCCTGAGGGCTTTGTGAAATCTCGCGTTTACCACAACAAACCCCAAACCTTGCAAGTCTGGAAAGCCAACGTTAAAGAAGAAATCACCAATTTGGAGCCAGATGTTTTGCGAGCAACAATTCAAAATAAACGAAAATAAAACTAGCATAAAAGTGCTCGCCCACGAGCGATTTTTTCGGCGAATTTTGTGTGAATATATACTATATATATTTCTTTCTGACAAAAATCGCCGAAAAAATCGCTCGTGGGCGGGCACCCTAAATGTGCATCAACTGGTCATTTAATTGATATAATTTTTTCGACTTTTAATCGAAGTTTACACCTTTACATATACTTTCCGTGAGAACACACTCATTTTTTTTTCATTTACACCAAAATGCAGCCCATTCACATTTTGACATTACTTTTGCGCCACCTTGTATTTAATCAGACGGTCGACTTTTACTATCTATATATATCTTTGACTGTTCCTACAGGCTCTGAGTCCATAAAATAATTTATAGACCAGGTAATAATGTTAATTATTTAGTTGTGATAATACCTAGTGGTACTCACCTGTCAGTCAGCTGCTTCGTTCCCATTCCCACTTGGGAGAGAAGATTTTCCAACGTCATCTCACTATCACGCAGTGTCAACGAATGTCAAGGTTTAACTGACAGCGGGATGTGCAAGCGCCCATGGCTATGAGTGCTTAATACGCTCTACTTGGCTTTTCGTACTCCATTATGTGAAGTTATTATAGCGGTATTTTCTTGTAGCTATTTTCTAGAAATCCTACGTTTCTATGTCGCGAGATAATCACATACTTTTATAACTCGCGTAAGTAAATGGGTAACAGCAAAAGAAAGACAAAAAATAAATATTAATCTTTAATATTTTACAATCACAAACACACAAGGACGTCCTCAATCACACAGTCGCACAAAATATACATAAATACTAACTATTAAGTGATATAAATATTTATTTATATCACATATAACTTTTTACATCAGTCGTCAATTATCGAGAAACTGGCGGATTATTTCATCGTTTATACAATAAACAATGTGCCAATTACACAACATTTTACAATACTCATTTCTAAGGGTTTCATGGAATAGACCGTATAACAATATGGGACAATTTTACCGTTTACTCATTTACTTCTAAAATAAATTAAATAAATAAATAATTTAATAAATTATTTAAACACTATGCTTGACGCTGTTTTAATTAGTGCGATGGGATAAGTTTTGAGCACAATATGCCAACATATTTCATTGCGTCATTAGTTTAATACTTTAGTGTACCCACCGAAATCAAAACAAAATCGTATTTTGACTATTTTTGTAACACTTCCTTCATATTATGTGGAAACGGATATAAAAAAGCCAATCCCAAGAGGTTAAAACTTTGGAAACGATACGTTACTTATAAGAATCACTAATTTTGAAATCGCACTACAAGATATTTTGGCGGAATTTTCTGTTGGCATTAAACTTCATTGCACTGAAGATACATCTGGCGACAGTCCACACCCGAGCGGCCTCGACGACCTGCCTCGTAGAAGTCGTCGAAAGTACCGCCAGATTGTCTCTCTAAAACGAAACTTGCAGCGTACCTGTAATAAGAATAATTTTTCGATAAAATAATGAGGTTCACACCTGTGTAATTAGTGGTACGAGCAAACAAGATAGAAAAAACCGGCAAAGTGCATGTCGGACCACGCACAATGAAGGGTTCCGTAGTTGGGATGAATTTATCCCAAAAACAAACTTAACATTGTAGTTGAAAAACATGCTCTCCCATACATCGATATACGTTACGGTCAATTCTCCAACTGCAAATTTAAGTTGGTCGACTATTACTCGTTAACTTGTGAAACCTACTTAGCTGTGATAGTTTTCCTTTTAATTTCGTTATATATACTATTGCCATGAATTTTTTCACATATCCAAAACCAACCATTTAGCTGGCAGGGGGGGGGACACTTGACTCTAACAAAAACTAGCACTTTAAAGCTTAATATTACGCAAACGGATCCCTTAATTGAAAAATGGTTTAGCCAAACCTACAATATTTTTGAACGGCCTATCCAACGATACCCCACACCATGGAATAGACGAGAAAAAAAATATCATCCCCATTTCACGTGTAAGGAAGGTACCCTAAAAAAAATGTTTTTCATAATTTTATTTTACCATTTTTTTGACATGATTAATATGTATACCCATGCCAAATTACAACTTTCTAGGACTAAGCGTCTCTGAGCTAAGCTGGCGACAGACGGACGGACGGACAGACAGACAGACAGACAGACAGACAGACAGACAGACGGACATGGCGAAACTATAAGGGTTCCTAGTTTACTACGGAACCCTAAAAAGGGTCAAAATGCTCATTAGCTGCAATCGATGGTTTGCACATCTTACAAGCAATTCCGATCAACAAGTCTATCTGCAACGATCTCAAATGTAAGTTACTTTCCTTCCATGTGGAAAGAGTATCCCTGTTTCCATAACTGGGCATTGCTTTATATACCAACGTAGGTCTGCGTTTTTTTTTAGTAATCATGTAGTTAAATGTGCTCCCTAAAGCGCTATCCATACAGTTCCTATAGAATTTGATGTCACGGCGTGACTATCGCCGCGATACCCGTGTAGAGATGGCGCCTGAGCATCAACCTATAGAAGTCCACTGCAAAGCATAAGCTTCTTTAATCGCACTCGATTTAACTCAATCCTTGGCTACTCTGATCAGGCTCTACCAACTACCCTGCGAAGACCGTCGCTCCACTTAGCCGGAGGGCGTCTTACTTTACGTTTACCGACTCGCGGTTTCCACTCAAAAACAACACCCCTGATCCCAACGATTAGATTGGTTCTACGGGAGATAATAATATCAATGGGTTCTACGGCTAATAAAGCCGTCCCATTGCCTCTTAGGTTGCTTATTCTGGGGGGCAACTACTTTGGTTCTGTGCTGGATTACCTCATTCAGGAATAGACACCAAGCATAGCCCTTTCTAAAGCTCGCTGAGCAACTTGACATGAATTTGTGGACCAGCAGTAGGTACCGTGAGTGTCCACGTCTCGGCTGCGCAAGTAAAAACAGGTAGTACCTACGCACTGATTGTAGACCTTTGTCTTTAGGCTATGTGGAATAGGCGTGGAGAAGACTTCGCGTAGTTATCCAAACGACATCCAGATTTAGTGAATTCTCCTGTTAACCTCTATCTATGCCTATGTCAAATATGTTTTCAAGTTCATCCGGAGACCGGTGCGAAGGTACAGAAGAATCAACCAAGCCATCCAGCATTATGAAAACTACATAAATGTACCCTAAAGTTTGTCAGTCCCAGATAGGATATCTCATCTTGGGCAGTAATGATAAAAACCATGATATACCAAGAAAGGTAAAATGCTTGAAGGATGGTAACATAACGTACCTTCCTACCTAATGAACATTTACATTTTAACTATTCTCTTCCGGAAAATCTAAATATTAAGACACGTTACACACCATCGGTTCATAAATATTAGGTAATACAGAATTGGTAAAGATTGAAGTGAACAACACATGAAACATTATACTGACGAAGTGAGGTGTACCTGTAGATGTACAACTCTGTCTAACCCTTCGGGGTAAACAGGCGTGCTAATGTTAGGTATGTGAATAGGTACTTACGTTCCGAATTGACAGAACACGCTCTTGGGACCGATGTCATCAGAACACTCTGTGTTAGCATCACATACGTATTTCTGCAGACACTTGTCGTCATTAGTGCCGAAAGACCTTACGTAGGTTTTGAACATGGCAATGCCAGCGAGCGCTGCGTCACTGACTGAATCTTTGCGGCCAATTGATCGTGCAGCCAGCGATCTGTGAGAGAATGAGGTCTTCAAGGCGTCCAAAAGATTTACGACGATGTTGATGAACTGTTGAAAGAAAAAATACCGTTCAAGAACTGCTTACTAGGTCCTTAAAAGACCTGGAAAGGAACCACACCATTTTTCGAGATTCAATCGTAAAATTATTTAAAACTCTTCATAAAAAGGGAGAAGGAAGGATGGGTAGCGTACCTCTCCAGCCTGCTTTGCCATGGAGGCGACCTGGTCGGGATCTTTTGCACCGAGCACCGTCGACAGAACCGCAGCCAATATACCCTGAAGCAAGCGAGAAGCAACACCGTCTCCGTAACCAAATTTTACTATTTACATTCCGAAGATAGGAAAGACCTCAAGGAAAATTTAATAATGATTTTTAATCATAAAATGAAATAAAATAGAGAAGTAATAGTTACTAAAGTGATTTCTCTGAGGTGATCCCCGGACGTGAAGGTACTAGTTATTTGTAGTGAATTAAGGCTATAAACTACTTGATAAATGATGCCTGCTACAGGTGAGGGTCAACTTGGTGCTTTTTTACATTATTGGAGTGATTCCAAATATTCTAAGTAAAATATCAATAAGTATCTACAAAAACTATGTTAGTGGATCAGTATGGATAAATAAAATTATGAAGTTTGCTTTTTTTTGTACATTATGATAACTTCAGAGCTGAAGCTTTTGCGGTGGACATGGGTGTGATTTTCTTATTTTGAGATGTAAATAGAAGGAATTTAGCAAAATTCCTTTGGAAGTTGTAATTATTAATGTACCTGCATGGGAGACGAGCCGTTGTCTACTTTGTCAATACCATCGCTTGATGCTCCTCCTCCGAGAATTGCAGTTAAGATTTTAAGACCCATAGAGAGTAAGTTGGCCCAAGGCGACGGTGACACTGAGTCGGTATCGATGCTGTCACTCTTGTTGGGTCCTGTTGTGCCAGGGTTGAAGATCATTTGCATAAGCATACCTGAAAAAATGCAATTTATCAGGTTTTAATTACCAAGTAATTTAAGCCAGTCATCAAAATAACACCCCCAAAGTTTTTACTAATTTCGAAAGCTCATATTATTTACTTACCAAGCATGTTCGACCATGAGAAGCCTCCGTCAGAGATAGAGTTTGTTTGTATTTCATCAATGTCATCTAAGGCGACTTTCTTCAAGGCGTTTGATTTCTCTGCGAATTTCCGCTCTTGGGCTTGTTCTTGCTGGGGCATCGGTAACGAGTTGCTGTAATATTGGGGATTATGTGTCCGAACACTACTCGTCGCCTGAAAATATGATTAAGACCACGTAAGTAAAATGAGTAATAATCATTAATGAAAAACATACCAACAAACATTTATTGCAATTTTCTTTTTTAAACTGGCTTACAATGCACGACGTGAATTTATTGCTCGCTTTTGCGCGAATGTGGTTGTAGAGGTAAGTACCTATTGAATGAAATATTGTATCTATCAAATATCTATTAAGAAGTAACAGGTACGGTTCTTACCTGTGAGATAAGAGGGACATGCTGGGGATATGCCAGCGTATGGAGAACTGCCGATGAACTTATTAGCGCCAGCAGCGCCCATCCCGTCACTGTGTGATGCATCTGTAGACAAAGAATATTTAAATAAGTACAGAAAACTTAAAAATAATTTTGGGCACTACACCTAATGCGTAATTATTTTAAAATAAAACCTCTGAAAATTAATTTAATTGTGCTCTCGCGCAATGGACGTCGATTAGAAAGTGTTCTGATGAGTGATTCGCGCGAATTGATTGCCTGCTTTTAGACTTGCTTAGAAAGTGGCCCCTAGCGTCGCCTTCTCTGTATTTTTTACGAGGATGCCCGCGTCTCTAATTAGAGGACGTTCGTAAAGTGATTTTTTTTAATCATTCTGGTTTTAATTAAACAAATACCTAATTCTAATTCATAAGATCAGTTTTTATTCAACTTAACAGACATCGACAGAAGCGTACCTGCTGCTCATCAATGGAAACCTAAATAAATACCTACCTAATTTACTCTTTTATCTATAATCTTTTTGCGTAGCGTTTTCGCGTATTATCTATAGTAGACTAGTTGGCTACCTACCTACCTATTCGGACACTACCTATGTGACACATTTTTTTTTTGTTTTTACGTTTTTATGGCATCTAATTATCTTTTGATGAAGGGTTGCGGAGGATTGATCACAATGAAGGGTTGCGTACAAACTTAACATTGTATTTGAAAATCATGTTCTCCCATACATTCACACTGTAAAGTTTTGTTTGTACGCATAATATTTAGATACCATATTTATGCGTATTTACCATGTCATTTTAAGACCACAGACTCATACAGGTTTTCCTGTAATAAAGTATAGAACTAAATATATATCGAAGTAAAGAGGGGAACGGTAAATTTTCATCTATTTTCTTCAATAACTTTAAAACTAAATAGGTATCTATTTAAAAAAAAAATAACCCTCACAGTAAGCCTATTCATTTGATAAGTCACACGGTACAGTGTGCAGAACTTTTATTTTTATTTCTCTCCCAGAAGGAAGTCCCTTTTGGCAGAGAAATAAAAATAAAAGTTCAAAATTCATATACTTAACTCGTCCGTGTTTGGGTGACAGAAATTGATATGTTTATCAAATGTCAGTTAATCGGTCCATTAGATTCGGAACAAATTCGCTGTGACAGACGGACAGACATAAAGATACACGAGTGATCTGAGACTTATAAGAGTTCCGTTTTTTCCTTTTGAGGTACGGAACCCTAAAAATAATGAAATTACAACGGCTACACCCATTTATTGTATTCAATTCTTGCAGATGCGTAAAGTTTTTAGAGCTACACCACGGTCCACATCATCCGGCTTAGAAGTGTGTTACCCGCATGTCCGACAGCCCTCGAATGCAGGTGACCCGGTCCTTTGTAACTGTTCTTCGGATGTCACCTCTTCCCATACATATTAAGGTGCTAACTATATAAATTAACGTAAATTTTAACAGTTCGCTATGCACGATATGCCAAACGGTCTACTTTCTTCGGTCGAAAAAAGCAAGCTATTAATTAGCACTTTATGTGACTTCCGGCTCACTTGACAAAAATTACATCACGGCCATACGCGTGGCCGGATGATCAAACGCGAATGGTTTCATAAATGTTTTTATTATAGGGGAATTATTACTTTCTGAGTTTGTCGTCCATCAGTTGAAGAAACATGTTATATACGTATAAAATAAATAGTGGTGGAACAGTGCTGCGCCGGCGCACCGGTCGCCTGTGACAGCGGGCCTGCCGAGAATCTCTCTGGAGAAATTTGTTGTCGCAAGACTTGCGCCGTCATCACTTATGTTTTATGTATGCTTTGTTGCCGCCATTTACTGGTAAACCGCTACATACATGATGCTATTTATGTAATGACGACGTCCAGTTCATAGAATAACTACCCATACGTATGCCGCAATTGTTGGTTCGTCAAAAACAGTCGTAATAATAATTCCGTCATTACGATTGTCATCATAAGTTTTGTTTGGAAAGCCGATTTGCTATTAATGCACCAGGAAAAGTTTACCCGTGAAATAAATTGATAATTTACACACCGCAGCCTGTATTGGATCGATTTACGCTTAAGTTTGAAGGTGGCGTAACCCCATGACCCAGTAACCCTGCGCAGGCGCAGGTGACTGAACTTGGCGTTGCAACGCACGAGAAACTTAGCCTCACTTTCGTTCGTCGCGGATCTTCACGTCCAAGCCGACCTACATTTGCATAAATAATAAGAAAGAATTGATTATTATTTATTCATAGTTACCTATGTAGGTACTGTGGAATTTGATTTCACGAATTGCTCATTATTTTCGGTGTTTAGTTTCGGGATAAAAAAGGTTCCGTGTGAATTATGTACCTACTAATTCCACTTTTTACTTTAAATAATGTAAAATGCCTAGGTGTAGGTACCTAGTCAATGCCCCGTGCAGCGGATTGCGTATCATTTCTCTAATATGCTTACTGCTAAGAGACGAATTTCGATACTCGAATCTAAGTGTCCCTTTTGTTGTCGTTTTTTTTTATCTTTAGGATTTAAGATGGGTCCCCTTTTTTGGCGTATTTTCTAACTTGACTTCCATTCAAAATAATCTTGGCTCTTCTAATACCTCATTGCTCCTAAAAAAAACTGGCTAAAGATATATTTTTACAGCATCAAGTATAATTATATTGTCTAGTAACGCAGAACGACAAGCAAGGCGCGGCAAACATGGCGATGGGTGAAAGCAACGCGGTCCGGTCGCGTGTGTGCCACTGCCGTGCAAGGTTAACGTTTTTCTAATTTCGGAGCGAGGACTCAGACCTGCTATTACGTTGTGACCAACTCGCTCCCAACTTTCATCGGAAATTCACCGTGGAAAAATGAGAATCGCAAATTTCACCAGCCATTTGGTAATTTTCCTGTTGTGCGTGCCGCCAGCGACGTTTGCATTTGTGCGATTTTCTTTTATGAAACTTCTTGGCAGTTCATGCAAGCAATGTTTGGTAGAGAATGCGAACGGATGCAGCATATTTAGTACTTACCTATGGGTATCTATGGGCTTTTGTTATTAAATAACATCAACAAAAAAAAAAAAAAAAATTAGAGACGAAAGTTTGCATCGCGGGAAAATATTATCTACTTATCATCAGAAAACCTCTTATTCTTGTTTTCATCTTCCGCGTTTTTTTTTGGCTTTTTTTGCTTGCTCAGTGACCGGTCCAGCGTGCAATCCGCTTTCTAAAACCATCCGTAAGCCCGTGCGTGTTCTGCACGCGGATATGAGCGTGGACTGAAATTTTATTCGTCGTAATAAACATACATCGTTGAAAACTACGTGACTAACTGTATAACTTTATGTAATTGAGTTATGTTACATGTTTAAGTATTATTATATTATACAGACTTATCTGAATATTTAAGGTGTTTGTCTTTCAGTTTTCAGTCTCATTATTACGTAAGGCTTCGTGCATTTATAATCTGCTTTGATGTTAAGCAAGTCTATGGTTATGCCTGGCCAATCTTTCCTGAGTCCAGGCCCTTTCAGTTAGTCTTGTTATCCACTAGCCTACTAAAGTGCATAACGCACCCGGATATCTGTACCTAACCATTTAGCAGTCTTAAATAAATAACAATTAGGTAGGTGATTCATTATTATCTTAATGACAAGATCCATAATCCACGCATACATATCAAAACACGAATGCCTGGCCAAACTTTCCTGAGTCCAGGCCCTTTCAGTTAGTCTTGTTATCCACTAATCTACCAAAGTGCATAACGCACCCGGATATCTGTACCTAACCGTTTCGCAGTCTTAAATAAATAACAACTAGATAGGTGATTCATTATTATTTTAATGCCAAGATCCATAATCCACGCAGACATATCAAAACATGAATGGCTAGGCAAATTTAAGGTGCGCAGTGGCTATTTCACAAAGACTACCGCAACACTCACGATGATAGAGTATCATTGATTCCCGCGATTGATTAGTTCTAGCTGTAATGATAAAGTATAGCTATACGATGTTCCGCAAACTGATCCATAGGCGCGTTACACACCGTTACCGTGTTCTCGATGCGGATCAATCGTACGGTACACCTGATCAAGATGCACATGTTCAATTTGGGCCAGCGCCTACTTTAGTCTTCAATTGTGTCAATCACCGTATTACATCTCAATTATTATGCTCACATTGTATCTGATTTCTAAACGTACAATCGGAATGCATAAATAACTTCGACTGGCATGTGTTTTGTATTGTTTTCTAAGAAGCCAACCATAGACGATATTTCTACTACAAAAGACTTTATCAACGTCTAATTTTTTTTTCGTCTAAATCTTTTATCCTGAAAATAATCATTGTCCAACTTGTTTGCTGCACTTTTCCGAAATACAAAAGGTACGTAGGTTGTATTCCGGATCTTCGAAGATTCATTACTTTTTTTTTGTAACTACTCAAGTCTTGCATCGAGAATTAAAAATCGATAAAAAAAGAAAGAAATTTCTCCGTGCATCCGAAAGGGCCCACCAAAGCCCGCAGGCAAGGTGTCAGTAGGTATATAATTTACGTTTTAAAAACATTTCGATTACCCAACGTCGCCGGTGAATGACGAGATTGCCTCTCACGTCCGTCGACACAACTTTCACTTCTTTAAAGTTTTTTGGACATGAGTGGTACGAGTATTTTGTTAGTCTCGCCACAAGATGACGATTGCGGAGATTTTATCATCGCGAGTCGCGACTGAATTATTTCTAGCGTTGATGTCTTTTTCACTAACGTGTAACGTAACGTATTTTCTTTCTAACATTAAATAAAAAGGATGATATTTGATTTTAGCGTTTAGCGTTTTGTAGGTTTAAGCGTTATAATTACGATTTTGAAGATACTGACTTTTGCCAGGTTTAAGTGGCGATTGAAGTACTAACTGTATCTTCATGAAACGATTGGTACGGTATTTCAGAGAAAATTGAAATAAGTGGTGCCGAAGTAACTGATAACGGTTGTACATAATGTTGCTCATCAATAGCGACGTGGAAACGATATTTGCTCGATGTTATAACGTTTCTTTATTCCTGGGAATACGTTATTAAATTCGAGTACCTGTATGTTGGAACGAGAAACGCGGCGACGGGCCCGGGCAGCCGGCACGCAAGCGGATTATTGGCCATTCCGATCGCAGCAGCTTTCCTCGCCACTTTCAACACGCGCCGGCGCACGTTTCAAGACTTTTAATTACTTAAGAACCTGTCACAAGTATCATAACACTCGTCAAGCGTCAAGATCTCATCCTTTGCTTACAAACTTTAATGAAAGTTTCGAGGAATATTCTTGATTTAATTTCCTTTTAAAATAGCAGTTTATTTTTATCAATGAGCGTTTCATATAATAAACAATACTAATAAAAGAAAGTTTACTTTTCCTAATGAACTTGAATATTTAAGCATAATAAATTGATTGATTCGCTCTATTTGAAGAATAGAGCAATTAAACGAGCTACCGGATAAGATGAAATTGATTATCATTTGTAACGTGAGTATCTATCGTAAATCCAACATGTTACGAGCAAAAAATACCGTTTGAAGCGTTGGAAAATCTCTTTGTAAAACTATATTTTCAATGCACGTATCGCCATTGTTACGTCAGATTAGCTACTCAAGAATGTTTTGTCTCTGTATTCTTTAGATTCTCCGCGACGAATTCAGGGTTAGAACGCATTATGTGAACATTTTCACATTTTAGAAAGCGATTCATATTTACATGACAGCGGACATGTGCCGTGTGGAAGTTCATAACAAGTGTGAAATGTTCGTGACTGATTATTATCATTGTTCCGTCATTTTGTTCAATGATAATTGATTCAGAAGATAGTTTTGTTTGTGTGTTATATATTTATTAAATCCGAGCCGTGTAAAAGGTCGGAACTTGACTTATCAAGTTACTGAAAATTGGTAGAAAGCTGCCATTTCCGGTTGTTGAGCAATTTGTATTTTTTTGGATAAATCTGGCGGTGTACTTACATCTTTATGAATATTTAACTTTTTTGTGTCAAATAATGATACAGTTAATTAACTATTGCTGCGGGAGTCTTGCGTCTCTTTGTGAATTATGGAAATTGTAAATTCCTCACATATTTCTAGTTATTTAAAGTTCATTAAACAAACCGCGTAAGGTATTAGTTATTCACCCAACAGCTTAAGTTAAAGTACCTAAATTCACTACACAGCTATCAAACAACAAGACATGTCAGAAAAATCTAATACATAACTAACAGAGAATTGCATGCGATTTTCTTTAAACCATCGTACATTCATTCTTTTGATACATTCATTCATATTAAGTG
This sequence comes from Tiliacea aurago, assembly GCA_948098905.1. Taxonomy (NCBI): domain Eukaryota; kingdom Metazoa; phylum Arthropoda; class Insecta; order Lepidoptera; family Noctuidae; genus Tiliacea; species Tiliacea aurago. The sequence goes on along the minus strand of OX402591.1, from coordinate 16,453,291 downwards.
CCCATAGGAACTAATCGGACTGATTTTAAGCACCAATCTCATAAATTCCTTATCTACTTATCCTTTGATTGAAACCATGCATTAAGAACTCAAAACGCAAGCTGCTTAGATACTTCTAAGAGGGCTGGTTAAGTCATGTTTTTTCTTACGATTTTTTTTTTTAATTTGAATAGAATGGATCCTTTTCATTTTTCTGTGTCAACATTCGAAACTTTTATCAGATTACTGCCTTTTTTTCGGAAGTGTCTTTATACAAATACTAATAAAAAATAAGTTTATTTTAAGCATTTCATAAAGGCACTTATACAATTATTTCAAAGCAATTTTGATACAATAAAAAATGTTTATTCACAACATGGTTAAAAAAAAACTTCAAAACACAATAAAAAAATAAAGCTTTTGTAAGATAAACAAACATCTTGTATCACCAAAATCACTTGTGAAACACCTTATCTATTAAATCACGTGGTCACTTGCAATCATCAGCGTCCTGTCCAACTTTCACACAATTATTTCAAACACCGAACACTTAAAATATTCCACTATACGTCCTAAGGGATGAACCTTTAAAAACCTTACCTTATCTCGAACTGGGGGTATATCACTAACACTGAATCACGTTATCTTCCACGAGGTAGCTTATCGTCACCGGTGAAAGTGCGTGTTGCCTGTGCGAGAGTTTAACTTGCAATGAGTGTTGCGCCTTGAACTTCACTATATATATATGATGACCCAGTTCTGGTGGCAGCGGCTAACTGTGCTAGTCGGTCCGTCAGTCCGTGTGTCCAACCTGTTCCCATCCCGTTGCACGCACTGTTCCCGACTGGACCTTGTCAAGGACATTCGGTTACCGAACCGACGAAATCTCTACTGACTTTGAATAGTTGAGATTCCTATGCAATGCCATAGCAATGCAATGCATGGTTCAGTTATTCTAGTACCCAAAATATGATTAGGTACAATCTAGTATAAGAACGTTGTGGACGAAGATTTTGAAATTAAAACAGTATTATTTATGTTGTTCCAGGTAATTTCTTGGATAAAGCAGCCGCCTCTTACGGCCAGGTAAAAGAAGGACTAGGGTAAGTGAAAAACATACATATTCATTCATACATCCAAATATCTGAAACAGGAAACAGGTAAAATATTAGTTACATCTCTAGATTGTTACGGACGGATAACGCATTTGTGGTAATTTCTCCTAACGCTCATTAATTTGCTTATGAATATGTCAGTTAAGTTCAAAAAGCGGTCATTGAACTAGTGTTGATACATTGGATCTTTGTCTGTTAACCCGAATTTGCCGCTATTTTTTGCACACCATTAAATAGCCCCAAATTAAGTGAAGAGAATAAATTGTCCTGCTTACACGCAGTCAGGGTTTCTGTCCAATCGTCAAATCCAATATTATGCCGTCATGAACTGGGTTCTAATAATTCTAAATGTTGAAATTATTAATGTAATTCAGTAAAAAAGCTATGTGATCTTAATGCCTGAAGGACACAGATATGGTAAGATACAAGCGACCATATTCAGGATTTTAGCTACTTCGCCCCCCCCCCCCTTTTAAAGCTTATAATGACAACCTAAGTCGTCAAACTTACATCAAACACGGTCTTCGAAGAACGAAGACCTCGATGTACGGATGCAAACCTATAGGTATACCCTAAGAGTGTCACGCCATTCAAGATATTTCGCAAAAAGTAAGCATGGTTTAATCCCACAGACGTGTAACAAGACAAGCTAAGATCGAAAAACAACCATCATTCGATAGTTGGTCAATAGTAATAATGATCGACTCGATGAAGTTAAGCATTACCTTTAGTTCCTAGGGCTTTAGTATAAGACGTATTAGACCTTTACACAAACTAATGTCACGTGTGTTGTGTGTAATCTGTAGTGTATGCTAAGCACCCGTTAGATCCAGGGCCGGATTTAATGGTGTGGAGGCCCTGGGGCAACCAAAAAGTGTAAGCCTCAAAATTTATTGAGAACAGACAAAAAAAACAATTTAAAAAGGTACCTTGTGAATGTTTTGGCTTTGATACACAATAGATCTGCCCAGCCTTTTCCCAATTATGTTGGGGTCGGCTTCTAGTCTAACCGGAAGCAGCTGAATACCAGTATTTACATGGAACGACCGCCTATCTGACACCCACAATACGATACCCCTTGACACTAGGGACTAGGCTGGTTGTCAGACTTTTGGGCTTTTTTTTCTTTGATACACAAAGGATATATTAAAAAAAAAACAAATTGTGGAGGCCCCTTCTTTGTGGAGGCCCAGGGCTAGAGCCCCTGTTGCCTCATAATCACTTCTTCAAAAGGAAACCTATGAGCGTTAGTACTCACCTTTATATGGAGTCTACACAATTCGTTCCCTCGACACGCTCTCTTTGGTATCTTAATACGAACATCATCTTATTCGTGTGATGCAGCGTCACCACTGAAAATTTGTCATCAGCTCTCCATATTTGCCTCCCATTTTCGGCAGACAAAACAGTTCGTCACTGAATATATCGTAAACGATGTCATTCCTCAATCAATCACATAAAATTAGGTCCAATGTCACATATTTCCCATCCGATGGCTTTGTCTTATCAGTAACTTTTCCCAGTAAACTTGATGTGTCTCGTGGAAACTGAAGCGACTAACGCTTCGATCCAATGGGCTACATTCTCTTACTTCTCACGCTTGTCTTAAGAACATAATCACATTGCGACCACTTAATTGCTTGGGCATAGTAAAGGCATATCTAATTTGATTTTCTTTCCATGAGCGGTGTGTATCTTACTTGATTGCTGTACGTAGTAATTTGTTAGACTCTGCATGCTTTTGCATTTAACTTTTTATGATATTATTTTTTTTCCGCAATGCTTGATAGAAACGCAGACGCAGAAAAAGAATGACATTACATTATTTAAAAAATGTTGCAAAGGACAATTAAAAAAAAATAGCGTTTCTCACACTGCTCCTTCGTCTAGCACGGTGAAAAGTCTATGATTTCTGGTCCATATCCTTCATTCACAGCGCTTATTTAGTTTTATCGTCTGTACTAAACCTATTCAATAGTTACTTTAAGGTAACTCGCATGGCGTGCTTCTTTGGTGTATGCTTAGCTTGATCAAGTGCGCAGGCCATATTTTGTTTTGATCGTTGATTTTAACTATGCGTTTATATTTCCTAGAATAAGACAACTAATAAAAGAAGTGTTGACAAAAACTGTAGCAGATAAGATTTCTTCTCCGCTATGGAAATCCTTGATTAAGCGCGTAATTTGAATGTATTTTGTGGTACTGTATTTTAATTTAAATTGTATGGATGGATGATAAGGATCAAGTTTAAATGTATTAAAAAAAAATCGTTTAATTCAGGTATTAAACCCATAGTAAAATTACAAAAATAATACAAAAAAAAAAGAATTTAATTTAATTTATTTATTTAAAATACACGTTAGCTTAAATAAGCACTGATATCAATATATTTCCAGGTACTTGTTCCTGCATCTTCTTGAAGATATTTGTAAGTTGTTTCTAACAGCTGATTTTCCGTGAGTCACTTTTGCATAAGCGACCTTTCTCTGGATTGTATTGTCACTCCTCATCTGCAAACGCATCGATTATCTTGCAAGGGACTATTAAGACGCTGACAACAGGTAAACCGCTGTCCCTGTCAGACTGCATACAAAAGAAAGAGAAGTGCGATGACACAACGCTTGTAATTTATGGCAAAATATGAAGCAATTATTTATTTACTCAAAAATGAGTTGAGTAATCGAAAATAAAAAACAACCAACTTCTGCATACAAATAAGACGTTCTTGTTATTAATTAAATACCAACCGTACGTTGATATTTCAAACTCAAAGTAAAGGATTAGTTTACCTACCGTTAATTTGTATCGAGATTTGTTTTCTAAACGTGTTTTGGTAACAACCATGTTCTGAGAAATATGTTCAAGAATAACATATATTTTCTCCGCTAACACGAACTATATAGATTTGAAGCCTACTTTTATCATTTGCCTCTTGTCAGCGCCTTAAGCAAATTGATTTGATTGTTTAATTCCCATTTCTGCTTAGAAAATAATACACCTTGCTTAATTAATAAGCAAGTTTCCGCTCGCTACGGTGCATTTGATCTGAATCCATGGCGGTCCGTTTGTAGTATAGTAGGACAACAGCTTGTACTTGTGTGTAGCTTGTTTATTTTTACTTTGAGCAATAAATGAGTCTTCGTTATATCGTGTTTTAATTAATAACTCTGCAATAAATACCATTTTTTTCATAGCCGGTTCATGGGCCTCCCCCATGTTGCCCTTAGGTCCGTTATCAACCGTACCGGATTAATGTGATGAATTAGCAATTTCTTCTGTGAAAGTAGGTACAAGCAAATTCATCTAACACGAGAGGGTCATCACCCACGCTGTGCAGGGTAAGAAGGTTGGTGACCCGTCCGTGACCGTGTGTACGTTCCGACAAGTTGTAGGTAGGCTTAACCTTTACAGTTCCTGTTTTGGATGGGACAGTCAAATTTAATTTAAAAAAAAGAATTGGGTGAGTGGTAAATTCATCCTGCATTGCTTGTTCTTATTGTAGGTATGAGCAAGAGTAGGCACGGTGCTTTGAATACTTAAGTTATTCTTGTATTCATTAATTAATGACCTAAAGAACGAAAGTTGGAGTGCATGAAAAAACCAGAATTTACTTTCGCTGCTTCCTTACAGAAGAAAGAGGTCACAGAACTTATTGAGGCTAATAAAATTAAACAGTTTTTTTATTGAAGATTAAAACGTCGCTTAAAATCAGAAAGAAATTAAAGAATGAAAGTTGGAATACAAGGAAAACAAAAATTACTTTCATTAGGTTCCTCGAAGAGTTACACAATGTAGGGGGTCGCAGTATCGTTCATAATGAACGGAGGACTCACGCGTCAGAGCACTGACCTACCGCTGACTCATTTGATTGCATTTCACTTTCTTATTCGGAAACCCCACTTATCTGAACGAACATTCTACTCTAGTAAATCCTCGATCAGACAAAGCCTTAAAGTCTCATCCTTAGTTGAGATTAATCCTCAATTGAAGAATTAAAATAATAATTTAATCTCACGACTTAGTCGTGGACTTTCTCGATGCATAGAAAGTGACCTCGGAGTAAGTAGAGGTTGAAATATGAAATGTAAACTCAGAACAATTTGTATAAATATGATAACTATCCGTAGGCCGTCTTCATAATATTTTTATTTTTAGTAACGATGTTAAGATCACCTTTAATAGAGAAAGACGGTAACAACAAGCACTGTATTTTGGCGTTTTGAAGGTGGCTGGTGCGGACAGTAGGTATGGCAGATGCAGAATCCTAATGCTGTGGCCAATGATATTACCTATAAGTAAAAAGAGGTCGGTAGAAAGTGGCACGTCAAAACTTGGTTAATTAGCCACATTTTCTTCGCCTTGTCTCTTTTTCACTCCCGATAATTACGACATGTCCTACTCTTCCACGTGTCATCTATAAGTGTGACATTGTACCGTTTTTGAAGATCGAATGTTGAGTAGGTAACCTATCTACGTCTTTTTACTTCATTCCGGACCCAAGGCACCCCTGGAGGACACCCCTGGGGTGCCACGGGAACTTAGGTATCATTGGCTATCTATGGCGCTGTATTTGAGTAGACAGAGATACCAGAATAAGTCCAGCAAATAACTGAGATAGGTTGAGTTTATTTATTATAGTACGTAACATAACATCACGCCTGTAATCCCCGAGGGGTTAGGCGGAGGTGTACTTATATTTATTATAGTATTAGCATTGATGTATTAAATAGGAAGATATGGTTCGCGCTCCTCGATGTGAACCGCAGAAATTAGGGGAAAGGACACAATCGACCTACATAACTCCCGGTTTGCGGGGAATACCCGAATCGTAGTTTGTTTGCGAGTTGTTATGGGTACGTAACAGTGACAATTATTGCGATCTCGTTCCCGCTATAGCCCGCGTAATATGTCTATCTATTTCGGTTGTCGAGCACATGACGCACGACATCGGTTCCATTTAATATTTACGTTATGTTAGAGAGTGGCCTATCTTCCTATTGAATACATCAATGAGTCTTACTACTAGTTCTACTAGTTAAAGAGGTGATCTGAAGAAAGGCACTCGATAGGCCTGCAATTAATTAGGTACATGACAAAGAACTATATTTCTAGAGCACACCGTTTACTTCAAATAAAGAAAAGCAATCGGTAATAAGTACGTAAGTACATAAACATAGTACAGAAGTGCCAGTAGATAGCTGCGTGTCCGGTAATATTTGTCAATTTGCATGTAGCTACGACCATTCGTTGGTAACTGTAAAGTTGGAATGTGAGCTTGACTTGCCTACCTACTTCTCTCCTCCACTCCACTGATCTAAATATGAGGTGTAGTTTCGATAATCATCGGTTTTGATTAAGGTTTGTATGGATCTTGTTAATGCGGCTGACATTAAAGCAATAGATCTAGGTTTGATATCATTACAGGTATTAATCAGGTGCATATTAATGAGCTTAGAAGCCTTATTATGAGTTCTCATTTAGCTTTAGCACCGCTGCCTAGGCTGTGGTCATATACTTGTCAAAAAATAAAAGGCCCGTTTTGATTGACCATCGCGACGTAACTATTACGACTCGGTACTCGATACTCACGATAAATCGATTCAAGTTAAATGTCAAAACGGGCCTATTCTTTTTTGACAACTTTAGTAATTTTTAGGGTTCCGTACCTCAAGAGGAAAAAACGGAACCCATATAGGATCACTGCGTTTTCCGTCTGTCTGTCTGTCTGTCAGTCTGTCAAGACCATTTTTCTCAGGAACGCTTGTAGGTATCAAGTTGAAATTAATATCAAATACGTAGGTCCATGGTCCCTTAGAGCTCTAAAAAAAACAAGCTTCTAAGTCAACGCAATAAAAAAATACGGCGATTAAGCGCCGTTATTGCGAGATATTTCGATACTCGCAAATAAATCAAAACCTACAGGGTACTTCCCGTTGACCTAGAATCATGAAATTTGGAAAGAAAAAGTACTAAAATTGTAAATTTGTAGTTTTATTACATAAAAAAATTGTTTTTTGCGATTACAAACTTATATTTGCAGTTGGAGATTTGACTGACGTATATCGATGTATGAGAGCTTTTCAACTACAATGTTAAGTTTGTTTTTTGGATAAATTCATCCTACCTACGGAACCCTTCATTGTGCGTGGTCCAACACGCACTTGGCCGGTTTTTTTCCAAATGGGCAAACAAAACTGAATAGCTCGAGATGGAAATTAAGTTCTCATAAAATGTTAGCATGGTTTCTTATCATGAAGCTGGAATTTAGTATTCAACTGAAGTCTAACATTAAAAACATAATTATGGAATATGTGATCAATTACAAATCGATTGGGTTGTAAGACATACTTGGATTCACGAGAAAGCAAAACCATGAAACCTTGCAGACATGAGTTATAGATGATCACTTTTAGTGTCTATTCACCGTAAACGGAACTTGAGAACTGGGACACCATCATCTTGTCCCCATAGTGGTTTATAAATGAACCGCAGAGGGCGGGCCCGGTACTAGATCCAACTCATCACTAAGGTATGGGGTCATGCGCTTGTAAAAGTTGCTATTTCGGTAACATGATAATCATGGCTTGTTGAGTTAATACTTGTTTGAATGAGCAGTGTAATTGGACAACCACAGGGCCTAAGTACCTTACTAATAACTTTATTAAGCAAGTAAGTATAATACCAGCGAGTGAGTATAAGTGCAGTCTCTTCAAGCTATGAGACCTAGGTTACGGAACCATCTGTTGATACTAGATACTAATTGTTGCTTGTGGCGTGAATAGAAACAATTGAGCTTCGCATACCAAACCAACACGCACTATTTATAATTGAACAACTAATCTGACTGCTGAATTAATTAAGTCGTAAGTAGTAGTTGCATAGGAAGATTAAGTTAATCTATAGGTACATATAATAAACAAATAATAATAAAAAATATATATATAATTAAATAATAAAATAGTAACGTAGAATTTTTATCCGTTTGTCTGGATGTATGTTCCGGATTGGCGCAAAAACGGCTGAACGGATTTAGATGAAATTTGGCACATAGTTTAAAACCTGGATTAACTTAAAGGGTAAGTACTTTTAATCGAGGTAGTACGTTCCCGTGGGATATTTTCCGACATCCACGCAGGCGAAGCCGCGGGCAAGAGCTAGTATTAGATAAAATAACGTTTAGCTTGAGTATTAAATGGATTTAATAAGATCTTAATACCTACATATAACTTGAAATGGGTTTGTGTCATACCTACATCATCATCATTTTAGCCGAAAGACGTCCACTGCTGGACATAGGCCTCCCCAAGCACCGTGACGTGAATATAAAGTAAGTACCTATATGTGTCATACATATACCTTCGATAACACAACTTTGAAAAATGCAGATTGGTTAACATGGGTGGTAATTTTTAATACTGGTCAAGCAACTGGAAAGTATGCTTTTCTTTCAAGTTTGCCAGCTGACCTCGAACTTACCTGTTATTCAGTTAAATATAACAATTCATGGTGCAGTGAGAATTACTTCGAGAGTCTTCTAATTTAATGTGCAAAGAGAATGCAGCTAGCTGGTCGCTATTTTTGAACGACTAATATCTAGGCCTTGCGTCAATCAGTTTCACTTCCTAGTCCAGACACTTGATAATTTAAACTAATTGGTTACATGGAGAATAGAGAGTTAAAACTATTACCTTTCATTGCAATTGACAAAATTACAATTGTTTTATAAAAAAAGAAAACACGCAGATGTTGTTCTGGTTTAAACATTAGAAGGGGAATTTGAAACGTGGTGGTTTGGTAGGTGTGGATCTAAATAAAGATATGTTCAAGGTAAATAAATAATACGATGTGTAAACATGGCGCACAGTGGGCCAGTAGGGCATCAGCGAAATGGTAGCTTTCGTTCTTACTACCAATGACTGACTATTATCAAGGCAAGGCAGCGTGACCTAGAAGGATACGCCGCATTCCGACCGTGTTAGTGGTAGCGTGCGTGTCACCGTGACTGTCGATAATCATTTTGTTTAGGCACTTAGCCAGGGTACAGATACAATAAGAGTTCTGTAGAAAAAAACCGGTCAAGAGCGAGTCGGACTCGCGCACCGAGGGTTCCATACGTATATATGATGTTGATGATTTCTGAAAAACTGTGCTATTTAGAGCCATCTTTTTATTTTTCCTGTAATCTTTACATAAACTTCTATCACATAGAATAGTTTCAGGTTTTTATCAATGCAAACTTCGGAAATAAGGGGGGGAACGGTATTTTTTTTACATTTTCATCAAAAGTTGGAAACTATGCTGCCTAAAAAATACAAAAATAAAATTTGAGAATGTGCAAACAGCGCTCTTTCATATGATACCCCTCATGCCCTAGTAGCCTCACTTCAAATTTTTAAGACCCCCTTTCAGTCCATTTTGCAAAAAAGATATATTTTTTTAAATTTCCGTCTTGTTTGCAAAATAGTTGGGCAAACGGCATCTAAAACTATTCTAAATTTCAAGTTGATAGCATTAGTAGTTCTTGAGATATCTAGGTGTGACAGACAGACAGACTTAGTCTCACCATAAGGGTTCCTTTTTACCATTTTGGTACGGAACCCTAAAAATACCCTGTTGATCAATATCATAATTTGTTTGGCAAATTGGACGTCAGAGTAAATTATGATAAAGCTTCAAGCTAATTCTGTCTGTTTTTGACGGCATTGTTCGCAACAGTACTCGTATCAAATCAAATCAAAAATATTTTTATTTCACATAAGCCTACATGGGCACTTATGAAACGTCAGAAGCTAGGTGCACGGTTCCAATTGGTCGTTTCCTATGGAGAAGAGCCGGCAAGAAACACCACGGTTACTCTTTTAAATAAAACTGGCTTTTACAATGTTTTCAAATTACAGTGTTAATAGATATGAGAGGACAGCGTAGGCCCGTCAAAAGTACCAGGTACTTAACCAAATAGAAAATGGTCTACAGATCTACAGTCTATTATAAGTCCCTACAACGTCCTCACATTAACAAAAAAACCGGTCAAGAGCGAGTCGGACTCGCGCACCGAGGGTTCCGTACGTATATATGATGTTGATGATTTCTGAAAAACTGTGCTATTTAGAGACATCTTTTTATTTTTCCTGTAATCTTTACATAGACTTCTATCACATAGAATAATTTCAGATTTTTATCTATGCAAACTTCGGAGATAAGGGGGGGGGACGGTATTTTTTTTTTAATTTTTCATCAAAAGTCGGAAACTGCTGCCTAAAAAAAAATAAAAAATGTTTGAGAATGTGCAAACAGCGTTCTTTCATATGATACCCCACATGCCCTAGTAGCCCCACTTCAAACTTTTCTAACAGTCCCTTTTGCAAAAAATATATTTTTTTTTTAATTTCTTTCTGGTTTGCAAAGTAGTTGGGCTAACGTCATCTAAAACTATATTAAATTTCAAGTTGATAGCATTAGTAGTTCTCGAGATATTCAAGTGTGACAGACAGACAGACAGACTTAGTCTCACCATAAGGGTTCCTTTTTACCATTTGGTACGGAACCCTAAAAACAATATAAAATATGATTAAAATAATAAAAGTTAGAACCTTGTTGAAATTAAAATCGTAGGTATAATAATGATAATGACAATAATAATGTCATGATGTTTATTAAGCAAAAAAGTGTTCTGTTATTCATAACATAAACATGACGACTGTATTCCCTGAAGGGGTAGGCAGGGGTGTCAAATTTCGCCTGTTATCCAGTTAAGCTTAATTTATTGCACTAAGTAAATACTAATATCCAATATCTTTCTACACGAGCAGCCTGTGGGTCTCATACCTGATGGGGCTGCCCCGATTCTGCAGCGCATCAGGGATGTTCGCCGAGTCGCATGTAGACTGTTTCTATTCTACTATGCGAAAACGGTGTACATTTCGGGCTAGCTCCAGCGGCATCCTGAGGGTATTCGCGCAGAGGTTCGATTGCCAGTACCTGAACCATTGCTTATGGTTCATATACTGAGCAATCAATGTCGGTAATGTGTTTTATGTGGTATGTTTAATTGTGTGTTTTTTATTATATTTTTGATTTGATAAAACATTATTGATCCTTGTTGGTCGAAATAAACGTTTTTTTTTTTAATAGTTACCTACCTATTATTTATAACTGATAATTTCAAACATGTAAAGCTTCATATTTCTTCACTCAATAATGTCTAACTTACGAGGCTTTCATCGCTGAGTATCACCTCTCATAATAATAGCTGGGTCTATCTATTGAATAGAGACATTGCATTGCAATATATGATATTTTCACTCAAGGCATTAACAATAGCTTGGCTTTGATATAAATAATAAGTTGGCAATGTCACAGTCATAGAAAGTGAAGACTGCCCCAATGTGAAGCAGAACGGATCGCTTGTACCAAACAACAATGGGTTACGATTACGAGTGTGGAGTGTGGACCGCCCCTAATTATACCTAATATGGCGTCTCCCCCCGCCTATGCGTAATGGAACGTTTTTTTACGATCACTTTTCTCACGCACAAATCTCGAGATCGCAAATTCCATACTTATTTTTAATAAAACTATGGTTCAAAGTTCAATAATGTTTTATTTACAAACATTCTGACCGTTTTGAAATACAATGATAAGAAATAAAGAAAGAAAAATAGTTTTATTTGTCACATAAACACGTGCATACGAAAATATAATAAACTCGAGTGGGTAAACATTACACAAAACTGATCTATATAATCACGAGCACAAAAAAACAAATAGTCGGCACCTGCACGTCATGACTGTGACAAGGCTTGCACTCAGCATAATGCTGTGCTACCTACAGCACAGCGTTGATATCAGAGGTTATTCATTCAAAGATGTTTGCTTAGGTCATTCAAAAGAAAGTGAAGTTTTCAAGTTGACCTTCTTAAATCCTGATCCTAAATGAGACTGCAGTTTTTATCATGTTGGATTAGATTAAAGACAAGTAGGACACAAAAAAGGCACTCAACTCATGCGTGGAATATTTCTTCGTTTTTGAAAGCATCCCTGTTTTTAAAGTAAGTATAATTATAAGTAAGTACTTACTTAGTAACTTACTGTACTTACAGGTATTTAATAACCATATGATTAAACATTTATAACATACTTAGCAAGAAGAGGTTATTGGATTTTTCCATCTGGAATTTTTCAGTAGCAACCCAGAGTTTGGATTTGTGCCCGGTTGATGGCAATAGAATAGACTTAGACCTAACTGGCGACATGTGGGTGTACTATAGGTACACCTCTGCCCAACCCTTCAGGGAAACTAGGCGTTATGTTATGGTTTTTCTAGGAAAAAGAAACTATAAATGATTATTTTTTAAACCAACGTACTTAATAACGACGATGTTGCTATGTTTAAAAAAAATACGAGTGCGCTTTAGACCACACGACTAAAGTAAAACTTACAAATAGTAATACTAAATATACTTCCGTAACGCTCTCGTCACTTCCGTAACGCTCTCGTCATGCATTCACCAGCTTACTCCCCAAGTCAAGCGTGCCTAAAGAAGTTTTACTTAAAATAATACGAGTGTGCTTTAGACCACAGGACTAAAGTAAAACTTACAAATAGTAATACTAATTATACTTCCGTAACGCTCTCGTCACTTCCGTAACGCTCTCGTCATGTATTCACCAGCTTACTCCCCAAGTCACGCGTGCCTAAAGAAGTTTTACTTAAAAAAAAGAAAAATACAAGGTTATCTATCTGATAAATATTAACAAAGAGGGTTGGGCTATATTATCAAAGTGGCACAAGGTTTAGTAAATAGTTATTCGCAAAGTCTTAAGCCCTAAGGTCATATAAAATCACAAAATGACGAAACAGTCCTTCTAGGCTTAAACGCACCTATGTCTGACGATAAAATCTGTTTATTCTTGATTACAATGTAACATAAACTATAAAAGATAATTAAGTAGATGCATAGACACACATAATTATTACGAAAATATAAATAAGTAGATGCTTAATAAGTTACATAACATTATTAATTAGGTGTGTTTCAGCTTTTACAGTTTGAAAAGAGAGAATAAATTGTTACCTAACTGGGGTTCTAGATTTTAAGCATTCGGCAATTTTTTAACGACTGCCAAAAAAAAAAGGAGTGTTTATGTTGTTGTATTAAATAAGCGAATTTTAAGCAAAACTTTTACTAATATTTAATAAGGTCTATTAAAGGTGTCATTGATTAATTTACTAAACAAAAAGGGTACTTATTTAATCCCTTGTAGGCTATTATTTCTTCTCTCGTTTTCTCTTCATCAATCAAAGTTGAATGGATGCCGCTTCTCCCATGGTTCACGAAAGATGTTCGAGTACGATATGAAATTGCTCGTTCATTCAAACAAATTAAATTGCAATAAGTTTAAAGTTTGTGAGAAAGTGGCGCCTCAGACTGGCACGATAACCTGTAGACGAAATTAATCATAAAGCTTTTTATACGGCGGCATTTGATATATACAAAAAAACAATATGTGCTTTTAATATATTGAAGAGTTTGTTCCAAATAAACAATAGGTTAAAGATGTTGCAACTCTCTAAACCAAAAAGTCTTGGTCAATATTAGAAACCATGCAAGCAGCTACTTCTTCATATATGTAGAGTGGCAGTTCCGTCATATGACCAACTTAATAGAAACGCGTAAACAATTACACTAATTTTCTTTAACATTAAATTAAATTATTGAAACAATTACACTTGGAATAATTTCCCTCCGTCACAGGTGAACGTCTGTAGTCTCTTATTTTTTGTCTTCAATATAATTTGGGCGCTTTTTACTGACGCTTGCGCCTGCCCGACCCCACCAGCTCACTTTCTCTGGCGACTCGCTTTGACAAACCATAAAATATATTTGTACAAGTTACTACCTACTAGTGAGAAATGATTGACCCCGATAGCTGCATCGCTACGAGTTCCGTAGCCTTAATGCATCGGAAACTAATTCTATTTACATAATTGAATAATTTGAATCAATAATGTTGCCTAGAATATCTTCTACCTGTTCTTAGATGAACTGGTTTTTTATACACAAATAACAATCTATTATAGTTTATAAAAATACCTACATTAAAAAAAGCACCATGTGGTGCCGGACGTAAAGAATAGTATCATCCTATTTCTTCCCGTAGGTGTTGTAAAAGGCGACTAAGGGACTTACTAGAGAATGGGCAGCAGCGTTCTCTATGCATTTTCACACCATACTGCGATCGCCAACCCGCCTGCCTAGCGTGGCAATTATGGTAAACCCTCCCTTTGGGGGAGGCCTATGTCCAGCAGAGGACGTCTTTCGGCTGAAATGATGATGATGTAAAAAGAAGCAATAAGGTCACCAATGATGAAGGTCTTCTTTTTCAAATTCAGAATACGGGGTCAATAAAATGCTGCCAATTATATTTAAGCAAAATACAGGACTCACCTAAAAAGTTTTTACTGAATACATCATGAATAAAATCAATAAATTAAGCGTGCATTATGATAGAAAAAGACACGTTTTTCCCAACGCTTTCTACAACATCGGAAAACAGGAAAACACACGGAAATACGCGGAGAGAATCGCTTTATAGCATTTTATTTATAAATGTCGGCTATTTGAATGCGCTGTAATCTGTGTCTCGAACATCTTCATTCATTTGAAACTCGAACTGAATTAAATCGTCGTTAAATTGAAATGAATGCGTCTGATGCGTAATAATGATAATGTCTTTGTGCATTTATTTTAGTCGCAATGCTGCTGATGTATTGTGTTGTCTTTTCATGAAGGTAGGATAGCACTGAAATAGAATGTAAGGAGTGGAGGGGCAAGGCTCAGTGGTGGGGTAACTGTACTTAGGTATTAAACTAAAGCATCTACTAAATGATCATGATTGACTTAAAACCCGTTTAACCGTGTAACCGTTTTAAGTGTGGTCCCGGACGTAAAGAATAGCACCATCTTATTTCTTCCCGTGGGTGTCGTAAAATTTGACTAAGGGACTTACTAGAGAATGGGCAGCAGCGTTCTCTATGCATTTTAACACCATACTGCGATCGCCAACCCGCCTGCCAAGCGTGGCGATTATGGCAAACCCCCCGGTTTGGGGAAGGCCTATGTCTAGCAGTGGACGTCTTTCGGCTGAAGTTATGAATAATGACTTAAAAACCAATGCTGTTACGCATTAAGAGCGTTTACACCTTACGGCATTTCATACAAACTTTCAAGCCCTTGTTTTTCGAAATGACAAAACCGATTATAATGAAACTTCATACGCTTAAGCAGGATACAAAGGTCTAAAAAGTTAGTAAAGAACATTTTCGAAATGTCTTATTTAAAAACAGATAACTGGAAATCTCTGTTTCTATGGAAAATTTAAACCGGTCTAATTTGGCTGTAACACTATTTTTCGAAAATGTTCTTTACTAACTTTTTAGACCTTTGTATCCTGCTAATGCCTATGAAGTTTCATTAAAATCGGTACAGTCATTTTGAAAATTTTATTAATTTTTGAAATACATTGCAAACTATAGTTTTGTATAATTTAGAACCAAATTTTTTTTTTTCATTTTTGTTAATGTGAGTACCATGGAGCCGTTTATAAGATGTATGTTGACTTAAAAAAGCGTGGCAGTTGAGCTTATGTCATGCTCACTTAAATGGCTCGCTGATGGTGGCGCGTGTGTGGGATCATTCGGTTCCCTACAAAATGGTTGAGTTGGATGGTGCTGATCCACGCGTCATGTTCGTGAACGGGCGCCGTCAGTTGAGACTGGTCTTCTCTTAACTGCCAGGGCTTACTTGTAATCTTTTAATCTTATATTTTGAATTGTTTTTTAAATAAACAATTTAATTTTTTTATATTGTTCTCACATATAGAAGCAACAAGAATAATGTACCCAGGATTTTGTAATATCTTGATTTAAAAGAGTGTCCTTGGAGTTTCTTGCCTATTCTTCTCCATAGAGATCTACGTTTTGGAATGAGCAAATAGCTTCAACTTTCTGACTAACTGACCGACTCTTTGACAATTCAAAAGTGCCTGTAATAGGTTTAATTGAAATAAATGTTTTGAGTTTGAGTTTTGAGTTTGAAAAAAAAGGGCTTGAAAATTTGTACGAAATGCTGTAAGGTGTAAACGTTCTTAATCGATGTAGCACTTAAAATTGTTTTTGTTGGGGTTTTCGTGAAGGCGTATTTACCCACAATACAATGTCTATGTCATCTCTATTGTATTTTTTGCAGCGAGACACATCAATAGATACAATGGGTTACAAGAGTGTAAGGTCTCACTTTGTCAAAACTTTCTTTCATGTAGGTAAGTAGCTACTTAAATAGTGTTACGTAAGACCGCTCACTGGCGGTCATCGATCTCCTAGATATTATCTAATTGTGACGCAATCATTATTATGAAACGGCTAATTTAAATATTGACATTCGCCGATTGGTTTGCACGATGTTTGGACGCTACACGCGTATCATATATTTGTGACGGCGCGGCGTGTGAATTTTGAGAGTGTAATTGCTTTTTGTTTATTCCTTAAGAGGCATGCATAGTTCATACAAACGTAATACCAAAATAATTTGTAAATCAAACATATTCTTAAGGTAGTGTGTCTTTATTCCGATTGGAATACAGAATATCTATGTTCCCAAATATATATTTAGAATGGACACTGATTTGACCAAGAGTTATGAGAAAAATAAGTTTTCTATAGAAATTTTAAATTCCTCATATCTCGTCTTTATATCATTGTTTTTTCAAAATATATATTTGGGAACATAGATATTCTGTATTTCAATCGAAATAAAGATACACTACCTTAAGAATATGTTTTATTTACAAATTATTTTGGTATTACGTTTGTATGAATTACGCATGCATCGCTGGCCTCTTAAGTGGAAAGGAGTGGCTTGTTTCCTGCTTAGGTAGAAGTTTGTGGTCAGATGTTAAGAGGTTGAGTGCAAGTTTAAAGTGAAACGAACATTTTTATTATTTTGTTTTATACACAGAAATATCTGGCTTATTGATACCAGCATGTCGATTCTGTAACCATCTCACCGTGAAAACATAGGTGAAGTGACCGTGGAGTGAGCTGTGCAGTGTCACCCCACGGCCCACCTGATGTTAGGGATGGACTATGAATACATTTGCAATCGTAATCGAGATTTTAATATGTTTTATGCTAATTCTGTTAATCATTTTATATTATTTCAAAGCTAGTGTCTAAACATAGTAATGTCATAGTAATGAGTGACTAGTCTAGGAAAAAAATAGAGTTTCTGACAGAAAAAAAAATTATAAACCTTTTTTTTACAGTCCGTTCAACCGATTTGGACTTCTATTCCGTAGGCATAGGATGGCATTAAAAGCAAAAACGTGGTTACAATACCAACTTCATTACAATTGCCATTCGTCATGCCACCAACGCAATAGAAGTCAAAATCGGTTGAACGGACTGTAAAAAAAGGTTTATTTAAATTTCTAATCTTATTTCAAATGGAGTATAGGTGGTAACTATATAATTTAGATCATTGGATCCTGTATGGCACAGCAAAAGGGTACGAAGGGTAGAGAGGAAGCCCTGTTTTAGGAGATCATTAAGTTACGTTCGGTTCGAATAATCTCGTTGACGACCCGTTGACGGTAGCTGTGGACAAACGGTGTAAGTATCCAGATAGTGAAGTTCAAGTTTTAAGATCTCTACTCCACTTTTCAGTCTACATACCTATTTACATAGTAGGTAGAAAATAGATACCTACCTGTGTCACCCTATATAAAATTTCAACATTTATATGTCATTTTTATGGTGTACATAATAAAGTATACTATATTCTATTCTAGGTACTTACTAAATAAAATATATATTTTATTCAGTAATTAATAATGATTTGCGCCCCATAATGATAACTAAAACCAAAATCAACTCTCTCAGTTGAAAGTTCCTAATTAGTAATTACCTAGCGTTTAATTAAAGGAAGAGTTAATATACATATTACGTTCTCATTATGAATTCCACATTTAACTAATTAAACAATAAAGTATTCAATTAAAATATTTAAAAAAATATTTGAAGTTGTAGCAGCGCGTACTGCGTTGAAGTCTTTTGTATGAGAAAATGAGTAAGTAGGACAAATTATTAAAAATATTATTTTTTATTTTAGAAACAACGTTCCTATCCCTTTGATTAGGGCCTTAGTACGCACTATGGCCCTAATAAAAGGGATAGGAACGTTACAGAGTGTTTCTTCTATCACGGATAGGGGCTCATAAACATAATTGATTCTCAATAGGGTATCTCATACGTTGGCAAAGTGAACCATATTTTTGACTTAGGTGAGTCTTTCTCTCAAGCTACGTCTTCATGTTGTTCCTAGGTATATTAGGAGGCACCCTAGTGAAAGCATAGGTACATACGTTGTTTTACTAATTAAAGCGCTGACAAGAGGCAAATGATAAAAGTAGGCTTGTCTTAAACAAAAAAATTACCAATTCTATACCACGAACTCGTGGTAGCGGAAAAATTATATGTTATTCTTGAACTTATTTCGCAGAACTTGGTTGTTACCAAAACACGTTTAGAAATAAAATCTCGATACAAAATAACGGTAAACTAATCCTTTACTTTGAGTTTCAATCCAAAATATCTGTATTAAATATCAACATACGGTTGGTATTTAATTAATAACAAGAACGTCTTATTTGGGAACAAATTTTTGAGTAAATAAATAATTGCTTCATATTTTGCAATAAATTACAAGCGTTGTGTCATCGCGCTTCTCTTTCTTTTGTATGCAGTCTGACAGTGACAGCGGTTTACCTGATGTCAGCGTCTTAAGTAGCGAATGGTATTTTATATTTTTATTTAAGTTACTAGCTGCTGCTCCCGGCTTCGCCCGCGTGGCTTTTTATAAAATAAAAGTAGTAAGTACCCTAAGTTACTCCTTATGACATCAGCTATCTGCCATTCATCGTTCGGTCAAAATCGGTCCAGCTGTTTCGGAGATTAGCCGGAACAAACAGACAGACAGACAATAATTTTAATAATGTTTATTTTTGTTGTATGTACCGTGTATACTTTTATATGCATTTAGTAACAAGCTGCTATTTTGACATTAAAAACAAACACTTGAGTTGTATTTATTTGATTAAATGTACGAATGTTTTAATTTAAGGAAACAGGAAGTGTAATGTAATAGATGGGCAGTGAGTATGAATGGTTGCGTCTACGCATCCACGCAATATTGCCATCTTTCGATACCGGATGTTATTACTGTTGTAATGATGCAAGTGGTTCTTTTCGCATGGATTATGGTAATTTTCACTAGCCATAAACACTAGCTAACTTTTGAAACCATCATTATTCATTATCATTGCAGCCGAAAGACGCCCACAGCTGGACATAGGCCTCCCCCAAAGCTTAGGGGGGTTGCTATAATCGCCACGCTTGGCAGGCGGGTTGGCGATCGCAGTATTGTATTAAAATGCAAAGAGAACGCTGCTGTCCATTCTCTAGTAAGTCCCTTAGTCGCCTTTTACGACGCCCATGGGATGAAATAGGATGGTGCTATTCTTTACGTCCGGCACCT
This sequence comes from Tiliacea aurago, assembly GCA_948098905.1. Lineage (NCBI taxonomy): Eukaryota > Metazoa > Arthropoda > Insecta > Lepidoptera > Noctuidae > Tiliacea > Tiliacea aurago. Next base: position 16,433,604 of record OX402591.1, on the reverse strand, counting down.
CACGGAATTTTGAAACCATAGTGAAACTAATTGGATTAGTGTTTTTAGCAGAAAAGTATTACTCGTATTAGTTCAACCATATTCTGAGGGCAAGGCAGGGTAATACTGCATTGTTTGATAAAGCCACTTATTTAGAATAAAAGGGATATTCAAGCTAACGTAAAATATAACGTAAATTATATAATAAAATACCCGCAACAATAAAAATGAAGAGAAAATTGACATTATTTTGAAAAAAACTTAGACAGTTTTTGCTAAATAAAAGCTACTACTCGACAAAATAATCTCATTTAGCTCCCTTCAAAATGGTTGAACTGAATGGTGCTGATCCATGCGTCATGTTCGGGAACGGGCGCTGTCAGTTGGGACTAGTCATCTCTTAGCTGCCACGGCTTATTTTTAATTATTTTAGTTTTGAATTGTTTTTTATCTTTTTATCACGGACGCTTCTGACGTATTGCATCGTTCTCACAAGTTTAACTTCATTATGAATGATGTAACCAATATTTTGTATCAATATTTTAATTTAAAAGAGTGTCCGTGGAGTTTCTCGCCCGTTCTTCTCTTAAAAACGTATTTCTACAACATACACATCACACACCATACATCTAGGGTGTACAATAATAAGGTGGAGTTTCTTGCCAGTTCTTCTCCATAGGAACCTACTATTTGGAATGGGCAACTAGTCTCATTTTTGTAACTGACCGTCTTCTTGACAATTCAAAAGTGGCTATCAATGGTTTAATTGAAATAAATGCTTTGAGTTTGAGTTTGATAAACGAGTATCTAAGTGATAGACTTATAAAGTCATAACTTTAAATTTTACTTGTTTTTATTAATTAATAGTACCTACATCTCTTAGCCTGTTTATATTTTATATAAAAGCTATTAATTAGCTTATCTTGCAACATACATCATTATTTTAATGTAGTTGTTTTAATAATAATAATAATAAATCCATTTATTCTCAGGTTACCAAGACCCATAGATGAATACCTTAACCTAAGTATACATATTATATTATATTAACAATTGCGTTAGTAAATAAAACTTAAAGCTATGTTAGTATCACTTAGAAACACTAAGTAAGTAAGTTTTGCTAAGTAATGTTTGTATAATTAAAAATGCTTCCTCTCTCCTAACTCACTTATTTTGCTGTACCCGACAGGGTCCATATGATCTAATTATAAGTTTACCACCTAAGAATATCTACATGTGGAATGCAATAAAAGTAAAAGTATTGAGTATTCAGTAAAACAAAAACAATTTTCTTTCTCCTGACAAAAATATTCCACTCAACTGACCAATCACAGTAAAAAATTGACCAATTACCTAGGTACCCAACAATACACCGACAACAGTCTAACGTGTGTATTACGTCACGCAGGTGTACAAGGATTTAATTATAATTATAACTATTACCTACAAAGTATCGTGTGAGTGCGGGAATTGGGCAACGGGGTCAACGACCCGCGTTCACTTTCTCTCGATGACCGCTGCCTTGTGAGTTGTGGATGACATATACTTATAGTCACGGATTTAATGCTTAAGCGTTATTCATTGAGTTTTATGTTGGGTAAGATTTGATTTGAGTAATCTATGTAATAAAAAACCCGGCCAACTGCGTGTCGGACCTCGCACAATGAAGGGTTCCGCAGTTGGGATGAATTTATCCCAAAAAAAAACTTAACATTGTAGTTGAAAAACATGTTCTCCCATACATCGATATACGTCACGGTCAATTCTCCAACTGCAAATGTAAGTTGGTCGACTATTACTCGTTAACTTGTAAAGCCTACTTAGCTGTAATAGTTTTCGTTTTAATTTCGTTATATGCTACTGCCATGAATTTTTACACATACAGAAACAACCACTTAGCTGGCAGGGGGGAACAGTTGACTCTAACAAAAATTGCGTTATATTAAGCTATAAAAAGCTTAATATTACGCAAATGGATCCTGAAATCGTAAAATGATCTGGGAGCCTAAAATTGACGCTTTGGCAGAATCATGCGTGCAATTCATACAGCCCGCAATTCATCTGTTTGACAGCTGCTATTTAACATTAGACTTCACTATATTAATTCTTAATTTGTGGACCATTTTACGAAACTCCATACACAACTGTCAAACAGATGAATTGCGGGATATGAATTGTACGCAGATCATAATATGATTCTGCGAAAGCGTCCATTTTAGGCCCCCTGGACAGACCCTCAATATTTTTAAACGATACCCCACATCATGGGATAGACGAGAAAAAAAATATCATCCATTTTACGTGTAAGCGAGGTACACTAAAAACATTTTTTTTTTCATATTTTGTTTTACGACTTTGTCGGCGTGATTAATATGTATACTATGCCAAATTACAGCTTTATAGTAGTAAGAGTCTCTGAGCTAAGCTGGGGACGGACGGACGGACGGACAGACAGACAGACGGACATGGCGAAACTATAAGGGTTCCTGTTGCTGTTGACTACGGAACCCTAAAAATGATCTAAGTACATTTTAAGTATAGAAAGATAATGGTTTAATAAGTACCAGCATGTGGGTGTAAGAGAAATGGGATATACCATACATAAGATGGCGCTAAGAGTGGTTTGATCGTCGTTAGGTAAATGGTAGTAGTGTATTTTAAAAGACACGGTGCTCACATTCACACTATTAACATTTACCTATACTCCGTTTGAAATAAGATTAGACATTTAAATAAACCTTTTTTACAGTCCGTTCAACCGATTTTGACTTCTATTGCGTTGGTGGCATGACAAATGGCAGCTGTAATAAACAGTGGGTATTGTAACTACGTTTTTGCTTTTAATGCCATCCTTATGCCTAAGGAATAGATCTCAAAATCGGTTGAACGGACTGTAAACAAGTTTATTTAAATGTCTAATCTTATTTCAAATGGAGTATAAATGTTCTTAATAAGTTAAAAAAACTAATGTGTGTGAGGTGAGTTATGGAACGATTAGTTATAGATAAGATAAATAAATATTACCTAAAAATAAGACAGCGTGGCTCTCGTCACAATACGTATAATCCAAGGACACGGGAAGCAGTAAAGTCGAATTATTCTATTCTATTCTATTTTTCTCTGTGGCAATGGTGCCGATGTCGACAATTCTGCCAATGTCAATGTGTTGAGAGTAAACGTGTGGGGAAAAAAAAAAAGAGAAGAAACTAAAAACCTAAATCCAATTGATAGATAATTGATTACTAATTTAGTAGTTATTTGAATTTAATGTGAAACTTGTTGACGGGTATTAGTACACTGAAACAAACAGATACAAAATATTATTAGTTACAATATACAGGGTGTTTGGTGCATCGTGTGCCAAATTGAAATGGTCGACTGAAGGAGTCATCCGCTAGCCTTTTAGACCCTTTAACACCCCTCATGCTCTGAGGATTTTTTTTATCGACTTTTTATTGTTTTCCAAAAAAAAGACCCAAATTTTACATTCAAATACAGATTTAAAAAAAAATATAAGGCGTAGACTCTGAATTTTATTTTTATTTCGATGTGTATTGTTTAAGAATACTTTTAAATACAAAATTAGTGATATTAGTCACCTAGTTCATTTTTTAATTCACTCGCAAAGGTAAAACTTAAATTAAAGCTGTACATGTTACAGCTGTTTATAAGGCTACAAAAAAAAATCAAAAGCGACCGGGATCTTCCAACTCCCTCATTAATTCTCCAGTCTATCCTCTTTCTAATGATGTGCCACATGCCATAAAAGTATTTTAACAACTTTGTGAATTCGCTAGAATTGTGAATCGAGTCACCTAAGGCTAATATTCAAAATTATGATTTAAAAAAAAATCTCTTAAATGATACCTGTCAAACCTATAAATCTGCTATCTCATTCTTATGGTTAGGTAAATTCGTGTGTGTCATATCTGTATCTTTCGTGGGATTTACTTGAAATAAAAAAACAAAATTGCATTTTTAACATTTATTTAATCATTGTTACAAATCTTGCTCAAATTGTTGGCCTCTGTTGCGAATGCAGGCCCGACACCTGTTTCGTATTTCAACAGTTGTTGTACGAAGTCGTATTTCCTCCTTAATAGTATTGAATGCCGCTTCTATGCGTTGGACTAATACCTCCCTAGTTGGAACATCCGTGGCATATACCAACTCTTTGGCACGTCCCCAGACATAAAAGTCTAACGGAGTTAGATCTGGGGAACATGGCGGCCATGGAACAGGGCCATCGCGTCCAATCCATGCATTGGGGAACACATTGTCGAGATATTCCCTCACAGTCAATCGCCAATTCGCGGGACAGCCGTCATTTTGAAATACAATGGGCACACGTTCATTAAATACGGGCACATCGGTCACTAATTCGGGCAGGTCATTTTGTAGGAATTCCAGGTAGTCTTCGCCATTGAGATTATCGGGCAGGTAATGCGGTCCAATTACCTGATTCCCAATCATTCCTGCCCAAACGTTTACACTAAACCTTCTTTGAGAAGATTTCTGTCTTTTAACACGTGGGTTTTGCGTTTTCGTTGTCCAGTGGTGCAAATTGTGTAAATTTAGGATCCCATCCTTGGTAAATTTGGATTCATCCGTCCACAGTATTCTTTTTAAAAAATCAGGATCATCCACATCCGTGTGTAAAAGGAACCGACAAAAAACCACTCGTCTCTCAAAGTCGCCACCCTCAAGACCTGCAACAAACAAAAAACTCTTTTAAATTTCTCTTGGGCAATAAGTAATTGTACAAGAAAGGACCCGCCGTTCGTGCTAATAGATTCACTACCTGGAAGTGACGCCATACCATACCCATTACCTGCTAAACAAAGGCAAGGTCAAACAAAGCTTGCACGGGTTTAAAGTTAGTTTAAAATTACGTAGTACCTTGCACCGGAGAGTAGTGGAATGGATGCTTTTTGTTTTGACGAAGTACTTTCCACACTTTCCATATTGAAATATCAAGATGTGATGCCACATTTCTAATGCTTCTTGTAGGGTCTTCCTCAAAAAGTGCCAGTATTCTCTCGTCTACTTCAACATTATGTCGCACAATATGGCCCCTTGGTTCATTAAAAGTAACACTGCCAGTCTCGCGTATGCGTCGGTATGTGTCTTGGAAGACTCTGCGGCCAGGTAATCGTCTACCAGGAAAGCGTTCCTGGTAAAGTCGTTGCGCTGCACGAGCGACGCCATTAGCGGCTCCGTAAGCCATCATGATGTCCGCATATTCTTCGTTAGAGAATGTCGCCATTGCAATAACAAAAAACTCAAAGTTTAACAATAACAACAAAAATTAAACAAATGTAACAAGAACCAGGAAAACTTAACGATAACAAAGTAATAAAAGAATCGTGGAGTATGGTGAACTAGCACACACGTTAGGTAGCAGAGGCAGTCATGTCTCGACTAAAAAAATGGCGGGTCGGGCGGCCCGATTTGTTCAAACCGATTTAAGGTATGCAAGAAAGAGATAGAAGATAGATTTTACTGTGAAAGAGTGAGAAAACAAATTTTACCTCTTTCTCAAGTAACAGTTCCGCAATAAATATTTTTTCATTAGAATTTGGAATGTAGTTTTATGTGACTTGATTCACAATTCTAGCGAATTCACAAAGTTGTTAAAATACTTTTATGGCATGTGGCACATCATTAGAAAGAGGATAGACTGGAGAATTAATGAGGGAGTTGGAAGATCCCGGTCGCTTTTGGTTTTTTTTTTGTAGCCTTATAAATAGCTGTAACATGTACAGCTTTAATTTAAGTTTTACCTTTGCGAGTGAATTAAAAAAAAAAACTAGGTGACTAATATCACTAATTTTGTATTTAAAAGTATTCTTAAATAATACACATCGAAATAAAATTAAAATTCAGAGTCTATGCCTTATATTTTTTTTAAATCTGTATTTGAATGTAAAATTTGGGTCTTTTTTTGGAAAACAATAAAAAGTCGATAAAAAAAAAATCCACAGAGCATGAGGGGTGTTAAGGGGTCTGAAAGGCTAGCGGATGACCCCTTCAGTCGACCATTTTAATTTGGCACACGATGCACCAAACACCCTGTATATTAAATATGTACATAGATGTTCACAAACCACACAAATTATCATAATTTGATGTCATTGACGCGGATAAAAAACATCAAAGCCTCAAAGAGCTTTTGGGAAGAATATGTTAGTAGGGATGGAAAGTTAGTTGGGACAGGGATCTTTAATTGTCGAATTATTCATTCAATGGAGTAATCTGACATGCTAGCTGTTACTTTGTTCTGTATTAAATGTATTTAGACTTCTACGTTATTATATACTTACTTATTAAACATTTTAGTACACAGTACGGCTACGTATCAAGCTATACATTTCCAATTTAATCAATGTTTATTATGTGCAAATGAAGTAGTTAAATTAACTATCATATCGTGAAGTCGCTTGATCTTGATGTACTCTTCAGGCGAATGTCACGGGTGTGTGGTTTTATGAGGAAAAAATATTTGATAGAGAGTCCTTCTCAATAAAAAAATACTGTACAAACGGCTACACATCAAGCTATACGTTTCCAGTTTACGCTGACTTCTCATTGTAAGGATATCCTATACAATGCGAGATCAGATTATACTGGAAATTTATAGCTTGATCTGTAGCCGTGCGTACTAAATACAGTTCGTTTTAGAGTCAAAGCCTTGACTCTAAAACGAGGCTGCTGGGCCTGAATATAATTGATGGTTCGAATTGCTCGAGTCAGAGGGGTTTTGGCCGGCAAGTTGGTCCGTAAAACTGTATTTAATACAGTATTTTTATTGAGAAGAACTCTAATCAAATAATTTAAGATAATAAGTAGTTGTATTTTGTATTTGTAATAATTTAAGATACGATGCATATTTAAATACTTAGGTGCCTATTTTCCAGTAAATATCTTGAAACTTTCTCTAGCTCAACGTCTTGTTTAGTCTGTTTAGCATTTGGCTAATAACCTTAGCCATACTTACCAAGACCTTCAGTCTGCGTTCAATAACAAGCCACTATTAGCATCGAGCGCATAATATGAGCAGGCTTTCTCCGGCTTTGTTATCTATTTTGTCCCATTTGTAGGGCGGATACAGAAATAGTTTGGAGTGGTGGTTACCATTTTTTTTTAACCATAGATAAACTACTACCTACCTATATATTGATAAGTTTTGGTTTTAGAATGCCCTCATTATCTCAGCTTGCCCTTCCTTGTGTTAATGATTTTATTGAAAATAGACCAAGATGGAGGTATTATTTAATTTGATTCAATCATTAAGTTAATAGTTATGTTAAATTCATTAAGTTATAGAATGCCCCCCAATAGTCTCATATATGCGTTACGGCCCAATCAATCAGAGTATGGTATCTATATAGTCCTCTCCTTAGCTGCGCTACCAGAATCGGTCCGTGGTCGTCCGCATCCAGTCTTAATTTGCCTTCTTCTGCATAGCTATTCACAAGCGTTCGATACGCTTCCGTACCGAATCGAGCATAAATCAATGTTATCAAAGGAGTCCTCCAAAGGCTGTGCACAAATCCAAAACACTTAAGTTTTGTCAGTTTAAATCAATTAGAAGACAGATTCTTCCGACAGCTATTTGCTGTCGGGGGCAAGGTAAATCAGTTATTGAAAATGTTTCATTGTCGATACGACAACTTGTTGAATGGCTTCTCTTACCTCCACCGAGGACTTTTTTAGTTAGTGACTAACCAAGAATAATAAAATTGTAACTTAGAATTTTTGTCCGTTTGTCTCGATGTATGTTCTGGATTATCGCAAAACGGCTGAACGGATTTGGATGAAAGGCACCCAGATAGTTTATAACCTGGATTAACACATAGGGTACTTTTAATCCCGGTAGTACGTTCCCGTGGGATATTTTCCGACAAACACGTTAGTGAAGCCGCGGGCAAAAGCTAGTGTTAAAAAAAACCATTCAGAAAAACAGATGCGTCTCATGCTCACAGCTCACTCTTTTCTGCTACAAATCCTGTTTGGATTTCACAAGTACAGAAGCCTAGACAATTTAGTCGTTGATATTAACGTTTGCCAGATTACATTATTCACGTATCTAAACGCTGTGTCATATCATCTAGATTAACGTCCAAAACTCACTCAAGAGAGGCCCCTACGCCGCGCAGTCTGTAACTGCAGACCCATTACATAAATAATATAAAAAATAGCACATGTATAACCGAATACGTTGTTTTAATGGCCATCGACCTTCTGTTGCATAATATTTGATCGAAAGTGCTGGCAGTGCCTAGAGATTCTTGTCACGTCAGTTAGTATGGCAAATAAATATATGAAAGCCCCATAGTTTTAAGCAAAGTGATATAACGCCTACTAGGTGCCTCTGTTATGGAAAAAATGTGTAGGGTATTACTTAAAAGCGTACATCCTTCTGACAACAGTCATATGCCTGATATCTTCGATGGAGGTATGCAGCAAAATAAAGGCTTCTACATACCGGGGCGACTTGTCGCGCGACGCGACACGACACAAAGGCACCGCTCGTCCCGCGACACGCGGGGCCTTTGTGCCGTGTCGCGTCGCGCGACAAGTCGCGCTGGTATGTAGAAGCCTTAACGCCTATCCCCACGGTCAGCCAGTGGCGATATGCATAGATAGTGTATAATACACTGCGATATGGTTTCAATCTCTTATTGGCGTGAGCAATCTTATTGTTCCATATTTCCATAAGAATTAAGAAGTTTCAGAAGTTTTAACGCTTCTATTACAATCTAAAAAATGCCGCCGGTTCAGTACTAGGTACAGTCGGATCATTTGAAAGAACTTTCTTCTCAGTTATTAGTAAAAAATATTAGCTAATAAAACAAACTTATTGGAAATATTTTATCAAACATAGTAAAAAATATAAAATAAATTTGAACTACAAACAAATGCTATGGTATCAACAATCTAGAAACAAATAGATTAGCGCTGCCTCTGCGCAGCAATTTCATTCATTCAGATTACAATCTTTATGTTGTTGCTCACAGATGTCGTTCCGTGCGTTAATTTCTTCCACCGTCGGTAGATGGCGGTACATGATCGCCGAACCATGAAGCGCTTTAGAAAACGTTTCATCTTTTGTCTTTTCTTCATTACCGAACACAGTCTTCTGCATTCTAGAAATAAATGGAGTAACTTTGCAAACCAAAAGTCGAATACAACTCGTTTCTTCCTCCGAACCTTGTTCTTGTATCAATTCATCAATAGTGTCTGGAAGGGATTCGTTTTTAGCAGCTGCGATGAGGTCCTGAAGGTTTCTTGAGTTCTTGTTCAGGATCCATGTTGTGGGGTCCTCTGAACGGTAGGGTTTATTTGGCCGTTTAGGTCCTGACAGGAACGTTGATATCTGGAAAGTGTAACGGTGCTATAAGAATTAATAAACTCGCAAACACCACCCGAAAATGATTATTAATAATTGTACTAGACTAGTAAACTGCGCCCAGATTAACTGCTAAAATATTTATTTCCGCATATCCATAAAATACTTACATACGGTACTTAAGTTGTCGCTACGGAACTAACAGTATTGTAGTCTTACTTACCATTTGCGCTACAAATACTAAAGCGTTGACCGCCACAGCACTTATTTGGTTCGACTGCAGTCCAAACAGACGAACTATTTGTCGCAAAGGTGTCAGAGGACTCTGCGTTTCATTGACGTCATAATCCGGGCCTTTGTCGTGGGTATATGATTCGCTTTCACTGTATGAAGTCGATTCCTCGTTGTGAAGATCATTTTGAGGCCATCTCCTGTTTGATGTTACTGGATTGTTAGCCGTTTGGAAGGCTCTTACTACAAACTCTGCTACTTTTAAAGCCACTGATTCGGACCCTGAAAGTAATTAAGGAGAACGTTCATCATACATTATCTTAGAAATTCCGGAGGCCCGGAATGCGCGCACAGGAGTGATAGTCTCTGGAGTCATTTGGATGTTGACTGTTGTCCTTTATCATATCTACCTAATCGTTAGCTATTTGGTCAGGTTCTAAGCCATTTAGAATAATATTCATTGTAGTGAAGAAAATAAAAATACTATAACATTATGCATTGGTGACGATATGAATTAACTAAGATTATAATGTGTATCGAGTTCGGCATTACTCGGTCTAATTCACGTCTGATGCTAAATAACGGCAAAAAATATTGCTACTAGTATTGTTCTAACATACCGAGTAAATTCTGAGCGAATTTCATCCCGCTGCTTAATCGGTCCATCAATCCATCATTTCTGTATTGTTCACTGGCGCACACGACTTGGAAAGTAATGAGTAGCACGCAAAGAACACGTGGCGCCATCTTGAAGTCGCGTACTGAACTACAAGGAGATGCGGCGCGGGAGTATGTGCCATGGTTCGGTTCTTACTGTAATGGGTGCGCAAACGCAATTGTCGTACTAGAGCATAACATTTTCGAAGAATAATTGTGTCTCTGGGAATGTAAAGGGTGTTTGCAAGACAGATGAGTTTTAAAATAATTTAATGATTGTATCTTCGCCAGCCAGTAGCGAAAAGTTAGAATTCAGTTCTAAAGTTAAGTCTCTTTTTATTATTGTTTTTAACAGATGGCGCTACTTGTTCAAAAAAATACTTAAATTTATGTGTTGTTAATATTAGGATCGCCAACAGAGAACACGTATAAGAAAAATAGCTAACACTTGGCAGAGATTCTGGTCGCTAAGCGAAGTAATGAAAAACAGAGATATCTCTCATATCTGTTTTTCATTATTTCGCTTAATATCGGAGAAATAAAGTTTTCAATGCTTGTGTCTTGCCATGTCTGACATACGGATGCCGAACTGGGGCTTTAACAGAACAAGGATAAAATAAAACCAATAAATGCCAGAACGGAATAGAGAGAAGCGTAGGTATTGAGAGTAAGGAGAAGAGATAAGAGTACATTTAAAAAATATAAAAGGAAAGACTAACTTCAAAAAAGTTCAAACAGTATGCAGAAAATTGAAATGGCGCTGGATGGGACATATGTTGAGAGAAAAGCAAGAGAAATGGACCAAAATAATAACTCAATGGTACCCTAGAGAAAGCAGAAGAAGCAGAGGAAGATAGACAAAGCGATGGGAAGATGATTTTAAGAAAGTACTGGGCCCAGAATGGTTACGTACAGCAAAAGACAGAAACAAGTGGAAAGCCTTAGAATTTATTAAATATTTATTTTATTGTTTTATTTGTATTTGTTGTTATAGCGGCAACATAAATACATCATCACATCACTGTGAAAATTTCAACTGTCTAACTATCACGGTTCATGAGATACAGCCTGGCGACAGACGGACAGACAGACGGCGGAGCCTTAGTAATAGGGCTCCCGTTTTACCCTTTGGGCACGGAACCCTAAAAACTAGCAGTAATAAAGGCTTATTTTATTTTAATTAATACAAGTTCCTGGAGGTTAATGATTAATACATAAAGTTTTAAAAGTTAGTAAAGTTTGTGTGTACCTTTGATCATTTGCGAAAATTTTGCTAAAGCTTAAGGTCCTGTATTCAGAGTTTAATTGTTGAGTCGTGATGACATCTGACATGACTTCATCTTAGGGCCTATTCACACGGCGTTTTTTATACCCGCGTTCCATAGTAAAGCACGTTGTTGTCGCATCGACGGCGCGTTTTCTGCCTTGAAAAAGCAGCACTAGTTGAGTTTCCAGCGCGTATACACGGGTCGACAGCGAGTAAAACTACAGTGTGCCTAGGCCCTTAAGTAGGTACTATCGCGGACACTGCCGCCTGACCACTTTTCAACCTTATATTCCTAGTAATATAGTCGAAAAGTAGTTGGGCGCCCGTGACCGCGATAGTACATTTTATCTTCATCTTGCATTACTTTCTCTGTAATCCGTTTACAACACCTGTTTGCAACACTTCCTGAAAACGGTTTATCTATCTCCATCCAGAGTCTCACGTAAATTCCATGTACAAAATACCTAAACCCACACAATAAATTCCAATATAGAGCAAAATCAGCATCCTGTATCTACATTTTGCGACGCGTTGACAGAGGACAATAGAAACGGAAATGTAGGCTATAGAAGACCACGTTGCTTTCATATTTGTTACAAAATAAGAAATAGGAACCAGCTAATCGCTGTAGTTAGATGCAAAAATGAAAACGTTATTACTAAGCTACAAAATCGTTCGCATATGTCGTATAAATCAGCTTGACTGAGTAGCACTGCATCTTGATGGTTATCGCAGAAGGCAAAATATAAATATGATTTTGCATGCAAAAAATAAACAAAGCATCAAAGATTTGATTGCTTTGGCTTGGTATATACAAATTGAGTACAAGAACTTAAATGCCCTACCCAGTTTTAACATAAAAATGCACTGTTCCATTTATCATGACCGCTAGACGATTGTCGCGCTTAGCAGACCATAATGATCACACAGTCAACGTTATGCTCAACTTTATTTCAACACCTAACAGCCCATGAGTGGTAGTCTCTCAACATGTTAATACTCATCATCATGTTTTCTACATTCAAAATCTCTTCCACTGATGTCACACCGACGGACGTGGAATTCCTCAATGAGATGCCATTGGACAAGCTTTTAAGACTAAAAAATTCGCTTCAGGAGCTCGTGACAGCTGATTACGAGAATGTGACAACAGCGACACCATCGTATATACAAAGATTTGGGGCAGAAGCAATGGCTATACAAGCGCCGCCCATGAAAAGAGGAGATTACGAGGAAGCCTTGTACAAGAAAGAAAGTTACGGAAAGATCAGCAACATTTTCTCAATGTCTGTCACTACGCTTGCGTTTTTGGCTTTTGGAGGTTACTTGCTATGTTTAATAGTTCAAGCAGTAAAAGCGAAGCAAACTTATAGTACTGCTATCCCCACAACACAGCCAACGACGTTCTTCGTGAGTGCAGGAATTAAGAAGAGGCCTCAAACTCAATTCGCATCGTCGTACGGAAGAAGGAGGAGGGACAATAGACTTAGAAGGAGTTTGAAGGTGGTGGATCTGCCTCCTGAGCAATTGTTTGACGCGTTACTGCAAGTTTGTGAGGGCTACGTGAAATGGAGTGAGAGGAGAGGAGATTGGAGCTAATTAAAATTGATTGTGAGTTTTTAGTGACGGATTTCATATTACTCCATGCATGGTGATTGATGGACAACGAATGATCTAATTTATTTTGATGTATTATCGGTATGGACCCTATAGGTATTATGTGCCTAATTCTTATACGTTACTTTCTAGTGCAGAAAACCACCTTATTAGTGGGTATAAGTAGAGAAGTGTATGAATGAAATATTGAAAGAATCTCCACTTTAAAATTTTATTTATGTATTCCATCTTAATAAGAATCAGCACATAAAGACTATGAAGATATTATTATTTTTCACTAAAAATCCGAGAGGTACAAAACGCTGTTTACATTAAAAGCAGGAAGCCAGATTGCCCAGCAATATACCTACAATCTGTAAACGTTTTCAAACTGTCAAATAATCACGCTAACACCTAATAATAGCTGCATCTTCGCTTAAAGATTCTATTGTACATTCCTCTCAAGTGAAGATTCGCTTTTAACTTTTGAAACTGAAAATTCCACTTACTCCTATACTGTTTAGAGCTTAAATTTGAATGTGGACTGTAAGATTTTTATGATATTTTAGCATGTAGCGAGTGTTGGGTTTTGTTTGTAAGAGTCTGTAATGAGGGGCTGCGTTCGGTCTGTCATCACGGCGGCTCTAGTGTTTACAGCCCGGTGCCCACATACACAGTTAGTGATGCGAAATAGCCGTGTAACGTGTCTTATAAAAATAAATTTTTAATTTATCTACCACCTATAAAACTGTTTGTAATTTGCAAGAACTCTGTTTCATACTCATTAAGATTGTATGATATTTTTTTTGCTTAAAGTGCTGATTTAAATTATTTTAATAATACGGTTTTGTTATTTGCAATTTGCGTGTTTTTGCTGGATTTTACCATTTGAAATGATCACTTACCAACTAAATAGTTACTATTGTTTGAAAACTATACATAATCGTAGATTAGTGAAGATTTACGAGGACAACATCAAGTTAATTAAACCATCGCAGGCTCTCTCTATTAGTGAAGATTTTACATAGTAGACTAACTTATACATATATTACTTTGCAATAGTTGTTCCATCATTATGTTGTGTTCATACTATAACGTAAGGTTAACCTTACCATGTAATGTTTAAATCAAGTTTAACTAAAAACGGTGCATGCCGGCCGTTTCCCTGTGGACCTGAGATAAAGACCCTTACATACCACATGCCTGCCACCGACGAAGACGTGTAAACAAGCTCACTTCTGTATCTTAGATAATTATCTTTTAAATGTCGCTACTGTATTGCTAGCTAGCTCGATACATATATTTTTTATTGCAGAGTAATAAAAATACTAATAGAATAAATAGTACAAGCCTTGTAATGAAATCGATAGATTTTTTTTAAAACATTAATGGAATACATTTGGTTGGTTGCTCATTTACCTAAATAAAGTAGACAAGTAAAATAAAGCGACGGATATAATCATTGCAGTCGGGTGAGCAGCACACCCTACTAGACCAAATCAAATCAAATCATTTATTTCTTTGCAAACATGGGTAAAGTACATAGGTGTTTTATAAAAAAAAAAAAGTTCTCCATATTTTACCGGCACATGGGCATGCAAATGTTTACAATTTCTAATAACAAAATCAAAATTAAAAAAGAAAAAATTAAACATATAAATCAAGACTAATCTAAACTATATGATAATGCTGACTCTATGCCAAGTATTGCCTAAACCTTATATTGACTAGGAAGCACAATGCCCACCTTGCAATATGTCTATACTGTATTTGAACTAATTCTTATTAAAGGCTTCTACATACCGGGGCGACTTGTCGCGCGACGCGACGCGACACAAAGGCACCGCTCGTACTGCGACTCGCGGGGCCTTTGTGTCGTGTCGCGTCGCGCGACAAGTCGCGCTGGTATGTAGAAGCCTTAAGACTATGAACGTTAATTATTTAAAAAAATATGGTTAGGTTTTGTTAGGTTAAAAATGTGACCACTTACGCACGAGCCGAGCGAGCGTAGCGAGCGGTGCCGCGGGAGCGGCTGTCAAGTGCCAGATACGACTAGATTCTATAAAAAAAAAAATATGGTAAAATAATAATTTGTATATTCTGTATTGCTTTTTAGGAACATTGCTTGGTAAGGCATTTTGATCTCCAGGCGATTTACTACTTAGAAATTATTGCATTTTAAGCATTATGCTTGTTAAACATTTTGATATCAAGGCGATTTATAGCTTAGGCAATTTGCTGTGTAGACATTAATTTTAGGCATTTTGCTTCGTAGACGAATTGAAAGTTAGACACTCTGATCATAAAGGTAATCTAATACGTAAGTAGTATTACCGTGGACGTTTTGTACCTAAGATATTTATAACCGGTTTCCGAGGAGTAAGTATTCTACGTACTTGCCTATGTACCTGTGTTGTGTATCATATGTTTATTTTCCCAGATAAGTCTATTTCTGTGGAGATAGTAAAATTAATGTCATTAATCAATCAATCTGCTTAGGCCTCACGCGTGATTGAGTAGCTCCTGTCCAGTCCGACTAACCGACTTGTATTTAATCTTATTTATAATAATAAATAAAACTAGGCATACTACAGCTAGCACCTAAATAACGTGAGTCATTCCTCAAGTAGGTGCGTAGTCTGCGTACAAAGGAATGAGCGCTTGTTCGCCGAACTCATCATTTAAAAATATCCTAATTTGTTTTAAGTGTTCTAGATTCTGAAAATTCAGGAATTCCTGAAAGAAACCTTGAGAAAATAACAGGATATTTGCCTTACCGATTCTTTTACTATTTCGGTATCGTTTGCAAGAACACTGGTGTTAAATAACCGGAAATTTCCAGAGCGGTAGTTGCGCAATAACAATTTTACTGCAATGTCTTTCATTTTGACAATTCGACAATATTCATTGGGTTATTTACGTTGTCGAGCAGAATAATTTTTCAAACATATGAAACAATTAATTAGGAATTTCCTTCATAATCTTTTGGATTGTGAAAGAAAGTGTGTTGGTGGGGTGCAGATTTGTAATTTCATTATGATCTGAAGATCTACTAAACACTTTTAATTCAATAGGCAGGTATTATAAGATTTATCAAGATAACAGATTTATCAAGTTTAGTACCTATTTATAACAGAATAAATAGGTACTAAACTTGTTCATTACAATTTCAAACACGACACTAATCACTCAATAAAGGTGCCACTTAGCATAATATCAATGTATTTTATTCATAATTCAGATCATAAAATGAATACCTTCTCAAAAGAATCTACACAATACAATATCGTGTTTACTAAATCGATGGTGAATTGAATAATTTAACATTTTATTTTAATGGCTCGATTTATTTGTGCTAATATGACTTGAATAATCGAGTGTGTTTAGGTCAAAGGTTTACGATTGAGGACCCTCTAAACTAAATTGAATTCGACTCGGAATTGCATCGTAAAAGAACTCATCGTAAGACTTTACAATCGATTCGAATGTTATGGGACATTCGAAAAAGAGCTGTAAAATAAAATATAAGAATTTAAAGCAACTGCACCTCGTGCTATGTTGCAGGTAATGTTGTCGTCAATCTAAATAGCACAGTAGGCTCACCCTCGAACTATGACCCTCTTATTTTGGTTCTGTTATAAACAGGACTGTGGAATATCTGATTGAGCAACGAGTCTGTTAGGAACCGAGAAAATCTTGATGGAGCAAAATATTGATCCTCTTAGCTAACTCAAAGATACTCGAGCAAAAGCGAGCTTACGAGAATCTCCGACTCGATCAGAATTAAAGGCATTTCACGACATTTGTTCAATAATTCTTAAACCTCTTAAACTTTTCTGCCCACCGTAACAGAGTGATTTTGTATTCAAAGACTTTTCCCAAATATATTGGGCTTGGCTTCCAGTTTAACCAGATTCAACTATAATACCAGTAATTTACATGCCCATCTCAAAATCACAAAATATTTTATTTCACATAAGCACGAGATCAGAAGAAGCTCGTCAGAAGCTAGGTGCACGGTTCCAATTGGTCGTTTCCTAAGGAGAAGAACCGGCAAGAAACTCGACAGTTACTCTTTTAAACATAATTGGCTTTTACAATGTTTCAAATTACAATAATAGGTATGAGACCTCCACAACTCATTTACTGGGTAACACGATACCCCTTGGTTGTCAGACCTTCGAGAACGATCAGATCCACTTTCAACTTTCAAAGGCACCAAGTAATGAATTAAACTCAACTGCAAAAATAGTATGCCACACAGACAAACGTTTGGTGATCTTAAGATCGCTAAAATATGGCTTGTACGGTAGTAAAATGGCCCGACGGACGTCCGTGGGGAGTCCATTAAGAGTCTGTTAAGTGGACGTTTATCCGACTGATATGGTGATGCTGGTTTTAAATCCGACTATGGCCAAACCACTCTATCAACTGGAGGCCTAATCCTGCCTGATGTACAGACGCCAGCAGGTTAAGCTACCCGAAACTGTAATTTTTTCCCAATCAACCTTGAATCTTATGCTTTAACGATAAAGTTGAAAATCTTTTAAAGAAATTTGACGGATTGTAGTAGCTTGATGTGCTGGCGTCTGTACTATTGAGGTACTTGGTGTGTGCACAAGCGTTTTTACTTTTTTAGCCTAGACAATTTCGGTGCAAAAAGACAACTTATCTGCAAGGTAAAAACGGGAAGAATGTTTCCGTTCCATGACCAGCAGTATGAAAACGCATTAATAAACAGTTCTGTCATAAAGTTGTTACAGGAACGACGTGCCTTAAGACGCAGCTAAACCGCGGTCACTGTCAGCAAATATCTATTTACTCAAAAATGAGTTGAGTAATCGAAAATAAAAAAAAAACGAACAAGTTCTGGATACAAATACGTTCTTGTAATTAATTAATTACCAACGGTACGTTGATATTTAATACAGCTATTTTGGATTGTAAGTCAAAGTAAATGGTTAGTTTGCCGTTAATTTGTATTGCCGTACTTATATTTCTTTTTCTAAACGTGTTTTGTTAACAACCAAGTTCTGAGAAATATGTTCAAGAATAACATAACATATATTTTTCCGCTACCACAAACTATATAGATTTGGCAAAAAAAAAATTTAAGACCAGCCTAGGTACTTATATCGTTTGCCTCTTGTCAGCGCCTTAAGGACGCATTTCGTAATCTATTGGCTATTACATAAAAGCGAGTTAACGACAACGTTTATGTTATCTGCCGCCCACCTCCGGTTCAGGAATGTGTCACCAATCAATAATACTTAACTTGATAGTTGGCGGCTCCTTTGATTTGCGTTTATTGTTAATTGTCAGCTAATCTTATGATGAATAAGACAAGGGTAGAAAATTGCTAGATAGCTGTAGGTAGGTATCTAAGTAGGAAAAAGAAAAGTGTTTTCATCGCAGGTAGATAGATACCTACATATTTCTGATGCAGGGTTGTGACAGATCCATACGTATTTTTACACGACCGCCCAAAAAGGAGTGTAATGTGTTAGGTTCATGTATTTATGTATGCATCTATGTGAGTTTCTTTGCGCCACCACAACTTTTAAATGCCTGAACAGATTTAGATGTATGATGATGATATATACAGTGTGAGTCTTCATAATGTGCACATATCGAAAAGAGTGAAACTAAGCTTAATTTTATCGACGGAAAAAAAATAAAAAAAAATATTAAACAATTTTTTTTTTACAAAAAAGGGTCTCTACCTGCTAAAGTAAAGTACGTAGTCGAGTGCAAGGCCTTTCTTTAACAGTTGATAGGAAACGTTGTGATTGAGTTATAAACATGGTATTTATACTTTTGGAAAGCTGATACGATGGAAAATAATTTAAAGTAATAAAAAAGGGTAGGTAATCAGGACTTTTACTGAGAAATTTTACAATTATTATAAAAAATTATGAAAAAATATCAGATGTTTGTTATAAAATCACCCTAATACTCAATTGAGGGCGAGTTTTTCGTTAGTTTTTATTTTATGAAGACGCCCTATTATTTCCAGTCATTACTGAGTTTGTTTCATCGTGACAGATCGTTTAGTTTAAAAGTTATACCGATTTGTTTACACAGGGGTCACAGCAGCGAACAAAATTAAAAAAATGCTATAAAAATTAAATTAAATTTTTAGATTTTTTTAAACTATTTTTTCCGTCGATAAAATTAAGCTAAGTTTCCCTCATTTCGATATGTGCACATTATGAAGACTCACACTGTATATAGGTATTATGATCGTTAGAATGCTTACAACATTCCGAGTGACATAGGCTACAAATAAAAACAGACCAAGTGCGAGTCGGACTCGCGCCCGAAGGGATCCGTATCATTATCTATAAAAATGGCAAAAAAATCACGTTTGTTGAATGGGAGCCTCCCTTAATTATTTGTTTTATTTTAATTTAATTATTTATTTTTATAGTGAATATATAGCGTCTACCTGTAGCCGTTATTAATATAGAGCAAAAAAATCACGTTTGTTGTATGGATTTGTTATGGAGGCAACATAAATACGTCATCTGTGAAAATTTCAACTGTCTAACTATCACGGTTCATGAGATACAGCCTGGTGACAGACGGACAGACAGACAGACGGCGGCGGAGCCTTAGTAATAGGGTTCCCGTTTAACCCTTTGGGTACAGAACCCTAAAAAAGTAAAATATTGAAAAAAATAATATGGCGGTATGGTTCCATTTACAAATGTGAAAAAAAGGTATCGGGTATCAAATTGAAGGCCTTGATGAGAACATCTATAAAATTAAATACATATTACATAGGTGTACATGCAAAACAAACTTTTAATCCCCGCGCCATCTACGCCTCACATCGCCGTGAGTGTATAAAACCACCTGTAGTGCATAAAATAAAAATACCACCGCTTAGCAATACATGTTTTAAAATAAAACTCGTCACTAAAATGTATAAAATAAAAATAGATAATTAAAAAAATTACTACGACGACGAATTGGTGATGTTCATCAGAAAGGTCAGGTGCGTAGTACTCGCAACCGCCGGCGCGCGGGCGCCTCTCGTGTATTACCAGATGTATGAACGTAGGCGAAGCAAAAAGGCGTAGCAGGTGGCGTTTTATAGTTTCTGCCTACCCCCATGGGAAAAAGGCGTGAGTTTATGTATGTAATGTGTATGTAAAAAAACGACTGCTCAGTCGGGGGACCTCTTAGATTAAAAAGTGTTCCACAGAACGGTCCTCCGACAGCAATGCTATACAGGGTGTTAAAGTAACAGTTCAGTATCGATAAAGGAACAGGGGAAAAAACATAAACATATAAAATAAATAAAAAATAAGTCTCTTCGAACTTTAACGAGCTTAGGACCGTCAAATAAAATAAATTTAATTCTAAACGATTGCTATTTTAAGTTAGTGTACTAAATTAGGTTGAACTTGCAATATTTCGATACCCATCACGTCTGCGGAGTTTCGCTAGCTAATTTCATTTGACCCTGTATATTAGGGTCGACTTCCAGTCTAACCGGATAGTCAGACTGCCTAATTGTTCTCCACAACCCAGTTACTAGCAATACGATACCCCTTGATAAAACTGGTTGTCAGACTTTCGGGCTTTTGACAACCCGTAATGACTGTCAAATATCCACGAATGACAGCCGGGACCAACGAGTTAACGTGCTTTCCGAGGCACGGAGGGGCCTTCGTATGTAAAGATGGTCACCCAGCCACTGACTAACCGTGGCAAGCGTAGCTCAACCTGATCGATCGGCCCGTCCGGCTGTAGCCACAAGTCGTCTCACATACACCAGCACAACGAATACCATCGACACATATCGAAGCCACAAACGTGCAAATAAACATCATAGAAATAGGTAATAACAAGCTTCTAACTCATCTACATCATAATAAGAAATTATACAGATTACCAATTACTTTGGGCAAAACTCATTAGGTAAGGGTCTGGTAATCGCCGTTGACCTTGGCCATACAAATGCGCGTCGCGCTCACGCCGCGATGCCGTTCGATTTCATAGGGAATATTTATTTTTAGTAAAGAAAATATGAATATTTAAAAAAAATCACAAATAGAATTATATAGATAATAAAATGAAAAAAAGAAAATGAAAAAGTGTTTACTCAGATTATTAATTTAAAGACATAATATTAAACACAATAACAACACAAAACATAATATTAACACAACTTAATAATAATATTGACATAATGAAAAATGAAATCCTGAAACACAGGATTACCTAGTTCAGGCACGTAATTCATAAGAATATAATTTACATTAAGCAAAACTGTACACATTTTTATACCTTGTAATTTTTGAATAAAATATTATTATATTATTATTTATTTTAATAGTACAACATAGTAATAATATTGACATAATATTTTATTCATTTTTCATACAAAAAAATAACATGTAAATATCTTATGTAGTTTGAAAGTAATATCGTTTTTTATGCTTTGGGTAGACATTACTTCCTGAATTTATTTCATAAAGTATTTTACTACAACACTTAAATATTCACATATAGAATTAATGTGTACACGTTCTAGTTTAACATACATTTTTTGCATAACTTACTTGCATTATTTGAAGGCGTAATTACAGATTTAAAAGTCACTAAAATCATATATCTGCGCCTTAAGATAACTCAGCCACGCTAAAATCATTCATTACCACACATTGGAGTCACACTCGCTGATAAGTAAGATCTACGGAGTAGTTGGGCTCAACAACTAGTTTCGTACGCACTGGTCCTTATTGTAAAAGATCGTAACATCATGGCTAGGCGCAGTCGTAAGTAATCGATAACGATATTGCTTAGGCGTCGTATAATCGCCATGAAAACTAGAAACGATATATCTGACAGGTATCTATGTAAATGGGAGTTGGATACGTTTCTGCGGTAATAGGGGAGTTAAAAACATTGCTCGGTTTATGTTTAGTATTTATCAATTAGTTTGTTAACTTTTTTTTACTAGATAGTATAGTGGAGGAGTTTGCTTGGATATGAAAATATGCAGTATCTAGCATACTACATTTATTACTTAGTTTATGTGATTATTACATTTGCCTGCCTACACCTAAAGTATTAAACCTTACGATCAAAATCATAATTATGTACTTTTAAACAAATCCAATATTCGGTTGTACGTTGTTTTATAGAAAATAGTTTCATAGAATTTCGTTTCACATATTTTTTTCTCATATTATCATTTCATAGATTATTCAATACGCAGAATACTTACTTTGAAGAAATTTCAATCAATGGTTTTTGTAACATATTTTTTTTTCTGATGGCGATTCGTTTTCTGGTAGGGTCGCAGTTCTAACCTAACCTACCCTACTTTTCTGGTAGCAGTGTGTTTCTGTGAAATATGTTTCATTCAACTAAATTGTCGTTGAAACAATATTATTCGAAATAAAAATACAAGGACCAAATATTATATGAAACATTTTCTACGAAACAAAATTCTATGAAATTTCTGTCTGCAAAACAAGGGAACACCCCAATATTCACATGGCTCTACAAGTCCATGCTAGACATCAATTCGTTTTCGTATTAATTTGCTTGCCTAAAATAAATATGAGTTTCATCAGCCTTCGACTATGACTATGATAAATTCTTTGAAATAGACTCTTGGCACTGAAATACACTCTTTTAGAATTTTTGCACCTCGCAAACATTCTAAAAGAGTATACGAGACTAAGTCAAAGGACCAAGAAATGAACTGTAATATTTTGATGGAAATACATAGTTACCTACATTTTTGAAAACTAGAATAAGGGATATTATTGATGATATTGACACTCTCTTCTCGTCCTCGATTACGATCGTGTGAATGATAGGAAAATCGTAGTCATTTCCTAATCAACATCTTAAACGGTTCATTAATTAGATAATGTATGCAAAAACAATGATTTTAAAGTATTATAGTATTTTTATAGATATGCAAATAGGTACTAGCAGTACGTCATATAATACGCCAATCGGACTATGAATTATTATTATGAACGCAGCCCCAACAAATTACCATTCAAAATGGCACGATGCTCATACAGAGAACACGTACTGGCACAGATAGTCGCTAGTTGCAATTGCAACACTCATGTATGGCCACATGCCCACTTAGGCATTACATTAAGAAACTAACAATAAATATCTCAGGCAACAAAATACATCGCGCACTCTGTTGACAAATCCTGCAATAAAATATAAGCATTTACAATAAAATTAATTATTATTTACACGGTGCGGTGGGCGCGAGAATTGAAGATGGAATGCAGTGGATAAGCCACGGAATATTTTTGGAATATGAACGATGTTCTTAATATTGATTCGAGTTTTCGAGTCAGATTATTCTATATTATACTCACTAAATCCTCGTAAAATGGTCGAAATATGTAAGTTTATCAATTGTTACACTAATCACTGTAATGTATTAGCTGCACACAAATCCGATGCAATGAACCTTGATCTGAATATTAATAGGAATGAAGAACTTACTTACAGTTTACAGCGTATCAATTATTCATGAAAATATTTACGGTTACGTTAATGTGTTCATAAATTAAATTAAGAAAATACAATTGTAGCGTATAAATAGCAAAACGATTGACCATGCAGACTAAAGGCATTAGTGGTTTAATTTAATTAGAAATAAAACAAGTAGGTAGCTAAAGTACCCGGCCGTAAATATAAATCTGTAATTTTTATGGTGTATATAATATAGAGTTTTCTATTCTTTTCTATCGGCTTTAAAACAAGTTCGGCTTGGTATAGCGTCGCGTCTCTGTTACTAACATGTGACTCTCTCTTTCTAAAGTTTTTGTACTGTAAAAAAAACCTACGTAGATTTCGCTAACCTTCCATAACAGAGTTTTGTCAAAACTACACCAATACGTATCGTAAATAAATTTTCAACATGAGGTCGGTCACTAAACCACGTCCACGCTAACCTTACCAGCAGTTCCGCCATGCTGGAGGTCCGGGGACCCCGCGGCGCCTTGCTTTATCGCACGCTGCGCCCGCGCCGGACACCTCACGTCCCCCCTCTTTACCGTGTAGGGTCACCATATCAGCCACAACGCCAGTACACGCCTACGATGGGATATTGAGGAAGTGGTGATGCCGTTTTTGGTATTGGTACTTACATTATTAGACTTGTTACGAGCTTTTGTCCAAATTGTGTGTAGGAAAATGTGTTAAGGTTTATGTGGGTAAGGAATTGGATACTTCGGATAGTAGTGTCCCGGGGCATTTAAATTGAGAACGATTTTCTTACGACACTTTTAAAGCAATTTCTTATTCGCTTATGAACCTGAAAGGTGTCTACACTATTTAAAAAAATCTGCTTTTCCTGTCCATGTGAGTGGGGGTGGCGCTGCATTATGCTCCAGTGAGTCGGGTGGGGTACAGCGCCGGGTTGAGGCTGACTGCTGGCGTCGACCAGGAGAGGTATAGAAAGAAAGAAAGAAAATACGTTTATTTGCGGTAAACATGACGCAACAAAGAACATAAACACAAAAATAAGAAAAGGTTGGGGGAAACATGCGTCACATCCACGCAAAACGGCTATCGCTCAGCATTATACTGCGACCCTATGCAAGACAGAGCCCCAGCGCTGGTTTTCAGCGACAGCCGGCCGGTAATGTTCTCTGCTTGTGGACCGGCCGAAAGTGCCGTGTGCTGTGCCAAGGTTGCTGATGAGGCTGTAGGTGATGACCAGAGATGCGCGTCCGCTGCATGCTGGTGGTCAAGATACCCGTTGAAGCCGTGGGTGCTGGCTGGCTGTGTGACTCGCCGCTCGAAAGCTTGAGGAAGTGATGATGATGATGACGTCACGCTGAAGTAGTTGCACGAAGGCTGCGCTGACGTTCGTCACGTCGGAGTCACCAGTTTAGAGGTATGAGGAACAGGGTGTAAAGTTCACTCATCCTCTATAGAAAAGGGAGGATCCTCCGACCAGACGGATGTTGTGTCTGGCAACTGCCCGACGGTTGATGTCGGGACGTTGTATATATGCTAGTCGCACGGTAAACTCTGCTTGCGCGATGCAGGATTTTGGGACGTCAGAGTGACGTATACGAGGTTGATGCCGCTACAAACTCATCCAAGAATATTAAATGGAGAAGAAAATTAACAGTAGTACCTTCCTTTAAATGAATCCAACCATAAACACTTATCATGTTCTAAAACAATAAAACAACGTGTAACATCAAAAAGAAAAAGCTAATCCAAAAGCCCTTTTAAAAAGTAATTCAGCTATTTAATAAGCTATTAACATTCAAAAACAGGCGTTACAAGGGTATCGATCATGTCCCATTGAACCGTTCTTAAATTATTTTTATGTTGGCCGCTTCCTGAGAAACTGACATAAGATACGGGAACCCGGCGCTTGCGCACCCTTACACACGCAATTATACACTGAGCAAATTATGATGCTGTCATAACACCACTAATTGACAATTTAGTTTGCATAGTATTATTACAGTGACACTGCTAGTGTGATAAATGTGGTAGCTGTACTTAGAAAATGGTTTGCGTTACACACGCACTAGCTTGATCGAGGGAAAGGTTATAAGTATAATGACAACAATTATACTTTATAACCCTCTGAGAGCCTGAAAACTTGCCCGTTAGGTGAGCCATGAAAAATACTTTAAGAGACCGGCGATGGATGCGTAGTTCATACAAACGTAATACCAAAATAATTTGTAAATCAAACATAATATTCTTAAAGTAGTGTGTCATTATTCCGATTGGAATACAGAATATCTTGGTTCCCATATATATATATTTTGAATGGACACGGATTTAATCGATAGTTATGAGAAAAATAAGTTTACTATAGACATTTAAAATTCCTCATAATATCTCGTCTTTTTAACATTGTTCCTTTCAAAATATATATTTGGGAACGTAGATATTCTGTAATCCAATCGAAATAAATACACACTACCCTAAGAATATGTTTGATTTACAAATTATTTTGGTATTACTTTTGTATGAACTACGCATGCTACGCCGGGCCCCTGGTATAATTTAATCGTGTTTGAAAAGTTGAAATGTCAAAAGTGCACAAGTCACAAATTTTTCAGAAACCCGAGAAAAACAAAAAAAGGCGTCTATAGTTTCCAACTACGTCAAACTACTATTTCATTCATCTCCAGCAACATGGGAGCATTTTCTCATTAATTAATTAAATACACAGTACGAAATTGAGTGCACCGTACAGCCGCTACCTCGGTGCTTTACGAGCGTCCCGCGGCAATCATAATTCGTCTCTGGGCCTCCGCCGGCCTCGCAGGCGTCTCTACAGACTTTTATTGTGATTTACACCCCAACAACCTTTGTTACTCCTTGTGCACCTTTTTTGCAACGTGCACGATCTGAATTTACGCGGGTAAATGCCGATTCCGTGGATTGTGATCGTTGATCGAGCTGGTTAGGGAAACGGGATTTTGAAAGCTTGAGTCATTTTTGAGGTAGGGATAGGGAGGCTCAATTTGTTAGCTAACGTCATCATAATTATGTAGATTCAGAAACGTATTATCAGAATATTATAATTGAGGCAAATAGCTAAGTATGTATTTGATCAGATAGAGCTTTGCAGATTCATGTGTTTCTGAAGGCTGATATTATTATTATTATTTAATTATAAATAAATAAATGATAAATTATTTATTTCTGTAAGTAGGTTTGTACAAACACTTTTACACGTCCATCATATTTAAATAAAAACTAGATGAGTAATTTTATTCTAGGTGCATCGTCTTCCCATATAATCATATACCTAATTAATGTACTTAAACAAAATATTGTAAAACATTTTTAAAAGAGTAACGGTGGAGTTTCTTGTCCATTCTTTTCCATACGAAACTACATTTTGGAAAGGGACGGGGGAAGGCAACTAGAATCAATTCTATTTTTTTGTAAATTGATGTGCCTATTTGAAATAAATAATTTGACTTTAATAAGCAGTATGGGATTTTTTTTATAGTTATATATCCAATCCAATACATTATTAAAAGGTTGCATATTTCACGTTATTAAAATTTAGGCTAAGGAGTGTTATGAAAAACGGCATCCTACATTATTGTATTTTTTTTTTAATAGCCTATGTAATAACCTATCCTTTTTCTCTCGCCTAATAATTTCTCAGGGACACGAGAAATATTATTAAATTATTTTATTTTCTCGACACATTTTACGATGGAATATTTTAATATGTCGAGAAAATAAAATAATTTAATAATATTTCTCGTGTCCCTAAGAACTGGGGAAAACTAAACCGATCAATTGAGATCATCGAAATTAGTTAATAGGAATCGAAGACCTCAATAAAATTAATAACTATAAAATTAATAACAAGTATAAAATTAACAAAAAAATCCAAGATGGATGTTGAAATTTGAAATCTCTATTCGTATGCTATGGTATGCTTAGCATAGCAATAAAAATACAATTTCCTTTTCCCACTTATTTAATGCGATATCTATTCCAACGTATATTAAAATATTTTATTGATTGGAGTTAATGATTTTGTGCATTTATTATTATAAAAAATTCATTGAATACTTGTATATTGAGCTAATTTTCATTATTAATGGGCGATTAATATTGAATTTCATATAGAATATGGTATTAAAATGCGATTATGCAAATATTATTAGTTCTTAATAAACAGTTTATACATTTTGATGGGCGCGCCACACGAGAGCGTCCGCTGCGGCCGGCCGCAGCCGCGCGCCGAAGCCCGCCCGCTCCTAATTACAATAAATACAACAACACATTAGAATCGATCACATCGGAAAGTTATTCGTGTTATTTATCGGAACTAATAAAAGTGATGTACGGTTATCGGCTTTTATATATTTTTAGGGTTCTACCGTCAACTTTTACGAAAAAGAACCTCAAAAATGCGACAAACTAAAATTACCAAATTGCGCAGATTCTTTTGTTATCAGCAGAAAGCATCTAAATAATCATAAAAACCCATTTGGACTTTAATTTTATATTATAATTAATTAAAAATATCACACATTTCCTTTTCCAATATCTTAAATCATGCGAATAAAATAATCTCAATCAAACCGCCATTAAATGCCACCTGTGTGCTGAATATTGATTAGTTTATACGTAAATCTAATAACTATGCAAACACAAGACTTTTATCTAGTAAAAAAAAAACTGGCACTTTTTTTGTCACGTGAAACAAATGCCAATTTTAATTTAGGTAGAAGCAATAAAAGTAAGAATACTGAACCAATTAGCTTGGAATAATGTTTTGTCAGTTCGTTTTATTACAAGCAGGAACAGATATTTAAGGCGGTTGTTATGGGATCCGTGGCGAGACTCACACGACGCGGTATTATTTATTGCATTTATTGGGCGCGAGCTTATGCGTCGATATAAAGCATTTCCCCGGGCGACATCCAAGTACCCCGGCGACTAACGTGGGGTTATATTCTCATATTCAAGATGATATTTGAAGGTACGAGCAGGTGCATTTCTAATTTTTACTCTCTCAAAATAACCAATAGATGAACCAGAGTTCCAAAATCACACAAAAATATCGAATTCTGGATATATAGAGGATTAACTTTTTTGAAAATCCTGGGTTTTGAAGATGAAAGATGCAAGGTTTTTTTTTAATTAGGTATGTAGGAACAATTTAAAGTCACTTGATCACCAACAGCAAAACAAAAAAAAAAAATTTGGTAAATCTAAATATTTGCATGTTTATAAAACACGATCGAAACGCGATAGTAGTACTAATTTGTTTTTATTGATAAATACTAGAATAAATTATGAAATACATCGGTGATTCGCAGCAGGAAACCAAAGACTCAGTTTATTGATGTCTAATTACAAACTGCTGGAAATATAAAATTTTATTGATTTTAATATTTATCAAGTTGGAAAACAGGTCTATAAGGTATTTGAATTACATTTTAGAATTCCTAGATACCATCTAAGTATCTACTCTACATGATTGTAAAAATATAGATGCAGATTCATCTACGTTGTAGGTATGTATGTTCTATTTACTTACACATAATAAAAAAGTAAGCCACTTGAACAACTTGTGGCTTTTTAATCACCACAAATAAAGTGCTAACTTAGCTTCAATACAACAATCTTGATCCGTAAATCCTGTACATGAGAATAGCCCCCCGCGATCTGAGTCTCGTTTGGCAGACTTATGAGGATAATTCAAGTCAACAATACACTTTATTAACAGTTAGTTATGCGCTCCGTGATGATATCGCGCCTACAATTAAATATTAATATGTGTTCGAAAGGTCGTGGGCGATCCAACGAGATTTATCAGCTGTTTAATGTCCTACTTGGTAACAATGAGCGTCATAGGTGAGCCTCGATTTATGGACGGTTTTTGATGAACTGCTTCTTGGCTTAGTGGGATTAATCATGACTTTGGACTGTTTAGGCTCTCCTAAGTTGGACTTTGAGTCAATGGACTTCTAAACTTACAAAATTCATAAAAAAAACGTCTGCTCAAACGCAGAATATAGAGGCGGCTAAAGAAGATAGATTAGGGGCTGACGACCCTGATCCTAGAGAAATGTATGCGATTGAGTCAAAATAGGAAGAGAATAATAAAAGGGATAGACTTATTATTACATGGACAATTAATGATGATGATTAAGAATGTGGTGTAAAGCATGAAATTGCCTCATAACTAGGTAAATATACACATAGTTCGTTGTTCTGACATTTTGAATATAATTTCCTAATTGGATAGGCCATATTCTGTGGGATGGCAGATAATACAGCCTACGTAACATCAAACACGGAGACAGCATTCTGTTCAATTTATATCTCTTCAAACAATACTGTCTGCCCTTTGAATTTATGCTTAAATTTATAAGCTATAGCTGAACCCAGCGGCTAGATTCTACAGCAGACGGAATGCCCAATACATAATATATATTGATGCTCTTTCAGTGATTGCTCAAACTGTCTGAATAATTTGTAACTCCCTGTGTTTTCTAGGTCGATTATTAAAATTCGCAAAACAAACATCGTTTCTCATACAGAATTAAGTACGCCAATCATAACAATATAGCATTCAGTGCTAAGAGAAAGCTTGCGTGCAAGGAAGGTGCTTATATCGTAAGGTCGAATGAAAAAACGGAATTGATAGCCTCCTCCCGTACGTAAATATGTCGACGAGCGCTCTCGTAAAGTGTAAGGGGATATTTTTAACGGCGTCGATATTTAATATTTATTGTGACACAGACACCCAATATGAAACAGCGATTTGTATAAATAATTATCTCATATCAATACTTTTTGATAATCTCGGGACATCCTACGATCTTGGCGGAATATATATACTTTAATGCTTAGTATGGTTTGATTTCATATTGTTTTCTTGAAGGATTGATGTCGAAGATGGCTCAAAATGAAATTGCAAATTGAATGCTCGCATGGAGTGGAATAATTTTAATCGTGTAAGTAAGTGTAATCTAATCTTCGTGTAAGCTCTAGTTCTATTTATATTACCTATTACCTATCTAAATTATCACCAACATGGCACCCAATATTTACCTATCTAAATTATCACCAACATAAAAAAAAAACGCGTTTATTTCAATTACAAAGGACATTTAGATACATGTTATTGGAGATCACCTTTTAAGCAAGGAATTGCTTGTGTTAGGAGACTCCGCGCTTCCACTTATCATTATCTTATGCAATTGAAATGTAGACAATGTACTATGCAAAATTAAAAATAAAAGGTAACTTAAAATTATACAAACAGCACAGGAAATAAATGATAGTTATGCCTAGAACAGTGGCAAAACGCGCGAATACGTGTGATATGTGTGAGTATGGGTGAGAGTGTGAAGAGTGAGGGTGTGTAGTGTGTGAGATATAATTAGCATATTTTAGTTCTCCTAATTAATATTCTGGTCAATATTATAAATACGAAAGTGTGTTTGTTTGGCACACAACCCACTGGTTGGTGATAACAAGCCTTTACTTTACATGAGAATGTACATTTTCTCTCCATCTAAAGAATGGGTGACTCGGAAATTTATATTAGCCACAGTATTCATGTGTACAGTAGCAGTTCTGCGTAAACCATAAACTTGGGATGTCACGGATTGTGTGGTTAGCTTGCTAATAAGAACACGAGTTCTCGGCAATAACAATAAAGGTGTAAATGAATAATGAAATACCTATAATAAATGATAATACAATCATTATTTACGTTAGGAGGATTAGAAATGCTTCTGCGGACCGAGCACGGGCGTGCCAAGACGTTTGTGACAAGACATGATAAACTATGTCATGTCAATTTGTATTAGCATTTGATGACAAAACAGTTTTCGCTCAAACTGTGATAAAATGTGTGACTCAAGTCATGTCACAGTAGGCCGTGCTCGCCTCGCTGGTCAAGTTAGTTTCAGCTAGATTGGAGTAACAATTAACAGGATGACAAATTAATTAAAAAGACTATTCAGTCACGTCCCTACATAATAGCCAAAACAAAGGAAGGAGTTAAAGTGAATCTGTGAACAAAGTGTTACTGCATCTAAAGTAGCAACCTATTGTGGTGCGTTGCGCTTGCGCTTCACGCACGCCTCAATATTTATACTAAGTAAACATGGACACTTGTATATTTATTCAGAAGAGGATCATGAAAGTCATTACCACGATAATCAAGCTACACGATAATATAACAATCACAAATCTATAAATAAGGCCACAATGAACGGGCATCGCTCCCCAAAGGATGCTTGCTGTGTTTGTTGACTCACTTATTTTGAATTCGATGGCCTAATTTGTAAAAGGATCCAACGTAACTTGGTAGGCTATAGACATTAATGTCGATTTTACTATCTTACAAACAAGAGCAGACTTAATAAATCTCCTCAAGATGTGTTTTCCGGAAAGTGATTGAATTAGAATGGCGATCGTATAAGGAAGTCGTTCGGAACACCCGTCACTGCTATTCCCATTTGATTCCAGGACTATCATGTTTTTTAATCTAAGTCACAATAAACATACGAGGCGCCACTATTAAAGTTGATTTAGTATCCACTTTATTTGTACTTAGTGAGGGAAGTAACCATAGTTTGTACAGATGATTGATAAAAGGAAACAAGAAAACGGTTCAATACGAACAGGATTTCATAGGGTTTTAAATTAATTAACGGTTGTGAACTTGTGGGAGGTCGCTTTGTTATTGTTAAATTAAAATACTTGCGTAGGTAATTAATTGTATGCACATGTTTATTATTTTACAATACTCGCCTACTGAGATTGCCCAACAACGGTATCTTCGTTATGCCCACGGAGTTATAAACTTTTAGAGGCATGAGGAACAGGGAGTAAAGTTCACTCATCCTCCATAGAAAAGGGAGGATCCTCCGACCAGACGGGTGTTGTGTCTGGTGGGCAACACCCCAACGATTGATGTCGGGATGTTGTATATATGCTAGTCGCGCGGTAAACTCTGCTTGCGCGATGCAGGATTTTGCGTGACGCGTAGTTCGCATGTGGCGATGTTGATGCCACTACAAACTAAAGGGTTTATAATTATGTACTTTATAGACTCTGACTTCTGTATGATTTTCATTTTCTTTCTGGCAGATCAGTTGGTTACATGCAGCCTACATCTACTTAATTCCTTCCCTTTTTTACTTATTCGTTATATCTACGTCTTTTTCTTTAAATACCAATTTACTCCAACTATTTCCTAATTCACCCTTCAGATTTTTCATTTTCATTGTCTTGCTCTCACCGGAAAAGGCCATTGCCACAGCATCAGCTCTACAAAGTAAATATTTGCCAAATAATATAAAAATGTTATACGGGTGTAGCATCCTGAAAGATTGGTGTAAACTGTTAAGTTATTAGTTCCAGACCACGAATTGAGCAGATTATAATTTATTACTAAAATATATGAAAAAACTCGGTAACAAATTGAGATATCTAAGATCCTACCTATATAACGAAAATGTGCAAAAGTTTCGCATGGAAGATTAACAGGAATTTACAAATTATCGGATATCATAAAATATAAGTATCATGATTGGTAAATAAACCATAGCTGTGATTTAGAGCTCCCGCAGCCGTTCAAGATAATTCACACGTGTGCTAAGCAATACGTTCTCGAGCCAATCTTTTGATCCTATTGGCATTGCGTTGGCCAACCGAGGGCGACTGACACCAATCTTGTTTGACTCTAAACTATATTACTGATTTATGGTCAGCTGATATCGACCATGAAATCCTTGCAGCACTAATGCGACTGGCCTTTTAGCGTAGCGTTTTATAGTTGTGTAATTTCTGAACGCTAAATGATTTCAATGTATACTTAGATAAAATATTATTTTCAATGTGCTTTGTTATCCGACTTTTAGGTACTATCGCGGACACAGCCGCCTGACCACTTTTCAACCTTATGCTCCTAGTAATAAGGTCGAAAAGTGGTCAGGAGCCAGTGTCCGCGATGGTACCTACCACGTCTACACTAGTGTAAAACCAACTAAGACTAAAGTTCGGTCGCGAAGCAGAAATAATTTTGTACAACCGTCGCACAATAAAATTGTACTGCCGTCGCACTCGCACATTAGAAGGACCTTAAAATGCGCGAGCGCGACGGATTTACAATTGTGCACGAGTGATAGTGATAAGTATTGAGGGGTCATTGTATGAAATTCTTTCTGCTTCGCGACCGGACTTTAGACACACACACATCACACATAATCAGCCTATAATGTTCCCACTGCTGGGACACAGGCCTGCTCTCTGTGAGAGGGAGTGGGCCGAAATCCACACGACGCGGGCCCAGTGCGCCTTGGTAGATGTCACAATGTCTTCGAATTTTTGGTTCTAGGATATGCCGGTTTCCTCACGATGTTTTCCTTCAACTCGTAAGTCGAGGCCGTTACCACTGGGCCACCACTGTTCTAAAGACTAGACGTACGGTATTTCTGTGATCTAAAATATGGTCTGGTAGCGGAAAAATCCTGAATGGCTACTCCAACCACACGCGGCATTGGCGATGTGAATATTTTAAATAAAACTGTCGATTACAACGTCCACATCTGGCGGAGCTCGCTATAATTAGTAGCTAGGTATAGCTACTTACATGCATAATAATTTCGTTGGCCACAGATCATTGATACTTATCGAGTAAACAATGTGCGCTGCGCAGCGTGCCGATGCTCTGTAGTGATGGGATCTATATCTGTTGCCGCGGATGTAGCACAGGTGTGCTCTGACAAGCAAAATAAACTGAACCGTAATCGATTTGAGCGTTTTAGAGCTAACAGTTGTTCTTATATCGATTGATTCTGTATTATGTTTAGGTAAGTGGGTATAATCGAGTGTGGTCGAAATATTCAGTTTTATTCTTGGATCTGTTTTGTGTACTGCAGCCCACATTCTTATATGTATGGTCGGTTGAAAACGTAAGGATTTATTAAGACACAATTCCATCTGAATTTTAAGTAATGCAAAGTCTTGCACCCTCCAGGAATTTAGTATAAAGTTTTTAGCCAGAATAGAATAGAATACCTACTCTTTATTATTAAATTCTCCTATTTCTTCCCCTGGGGGTCGTAAAAGGCGACTAAGGGACTTACTAGAGAATGTGCCGCAGCGTTCTCTATGCATTTTAACACTATACTGCGCTCGCTAACCCACCTGTCAAACGTGGCGATTATGGCAACTTCCCCCTTCTTGTGCCTATGTCCAGCAGTGGACGTCTTTCGGCTGAAATGATGACTCTTTATTATGAATTACAGATTTAAAAGTAGACATTTTACATTGGGTGACACAATGGGCGGTCTTATCGCTACGTAGTAAGTTACTTCTTAAATCTCTCTATAAAATCTAAATCTGGAAATAATCTTACGCAATAATTTTACGCAGCAGCAAATATCCCTATTTTAATTTTTTTTATATAAGAATCTCTTGCTAAATTGTCAATTTACTTTTCAAAACAAATTGTAGGTACCCAAGTAGGTATATCCATACTATACTTTTAGCGAAAACATAATAAATACCTAATAACAAATACCGTTCACTTGAGCCATCTTGCGCAAAGATGAAACATTTTATTTTCAGCGGAAACCTTTGATTCGTTAACTGAAACGTGAAATACATATTATTATTATTATTCTGCATCATTCATTTGATGTTGTCTATGGCTGCGTCAACATCTCGTTTTGGAGATGCTGTTGCAAAAATTAAGATTTCAAAACGCTTGGTACATACGGCTACACATCAAGCTATACATTTCCAGTATAAGCTGATCTCGCATTGTATAAGATTTCCGTACAGTGAGAGGTCAGCTGATACTGGAAATGTATAGCTTGATATGTAGCCGTGTGTACCAACCTAGTAGGATGACAATGTGAGAATAGAAAAGTCTTGAAGATATATCTATGCATTTTCATTTATTGACGTGTACAGTCCGCGAGGCCAGCTTAGCTTTGCATTTGTGTGAGTGATTCGCAAAAGTAGAGTATAAACCGATAAAAAAACCGGTTTAAACCAGGCAAAGGACGCGTCGAGCTCTAGGCCGAAGTCACACCTACATTATCTATATGTGCACTCACACAAATGCAAAGGTCAGCTTAGGCCTCGCACCCTGTAACATATTTCCTCTAGCTTTCTGTACGAGGGATTTCATGAAAAGGGACGGAAGTGATAGCTTGAGCATGAAATAAGTACTTTTTAATAGCATGGAATTAGTAAGTACTTAATAATAGCATAGAATTAGTATTACCAAGGCGAGATGCCAGATGCTACACATCATATTGCGGCTACTGTAACGCTCGCTAGTTTTTTTTTAGGTTTAAATATATTTATTCTCAAAAATCACACAAATAGTCACTTATGATGATGAAAGGATATTATAAAAAATCATCATCATCATTTCAGCCGAAATACGTCCTCTGCTGGACATAGGCCTCCCTCAAAGGGAGGGTTTACCATAATTGCCACGCTAGGCAGGCGGGTTGGCGATCGCAGTATGGTGTTAAAATGCATAGAGAATGCTGCTGCCCATTCTCTAGTAAGTCCCTTAGTCGCCTTTTTCGACACCCACGGGAAGAAATAGGGGGTGCTATTCTTTACGTCCGGCACCACACAGACGCATATATTTTTTTAAATATTATTATTTTATTTATTTATATTTCTTTATTATATTATATTACTTACTCATTGTTTCTAAAGTAAATTAAGAATATTAAGTTGGTCACAATCGTCACTGCATCAATTATGAATGTATGATACACCCGTCCATCCACTGTATTTTGTGTTTCACGAACTGTGTCCCAATAAAAGTTATTCATTCTTTTTCAATCCCGAAGGAATATTTGTGATCGTAATGAGCTAGTAGTAATAGTATAGTCTTGAACGCATTGAATGAGTGGGAGGGCTTGTGGCTAAATTAAAACAACCTTTCTTTTTTTTTTTTTTTTAAATAATTGCCTAGGAATTTCTCCTGTATTGTGGGTGCGTTTACAAACATTTAAAGTCACATACACCAACAGCCAGACCCGGAACAAATACTAGTAGGTCATACAAATATTTGTTCCGTGCGGGAATCGAACCCTCGACATGCAGCGCAGCAGTCAATGGCTTAAGACTCAGATATATGCCAGTGACCTTGAGTGGTTAGCTTGCGTGTTCTGTACTGAGCTCACGCAACGCGTCGTACGTTCAGCCAGTAATAGGACTCGCCCATCAAGGAGCGCTGTCCCCGATTTGACGCATTATTAATTTATTATACACCAAACAAAAGGTATTTTAATAAAACGCGTAACTATACTAAAATATCAATAATTAAATTATCTTTAAATTGGTTAAGGTTTCAGAAAAATACGCTTGGTAGATTATGCGCCATTCTCAGTTTTTTATCCGCGTTAGACATAACTTTACAAATTAATTTCACTATGTAATATTATAAACATAATCTAAAATATTCACATATTAAATTATTGGAAAATTCTCTAATTTAACATACATTTTTTTATTATCATTAACACAATTCGTTTAGACGTGATCTTCAGTATAAAATCATTAAAAGTCGGTTATCGTCGCCTTAACCACTGCGCCAACCGTGTCGTCGCCTTTCGGGTCGAGCTACGCTTGCCACGGTCGATTCGTGGACTTCCCTCCGTGCCTCGGACAGCACGATAAGCCGTTGGTCCCGACTGGCATTCGTATATCTTTGACAGTCGTTACGGATAGTCTGAAGCCCAAAAGTCTGCCAACCAGTCTTACTAA
Organism: Tiliacea aurago; assembly: GCA_948098905.1. NCBI lineage: Eukaryota > Metazoa > Arthropoda > Insecta > Lepidoptera > Noctuidae > Tiliacea > Tiliacea aurago. Next base: position 16,396,246 of record OX402591.1, on the reverse strand, counting down.
GAGGTATCGTGTTACCCAGTAACTGGGTTATAGAGGTCAGATAGTCAGTCGCTCCATGTAAAATACTGGTATTCAGCTACATCCGGTCAGACTGGAAGCCGCCCCCAACTTAGTTGGGAAAAGGCTACGCAGATTGAATGCATAGGATGAGTGTAATTTTTTTATTTCAGGTACTTACATACAGGGTCAAATTAAATTAGCTAGCAAAACTCCGCAGACGTGATGGGTATCGATATCTAAATATGACACAACAAAAAATAAATTAATTTGATGAGTTTATTTGAACAGAACCTCAACCGCCGTATTGTAGTCACTTGAAATATCAGCTTTTTTTTTGTGTAAACTTTACTGACGTGATGGGTATCGATAACTAAACACGATAAAGAATTGAGAATTGATAAATTAAAAATAAAATAGATTCTCTCAAGTCATACTTTTTTTTTGTGAGGGTAATTATCAATTAACTTCTCCCGCTCTGAGCGGAGCGGGAGGGCGTGTCAGACTTTTACAGATTAAAACCCACCCGTGTTCCTTCAGTTGCCTGTGTGCCAGGGCCACGGTATCCCTTTCGGACAAACCCGCAACCTTGGCAGGAAGTCATACTTCCAGTAACAACACTAGCAACCAGCGGTCGTTGACCCCAAAAAATATCATTAAATCTTTTTCCTTTTAATTTTTTCGCGTTTAGATATCGATATCCATCACGTCTGCGGAGTTTCGCTAGCTAATTTAATTTGACCCTGTAAATGAGGGTATTTTAACCGACTGATTTTTATTTAAAGTGTACGCTCCCGTGGTTGTCCCATTGTCACCAAGTCAGAATCTGATGAGAGGATCCCATGGAAGTCGAGCGAAATCCTCAATGTTTATAGGCACACCTATAGCGATTTAGGTATTTTTTATAGTAACTCGTGCATTTGCTCTCGGAAAGCACCATTTGGTGAAGTGGAATTGATGATAAAGACCACAGATGGCCATAAGTATTTCATATCATATTCATTTATTTGCGTTCCACAAAGTAAAAAAGATGTTAGCAAAAGGCTTACAGCCAAGATCCGTTGTAGACCCTGTCAGGGCACAGCAAAAATTATATACCTAGCTAAAATCAAAATATAGGTAATTAAAAAATCAAAATAAAATAAAGAAGTCAACAGAATATTCAGTATTTAACGGGTTGCGATTGGATTAGGTACTTTAATATGGTTGCTAAGCAATTTATGCTCGTCACAATGTATATTACACACACGACACATTGTAGATTGCCCAATAATTTAACGTGAACAGGGTTTTGTTGACACTTTCATAAGATAAGAGACCTACTTCTTGAACAGACTATCACAGTCTATCCACATTTTTTTTTTGATGCTATCTATTCACAGATGTCGTGTGCCCGGTTGACCGTTATCCTTTCTGGAGTTCTAAAAGTTTTCCAACAGATGTTGTATTCTTTTATCAATTGATAGTAAACGAAATGGTGATGTGATCTCATAACTAATTGCAGACTCGTGACCTATCCTAAGAGCAGTGTGAGTGCGATGGGGCCTCATTCTGAAATTGTCACACCTTCCTTGCTCGGTCATTGCATGGTGCATAAACACCCTTCAAGATTTAAATGAGGTAAATGGCAGTGCTGTTTCTATAATACCTAACAACCAATAATTTGATTAGGTACACACGAAAAACTAAAACAACCAACTCAAAACGGTGAAGGAAAACATCGTGAGGAAACCGGCATGTCCTAGAACCAAAAACTTCGACGACATGTGACATCTACCAACCCGCACTGGGCCCGCGTGGTGGATTACAGCCCACTCCCTCTCACCGAGAGGAGGCCTGAGTCCCAGCAGTGGGAACATTATAGGCTGATTATGTATTATATTATGTTGGTACACACGGCTACATATCAGGCTATACCTACATTTCCAGTATATGTGTGTCACGTGTTGCGTCGTCTGCCACGTTGAGTTTGGTGGGTACCCATCTCCACTCGCTGGTCTTAGTGTTCTCACCGATTTCGGCTACTCGGTAAGCGACAAAGGGTTTATACGCTCGGGGGCTGCTGCGTAACCAGGTAAGTACAGTCCGAGAGTCAGACCAGTGCTAATCTCTCATAGTACGGAAATTCTACACAATGCGAGATCAACTTATACTGGAAATGTATAGCCTGATATGTAGCAGTGTGTACGTAAATAATGTATTCCGATGTAATTAGGTACATAAGTACCCAGTTAACTTAATCTTCATAGGTATCTACCTAATGTAATTTTAAGAATATCCCTGACGAATGACGCAAGTTTCTTAGCAATATAAAATTTAATCTAAAGTGCAAAGACATATAAAACACATTAAAGAAGCAGTTTATTGTAAACAAGTGCAGTTGTTGGTACCATCACGATCAGTCAATGCTGGCTCACTCCATAACGCGGCCGCAACGCCCAATAACCGGCAACCAATCGGAACGCTCCATTAGAATCGGCACGCCCCCAGCCTGCGCTTGCGCCGATAACAGAGGCGCGACGCTTGTCAGTTTTTCAGTTGCTTTCATAACAGAAGGTCTGTTGGTTCGTTAGTGAAATTAAGTGACAATGACGTCGTTGAATGGTGATGTTAATTCTGTGAGTAAATTGAAGTTTAGTGTGGATAGTATTTTGGGAAACAATGATAATCTTCGGTCGAGTGCGGTAATGACGGAAGTAGCACGTAGCCAGGAGCCGCCGTGCGCGGGGTGCGTGGCCGCGCTGTACCGCTGCTGCAGGGATGAACCACCCCTGCTCCAGTTGCCGCTGCCTCTTCCATACACACATTTACATCCAGCGTTAAGGCCTACTACTGGTAAGTTTCTAAGTGTTAAGATTTTAACTTTAATACAATTTTTGGTTGGTCTTACAAGTCGTTCGTGTCTACTTAGAAATCCCACACACTTGTGCAATTAGTTATAACTCTATGGTTTTGGTTCCTCTCGCATATTTTCTGTAGTGAATAAACTAGGATTCCTATTTAATATACCTATGGGTATTATAAGAAACTTTTGTCCCTTGTTCTTTGAGAGGTTGTGCAAAATATATTTTTTTTGCTATAATAATTTTTAAATACATAATAGGTAAACTTGACATGCACCAAAAATTTAAATTCAACATTTGAAAACTTTTTTTTGTGATAATTAATATTTTTTAAAGATTATATTATTATAGTTCAGTATTGTCATACTGAACAACTTTCCATATACAAAAGATAGTGAAAAAAAAAAAAAAAAAACACAGTAGAGTATATAATTATGTATATAATAGGGGGCGAGCATATTGCCATCAACCGGATCTACTGATCCACTCTCTGGGCTGCTACTGAGGAATTCCTAACAAAACGAAACTAAAAATGAAATTACTGAATACAAAACGGCCGGTCAAGTGCGTTACGGACCACGCACAGTGAAGGGTTCCATAGTTGAGATGAACGCATGCACAGTATAGATGTACCGGCCGCAAAAATAAGTTTGTATTTCATGGTATTTCTCATAAAAACTACGAAAACTAACTTATTTTTGCAGTTGAAACCGAAAAATTCCGAAAAATTATAGACGAGAAAAGTCACTTAAAAACATCATAATCTTTTTATTAATTGCGGGGTCCAAAAATACCCCACTTGCTCACGTGCATTTAAGTTTTTTTTTTCGTCTCTCAGTTACAAGTAGTGGGAGTGCCAACCCTAATAATTGTTTTAATAGTTTCAGTACACCATTGTTTAGCGTTGCATAGAATACTCGTACACCTTCTTTCCAATTTTCATCGATCTAGTGTCAGGCCCTTTGTCAGGCCAGGACCTGTCAAAAAGGTCAAAGCGCCTTTATTTTCTTTAGGCATGACTGATGACATCGAATGATGAACGTCATACCAATCAGGGTTACGACCTCATAAAAAAGACGGGAGTAGGTACAATAAAAACCTAAGCGCTAACGCTTAGGTTTTTGTTGCACTCCCGTCATTTTACACAAAATCCGTGTCCGTGACTCCTCTCTCTACGAGTGCGGGTTGGAGGATCCAGGATCACATATTTTTTGAATGTTCAAACAACATACACCCTCTAGATTTGTATAGCCGTCTCCTTAAATTTATGATCCCTCTTCCGATTAATTTTCCTTCCCTTTTAACTTATCCCTCTCCAGATCTATTTGTGGCGCTGATGAAATTGATTTTCATGCGTCACAATAATATAAAGTTATAATTAGTTTCCCTAAATATTATATCTGTGTAGATGTGGTATATAGCGTGCCGCTACATAGCAGTGGCGACATTAATTTGACACACTGGTAGGGCAAGTGGCCAGTAATCATAAAATAAAAACATTTTATGTAAAACAAAAAAAATATATAATATTTATATATTTTTTTTTATATATTATAATAAATAATTTAAAAATAAAAAAAATCAACAAACTAAATAATAAAGCTCTCTCTTTCCTTCAATTCGCCTACTCCTTACGTTATTTGTTTTAATTTAATTGATTCGATGTTATGACCCCGGCTGCTACAGTTCTTTAAGTACAGGCTGCTCCAAGATGCTATTTTAGAAAATTGTAAATAAATAATAATGTTTAATGGAATTAAAATATTTTCATAAAACGTAAAGGCGAAACTGTATAGGTACGTGTGTTAAATTAATGTCGCCACGTAGCGGCACGCTGTTTAAAGGGTGTGTCGTAAATAGTGGTCTAACGTGAAAGGGCCGATACACCGTATATTCAGCTATCACATACGACAGTTGGTTTTTTTTCTACAGATCGTTGTTTTTTTTTCTTGTGTTATACTTTGCTTTACTAATTTGGTTATTTCTTTTACATTATTTTTTATTTTGATTTGAATTTGATTTCATTGTTATATTGAAAACTAATGTAATTTATAGAAATTCCCAAATTAGTAAAGCAAGGTTTTTTCAAAAAAATATAATATTCTTTGACCTATGGAAAATAAAAAAACAAATTGTCTTAAATGATAGCTGAATAACTGAATTTACGGTGTATCGGCCCTTTCACGTTGGACCACTATTTACAACACATCCTGTATATATTTAATGTGCAAAAAATTATAATATTTACGTAATTTTGTCTTTTAGTTTGTTTTAGTACAGATTATCAAAGAATTTATCATTCAATTTATTTTTTTATTTTTATTACTTACAACAATGCACACTTGCTTTTCCAATTCACTATAGACATTGGCAGAATAGTTGACATCGTCTTTGGTTGCCATAATTAAAAATAGAATAGAATAGAATGATGAACGTCATGATACAACTATAGTCCATTGACCTATAATAGTATTCCTACCTCAATGCTATAGTCACTGTCAAAATGGAAGACCCCTTGTCAAAGTGTCGCCTACTGGTAGTGAGAATGTTCAAGAAAACTCTCATTGGCACAAGTTATTGTTAATCTGTAAATTGGTCACGTACCTACCTACTTACTCATCAATGAAACAGAGGATAAATATATTCTTAGTTCATTCGTATTAGTTCCTATTGTTTTTATTACTCAAAATAAATATACCTACACCTACCAAGAATATAAAATAATTATGTTGGTTTCTACATAATATTATTAATTTCTTCTGTGGCCATTTTGTAAAAAAAATATTAATTAATTTTATTGTTGCAGTATTTTGTAAAGCGAATGCCAGTGCACCTCGTTTATGTCTTTTACTCTGCAAAAGCGCTTTATTTTTAGCTGAATACAAAAATAACAAAATAACCATTTTATTCAACCAACTTTGTAAGGTAGTTAAGATTGTAATTCAATACCTTTAAATTGGAGGAAAACCTTAAGTTGTCGATCTTCTAAAATTTGATTTACCTACACGTTCCACACTCTTAGTAATTTATTTAGAGGCAGTGTACCGCTTTAAAAAAACCAATAAGGTTTTTTTTCATAGAAACATGGTAGAAATATAAAACCTGTAAAGAAATGGTTCTGCCCAATAAGATAATTTAATAAGTCAATAATAATAGACAGCAAAGCTACCAGGTTCTAATCCATGTTTTAAGAGTTATTCTTCGGAAAATCAGAAAAGAAATAACAGTTATTAACAATGCAAAAGATTTTGATTAAGTAGACAGCTTGTATGTATCTTCTACGAGTACTATCTCATCAGGCACATCACATGGCTTGTTAATAAATCATTATTTGTTTTTATTGCTGCATTGCCTTTCAAAATACTGGCCGTTTTACTCGTAAAAATGGATACTCATTTTAAAAAAATGTGTGAAAAAGAAAACTTTAATGGCATCTTACAATCACTTTGATATGAAAAGGCCAGTTTCCCTAGCTTTTTATACGTATATATTCGAAAAAGGTTTAATTAAAACCTTTTTTTTTAATCTTAATGTCAATAAATATTTAGTGCTTGATTTGTTGAGTTGTGCTTTAAATGATAGATTAGTTTAAAAAAAAGTAGATATTGGTATCATTTTAGGTGTTAGGTTTGCTGGAACCGACCGGCACCGTGGAATAATATCTATGGTCATACAAAGTTGCAATGGCCCAGTGACATAAGTTATAGTACCTCCTACTACTACTATAGGTACTAGGATCATATTTCCCCGTAAGATAAAAGTACATTTAAGATAGTAAAAGTTATTAAAATCCTTAAAATAGCTTTTAAACAGTAGTGCAATGCAAGTTTGCGAGGTTGCAAATATTTTTATTGCTTTTTAAGATTGCCTATACGCGCTATTGCTACTGCGCTCTTTTATTTTGCCACTCCAGCATTCCAGCAAACCGTAGTGGTTTTCTTTTCCAAAAACGATGAGTTTTTGTATGATTAACGAAATGAAACGTATTCATTAATTATTTTTTCTTTGCTTACCTATTTTATAACTTGAATCTAAACTCTAGCTGAGTCTAGCTGGATGTTGTCATTGAAAGTTTTGCTGAACAGTAAGCCCGAAAAAAGGAATTTTAACAATTACAATTATTTTGATAATAAATTAATATGTATTATTATATTGTTAATATTTAGTCCAATACGCTTTTTAAACAAAAAAATACTAGAAAATCAACAAAAATGAGTACCGACCTACCTAATGATACTACAAAGTTGGTTGAGCTTCTTTACATTGAGAGGCTCCATTCGATTAATTGGCCTCGGGCCTCAACGCAACTGCTCAAGCATATATCAATCTAATCCACCCAAACCTTATCCGCAATTGTCGTAGTTTTTAGGCGTCTAAAATACTCTGGAACCTTTAACGAAGTTCCACAGCCAAGCGTGAAGATTGTCCACTGTCCATCGATGATTGATAGCTTCTGCCCGCGACTTAGTACGCGTAGAAGTCGTAAGATACACAATATATAGGGAGTTTTATAAAAATGTGGCTGTTATTAACTATAATAAACCCGCCCCCCTCGGCCCCCGTCCCTCTGCGTCGCATCACCCGCCTGCGTTTTTTTTATGCGTTTTTATTACTTCGTTTTCGCTTGGTGTTCTTTTAGCTCGGCTCCTAAGGGTCTTAGCGTGATGTTAAAAAGCCCATAGCTCAAGAATTGCGCTATCAAATGCAAAAATAATATTTTAAATGGGACTGATATTTATATTGTATTAGCTTTTGCCCGCGGCTTTGCTCGCGTTAATTATAGAATTTGACAATCATTTCGGGTTGTACTCTGCTACTCTACTCTCTCTCTCTGTTATTAATGTATTTGCGTTTTAGGTACTTAAATTAAAAAAAACACACTACTAAAGTTTCTATATTAATATAATTCAATCATGATTCGAAGACACGTGGCGCCATCTATTATCATAAGAAGGTAATTGTTATTTTCCTTGGGAACAGAACATTTTTTGGAGATGAAAAGTACCCTTACCTTACCTTTACCCGTTTCTGTACACCTGACAATATATATGCAAAATTTCAAGATGATCGGTTCAGTGGTTTAGGCGTGATAAGGTAACAAACAAAGAAACAAACAAACTTACTTTCGCATTTATAATATTAGTTAGGATTAGGATAGAATATCTATTAGTCCACTGTGACAATTTCTTGTTATGGGCTCATTTATTGGCAGTGGCATCGGCAGTAGCATTAAAATAATTACAGCGTTCTGTGATGGGAGCATTTTCTATAATCAAACCCCCATAATACAAAACAAGGTTTATCTTCAGACCCAGGTTTAAAACATGGAGCCATTATTGAATTTCTAACTTTATTCCGACTATGGTAAAGTTCCTCAACACAAAACTGACAACTTAGTAAGTAACTAAGTTTTCAGTTTTGTTTATAGAACGGTATTTCAATCACTGTTCTTATTACAAAAACTGGCTGCATGGTTTAAGCCATGTCAAAATATAAATCTTGTTTTGTACTATGGCGGCAAATGTTTAGATTTGTTCCCCAATGTCATGATTTCATGAAAAAGTCATTTAATGGAAAAAATCTAACATAAAGAGATGTGATTCTAATGATTATAATTCTTTAATTTATACTTAACTGATAATTAGCTGTTTGTTCCGTGTGGTGCCGGACGTAAATAATAGCACCATCCTATTTCTGCCCGTGGGTGTCGTAAAAGGCGACTAAGGGACTTACTAGACTGCTAGGGTTGCGAGTTTGTCCGAAAGGGATATCGTGGCCCTAGCACACAGGCAACGGAAGGAACACGGGTGGGTTTTAGTCAGTAAAAGTCTGACACGCCCTCCCGCTCAGCCCAGAGTGGGAGAAGTTATTTGATAATTTCCCACCCAAAAGAAAAAAGAAAAAAAAGGGACTTACTAGAGAATGGGCAGCAGTGTTCTCTATAATTATGCATTTTAACACCATACTGCACTCGCCTACCCGCCTGCCAAGCGTGGCGAATGGCAACCCCCCCCTCCTCGAAATTATGAATGATATCTGTTATAGTCGCGAATATTTATTGAATACTTTAAGCCACAAATGTATAGAGCCGGACTTAATGCCATAGGCATCTTCGCGGTTTTTTTTTTTTAATTTTTTGGGTTATCGTCGCGAATCATAATTATGATTAAGATACAACCGGCAAATTGCAAAAGGCGTAAGAAGATATGAATTACGCGAGCTACAGCTGCGGATTCACCTTAAAATAGTACCTACATCTTGAACATCTTTTGATAAATCCCAGAGAAAAAAAGTTAAAAATTATAATATTTTCCTCTTTCAAACGTTTTCCTTTATTTTCAGTATATCGCCTCCCTCTTCCTTCATCATCTCCGCCGCAACAGTCATCCGCTCCTCGATGTGACGTCACATCGAGCGGCAAGAGGAAGCGGTCGTGGTCCCGCGCAGTCTTTAGCAACCTTCAGCGGAAGGGGCTCGAGCGACGGTTCCAAATTCAAAAGTATATCACGAAGCCAGACAGGCGGCAGTTAGCGGCAACGTTAGGACTTACTGATGCTCAGGTATGAAGGTTTTACGCTGTTTAGGCCCCATTTTTCAACAGTCAGATAACTTATAATAGGAATAAGTAGGTATGTACCTACATTAAATGGAATAATTTTTACAATTCAGAATTTAAACATCATTTTGACACATAATTTCAAAAGCTGTCAAATTGACATATTTATTCCTCAATAAGTTACTTAGCCGACCATTGAAAAATCGGCCTTATTGAAATGTTTTTCATACCAGGGTTTGTATTGAATTGGGAACTTACAAGCTTTTAATAAGCCAGGTATAGAGATACTTACAATGTTAGTTTTAGTAGTCAGGTGTAGAGAAATAACGATTAATAAAAAAAAATATAAGAGAGTCCATGTAAAAAAAAAACCTAATCGGTTGAACTAAGCTGTGAGCAGCGGTGGCCCAGTGGTACGGGCCTCGACTTACGAGTAGTTAGGCCTGGGTTTGAACCCACACAGGCGCTTTACTATGTGTAAATTATACATCGTGAATTCGTGAGGAAACCTGCATGTCCTAGAACTAAAAAATCGAAGACATATGTTACTGGGCCCGCGTGGTGGATTACGACCCACTCCCTCTCACAGAAAGAGGAGGCCTGTGTGACCTGTGTCCCAGCAGTGGGAACATTATAGGCTCTTTATGTTGGTAAGCTGTGAGCCATGTGACTTATTTACGGGATAGGTTGGTTTTACGGCGTAAGCTTTTTAGATTAAACTCTCAGTATCTGAGTTAATTGTTTTGTTAAGAGCTTAGGTCGAATAGTGCGCGTACCAAAAGATTTGAGAGGGTACACAGATTTGTCTGTTTATTTTCTGTCATCCATACCTCACATCCTCCAGTCACACTCTGTCACACCCACTACAGTCATGACTCAAGACGCTTTCATGTTGCGTCAACAGCGTCGAAATCTCAGACTCTGTGGTCATCATCATGTCGGGACCGGGAGATCTATATACTTGAATATACCTACGCAAAGGAAGTACCAAGAAATTGCGAAAGATATCCACACTATGCGTGTAGTTCAAAGCCATGGAAATTTTAAAGAACCTAAAATAAACGACGAATACCTAAATCAAGGCTGTAGTATATAATAATAAAATAATAAAAATGCCTAATTAATATTAATATTATATTATTTATATATTTTTTTTAATTATTTTAATATTATTGCCTATTATTGTGTAAACTCAAAAACGTTTTAATGAGTTTTGGAATTCTGACTTCGAGCACAGAATAAGTAGGTAATGTAAGTACCTACTACGTTTCGAGTGAGCATGACATACTCTCAGCCGCCAGGGCACATTCAAGTCAATGAAAGATGTACCCAGTAAATGGTAGCTTTATAGTAAGTACATCCTATAGTACTCACACATGTGCTATGCAATTATATAATACTAAGAGATTGAATTTAAACAATGCAAAGATAGTTTTTGAAATCTTCAGCAGCTCCAACAGTATTTCCAAATGCTAATCAATTAGTTTTTGCGCCCTTGTGGAGCAGAACCAGCGTTGAGCCAAGCATTTTCATCAGCGATGTAATCCCCAACTTATAATATAGTTTAATATGCCTGGCTGCATTATAGTGTGCGTTTTAAACAAGATTTAAATTTCGTTTCATTCAGTTGAAGTATGTGCGGAGGTATTTTGTTAAAAAGATGTAAGGTTTGCATAACGTGCATGATGTTTTCATAGATATATTGACAAGGTACCGTCATGATGTTAAAATCTTTGAACAGTTCCCTTAGAGAGTCGCGCTTCCGGAGGCCATATAAGGCTCTGACGGCTCTTTTCTGCAGAATAAAAATAGACTCGATGTCTGCAGCCCGTCCCCATTTGTAAAATACCGTATGACATAATACTATGAAAGTTACTAAAAAAGACTAGCCTCGCGGTATCTACATCAGTAAATTGACGGATTTTTCTCACTGCATATACTGTTGAGCTTAGCCGTCCTACAAGGGATGTTATATGAGGACCCCATTGAAGCCGTGAGTCGATCCCCAGGAAAACAGTTTTATTGACGAATTCTAGTTTCTCTTGATTCAATATTATCTCACAATTACTACTTTTGATATTTGGTAAATAAAATCATATGCACTTAGTTTTTTTCCCATTTAATACTAAATTATTAGCAGTGGACCAATTTTGGACCTGCAATAGGGCATTATTTACGTCGTCAAGATTGATGCACGTCTGTTAATTTTAATAAAAATTAAGGAAGTATCGTCAGTAAATAACACCATTTGTGGTTGAGTTTTTAACAAATGGAGTAGATCATTAATATATACTAAGGATTAGGATATTCGGGATATTCTTCAAATACGTTTTCAAGCTACGGAAACTGGCCTTTTGATATAGAAGTCCTTGTGAGATATATGCCATTAAAGTTTACTTCTTCTATTATTTTTAAACAATTATGTGGCTATTACGATAATACTGAGCGTTAATATTTTTTGAGGAAAGTAGCCAACATTTTTTTTTCATTTTGTGCATCAACCTTTTTGAATAATTAAGTATATCTTTTGGTGCTCAATGAAGTTGACAGGGGAGCCGCTGCTGGTAAACATTTGTGCATTGTTTAGAGAAATGTATTGAAAAAACAAGATGAAATATTTAAATGATAGACAGCAGCAAGTTCAAATAAATGGAGTCAATTCAATCGGCTTAAAAGTAAAAATGGGTGTACCACAAGGCTCGATAGTGGGTCCTTTCTTCTTTTTATTTTAGTATAATTTTTTTTCCCTTGAAGTCTTTCGTATGCGTTTCCTAGATACGTGCAATGCAACAAAATCATAATATAAATGTTACAACCGTACCATACCCACATTTCAAAATAAAGCGATCTCAATGCTGAAGCAGAATAACTTACACAAGAAAATATCAGTAGGCATGGCAGGTACCTACCTATTTTATAATCACTGAAGTAGGTAGGTACTATTAGTTACGAAGCAAACACTCATCACGTTAAATTATAATAAAGGGAGAGTCACTGGGAATTATGGTTGGTCTTTGTCCCCTTGCACCATAGATAATACATTAAATGTAGGAACCTTGCACTGTCTCTCCTACCGCGTACAGTTTTTGAAATATTTGAGTTATTACAACCGTACCTACCCAGTCTACCTTACTACTAGGCTTATATCCGCTAGGAGTAATAGTGTTCTGTGGCTCATACGCACATCATCATCCAGTCTAACCTTTTCCCAACTATAGGTACGAGTATAAGCTGCAGATTTCCAGATACCTACAAATGTAGGTAAGGTATCGACTAGGCTATTTACAGAATACAACGTTAAACGTAACATCATGCCTGTATTCCCGTAGGGGTAAACGATTTCTTACGGTTTCTCGGTTATTTCAATACTACACCTTGTTTAATGGACCTCACGCTCCTCAGTACCCTTAGCTATAACTAGACCAAAGAGCCTAGCAGTGAGGCTTATTTAACCAATGCCGCGGTGTAGGTAATATTGAACATCATTAAGAATCAGATATTAGGTACCTACTTAGGTAGGTAGCAAAGTCTGTGTGGTAGCACCGCGGGGCCTAGCGCTCCACTGCGACAAGCTGTCGATGTCGTACGAAAACATCTGTATCCGATAATGGTTTTTAAACGATAGCGCCCGCCGCAGGCGGTGTGGCGCCGACGTCGCCGCTGGCGTGGTGTGAAACTGTTTATTTGTCTACTCTTAAAGTTAATTAACACTATTGCTTATAAATAGCTTACATAAGTATATCGATAGAATTTAGTGGGAAGAGAGACCAGTTAGCGTCTTAGTCCAATGTGGCGGTCACACAACATTTTAAGGGCCGTTTTTCCAATCTAATAAGGTATGGCCGTTTGGCATAGGTATTGTAGGTACCTATTATAAATACAAAAGCTGTCGAGCCGCCCAATAGGTAACCCGGGATACGAAATTGATAATATTTTTGTTCACAGGTCAAAGTGTGGTTTCAAAATCGTCGCATGAAATGGCGGCACACGAAAGAAGGGCGCGGCGGCATAGCAGGCACCACTGGCTTACCGGGACGGGATCCAGATTCCACCAACGATGACAACGAAGATATTGACGTCGACACACTCAGTGATTAGTTGGAACAAATGGACTGAAGTGTTTTGATTCGAAATATTTTATAAATCAGTTTCATGAGATATCTTGAGTTTCGTGCATTTTAACCGCGAAGCAGCATAGCTGTTTCGGCTTGAATGGTGTGAGTGCCGGTGTACCTAATGACAGGCAGATGCGAGGTGATGTTTCGTATCTGTTATTCTGAAGTTGGCAACGCTAACGCATCGGAAAATCCTGGGTGCTGCAAGGATTACAAGTGGTGGCGGTCTATGGCCTTAGTACAAATGTTTCTCTTTAAAAACCTCTTAGTTCCAAATCTTATTCAATTCAACCTAATGCATGCTTGCGGCCCTTGCGGGTTGTTAAAGTGAGACGTCCTCTTGGTCGAAACATACCACCTAAGTTCACAATACATGTGGAAGCAATAAATATAATGAGTGTTGAGTATACAAAAGCCGCCGCCGCCCAATAGGTACCAGATTTTGATAGACATCGGCTGGTTTTTATTAAATTACTTGTCTTATGTCGTAGGGTGGCAGTACAAATTAATAAAAAAAAATGTGGCAATTAAAATATACTGATGGGTAGCGTTGTTATATTTTTCCATGTTTTAATTCATCACAGGTTTAAGGCACATTGTGATTGAAATACAATTCTCAAAAATCGTGTTAAAATATTTTTTAAGCTATGTCTAAGCCAATTTTATACATTTCTTTATCTTTTATGTGCAAAAATGTATAACAATATTTTGTTAACAGATATTTTAATAGACTTTAATTAATTTATTACAAATCAATCTAAATAATTATTTATATTTAGTTTGTGAACAGTAAATCATATTTTTGTAGTTAATAAAAAAATACTCTAGCATGTATCTACATGTGTAAATTGTTGTGATTTTAACTAGTTGTAGGCTTCATTAGCATAATTATGACTATAATTAATTATAACGCCGCATCGCAGGGCATCGCCTTTCAATATAAAAAGCGCGGTGCAGCCCACCTGTAGTGTGCGATGGTTCATACACAAAATGTCCGTGTATGGTAGCGTTGTAGGATTTTTGCGGTGCCGCCCACCCAAATGTGCGTCAATCTTTATAGTGAATCTACACCATAGATTTTTAGAGAGGTTTCACTCCAAAATTAATAAACGTATCAACAAGAATACTGTAACATTGATGCGATTGCTCAAAGTATTGGAGCATATTCATGCATTGGAGATGATTCCCTATGAATCTGCACTATGTCATGAACTCATGATTGCCGATTATCATTGCTCACACTACTGTGTGACGATCGACTACTGTCTGCGACAAGAAGGGAAGGCATTTATTTACTCATCTCGTCGCTAAAGATTACACCACCATTTTACAAATGTGCGTCAATCTTTATAGTGAATCTACACCATAGGTCTATGAATCTGCACTATGTCATGAACTCATGATTGCTGAACATCATTGCTCACACAGTAGGCGACAGGGAGGGAAGGGAATTAACTTACTCATCTCGTCGCTAAAGATTACACCACCATATTACAAATGTGAGTCAATCTTTATAGTGAATCTACACCATAGATCTATGAATCTGCACTATGTCATGATTACTGAACATCATTGCTCACAAAGTAGGCGACAAGAAGGGAAGGATTAACTTACTCATCTCGTCGCTAAAGATTACACCACCATTTTACAAATGTGCGTCAATCTTTATAGTGAATCTACACCATAGATCTATGAATCTGCACTATGTCATGAACTCATGATTGCTGAACATCATTGCTCACACAGTAGGCGACAGAGGGAAGGGATTAACTTGCTCATCTCGTCGCTAAAGATTACACCACCATTTTACAAATGAATATGCTCATGTGCTGATTGTGATGAGGAAATTACGTTTCAGTGAGTATAAGCAGGTAGAACTACTTATGTGCAGTGCTTCTGCTGGAAGTGGAGGATTTTATCTAAATAAAATAACGCAATAGGGTAATACATCCTTTTATTACATTAAAATTAATTTACAAATAGAAAGAGCTGCTACACAACAAGGATAGGTATTAAAATATAAATGTACAATAACATTTGGTAGGGGAAAAGGATAGTGCATGACAAAATATTAAAGGTAGTTTTTAAAGTAATAACTAAAAGGAAATTCATCAGAAGAATTATTTGAAAAAGTCTAATAAATAATGTCTACAAAAATGTATACTTATTGCAAAATATTTGCCGTAAATACTTGACTAATTAATTTGGGTGTAACAATACTTTCTTAACACAAAAGTATGGTAATTCCTACGAACTTAGGTTCTACGATATGTTCAACGTAAGAATCTACTTTAAACATCCTACATACCTAATATTTGAATAACTACATTCATTCTACCTATTTTGGCATTAACACATTTTGAACCCTATCTAATAATCAACAAGTTTCACTTTGCTTCTAGCATATGCGTCACCAGCGTCTTTATCGTATTCTTGTGAGGGACTACTGCTGTGCTCGGTGTGCCTAAGCCCGTGGCCCCTGTACCCACCTCTATGTCCATATGGCCTCCTCCTCCCGGGAGGATACTCCTCTTTCCACCTGCCGTCAGGACCTTCATAACGATTATAGCTATCATAACGAGGGGGGCCTTGTTCGCGATTCGGATACTTATCGTATCTATTTGAGTAGTGTGGCGGTCTTTCCTCGTCGTTTCTCCTGTCTTCCTTGGGCTCTGGTTCTTGATACCGCCGTCTTTCTGTGTAGTATGAGTTTTCTCCATACTCGGATGGTCTTGGCCTCTGCGACGTCGATGTGCACTCTCTGTTGACTTCCCACACAGGTATCCGCGGCGGAGGAGGCGTGACGCTTCGAGATTTACTTTTGTCCTCTCGTTTCTTGTCGTTCGACAAGGATTCTCTGCAAAGTTAAAATCGAACGGTATAGAAACAAAACAACCCAACGCCCATTGACCAGAAACCTTGTGCAAAATTAATTTAACATTTGTAAATAAAATTGTATAATACCTTGAAGATGACCGACTGTGACTTCTATCTGAGTCGTCTTCGCTTGATCTTCTATTCTGTTGGTGTCGCATTTCGCGCTGCCTGTAACAAATGCCAGTATTGAAAAAGTCTGAATTCCAACATCAAAAATATGTCCGTCATACAAAATTATAAATGCGATGCGATTTTTCTCGGATATGATTATGAATGAATGAATTATAGTATATGAATGAAAGTGTTTTATGTTTCATGTTTTTTTTTTAATGAAATTCTTTCAGTAACAGACACTGTTCATAATGGTTGAGGGATTGTATGAATGAAAAGAGCAGTGGCGAAGCTAACATGGGTAACACCCAGTGTGCATACGGCATAATTGTGTCACCCAAGGATAAAACCAACCAACACGCACACTTGGTCGGTTTTATCAATGCAGGGTTCCGTAGTTGGATGAATTTATCCCAAGAACGAACTTAACATTGTAGTTGAAAACCATGTTCTCCTTTAAATTCCAACTGCAAATGTAAGTTGGTGAACTATTACTCTTTTTCCTTTTAACTTATACTACTGCCATTTTTACCCGACTGCGGCTATCGAACTATCAGCCAGCTATCTGTCAGCTGTGAAGCTACCTTTTATTAAATAAATAACTTGTGTAACCAAGTTATCCAAACTAAATAATTTAAATAAAGCAATAACCCTCCTTTTTAGCTTCACCGCAGTCGTGTAAAAAAGGGCGTGAATAGTAAACAATGGCTTCAAGCCTAAGTGGTTTATCGTTGAAAAACGTGATAGAATGTTTTAATACAAAAAATGACGGTCAGGTGGCACCCGCTGCGGACCCCCCCCCCCCCCCTAGCTACACGACCGGAAAAGGGAGTGAACGAATATGTGATAGGGGGAAGAATGGAAGATTAAAACATTTTCCGCAGACCCGCAGTAAAATGAGACAAAACAGCAGGCATAATAAGATCAGATGGTATTCATGCTTGTATAATGTACAGGTGACACAGACTTGCGCCGTAGTTTGATGGCTAGTTCCCTCATTTCTTCGTCGCGACGCGCCTGGCGACGGCTCTCGCGTTCTTGACGCTCGGCTTCAGCCCGTTTGTCTGCGCGAACTGTAAACAAAACATTGTAAATTAATGCTATGACTACCTAACATAATTTATTGACGTGAAACATCTATAATCACGCGTAAAACCGATTGCTGGCGGGGCGACGCATGCCGCGTGGCGACGCGTCGAGTGTGAAAATAATTTCGATGTTTCACATCTGCCAGGCGACCCGTAACAGCTCAATTTTTTTTATCATTGGATATATTAAACGTGGGATTAGAGTAATATTAGTTAATATAATTCATTCATTGATCATTATTCTTAGCTCTTATAAAACTCACGTTGCCTTGATAATTGTGCCTGCATTTTCCTCTTGAGTTTTTCTTTTAGTGAAAGCGTTTCACGCGAAGCACCCTGCAAAAGTAGTCAAGTTAATTTTATAGATAAATTATGGGAGAATTGGCTCTTTTCTGAGAACAATTCTCGTAAAAGTATTACAGGACTGTCCCACTCCTTCTGTTGGTAAAATAAAGGTTGCCTGTGCGTAACACGTAGGGTGATGTCGGTTCAAGCCTAAGAATGAAGTGATAGTGAATATTGTAGTCTGCCCTGTAAGGAATACCTTACCCCAAATGAGCCTGTCTGTGAACAGAGTAAGGACACTGTTTCGGCACTCTTACTCGTTTGGTTTAAAATGTCGTGCACGCTTCCCCTTGATGAACTTACGGAATTGTATTGTCGGCCCATACATCTGCCGTTTATACAATTATGGGGATAAACTTGTTATGTATAATAACTATTTTATATTATAGTCAACATATGTATTTATGTTCAGAATTAGATAGCACATCTTTTAACTTCATTGATGATATTATAAACAAATGAAATAAAAGAAACGCACATTGAATAGAATGAAATTACCAACAACAATTTACATAGTAATTAATATAATTCAAAAATTTCTGCACAACAAAAATGAGAACTAGGAACAATCCATCAAAGTCGAATGTTAGCGCCCATTTAGACACGGCGGGGAAGACAATAGGTTGATATTCAAGCAACAATCATCTCTAAAAAATCGAGCAAGACAATGCCATGGGTTCAAATAAACATACAACCGGGAATTTAGCAGGTATCGTCACAAACTGTTATGAGGTCATTTAGTTTCGCACCACAGATAGTAAAAAGCGAAATAATTTGCTGTTGTACAAACTACTGCCATAATGTCGTAAGGTGCTAAAATTAAAGCAGAACAAATGTATAAAAGCAAATGATTCTTACTGACTTTGGAGCTGGATCCAGACAATCGTAACTGATTCTGGTTTGTATTGGATTTATTGCCCACCGCCGTTCTGAAATGTGGAAAAATTGCTTGTGTCAGAGTTGTGATAGGCAGGAGAAGTTGGTGGTGAAATTATCTGGTGATGTATGTATTTTATTTTATTCATAATTAAAATTAAAATAAAATAACCCACACCCAAACCTAACCCAAGATCAGAATGATCTTTTTGGTTAGGTTTTAATACAACCCAACTTCAAGAGTGCTTATGATGGGCAAATAATAGTAATGGTATGTTAAAAACATCTATACCTATTGATCTCTCCTGAAATCATGAAATGAAATAACGTATGGTATCGATTTTTTTACGGGATTTTCTAGTGATAAATAATGGTTGAAATGTGATCTCTCAGCTAAGCTGAGCCGCTTTTATATCAACGATAATATCTCGTTCACATTACTATGTTTATTTATGAAGAATATCATTTAAAACTCGATCCTTCAAATCGCAACCCAGTGGTTAGCAAATAAATAATAATTGTTAAAGAAAATTTGTTTTAAAGAAAACGTACTAGAGTTAGCTTTCAGATTTTGCAGATTAGACAAATTTGTTTAGAAAAAAGGTCGAAACTCACTTTTTCGCGTCGTCATCAGATTCACTGGAGTCGGAGTCAATGGAAAGTTCACTCGACGACTGGTCCTCCTTGCGCCGCCCATAGTAGCGCGGCACGGCCGGCTTGCTCACATTCTTATCACTACTGTAACATAACACCACATAACTTAATCTCGACATCACTCGAAATACCACTAAGACTAATGGCTCCTCTACTTTATCTGACTCACCTCACCATTCAAATAAATCTAACTTCAAAACAAGCTTACCTTTCAAATGACATCGACCTGGAGTTATTACGCTTGGCATAGCCACTAGCACGACTGGAAAATACAAAGACAATTTAGTTTCAACCTAAAAATACGAGCAAACCATTGGATAAATAGTAACGGGTGTGTAATACAAACTTTGCAGGGCTTCGAGAATATCTGTTTCTACGATTACGTGACCTGGACCTCGAGCGGGTCCTTCTGTAGGGGCTGTAGGATCTCGAACGAGACCGCGAGGAGACGGAACGAGATCTTGAAGAGCGAGACTTGGAACGCGACTTCCTCCAAGAACGCGACCTCGAACGTGACCTTGACCGCGAGCGCGTGAATGATCTTGACCTTGAGTTGGGTCCCCTTGGACCTATCTGGCGGGTGCGTCGACTGGTTGGTGGTGTCGGCCTACAACGATTTAACAAATTAACATACATAACATTACGTTGTATTCCCCGAAGGACGAGGCAAAGTGATTGGTACAGCCACATTTCGCCATTTCTGTTTATTCATACCGTTTCCGAGGTTTGCGTGCTACATCCGCGTATAACATCTTCAGGTTCTGCTTCACTTTATCTGCATACAGGGGTTTGGCCGCAGTTGCTGTAGGCAATAAGACTATTAAGTCACATTTTACTAAACAGAAAAAATAACATAATCATAATGATTATGGTAGTTGTTGATGGTATGGTGGTTGTTTTTTTTTTTTTTTCTCTTTATTTATTAGGGACTTGGAACCCATAACAAGTTATGTCAGCCCCATCATTTCCTCAACAAGTTACTTACAAAATTTTCTTAAGACTATTAAATATAAGCTTAGCTTTATTGCTTGCAGGGTAAGCCAAAATACATTGAAATTTATGGCATGATGGTAGTTTTTCCGGGTCTGGCTGTTTGTGTATGTGAGTTTAAATGTTTGTGAACGCACCCACAATACAGGAGAAATTCCTAGTGTGCGGGCAACGGTTTAAAAAAAAACAAAAAACAGTCCATGACTCTTATGTTGTCGATATGGCATATGAGGGCGACTAAGGGACTTACTAGAGAATGGGCAACAGCGTTCTCTATGCATTTTAACAACATACTGCGATCGCCAACCCGCCTGCGAAGCGTGGCGATTATGGCACCCCCCCCCCCCCCTTTGAGGGAAGCCTATGTCTAGCAGTGGACGTCTTTCGGCTGAAATGATGATGATGATGGCAAATGAGCAGCAGCGTTATTTTATGCTCTAATTCTCGCAAAGTGGTGGTGATTTTGGTGACAACAATTTTCTCAAGAATGTAGATATTAATGGCAGAATTTTGGATGTTAATGTTAGTATAAGCATAATCAGTCTATAATCTTTCCACTGCTGGGACAGGCGTCCTCTCGCGGTGAGAGTGGGCCGTACTCCACCATGGGTCCATCGAGGGTTGGTAGATGACTCATGTCTTCGAATTTTTGGTTCTAGGTCATGCCGGTTCCGTCACGATGTTTTCCTTCACCGTTTTGAGAGCAGTGGTGATAAAATAATCTATACA
Organism: Tiliacea aurago; assembly: GCA_948098905.1. Classification (NCBI taxonomy): domain Eukaryota; kingdom Metazoa; phylum Arthropoda; class Insecta; order Lepidoptera; family Noctuidae; genus Tiliacea; species Tiliacea aurago. Next base: position 16,375,065 of record OX402591.1, on the reverse strand, counting down.
AAGTAAAGCACCTGTCATGTCAGGATCCGAACATACAACTCGTAAGTCGTGGTCGTTGCCACTTGGCCATCACTGCTCTAGATTAATGTTAGGCCCAAGTTTATTGCTAAGTCTAGAAATCTAAGGGAAAATCAATAACACGTAAACTCACGTTGTTTCTCTTCTTCCTCGCCACCGAAAGACGTGATAAACTGTATATTCTCGCCCGTTTCTGGCGAAGGGCTTCTACTGGGCGATCGACTCGGCGAACGAGCCGGCATTGACGACGGAGCGGCGTAACTTGGAGGACTAACCACCCTCGTAGCAAGCTTCTTGTCGCTGCAAATAAACCGTTATTACTCCAAGACACGCCGAATGTCAACACAATAAAAAGGAGACGGCCTTACTTGCGTGCCTCAATAGTACAACTTCTTGCGTCAGCATGAAATTGGAATTTTTGCTTTATTATTATACCATCATTATTATATTCAATTACGGACTTATTTTATTACGATGGTACATTTCTAAGACATTAATTGATACTTGTTAAGTAATGGTTATACTAAGTAAAAATGTTTTAGTTCTTGACTTGAAGACTTACCTAACAATATTAAAGAAAAAAAAAAACAACTTTTCAATATTTGCCTTTAAATTCATGAATAGTCAGTCTCAAGGACTTTTTACGTTTTATAACCATTTGTTTTAACAATAAAATTGTAAGTATGATGTTATCTATTCTCTTTCCTATTCTAATCTCATGAGGTACACCTCAGTTCCTACCGGAACTGAGCATTATATCAATGATACTTGGTGTACAATAAAGCAATCTTCTATAAGCGTAACAAATGTTTACACAAAGATTCTAAATTGGTTTATAATCAAATTAGCTACATACAGAACTAGAACGTTATTCAAGCCTACTCACCGATGCGCACGCCTCTCTCTCCTACTCTTTCTCCCAGAAAACATAGCCTTCTCCTTTTCTTCCCTTAGCAACTGTTTCTGATGCTCCGCGTCATCGGCATCACCCGTCAGGAACGAGAACAGATCGCAGCCCGCCATCCCGAACTGAGGCCCCACGCCATTCAACTCGTGCGCCTGTTCTCCGCAAAACGTACCGTGAGCGAAGGAATCCGATGGAGTATACTTATTTAAAAATTTGTTAATAAATAAAAACAACACTATGTTTAGTACATGAATTGAATGATAGTTATGTATAGAGTTCCTTGAATTAAGTTATTATAAACAGAAACACTTTGCTGAAACAGGGCAAGAAATAGTAGTATGAATAGAAGTATTCAATGTATGGCATTTGTTAATGTAGGTCAGTTTTAGATGCATGAATCGAATCCGCGACATTTACGCTCTACTCCTTTGCCAAATAGGTCGACATCAATTGAGTCATACAAAATAGGGCTATCTAGTAGAAGGCTATTGTAATAAAGTGCTCTTAAAAACATTTAAACCACAATAGAGTGCTCATAAAACATTTAAGTAAATCACAATTCAATTATGATTCAAGAAATTTATTATCTTACTTACAAACAAATGAAAATGATTTGTCTGTTTGTAATGTCAAAATAACAGCTTTTTACTAAATGCATGTACTGAATGCAAATATACACAAACTTATTAAAAAAAAAAAAAAACTCTGTTCCAACTAATCGCCGAAACGGCTGCATCGATTTTGACGGGACTTTCACTGACAGATAGCTGATATTAGAAGGAGTAATTTACGCTACTCTATTCATTTTTATTAAAAAAAAGCCAAGGGCAGCAGCTAATAGATATTGATAAATTAAGAAAGAGAATTCTGATGCAGTAATAGTATGGCTTAATAAACTCATAATCATGAACCATTTCTGCGATAGCAACATTTTTACGACAAATAAATAATAGGGAGACCATCAAGAGAGAAGATTCCTTTAGTTACACACACAGTCAACATTCTCAGTTACACTAATAATAAACAATGAACCAGCAGTCACTGTTCACTGTGAATACACAATGGGACCTACTAATGGTGCATTTGCTGTGACCTTTTAGCCTAACAAGAATAATGATATAGCCTTTAGAATGGTATGTATAGAACATTGCATGTATTGGCCGATTGGTAGCAGATAATAATAATGTTAAGTGTATTACAGTAGAAAAAACAAGAACAAACAAAAATACTTGTAATCATGTAACCATTACTAAGCAAAACAACCAATTGGGACCGTGCACCTAGCTTCTGAAGTTTCTGTGCCCATGTATAGGTGAAATAAAAATATTTTTTATTTTGATTTTGAAGCAACAAAATGTTAAAATAAATAAACATACTGGCAGGAAAACTCACCTGTGAAGCCTCCATTTTGTTCACATCAATGCTCAGGTCCACATCAATGATTTCCAGATCCGATTCATCATCTGAATCTTTTGGTTCCACTTTTTTAGTCTCTGGTCCTGTAATTTAATACTGCATGCCATAAGAATACCCAGAAAAGACCGTAGAACATACTACCCCATGACCAGACATAAGTAGCCATCACAGCACATTGAGGTATAACAGTAAAGCTGAATCTACCGTTAGAACCAGAGGGTTGTGCTCCAGGATCACTATAATTGTATCCTATAGCAGCACCCATGCCCTTCTTTTCGTGAAGTTTTTCCTTTTGCTGTTCTTTTTCTTCTATGGTGACTCCAAACTGTTCTTCTATAGCCAGCTGTTGGAGGAACTTGTCTTCGCCTAGAAGGAATGACTACTGTTTAGTATTGTTGTATTTTTTTTTATCATATTTTATAATAGAGGTAAAAAGTAGACATTAAAACATATCAAGATGAGATGAAGACGAGAGATAAGTCAAAATCTATCAACGTCAGTTAGTAAAAAATTGGTTCCTTACTTATTCCTAGAAAGACATTTTGTGCCAGGATTCTGTATCTCTCATAATTGCACTGTCTTTCTTCTGGACTCAGCTCTTCTGGTGGTATCTCAGGGATCCTTACTTCTGGTATGTAATCCAGGTGAGCACGGACATCAAAACGGTCAATCATGTTGTTGGTGTCACCTTGCCAAGGCATCCTAAGTAAATAAATATAGTTTAGTTGTTATTCTATGGCTGCATTCCGAATTAAGACCAAAATTGCTGTAATCGATTTTAGAGCGCTTATACGCGTTCCCTAGTACCGTTTAGCATGCTAAAATCGATTACAGCAATTATGGTCTTAATTCGGAATGCAGCCTAAGTCAAATTGGTTTATAAATGTAATTCTTGATAACTTATGATAAATTTGTCTCAAGTGACAAATTAATATTATTAAGTATTTGATGAATATTAATTCAGAAGCATTCTTTGTAATTTTTATAAGTCAGATATTAGACTTTTAAAATTTCCTCATTTCTGCTTCAAATATCATAATCAAAGAATAGGTTCAGTAACGGGATGTTTATCAGGTACTAACATGATAGCTGGGCCTTCTCCTGCCGCAGCAATAGCTGGGTCCAAATGTACCTTGCATGGTCGTCCGTGAAGCTGTAAGAACTGAGTTGGCTCAGCTTTCTGAAATTAAGTCATCAATAGCCTTGATTTTAAAAGGTTTGCTTTGTTAGGATTTCCATTCTTTTCAGGAAAGATTACGTTTGGATGTTCATTGAATAGATGACAAATAAATAATATACAAGTAAACAAACGATTGGCTCACAATCTTTTCGTAAAAATCCTTGCGGCGCTCCGCCCTTCGACGATAGTCAACAATCATTCCTCGGATCATCCGCTCTTGTTTCCTTGCTTCATGCCACATTGTGATATCTGTTTAGTGAACACGTAAACATAAAAAAATAAACGTAAATTAATACACTTATTTGAGTAACTTACTACGGGCTTGACCCGCTTCGAAAAACGTATACAATTCTGCGATTGTTAAAATTAGGGTAATTTTTTTATCTTTCACACGCCATTTTGATTTTTCCACTAGTGAAGTATAAAGTTGTAAATTGTGTGGCTTCACCGGTTCAGTTGAATTTTAGTCGATTAGTGAGTGGCACCGACCTTTATCAAGATTGAGTAAAGTTTATCATTACGTTTTAGGTATTATTTAAATATTACTAACAGTATAGATTGGTACTCTGGTACTTACTTATTCAAGCCATTTAAATTAACTTTTAATTCAACTACGTAGAAAATTAGAAATGTTATCATTAATCAAAAACCGATAACAAAGTACGTATTTTTTGCTTAGAACCAAAACAGGGCAGAAATGTTGTATGAAATCTCATTGTTGCACTGTTTTTCATTTCAGTGCAACAATGAGATTTCATACATTTCTGCACTGTTTTTATTTATTATTTAGATACTTTGAGTATTTAATACCTACCACAGAGATCTTTGTCTCCCATTAGGTTCCATATAATGTAGGTATGCATTAGTCATTAGATCAAAAAGATACTGGCTGAAAATAAAAATCGGCTGCATAAAACAGACTTGGTGAAAAACTTTGTGGAACACGAGTTTTTATTTTGAGTAGGTATCACAGAGTACATTATTGTTGTAGTAGGTTTTATCACGGTAGGTAGATTGGTAGTTGAAGTAGATTACGCACCTTGCTAAAGTGAGTAGTAATTAGTGCACTCGTGCTAATTTAGTGCTCTCGGGCACCAACATAACACTCGTGCATTAATAACTCACTTTGCGCTCGGTGCAACAATCTACTACTTATTCATAATCAAAATATTTTATTTCACTACCTACATCATACATGGACACAGGAAACGTCAGAAGCTAGGTCACAGAACACTTTTATTCAGGTTCAGGCTGCATTCCGAATTAAGACCATATTAGCTGTAATCGATTTTAGCGCGCTTAAAAACGCGTTCCCTATTACCGTTTAGCGCGCTAAAAGCGATTACAGCGATTATGGTCTTAATTAATTCGGAATGCAGCCTCAGAGAGAGCTATACTCCGTTTGAAATAAGATTAGACATTTAAATAAACTTGTTTACTGTCCGTTCAATCAATTTTGAGTTCTATTCCTTAGGCACAAGGATGGCAAGCAAAAACGTAGTTACAATACCAACTGTTTATGACAGCTGCCATTTGTCATGCCACCAACGCAATAGAAGTCAAAATCGGTTGAACGGACTGTAAAAAAGGTTTATGTCTAATCTTATTTAAAACGGAGTATATTTGCTATTAAACATTGTATCCAAAACGAAAGGTCGAAACAACAATATATTATATCAATTGTTTTAATTAACAGTGTACAAGTATAGATCATTATAGTCTTCAACATCAAAAAATATTTCATTTTCTAATTGATTTGGTTTGCAAACACTTAACCAATTCATGAATTCTTCAAATATATCTAGATTTACTAATGTGTCAGTCATACTTCTGTTGCAAACTAGATAGCTTCCTTTCTTGATATATTTTTTGAAGAAATGCCACAATTCTTTATGCTTTTCGTTATCCACAAAGAACTCTAATATATTGATTACTATGATGTCAGAGTTTGCAACAAGGTCACTCCTTTCTAACACATCAGAGTGGACTACTTTTACCCTGTTACTGTCCATTGTGTACTGTTCAATAATCCTCTTTTGCACATCACAACATTCTTCATTCATTTCTATTCCTATGATTGTGCCTGCATTTGAGAAATAAAGTGCCTGAAAATAAATTCAAATGTTACTAAATTAAATAAATGTTCTGTATAACAATAACATACTTTGCACAGATTTACAACTTACACCATAGAGAACTGCACCTAATCGAGAACCAACATCCAATATCTGTTTTTCTTCTAAATCACTTGGTAGTAAGACTTTAAATATGTACTGAAGTGCTTGTCGGGACATTGAGTGAGAAATGTATATCAAGTCCTGAAATAATAAAATTGTACTACTTATATTGTGTATTAATATAATGCTGTACTATACAATATCAATCGTCCCCTTACTGGTAAAACCGATTATCTGCCATGAACCTACATGCAAGATATAATTGATTTTCCCTGTATGGGCGCCTTTCAGCGTGCTGATGGGGTTGCCTCGATAATGCAGCACATCAGGGATGTTTGCTAAAGCTTGCATTAACTGCTTCTACACTGTGATGCGGAAGTGTTGCGCATCTCTGGGTAGTAGGGTGCAGAGCAGCACCAACAGCATCCTGTCTATGGTAACAAGCAGGCTAGATAGTGCGTTTGTGAGCTATTGCTGCAAGGTATCAGCTGGGCCTGTCACCTTGCAGCAGTAATGTCACAAATTGTTTGTGTTAATGTTTTACTAACATAGTTTGTAACTAACACTATTGAGTCTTGTTGCTTGAATTGAATTATTCAATTAAAGGGGGGGAAGATCTAATTCATGCCAAAATACTTATTCAGGACAAGATGCATAAAATAATGTTTTTATGTGTTGACCTCTCTTATTAAATAATAATAGCCAATAACTGAATACAGAAAACGAATGCTTCAGATGTGGTAGAGAAAAAACAATACCTAGACAGCAGTTTAAAGTTGGGAATAATATGAAAGGAACAAATAATAATTACTTTTATGTTCCGACTGTTGCAGTTTGTGCAGTAATGTTTTTTTAGTTTTCCCTTCATGACAAGGTCGTCCACTGCATCATCATCATAAAGAAATTCATCGACATGGCAGGTGTTTGTATTATTGCAATCAGCTTGGTCTCCCACTGTTGGTGGTTTTATTGTTTCAGTCAGCATTTCTGCTTCAAAAGGCACAATCTTCTTTATAGAATTTCCAATCTTTACGAGCGTTTTCTCTGAACTTTTTAGCACTTTTATACGTTCCAAATCTGTAGGAATAAAACACAGTTTAGTTTAAAGATACAGCAGAAACAACTATCTCACTAGGTTATTAATAAGTATGTTCACTGTGTACCTTTTCTGTACGAATGATTACATATCCATTGTTCAATGGTATCAATTTCGGTTTCATCCATTTCAGAGAACAATTCCAACATACGGTGCTTCGCGTTTACTAAACTATCTTCAGACATGGTTAAACCTTATTTCAAATGAAAGCAATAATGACACTGCTTGAATCTCCGTTCCAAGTAGGTTCCGGAATATTTATAGGTTTCTCAAATCCAGGTAAATATTTTCAATTCATAAAAATCAAAATTCTCAAAAAACTAAAAAATAAACATCAAGCATGCCTTATAATTTAGCGCGGCAGTTTGACAACTTTGACATTGACAATAAAAATGCAAATGGCTGAATTTGAATAGAATTGATGTAATGATTATTCAGCTGCAAAAAGCTGGAATTGTCTCACAGATTAAGTAGTACTTGTCTGAAACAAAATAGTCAACTAATCTCTTTTTTTTTTTTTTTTTTTTTCCTTCTGGCTTCGCACGGTTTGTGCATTTAGCCAATGTCAAGTTTTAGTTCTTGTGTGTGTTCTTGTGTATTGATGAAATTAATTATAAATGCATGATGATGATATCCCCGCCCACTCCCCTTGAGTTTCAGTAAAGATGTGGCACTTTACTGAGTCCTCACGCGGACTTCTTGGGAGAACTTGAAGCGAAGTTGCACTGTTTTGTTTCATTTGCCTACACTAATGCACGTTCACAAACACTTAATGGTTAATAATCCACCATTATTACACATTAATATTCGGCTAAACACTAATTTTGGAAAATTAAACAAACTGCTGAACATGACGCTTCACTTTCCCGCCAAGAAGTCAAACTAATCTCTTCAAACTTGCTCTAAGTTTTCAATAGATTTAACAATGCATTCTAATAGGAATAATATTAAATAAACTTAAATTTTGTATCTGTCCCGGCATTTGCTACGATAGTGATGTTCAATTCATGACTGTTATGATTTTAACGCCTCAGAGACTATGCCGAGACGAAGGGACACATCCCCGACGATCAGTTTGGTTTTAGAACCCAACATTCTTGCGTTCAACAGATCTACCGCAGCATCGAACACATAAGCGTTGGCTTTCAACGTAGTTTGAAGACAGGTGCTGTTTTCTTTGGTTTTGGTTTGGTTTACAAAGTGGAGAAATAAGGTCAACCCAGTCAAAAGTCAAGTGGTTCTATTTTCAAAATCCCAATTTATACGAATTGCCAGCCCGCGCCGTGGCTGAATGCACCGTAGCTTTAAAATGTTGTCTGACTCTGATAGCTTGTAATATTGTGGTGATAAAATAAATGTTATCTTAAAAAACAATTATATCTTACCTAAATTTTGATCCAGCCTGTCCCAACTTGCTGTCCTCCTCCAACAACCTGACGTGCTAAGCTGAGGTTCGTGCCCCATAGGGGGTGCCCTTATCGTGCAGTTGTTTAGTTTAGAACAATTATTTATTTCACCCCTGGCTGGAGGCTTTTTCAAGTTTATACCTAAGTCAACCACAGAATAGTCTGTGATGACCTCTCACGGTCAACTACAAGATGTAAATCCAAAAGAAAAAAAGTTAGAAAGTTAACAAATTGAACAAAATTACATTTTCCATTCCATTTGCCAGGCTTTAGAGATAGTCCGCGTGATGGGTATCGATATTCATGCTAAACAAAAAACCAAATGAAAGAAAAGAAAGAGAGATATGTTTATTTGTTACAGAAACACGTGCATTTAAAAAATATAAGATAACTCGAATAAAAATAAAACAAAATCGATCTATAACATAAAAGAAATAGTCGACAGGGGGAATAAAGTGTTTAATAAAATAAAATCTCCGATTTTTCAGGTTTTAGATATTTCAAGCCATACTACTATTTATATTTATATTCTCTAAATTTTATAAAAGTTATCTGCTTTTTTATTTTTCTTATCATGCACACTTGCTTACTCAACTCACTTTAGAAATTGGCAGAATAGTCGACACCGGCTTTGCTTGCCATACAACAAAAATAGAATAGAAAAGTTATCTGAAAATTGAAAATTAGCCCCTGTCCTGAGTCGGAGTCGGATATTTTTATACCATATTATTGTGATTCCATCGCATCATTCGCATCACTAACTTCCTTCCTCAAAATTTGACATTTGTCGGTCGCGCCGCGTTAGCCGTGTAGTGTATTATTGTTTTGTAAAATTCTGGTTTTGTAATTCGTAATAGTTTCTAAGTAAATAATGAATATGCTTGACTTTAAATTGCATTCAAGGTTGATTCCTAAATTTTTCTTTGTCCATTGATTTTGTGTTCGTTTACAAATTACATCCAGTAGCAGTTTACACTGTTGCGGATAGGTTTTAAAAGAACGATAACATTTAGTACTTACAGTATAATTAAGTTTTTGTAATTTTATTTAAAACGTTATAATGGATAGTTGCGTGTCTCAAAACAAAACCATTGGTTTGTGGATGTCCGACAAGAAAAGCCAGAAGCTAAATTGGAAAGAGTTCATAAAGGCGTGTGCTTCTCATGGATACAATCTAGTAAGAGTGAGTAATACCTGTATTAAATTAGGTAATTTATAAGACCATAGCAGTGCCGCAGTATTCTTTTTGTGAATTTAAATTGGCATCAGCAGGAATGCCTGTTAAATATGTTGTATTTTTTATTCACGTCATGACACACACACTTGAATCACTAAAAAATATTACGTAGACGTGAATTAATTTTATATTATAATCAATATTTAAACTGGATAAGGTTTAGGATAAAAAAAAAAAAATACTGGCCTTTAAAAATGTACACTTCGTATTAGTCTTATTATTTACTCCATTTTTTAAACTAGGACCTTAGATTACTGAAAGCAATAAATAAATAAATAATAGTTTGCCATGCCACTTATTTGCCTAAATAAATTACTCTAAAATTTCAGAATAAAAAAAAAAAATTGTTTACTAGAATGTGAACTTTGGTTACAGCTAGACTTGGACAAATCTTTGGAAGAACAGGGACCAATCAATGTGTTCCTACACAAACTAACTGATGTCATTGCTGCAGCAGATTATGGGGATACAAAGGTAATTTATTTATTTTATTATTTATGTACACACAGAAAAATACAAAGAGATATGACATAACAAAAATTCCTTTCCTTTATTAAAATTTCTTTTTTTTCATCTTTAAAAACATACACAGGAACAAGGTCCAAGCAACAGGTATTCAATATTCAAGAGGAACCACCAAAAATAATTATTGTAGTAAACATACTTTTATAATTATTTACACATCACACATTATCCATCAATTATTTTCTTCTTATTACCATTAGTTGATTTCATAATCATAAAATATAATATCTTAGACCACTAAGATGATAGTGGTCTACGTCCCGTATTACAGAACATCACTGAATATTCAAGCATTACTTAAGACTAGTTTCAACCAATCAAATGGCTAGAAACTAGATTTAAGTAATGCTTGAGTATTGAGTGATGTTCTGTAATACGGGCCTAAGTCTATTTATGTAAGGAGCGTAGCAAGTGGTGTTCTATAGTTTCTGCCTACCCCCATGGGAAGAAGGCGTGAGTTTATGTATGCATGTACTAAGATGATCAAGACAGCTTGAAAGATGACTCATGGACAAGTATTTAGTTGACTCAGATGAGTAATACAATGGTCAAGAAACACCTTTATTTATTTTGTCCTTTATTTAATTATGCGTATTTACACTAATCATGTTAACAATGCTATTTTCTTAGCTGTATGTTATGTTATGCATAATTTCACTGAACAGCGGTTATTTCTGATGTTACTATAATGTGCTTTATAAAATTACTTGTTATGCATAGCGGGGGAATTTAAATTAATTCAGTTTCGTAGCAGGAGAAATGTGTTTTTATTAAAAAGGAACCATGGAGCACCATCGTAACAGTTAGATAAGTCGCTGTAATATTTGTTTTTAATATCTTCTCATCTTTATACCTAGAACTTGTTTCATGGTCAGTGTCCTTACTATGCAGGGTCAATAAAAAAGAACAAAACATTTATTGGTTTCATTTGAATGAGTTATGCACAAAAACGAAAATTACCAGACAATTGCAATTTTTTCAGAATTTTTTTATGTGGTTGAGTGCTGTTTGATTTCTAATTATTGATGTTCAATTGGTTTTTATTTGAGACTATAAGATACTGAGTTATTTATGATTAATGGCCAAAATCATTGTAATCTTAAATCTAAGGAATGCCCAATAAAGCAAAGTTACTTCCTTTGCTGTGTTCCCTGGAGATATTAAATCCTTCATTAGGTATGTAATGCCCTTCAGGTCTATTTTATTACGAGGTACTTTATTCCTATTTAAAAGCTTCAAGGCCCTATAAACGCTATTAGTGATTAAGTGCTCCACAAGTGCTTGATAGCATAATGTTGTTTATTTAAATGTGATGGGTTTCCACCATTAATTGCTTTGTCACTTTTGTGTTATCAGGCATCAATAACCATTAGTCGAGTGGAGCAGTACTTGTCAAACCATCCCAATATAACTGTAATTGATCCATTGGACAATGTGAGGATTCTACTCAATAGGTATGTACTATGTATAATTTTAATTAAATTAAACTGTTAAGTTCTCATTAAATAAGTGAGAAATCATTTACAATAGGTAGGTATGTATAGTCAGTCGATCTCATACTTACTTTACCACCATAAAGGCGTGTACCCACGAACGAACAAAACATGGTGGTCACGAACATCTTATACGGAACATCGAACACGGAACATTTGGTTCGTTCGTCTGGACTCTGGACGTAAATTAGCAAAGCGAACAAGAACACCATACGAACACAGTTCCTCTTGTGTTCCTGGTCAATCGCCCCACTCTCTTCAGTAGCCATGGATGCGCCGTTGAAAGTGGTACACTGTTGGATAGGTGGCTGAGAACCACAGAACACTTATACTCAGAGAGCTGAGAACTGATGTCACCGCGCCGCGCCGCACGCTAACCCTTCGAGTTCGGTAAGAACAATGTTGCATCAAATTTCTCCGAACACCGTCCACACAGGAACGAAATTGGATCGCCACGAACAGTTTGATGAACATAGTGTTTGATGTTCGTTAGTGGTACGCACATGCAAAAAAAGTGTTCGATGTTCGTGTTCACCATGTTCTTGTTCGTTCGTGCGTACACGCCTTTAGGTTGAATGTCACTTGCACGTCATAAAACAACAAGGTCTATTTCTCAGAGATAGTTTCAACCGTAATTAACAAAGTTTCAATTTTCTGGGATTTTTTGTCAAAAGTGGCAATCACGAGGTCGATTTATCGACTATACAACAAAACTACAAATACAATGTAACTACAAACAGATACAATGTGCATAGTAGCATTCTTTAAAATGTTGCCTTATCTTATTAGCAATTTCAGACATACAGAATTTGTAGATGGACATGAAAATCGTGATAGTAGTCTATTCCCTAACAAAACAAAGTAGCTAGTCTAGCTATTTATAACAATGAAAATTGAACTTATTAGGGTTTTGGAATATACAGGGCCGTATACGGATGTCATACTCATCATTGTTCTAGTAGTGAGAGAAAGAGATGGATACAGGACGAATATTGCGATCCTTTTTTTCCACAACGGAAAAATGATGGCTTTAATACTTTCCTATCCAATGTACTCCCTAAAAAAACAAAGTAGCTAGTCTAGCTATTTATAACATTGAAAATTGAACTTATTAGGGTTTTGAAATATAAATGGCCGTATACGGATGTCATACTCATCATTGTTCTAATAGTGAGAGAAAGAGATAGATACCTACAGGACGAATAGTGCGATCCCTTTTTTCCACAACGGAAAAATGATGGCTATAACACTTTCCTATCCAATGTACACTAATCTTTTTCCTTATATCATTTCCAGATACTGTTACTACACAATACTGAAAGATGAGCCATCACTGCACAAACAAGGGATATTTACGCCATCATTCGCAGAGTTTACCACAACCAACATAGAAATTAACATAGAGATAATGAGGCAGAGGGGTGTCAGGTTCCCTGTTATCTGCAAGCCGACTATAGCCCATGGATCTAAATCTGCGCATGATATGATCGTCATTTTCAACGAGAAGGGACTACATGTGTGCAAGCCACCGTGTGTTGTTCAAAGCTTCGTCAACCACAATGCAGTACTTCACAAAGTATTCCTAATAGGAGATAGGTCAGTATCTTATCTAAAGAATTAATATTCAAATACCAAACAATTTTTTTTATTTGTTGTTGTTGTTTCAACATTGAAAATATTAAGGTTGAATATAATTACCTTGTTTTGTCCAACATCCTTTTGAATGTCATAGTTATGAAATTTATTGCACCCAACTTTTTAACCGACTTCCAAAAAGGAGGAGGTTATATATGTTCGGCTGTATGTTTTTTTTTTTTTTTAATTTATTGGCAAACCTGTAGCGTTTTGGGTATTTTTTGTAAAAGGTGACGAGCAGTTGACTTTAGGCTATTGTAACTTAGATAAATTAAAAACTGACCCACTAAAAAGTGAAAAATAAAAACTTTTTGTAAAAAAAACATGACCGACTTCCAAAAAAACACAACAAACTGAAAAATAACTTTAATTTCGGAAGTCGGTGGCAAAAAACTAAAATACAGATCCAAAGACACCAACTTCCGAAATTAAAGTTAATTTTCAATTCGTAGTGTTTTTTTGGAAGTCGGTTATTTCTTTTTTATTAAAAGTTTTTTATAGTAAAAACAGAAAACAAATCCAAACTGTGTGTTTACAAATAAACATGCCTTAAGGGATTATATGCTTTATGTGTAATTGTAGACTTGCGCAAGTATACAGTATCGTGTGTTGGAAGATAATTGCGCAAATTTCTAGACTTGTGTGGTTTTCAATTTTCGATTCCGAACTTGTGCAAATTTCCATTTCCGCAAGTTCTCGCGGCATAGCTTATACTTGAACGTATGTGTGGCATGTCGCGTTCAAGTTTCAGTAGTATCAAGCATCAAATAAGTTTCTTCGTCCATACGCAGATAGTTATGCAAGTCCCCCAGACTTGAGGTGGCTCGCACAGGTGGACCGGCGGCACTAGCCGGGGATCGCGGAAGTCGCACTAGATCCCAAGATCCCCGGTGCAAGTGTGGGAAGGGAACACTAGGGTGGTTTTTAGTCAATTTATTGTAATGTTTGAAAATGTAATTATTTGTCCCTCAACAATTATAAAATTAAAAATGTATTCTGTTCGATTACAGGTATCACATTTGCGAGCGCCCAAGCCTGAAAAATTTCTATGCATCAGAAGATTTAGAACCAATTTACTATAGTACGGGAGAAGTTTGTAAGGCAGATAGTCAGTCGACACTCTCGATCCTCGACCCTCACGATAAGGCCGATATCACAATGACGCTCAATGAGGACAACATTAAAACTATCTTAAGAATACTAAGAAAGAGAATTGGCCTACTCTTAGCTGGCTTCGACGTCGTCATAGACAATATTACTGGCGGACACGCAGTTATAGACATTAACGTCTATCCAAGCTATGATAACTTCCCCAATTTCTTTGAACATCTCTTAGATTCCATAGAGGAGGCTGAGAGTAGGAATATGAACAAACTATACACAAATGGAGATTGTAATGGCGCCTACGAAGAAGAATACCTAGGTCATAAGATAAATGGTTTAATAAATGTTGGAATGGATCCAATAAAATTTGGTGTAACCGGTATGAATATTAATTGATTGTCAATGTGTTGAACACTAAATGTATGTATTGATATTATTGTTATTGGATATAATTGCTTCAATGAGTCATATATGTTTAAGCTATTGTTATCACTCGTTTTAATGTTATGCGAATAATTATTTTTCTACACATGTGTAATGTTATATTTTATGCACACTTATAGTTTGTAATATTGAGATTATTTTAATTTTCGTTATAATGTTTTCCTAGTAAATAGAAAATGTTTAGGAGATACTCATTTTACTGGCAACTTTTGTTCGAATTCGTAATCGAATTAGAATTTCGAATTAAGATACATGAAAATAAAACCTATCTTTCCACACGTTACAAACCTTTTGAATTTTATTTCCATAACAGCAAAAGGTTATTTTTAAACCTACTTACCCCTAAACATTTTCTTAGACTGTGTATAGTTTTTTGGGAATAAATGGTCTGTCGAATAAATGTGATTACATGTATCAAATGAGTATTTGTTTGTAGTTTAGATTATTGTATGTTGTAAAAAATCATTTAATTTAAGATAAAATAAGAATTAATAGTGTCAAGAAATTTATTCAACAGACTATAAAAATATGTTTTGGATCACATTGTTGTGTAGTTAGTCTGTGTTGTTATTTCATTTGTGATCTGAAATGTTTATCGATGGCAGAAAGCAATCACAATCGGGAATAACCAGAAAGGAGAGTTCGTGAAAGTGTTAAGAGTTAACTAAAAATACTATAAAGAGATATCTTTATAAGATAGGGAAACAATTTTGATTCAATTTATGCTCCATTTAATTTATACTTCGGAGTTTGTGATTCTAACGTCTTTAATGTGAATTTCTAATGTAAATATTATAGTTCGACTACCCAACTATACAATGATATATTTCAACTTTTAGTGCCTAAATAAACACAGTAATGTAATCCCTCTGTGTACTATATTTAAGTCACGTTATACTTACTGTTTAAATATGTGAAGTTTTGGATTTCATTGTATATTCCATTGCATAGTGGCATTTCTGTTTGCATTCCATCATAAATTGTAATATGAAGTCATCGCAATTTTTTATTTTATGCGTTCACAAGCTTATAAGGGTGTGCACACATCAGCAATCTCTCGACAAAAGATAATGAATAAGAACGCGAAATTTAGTGATAATTGCGTTTGTGATACATGGTATAAGTCTCTTACCGCTAGTTTGCTCGTAAGTCCATTAAATTTAATTCCCGTTTAAAAGTAATGCTGTCTTTATCTAACGGAACGTATCATAAAGTTACTATTATGTACTATAGATAGTGAAGCATTATTTTTTAATACGGAATTAAATGTAATGCACTTACCTGCAACTAGCGGTTAGCCGTGTGCCGATGTGGACTAACTCAATTAATATTATTTGTACGCCAATTATTTAAAGTTTTGATGGAAACATAGTATTTAACACAATTATTTAAGTGTCTACAGTATATTGCTATGTATAAAGTATAATAATATGGTCCAGGTGTATTGAGAACCAGAATCGTTTATATATATTTGCTTTATGATATATTATGTACCAACAGTACGGGCTTAAGACTGATATAGTCATTTAATTAATCAAATAGGTATTATATCGCTCAGACGCTTACAAAACGGAATTGAATTTAAATTGATAAGTCAAGTTAATAGAAAGATAAATAATATTTCGTGTAGATATGAAATTCTGAACGCGTTCATAATCACACTATTACCCTAAAGTTTCAGGACGTATGTACCGGGTACAATCGTGACAGTTTGAACGTTTCGTACGCTTCGAACGCGTCCAAAATCATACTATTTCCCTAAAGTTTCAGAGAGTATCTACCGGCTACAATCGCGACAGTTTGAACGTTTCGTACACTTCGAACGTGTCCAAAACCATACTATTTCCCTAAATTTTCGGGACGTATGTACCGGATACAATCGTAACAGTTTGTACGCTGCGTATGCTTCGAATGCGACCAAAATAACACTATTACATTACAAAACTATAGTTTTGGAGTGTATTTAACGGGTACAAGTTGACTGATTGAACGTTTCGTACGCTTCGAACGCGTTCAAAATCACGCTAACGTAGTACGGTTTCGGGTTTCGGGACGTATCGTAATCTTGCCACCCCTGTCAAGATTACGCGTTCAAAAGCGTACGAAACGTTCCCCCGAACGTTTCGTAGGCTTTTGAACGCGTTCGAAATTGTGCTTTTAGCCAAAAGTCCACTTTCGCTTCTATCCGATATATCGTTTATTTTTCTATAGTCAAGTTTAAAGAAATAAGTATGTATCTCCATGTTGTTCAAACTTTCTGAACTTTGTGACTTCTTTTATAGATTTAGAGGCAAATATACAATCACAAGTTTAGTGTAATCTGTGTTAGGAAAAATATATAATATGACTACTTCTAGGTAATACTAGTGAACTCTGTGTGACCCTATTTTTTAAGGGTACATGTCCACCGCCGCGCTGCTTTGAAACAGACGCATTTTGCCCTTAGTCCAATTACAATTAAATTAATGTGTCTTAGCTGTATTGTCCCAAAATTAAAGATAGGTTAGACCGCTCATAGTAGACTATAGAGCACGGAGACGCCTTGGAGGCTGCTGCTAGAGCAGGCATTGTCAACCCTTTTCAAACAAACCAAGCGTGTCAGTGGGCGTCACCGTTTACTCCACTGGTTGCTCGCACTACGACTCAAATGACTTAAGCTCAACACACACAAACGCGTGTGCGGGTCGGGCGCGGTTCTGGACGGCAGTACGGCGGTTGAATTCTCTGTATTTATATGAACGACACCACACAGAACGCTGCGCGGGTCGGGCGCGGTGCGGGTCGGTGGCGGGAGGCCCGTCCCGCGCCCGACCCGCACCCGCGTTGTGTGTGTTGAGCTTTAAGGTGAAATTAAAATTTTCTTACGTTTTTTTGCAATTTGCAGGTCAATGTCAGGTTGTATCTTGATCAAAATATGATTTGCGACTATAACAGATATATATTTACAGAATTATAATCTTTACAATCATTCATAAATCTCTCTAAGTTAGATTTGTTCCATTGAATGACTTTTTCATGAAATCATGACATTGTGGAACAAATCTAACGTAAAGACATGTATAAATGATTCTAATGCGTTAGGGTAGGGCGCTTGCTTAGGGCGACAGACATGAAGGGGCGCTACGCGAACCGCCGGCCTCTTATTTAACTCTTACTCTCCTCTGCGCGAAAGCAAAGAGAGTTACGTTTTTCTCAAACTTTTCTGTACAAATCGACATAGTTAACTATTTCTATATTAATA
Organism: Tiliacea aurago; assembly: GCA_948098905.1. Lineage (NCBI taxonomy): Eukaryota > Metazoa > Arthropoda > Insecta > Lepidoptera > Noctuidae > Tiliacea > Tiliacea aurago. Next base: position 16,357,186 of record OX402591.1, on the reverse strand, counting down.
GGCCTAAGAAATGCAGAGGTGAGATGCAAAAAACAAATTGAGGTCGCTCTACACCCTGTGTTCTCTGAAGTCTGAATTCAAACTTTTCTGAATAAGTCAACAAATTATCTCCTTATTCCGTATGAATGGTCAAAAGAAATCCTAAGCTTTCCGTGGCGGGGTGCTAAAATTTCCTATTCCTTCATCGTTACTGCATGAGTCGACAAAGTAACTCCTATTTCTGAATGAACGAATTAAAATATCCGAGGAGGGTTCCAAAATCTTCAAGCGCGCTGTGCTCGCTCTTGATTCCTGCATTGTCCCTTCTCTGGGTGTGTATCTTATTAAACTGTATCAATGCACAGGAACAAAAGCTAAAATTTTCGCTTCTACTCTCTAAGAGTAGTGAGTGGCGCCACAGAACTCTCGCCTGGGGCGCCGGTAGTGCTAAAACCGGCACTGCATTTATTTTATAGTCGCGAATCATATTTTGATGCAAGATACAACCTGACACTGACCTGCAAATTCCAAAAATCATAAGAAAATTTGAATTTCGCGGGCTGCAGCTGCGAAACTGACGGTTTTGTCTGGCAACTTGTGACAGAAGTAATGCGCTCTACGCACTTTCGGCGCCACTATTTCTTTTAGTATTGCTGTCCTTAGACGTGGCGCGGCGATTCCGTGCTCTGTGTAGACCGTACCGATGATGATGTAGATTCTTCGTCGCCATACAAAATGTTCGTACCATTCATTGGTCGATTGGTCGTAAGTACGTGGCTCGCCCGTGCCGCGTATAGGCTATGGTGTACATAAGTACGTTTGAAAAAATATATTAAATACTTGTTGGATTAGGTTACTTTAAAATACCTTTCTGCAGTAATACCTATCGTTTTCATTAGAGCAGTCTTAGTTTATTGCTAAGTGGACATGTACCTTTATGTTTGTGAATAGAATAAGCTTTATTGAATGAAATAATTATCAATAAATTGTGATTGTTACTGAATTAAATAGTTCCTGGTTTTGAAATGCTACCTTTTTTTAAGAGGGTGACATGTGTGAAAAGAAATTATTATTAGATTGGTTTTGCGCATTTTAGCAGCACTTTATTTTTACAGGCAATAGCACATAGAATAATTAAAATGATATAAGTACTTCACATACGTATATTTTATACTAAGTATGTATTTGAAGTGGTCCTGAATTTTTATATCTATAATATGTGAGGTTTCAATCGGATGATGATTTGGCCTATGAACAAAATGTTTCTAAAAATCTAAAATTGTTATTTACGATTAAATAAACTTCATACTCTGTAATTAGTATGCTAGATATACAAGTTTGTGATTAAGCTGTTTTTGAATTACACGATTGTACCATTCCATAAATCAAGTTGATCAAAAATGTATTATTTTGATGGAGACTGATTTATACATTTATGTTGTGAATAGTTGTTATACCATCCTATTTTTCTAGCACGGAATATATTAAGGCTTGTATTGACAAGGGAAAATGTTAAGAAGCTTTTTGCAATCAATGTTTGAGAGGTTCAAGGCGGGTTTGAGGTCCAATTTATGTAGCCACGAGTTGCGTCACAAACAAGAAAAGTTGATAAATGTTCAGGTGATCAAATCCATTAAAGCATTTGTCAATGTTCTGCTGTTTTCTGGGAGGACGAAGCCTTTTTGCATAGTTTATTGTTATTTATCAAATTGTTATTGCAATACAGGCCTTATTATTTTTCTACTTCTATTCTGTCCAGAAATAGTTAGCTTAGCACACCAATTTATCATGAGAACCGAAAAATGTGAAATCTCTGAACTTTGATATTCTTATTAATTGAATCTTCGGAATAGAGATCTTTCGATAACCTAACGAGCTCCTTTGAATTCTCGTGTAAATGGTTCAAACTTTGTCGATGCATCGACGAAGAGTTATTCAGAAAACGCGTCTTGATGACCAAGAAAGGATCGTGAAGGATACCTTCAGAAATAACAAGAAGAAAAATTTTCCGCGAATAGGGTTGGTACGAGTATGCACCCTTGGGGGAATCCTCTGTAAATTTCGAAAGGTTCTGATCTAATACTGTCGAAAATTACTGATTCCCTTATTATTTTGGGGCAAGAGCTTCTAGTTTTCCACAATATTTCGCATATTTTTTTACGTTTCAAATTACAACTCCTTCCATATTGATCATATCAAAAGCCTTACTCAGATCTCTAAAAATATTTAAATAAAAAGCTTGCGCTCTTAAAAGTGCTCTAAATTTTCTTGTGGACTATAGTGGGAACACGTGGGTTCTGCTTACTCTATTAGGAATATCGTCCTGTCATCTTGTCGATGATAGGCATATTAAATATACGTCTTTAAAAGTACGTTCATATTTCAAAGCTCATTTATATTACAGATATTTATCGAGTACTAGTAACGAGGAACCAGTACCATAAGCTGTTCGCTTAGAGCGCATCGGGTCAATGGCAAATACTTGTTTATATATGTATTAATAAAAGGCGTAACCCGAGCCCTAGCTTCTCTCCTACACAGTTTATGAAGTTGATTACTTAGTGAAAGTCGAAGTGCTTGGCTATATACCTAGGTAGTAACAACGAATGGGTATAATTAGGAGGTGAAAGTTTACTAAGCCTATTCCCTTTTCTGTTCACCTGAGCGAAACAAAGCAACATTTCAAGATTTATTAACTCTCTGTTTGGTTCTTTGTTAAGACGAGTAGAAAAGAATAATACCGTCTGCATGTTAGTTCTATTATAAGAATATCAAACGTTAAGAGGGTTTTTGAATCCCAAGATCTTCCGATGTAATAATCAAACCGTAATTTGTAACAAATATTCATAGCAATATAAACACCTGATGCCAATACAAACGCTGTTTTAAATCAATCTGACATAAAATATTTAACTTAATAACACCCACGTAAGAACACAATAACGGTCGTGTTCGGTTAACGTTACCATAAAGACGGTAATTGTTAATTCGACACAGTTCTGTACATAAATCACATCCAGTTGCAGCTAGAGAGGCGAATCTCTACAATTTATTATACATTACCGTATGCAATCCCGGCCCGTGTACACAGGCCGCTTCGTCGCATTCAAAACACAGGAAGCGCTTCTAGATCGCGAATTCAATGTCATTAGCGTCCGCTATGAAACATTTCAAACTAGATAGAAAAGGTCCTATTTAGTTGTTCTATTCTTACATATTTGAATGTACTTACATCGATTGTAGTAGCGACATTATGAAATTTTCAATATTTATTCGTGTTTAATATTCTGAAGTCTTATTTCCTTTGCTTTATGTAAATAATGATCTTACCTAGCTTACTGTCATGAATTTATCTTATTAAATAAATTCTTGACTATTTATTCGTTGTCTCAGTTGAATAATGTGTTGTTTGGCATAAAAATCCACAGCTTTCTATTTTGCAACAGTAGTAGATACTTCAACAACCATCACTTAAAAAGGGGAATTCGGAGCATCAAATTAGCTTATTCATTTGATATCATTATTTGATGACGAAGATCTATCAGACGGCCGGCCGGTAGTCGGTTGATGTTAAAAAGGTTGTTAGCGAATAATTGGAGGATTCAGCCTTGTAATTGCAGCGTTGTTTTGAATTGCGATTCAGTCAGCTGTCGGCACATGCGGACAAAGCACGCGCGACGTGCGCGCAGGCCGGATCGCCTACGCCGCACTTTTCGCGTATTCCAAATAATTCGGAGCGAATTTTACGTCTTGCACTTCTTACTTTTTTTGCATAAAATACCTATCGTATGTGATTAGTTTTAATTGTGTTTTTAGATGTGCTTTGGATTTAACAGTGAATAGTTATTTTCTCAGTGAGTTTTGCGCGATTATGATCTGTTCAATCACTGTATTGTCCGGTATCACATTGTGTTGCTAACTACCCGCCAATCTGTCAGTTAATCGACCTAAGTGATGCGTGTAATCGAAAGCACTAATTAACGAATCTGTGTCAAAGGTGTTGTTGTGTGGATAAAACGGAAGTGTTTGGACGTTAAAACGTGTTTCATCGGACGGAGGTAAGTCGGGCATCATGTTATTGATTGGACATAATAAATATATACGTTTTTACTATAAGAAACGAGGAAACGAGTTGATCACATAATACGTCTATATAACAAGTTATCTGTTACTTTTATAAATCCTAACACGAGTTGAGAAAATTTTAAGTAAAACAAAATCTTGCGAAATATAGGTACATGTTTGGTTTAATAGTTTTGTGTTAATAAGTTATACCAAAGAAAGTTGCAATGATCCATGGTACAAAGATTTTTTTGGGCCCAGCATGCTCAGGTAGATAGTGACTTGGAAAAAAATAAGTAATTTAGAAACATTTGTGAACAATAAAAAACGTGAGAACTTAAATAACTGTGTACGAATACGATTATGCAAATCAGAGCGTTAAAAAGAACATTTAACTTGTTAGTGCACTTTACCTTTTGAATTTTATTTAACTTTTATGACCATTATATACCAAGCTGAAATACCTTAACAACTTCAGTTTATTGAACTACTTACATAATTTTATAATTATTGTGTAGGTGCCTACTCTGAGTAAGACGAAATTGTTTTCTTATTTTCTGCAAATAAATAATTCTTATTCAATTTAATTTTTGTTCTGAAAAATAAGCTTTTGGCTTGGTACTTACACTAGGTACGTTTAGGTTTGGAAATTCGAAATATCTATACTGAATTCTAATTTTCTCCAACGACGTTAGGGAATAGTTACTAATTATTTATTTTAGGGTATGCCGAAGGCGTCCTACCTTCGTGCTTCGATAAGCTCTGCGAAAATGTTTGGAATACGAAACAGAAATAATAAAGACTCCTTAGGTGTTACGATTCTCGCGGGATATAGGTTCTATTAATTGGCTAAATTCAGGCATTTCCGGAAGAACACATCGAAATCTTTCATAGTCCCTCTTGTTCAAAGTGTTCGATGTCCTTGTGTCAAGTGCGACCAATGAGCGCGTCATCGAAATCCACGATTGGCAGTGCTGTGGCATTGTCAGCGGTGTCCAGAGTCACCGGCAACTTGCAGAACGAATTCCGAATTGGTCCCGCCCGAGTTCCCGCGACTTTCGACTACGTATCGTTGCAGAATCGAATCGTCTCGTGGTAACTGTAAAACTAGTTTGGCTGTTCGTTTCTGTAATAGGATCGGACGCGTTCCGGACAGTTGGGACTTTTTCTATGCTATTTCTAAAGCACTTGTGTACATAGAAAAGCGGATGGCGCTTGAAAGTCGTCGAGAGCAGATTCAATCTTGCATCCGCCCCTCATTTGTTGAACACGTTTTGGTTCTAATGTTTAATAGCTTCTTTAAGAATAGATAGAATACTCTTTATTATGTACACTATTGAATATTTCTTAAGGAGTACCTAAGCGTTAAGGGGAATTAGAACTGTTCTACAGTCTAAAAATTTGCAGTATTTGAAGCCTCTGTTTCCATTCTTCCTTTTCGTAATGGAAATACAATATAAGTAACTAATAATTGGTAGGTACATGTCATAAGGTATATTTCATTGCTAATAAATAAAAATCAATGTTGGTAAAGAGTGCAGAGACACCAGCTGTTCATGTCAAAGAATATAATATGTATTCATAATATCGTCCATATTTTCTGGTTCTAGGATAAATATTGATACCCACTGGAGCCGGGTACGTATTTATACAGAAAACACGCGAAAGATCAACGAACTGTGAAGTTATTTTGTAGATGTAGGCACTCTTACTTGTGCACATTATTCTGTCTTCGTTGTGGTGTCGGGTACGATGAACCAATATTATTTTGTATCGGCGGCATCTACGTCGCATAAATCTGTTCCGCGAATGCAACGCATAAGAATTTTCTAATAAGCAGCACTTTTGTAACTTTAGTTTCATGGTCAAGTGTGTATCTTTATGCACTTTAAATCGATTGTTTATGCTGGTTGATAAGAAGTAGGTAAACCTAATACGCGTGCGGTTTCCCTTGTGTTAACTATTTTATGTTCTCTTACAAATGTCGACCATCAAAATTTTTGCCTTAGTTATAAAAAGCCTCATCCATATAAATGTAGTTTAATACGAAATAAATGTGATTTATGATTCATATTATCAACATTTAGCGGCAGCTAACCCACGTACGACATGATTTTACGTTTTAAATTATTGTAAAAATATGATAATTTAACCAGAGTAGTAGTTGTCGGAATTCGGTCTTAAAATGATTTTCATAGATAAATGAAGATTGATAGTAAACAAGGTGTAGCGTGGGCGTTTTAATGGTGTAGGCTTCGTGTCTCAGAGGCGCCTTCAGGTTGGTTCTTTGGTAAACTGTTAGGTGCCTGCGAAGTAGCTACTTTCGAGGGAGTAAATATTGACAAAGCTCGTCGGTAGCACGGAGATGACGAATCGTTTGGCGAAAATAAAATATTTGCCGTTGTTCGCGAGGAAAATGTTATGTTATTTGTACGTGCATGTATCTACATCCGATACACATCTGTATCGTGCACAATGCTCACGTCTTCGCCCGAACTTCCGCAACTTTTTAATTGGACGTTATAAATCTGGTGCAGATTTTTGATCAAGGCCTATCGTAGAGAGGTGAATGTACTTCCTTATTCAAATATTCTGCATTAAGTATAAATAATCATCGCAGTTATTTCGCATTTAAAACGACACGGTAATTAATATTTTTGCGGCTTGTTCACGCCCAGTGACGTTCTGTGTTATTTATGTAAAAGTTTTAGACGTTTATTTTTGTTAAACTATTTAGTGTGGACAAGGCTGTACCGCTCTGTAGACAAGTCAAGGTTGCTTGGCCGTACAAATAGTCGCATCATTCTTTTGACACGGGATGGACACATGTCATGAACTCCAAGCCCTTGAGAAAATACGTCTCAAAATTAGTATAAAAGAATCGTAAACTGCTAAAGCGATTTCTTCGTAATGAGTAGGTCGAGAAGTTTTTATGAACACAAATCTAAAATTACTGGCAGTTTATCGTCATGTTTTTAGGGTTCCGAACCAAAATGGTAAAAAGGAACCCTTAGAGACTAAGTCTGTCTGTCTATCTGTCTGTCTGTCACACCTGGATATCTCGAGAACTACTAATGCTATCAACTTGAAATTTAGAATAATTTTAGATGACGTTTGCCCAACTATTTTGCAAGTAAGAAAAAAATTTAACAAAATATATATTTTTTGCAAAAGGGACTGAAAGGGGGTCTTAAAAATTTGAAGTGGGGCTACTAGGGCATGTGGGGTATCATATAAAAAAGCGCTGTTTGCACATTCTCAAACATTTCTTTTTCTTTTTTTAGGCAGCATAGTTTCCGACTTTTGATAAAAATGTGAAAAAAAAATCCGTCCCCCCCCTTATCTCCGAAGTATGCAGAGATAAAAATCTGAAATTATTCTATATAATAGAAGCTTATGCAAAGATTACAGGAAAAATAAAACGATGTCTCTAAATAGCACAGTTTTTCAGAAATCATCAACATCATATATTCGTACGGAACCCTCGGTGCGCGAGTCCGACTCGCTCTTGACCGTTTTTTTTTAATTAGGTAGGTACACATAGGTACAGCTGAAGCTAGGGTTGCCAGGTCTTAAAACCGATAAGCCGGGCAGACCCGCCAGTTTAGCCGGACATTTGGGTAAAATGGCGGGACACCGTTAATGTTTTAGTCTTACACGACATTTTTTTTTAAAGTAAAGCAAGGCTTCTTATCATTTACTATAAAATGTTCTTAAATTTTAATGAAACAACAACAGAATTGAATGAATCAGTCTTCTTTATTATTCAAGCGGAAACCAACAAATGTAAAAAAAAATTGGTCAATTTGAATAAACCTAACAAAAGCCGGACAGGTCGTGCACCGTCTAATTTGGCCGCACACGCAACCAAAAAGCCTGACTGTGTCCGGCTTTATCCGGACGCCTGGCAACGCTAGCTGAAGCCATACAATAAAACAAAAAAAAATAGTGCGTATTTTTCAAAAATGTTCTAAACTTATCATTTGTGGTGACGATGAAATCTAAGTATCAGAAGACAAAACATCAAGACATTGTCTCTGCCGAGCGAACATTTTGTTCAGAGAACGTTTGCTGTTCTGCCCAGAAGGTTCTGCCGATGTTAGCTCAAAACAGAAAACAACTGTTTTCACTGTGACGAGAAAACGAACACTAGAGCAAATGCTCGCTCGCCGTGACGTTGTTTTCACTGAAACAATGAGTGAGCGAGCATTCGTTCGCCGAGTCCAACCGATCATCACTGAAAAAACATGTTCGTTCGCTCAAGTGTTTTCATTTACCGCGCGAAAAAGCGCTTGCTCGCTCAGAATTGTTCAGAACGCTAAGTGAACGCAACATTTGACAATGCTGGTTTTCTTAAAACTTGCTTCAGGTTTTTTCAACCGAAATATGAAGGAGACTGTGAAAGTCGAATGTTGTTATTAGTTATGCTTAGGTGTACTTACCTAACATTGTACATTATTCATAGTACGAACTTTTATTCGCTTCTGTGGGAAGTCTGTATTTGACTATATCGTGCAGTGCTCGATATGGGATATAAAGTTCATTTCCGATACCGAGGCAGTTTTGAAACTCGCTCGTACTTGCCATGAAAGTTGTTATAGCGTTGAGCTTCTGTTTACGCTTTGGCTGCCAAATCGAAATTTTGCTCAATAATTGCATCAACTTTCGCCTCTTGTTTGCTTGGACTTGCAGTTTAAGTAGGTATATTGATGTGATTTTCATTACTTGTTTCTGTAAGAGTGCAACGATTTTAAGCTGCTTTTCTGTTCTATTTCTGTGGCATTATATTTGCGGCTAGTCAAAACTCTTAAGTCCTAGGGTGAACCCACCCAAGTTAACAATTTACATTACTTTCTCTATAATAGTGTCTACAGAACTCTGCACTATCCAATTTTTTGGAACAAAATGCTAGCAAAGACTCTTGAAACTCTAGAATAACCCATATAAATGACAAAAGCTTCATAATTATGAATAGATTTTCTGTTTCCGAAGTTGTGCCTGCTACGACAAATACGATCACGCGTGACAGATTAGTTCGCGGACTGTTGATGATGGAGTCGCCTCGTCTTTGTGTAACAGAAGACACAAGTGTGTCTGCGTGTCTGCCTGTGTGTCGGTACCGGACTACATGTAGATTGCCGTTTGCGAGGGCGCCTTCGCTGGCGGTCAATTGAGTAATGTTTGAACAATATGTAGGTTCTGCGCCAGTAATGTTGTACTTAGTTTTAATTCTAAGATGGCGTCTATGTATTATTTACTTTGTTTCGAAACATCCTAGAGGCACACATAATGGCCAGTCTAAAATATGCAGATCAAGAAACAGATAATTGTTTCGGTCCAATTCCTTATCATAGATCTGTCTTGACTAATTGATATGGTCGTTAGTGCGAATTCCTTAAAGTTGGTAATGAGTTTGAGATATGTCATGAGATAAGCTAATAAGTTCCATCAAAAGAGAGGGGTCGAACTGAAGACTGAATCAAAGGAGAAAAAAATGTGGGCACTTCTGTTATTAATGTTCAAGTTACGCGACGACCTGTATAATTTCATATCGAAAATAATAATCATGAAGAAAAATAGCACGAGCTTCGAAACAGACACGTACTTATTATTTATTACAGTTGGTAGAACTCAGTTTTCTCTGATGATCGTAATTTATCACAATCTGATGCAAGGATGAAAAGATCACGTTTAGTCCGATGATTACGGCTGTGTACAGCTAAGAATAATTTGCAATCGTTAACAATAATACGAGTTGCTGACTTCGAATAATTATTATAAATTAAACTCAATTTCACGCCCTCCATGGCTGTTTATGCGCAATACTTAAGTACATTTTGCAAAATTCTGACTGCATTGCTACCATTGGTCTTATTTACAGATAAATATACCCATAAATATCCACAACGAGGATTTAAGAAGTAAAACGGTCCTAATGACCAAAATACATAATATATAATCTTCAGCGTCTATGTAAATGTAAATAATGCACAATTTTAATACCAAGCTCATGCATATTTACAAATATCAAAAATACATTCTTATCCTTCTCGATCGAAGTTCTTATCTAAAGATCTTATTAGAAGACTAAAGGCCAGTGCAAATCGGTGGAAGGCAGGGCAGAGTATTTTAAATTTACCAATGCAAATTCGTACGTATCTAATGGTAACAAGATCTATGTAGGTCGATTCCAAAGTTCAGAGACCGACCACGGAGCATCAAAGGGGATTTCTCTCTGCGGTATTGAAGAGCGTGCTGGAGGATACCGGCGGGATGCGAAGGCGCTAGCATACGATCACGGGGGAGATGCAGTGCACGCGGGGGTGCACTCCGCATATCTCCCGTGGCATATCGCGGGATGCCGCGAGATGGTCCTGTCCAAATCCTCTTCGATGCCGTCCCCCGCCGTTCGCCGGTGTGGGTTGGCCTTAAAGGAAAACATGATAAGAATCGTATCTATTAGGAATACCAGTAGGTAGGTTATATTTATATACTCGTTATGTTTTCTAGAGAGCGAAGATATTCCTGAAGGAGGAGCAACATTGCCGGTATGTAATCCTCAGTAATTTATTCGAGACATCGCCCGGCAATTATGCTGTAATATTTAGTAGTGTGCTTTAGGGTTCCGCGGGATCAAAGAAGGAATTATAAAATATTGCTCATAATTATTTATTCCTCTTTGTAAGAATCTTTAATTTATTTCCATGCGCCTTTAATTTTACGTAGCGCCTCGTAGCTGTGTTCGTAGCTAAATCAGGTTAGGAATCATGTTTTGTGAAAAAGGAAATCCAAAAAAATCACTAGAATTCTAAGTAGATCTATCTAGTTCAGATCATCGAATTAAAAAAACAGTTGTTCAAGGCACAAATTCAAATTAAAGCGTGCTACGCTCTTAAATAGATCTTAACTAATCCTGCTACGCGCATAATGTTCGCACGATCGATTCACGCTTGTCCATTTTTTGTGCATAAAGTACGTCTCGCACTGCCGCGGTTGACCGACGTCGGTCGTTGATTGTTTTTCTCTATTTACCCATCGATGGTAACAACCGCACAGAACCAGACTGAGCACCTGCCGAGTGCCCTGGGAATAATTTTACGCTTAATGAGTAGTCGATGAACGCAGCCAATTGCTACCGCTGGGGTGTAATTGGCCCTCTTCATTGTTGTATTACGATTATATTAAGCGTGTTTTACCCTTTATCTTAAACACACGCGTGCAATCCGGTTCATGACCAATGATTTTGTATCATTATATTTTGTTTTGTTGTGCAAATAACACGGGAGAGCGTTGATAGTCTAGCTTGGTCGTTGTGCTCCGAGCGCGTTGCGAGATCACTCACCTTTTACCTAGTTACCTACCTACTCGCATTTCACGTATTGTGGTGTGCAAGCGCAGGCTCGAGAGCGGAACTTCCGATATCCATGTCTTTCAACAACGCGATTCTTGGCATAATGGATTAGAAATGAAATCGTGCACGCGCCCTTTTACTTTATGGAGAATATTTGTTTTATTTATACGAGTAAGCACCTCACTATCGTCAAAAATGTGATGAAACTTTTGTAAGGTACGTTAGACTCAGAAAAGTCAAATACACTGTGAACATTACAAGCAAAGAGGAGTATCGTAGTAAGCATGGAGAGTTAAGGCGACGATAACCGACTTTTAATGATTTTATACTGAAGATCACGTCTAAACGAGTAGTGCTAATTATTTGAAAAATATACATGTTAAATTAGAGCATTTTATCAATAATTTAATATGTGAATATTTTAGATTATGTTTATATTACATAGTGTAATTAATTTGTAAAGTTATGTCTAACGCGGAAAAAAAAACTGAGAATGGCGCAAAATCTACCAAGCGTATTTTTCTGAAACCTTCACCAATTTAAAGATAATTTAATTATTGATCTTTTAGTATACGCGTTGTGTTAAAATACCTTTTGGTTTATGTATAATAAATTAATAATGCGTCAAATTGGGGACAGAGCTCCTTGATGGGCGAGTCCTATTACTGGCTGAACATACGACGCGTTGCGTGAGCTCAGTACAGAACACGCAAGCTAACCACTCAAGGTCACTGGCATATATCTCCGTCTTAAGTATGAAGTTAAAAATGTCATGAAACTTTTGTAAGGTACGTTAGACTCAGAAAAGTCAAATACACTGTGAAAATTACAAGCAAAGAGGAGTATCGTAGTAAGCAGGCTTGAGCAAAGATGATAATAACGACTAATAATTAGTATATCAACATCAAGCACGCATGACACGCAAAGCCTCCACTCAGAGTCAATGCCTCATTGCATCGTAGCTCGGTACTCGTAGACATAATGCCTACTCGGCGGTGAAATTATTTTCAAGCGTGTAGGCAGTTACTCTCTTGTTAATTTATGTATAATGTGCTCTACTGTTTGTATGATGGTGATATTTTATTGTGTTGTGTAGAGGGAGCGTTGACAGCGGGAAAATTAAATTTTACTGAAAAAGTGCCGTACTTAGTAATAATTGTAATGGCAAATTTTCGAAATAGGTAAGGTAGAGACTCAATAAACAAATCCGTTTATTTAAAACTCCAACAAGTCCGTCCCTAACCAAGATTTATACGATCGTGTCGGCTCCACAAACGAAGCCCTCAGTCTCAATCGCGCGTCAAGTTTACATTCATCGCTCCGAGTCAGCATTGCCCTTAAGAAGTGAAAGTATGCGACCGCTACGGGCGCAGGCGATACTGTCTCTCGGTCATTAACGTCCTCACGCTTCATCTAATGAGGATCGCGACACTTCGCTAAGAAACCCCCATTGTTGCACTTTGCCACACTTGAGCATTTAATTACGTGCCCCGATGACCTCTGGCAACGCTGATGCTATTGTGATACTTTCGTCACAGCTTTAGTGCCTTTAAAGCACTTCACGCGAGTGACCGTTAGGTCTCGCCATTTGAATTGTTTGTTGAACCAGCAATTGAGTTTACTTCGGTCCTTTGTTACGGAATTATATTTAATTATGTTCTTCTTGTAATTTAAGGAATATTTCTCACAGATAACTCGTCCCTGTTTGTTATTCTGCATAAGATTTTCCTTTGCTGTTTACAAGCGTGTCGCATGACGTTAAATCAAAGCTCAAAGCACTAACTAGCTTTCTTATAACACTATGATGACACCTTTATAATATCTCAGTAAAAAGTCGCCATCTTTATTCATAACTACCGCGCATGTTCACGAATACTTAGCTTTACGGACGTCTGACACTTCCCTCGTAAAAATTCTATTTTCAGGCTAGTGCTGATCGACAATGCATGCATGCACATGACGAATGCCAAATAATATTTATGTATGCTTGAGCGCAGATCGTGTGCTGAACATTGAGTTATTATTTTACTCAATTTCCTGGTTGATATGTTTATGCTTCCGGTGTTTTGGTGTTCTACAATAGCCAAGAAAATTACATAAGTCTTTCAAATACAAAATGATTTTGTTCAGGAACTGTCTATAGGTACGTGTATGCGTTTGGTATTTACAGAAAGAGGTGTTCTTTTAGCAGCATCTTCACAATATTAAGTATGATGACGAATTAGGTTCACTAATGTTTCACCAAAACACCGTTCACAATTTTTTTGCTTAAAATCAACGTTTCATAAACCTATTATTTATTTTACAAACACCTTATTCTACACTAATTTACTTTACAAACATTTATTTGAAATGCAAATGCTTCTCTTTACACATTTTTCGCATGATATTTTATCATTTAAGTATACATTTTTCATTTCATATTTAGATTATTTTGGAAAAACCATGTCTTTAGTAAATATTATTTTATAATAAACTTTCAAATAGGTGATCATGAAAGAAATAAATAAAGCAAATATTTTATTTGGGACATGGACAAGAAATACAAAAATCGCATTTAAAACTAACAAACAAAAAAAAAACAATCAAGACTTGTGCGATGCCAAAAAGGTTCAATTCTCTCAAAGCATAATGCTGAGATATTTAAAAACATACAGTATTGTTTTGCATAATTTTATTGAACACCTACCTAAAACTATTACTGCACTGACATTCGAAGTAGATGTGAATCATTCTTTTATAAACGCGTACAGTATTTTATACAGGTAACACAAGTGTGTCAAATAATTTACAGGTAAGTACCTACTGAAGTTCTTTAAACCTACAAAATAGTTTTGTGCTGAACTGGGCCTTTTTGACGCAGCCGTGAGGCACACTTTAAGGCTTCTACATACCGGGGCGACTTGTCGCGCGACGCGACGCGACACAAAGGCACCGCTCGTCCCGCGACACGCGGGGCCTTTGTACCGTGTCGTGTCGCGCGACAAGTCGCGCTGGTATGTAGAAGCCTTTACTGCTAATTTCTTACATCGCATTTTACACTCTTTACTTGTTTGATTTTTTATTGTATTTTCTATTATCTGCTGTATATTATATTGTGTGCCTTTTAGTCTGTGCTAAATAAATGTATTTTCTTTCTTTCATTTTTTCTCTATAGGGCGCATTAAATAAGCTAGCGAAACTCCACAGACGTGATGGGTACCTACTACCTATCGATATGTCACCCCCCCCCTGCCAGCAAAATGGTTGTTTTTGAATATGTGAAAAAAATCATGGCAGTAGTACATTTATAACGAAATTAAAAGGAAAACTATCATAGTGAAGTAGGTTTTACAAGTCAACAAGTAATAGTCGACCAACTTACATTTGTAGTTGGAGAATTGACCGTGACGTATATCGATTTAAGGGAGAACATGTTTTTCAACTACAATGATAAGTTTGTTTTTGAGATAAATTCATCACAACTACGGAAACCTTCATTGTGCGTGGTCCGACACGCATTTGGCCGGTTTTTTATTCCAAACGTTGTTTGTGAGAACAGGAATTAATAATGTATTGTTTGTCAAATAACAAAAAAAGTATTTCGGGTAATTATTTTCTTAATTGAATTATTTGGCAATCTTTTGTTTCTTGTTGTATAAGGATGAAATAACAAATCATGTTTTTGCCAATCTTAACATGATATGTGAAGTAAATTAACTGTCGGTGAAATGACAGGATAACGTTGAAGTAATTTGGAACTACCTACTTATTTAACCTTTTAACTTTAGGTAACTAAATTGCAGAGTGCAGAGCAATACATGATTATTAAAACAGGTGAGAACACCTGTTTTAATAACTCGTAAATAGTTGTATGCTTTGAGTCTTTCTAGACTCAACACAACAACTATTTATGAGTTAATAATCACACTTTTACAACGCATAGGGATATTTTTAAGTATTTTCGTAACATTTTTTGTTCTTACATCGCGTGCTTCGCTCTTCACCAGCTGAATACCGTTGTTTTATTAATTATTAACTGTAACTCGAGTAGTTGAGAGGTCAACGACTTGAGCTTGTGTACCTAGCCATTATATCTTTATGTGTAACCAATTGATTCAGCAAAGCTTCCATTACTAACATACTTGGCTATAATAAGAGATTATGTGTTATTTTATTAGCATAAACACTCTACACGTATTTAATTATAAATGAAACGTTCAAGTCGTTGTCGGTACAGCACTATACGATTTTAATAGATTTAAGGCTTCTACATACCGGGGCGACTTGTCGCGCGACGCGACACGACACAAAGGCACCGCTCGTCCCGCGACACGCGGGGCCTTTGTGCCGTGTCGCGTCGCGCGACAAGTCGCGCTGGTATGTAGAAGCCTTTATGCAATGGAATAATTGACATGAACCGCCAATATTTTGTGTATATATTATATATGTATATATACCTATTGTGTGCATATATCCACCCACCATTATAAACTATTATAAGTTATAACCATCGAAGTTTTATCGTTGGAACGTGTACACTAATTGCCAATAGTGTACGACTGAACTAACAGTTATACATTTGAGATAGGTAATTAAAATGTAAAAATTGCCTTCGAATCGCTGTAGGCAGTAGGCGTCATTCACAAACTTTAAATAAGGCTCATTGTCGCCTACATTGGGCTTTCGAATTGAACTACTAAGAACTGTGACTGGCTCACTGACCTACGGTTACGAAGACTGGTATTAAATATAGCGTAGCGTCTATACAAAATTATTTTTAGTATATGCGAAACCCGAAACACGTGTCTAGTATTTTTATGTAAAGAATCTAAGTACGTACAAAATTTCAAAACTGTATCATTAAATAGAACAAAGTTATAAGGTTGTTATGTTACCGGGTTATCCGTACAAAAACATGCTAACCCCGCCCCCGCGCCTCCAGGGTCGTCTTGCGCTCATTGATTAAAATTTGGCAGTAACCTAACCTAACCGTACGGCGATTGTATTGTAAGTAATTAAATGGTGATAACATTTTCCATCACACTTAAATATTTTTTGGGACAAAATAATCATGGTGTAAAAATTATTTAAATCGATTCAGTTCCTTATTCTGAACAAACTATGTTCAGATTTCGCATATACTTACTAAAACTAATGTTGTATAGATTTGTACCCGTAGCTGTCTATGGAAAATCCTTACCTTATAATATATGTTAAATCTCCATGCAAATCTATGTGTAAATCACAGCATAACAAAAACAAAAGACTGATTTATTCATAGAGCAATTACTTTAGGATATATTTCTTTCAAGTGAAAACTTTTTACCCAATCGACTATTGAGTGCAATAGTGCGTGAATAACAAAAGCCAACAGAAAATATTTATGTTACTACGCATTAGTACATGCGTAGGGCGATTGTTTAGAAAAGGGGAAAGTATGTACAGACACCAGTTTGTTTTGACAGACGGATTTTTTTTTTAGTAAATGTAAGTACTGAATTTGACGCATAGCTGACAGCTGTCATAATATCTTCACAACCAGCTCCATCGCGGTATGCCATGCTAAACTGGATGGCAGACGATCAGTATGTTGCATTTAAGTAGGTTATAAAAATAAATGTATGCAATGCGAGATTTATATCCATGCCGAGTTGGGAATGAAAGGGAATATAGATTGTATCAGCTGTTTATAATGCCAGCTGTGGGAAAACGGGTTACAGTTGTTGTAAATGATGGCCCGCGATCTATAACTTGAGTACTTGTGTCGATTTATTATTATTGCGGTTAAAATAATGAAATTATCATTACAATTTAGTACCTAGTATCATAAAATGTACTTACAAAAATACAGTAGGTATATAGGTATGTATTCTTGTTTATAGAGTGGCGATTACGTGGGGAGCGAGAGATTTTCCAGGAATAATTTCGAAGACAGACTGCTACTTACAATATTTCTAACAAAAAGCCATAATAATGACCCACCGAAGAAATAAAGCAAATCACAAATTTTGTTATATTATTTTATGCATTTAGGCTGCAGCAGGGTTGGCATGATTTGTTGACTTGTTGACAAGTTGTTTTAAAACTCGTGTTTATAACAGTTTGAATTAAAACCGTGTTTTTTGTTACGTGTTTTAAAACACAGAATAAAACGAGTTTTATACGATGTATAAAACATTAAGAAAAAAACAAGCTTAAAAATTACTTTTTATTGCGAATGACTGAGAATAAATGAGTATTTAGGATTTAGGACTCTAAATAGCTTGACATAAACCAGTTGAGTCTATGATGTGTTATATTTTTGTACATTTGAATTAGGAATTGTAAGGAACATATTTGGCATTGTAATTAAAAAATATGATTTTTATGACAAGTAATTTATTCAATCAAAGAACCATTAATTAACAAAAAATATTTGGTGCATTTATATAGAACAAGATATCACATATTTTTAAAACATGCATTATAATATTTAAATCAACCAAAGTTAAAATGATTACAATTTTAATTAATAAAAAAGTAGTTATTATAAAATCAAAATTGTGTGTCAGACTGTCAATTTTTCTTTTTCTTTTAGTATTTAAAAACTGTGACAAGGTTTGCAGCTTTCTCGGTACCCAGTTTATTTCGTACTTACGTCAGAATGAATAAATCCAAATGTCGAAAACGGTCTTTCAATTAAAAAGAAAAAAAAAATTGCCTAAACTAAAAAGCAAATAACAAAAACAAAAAAAAACACATGTTTAAAACGATTTGAATTGTACCTATGTTTTTTATAATTAAAAAAAACACTTTTTTTTCCAACCTTGGGCTGCAGTGTCTAGGAAAATGTGGAAAAAAGAAATATTATCATTAGGTATATAATCTATGTTGAAAACTTGTTGAAAAGTTGTTTATTGCGGCCCAATGCATCTGCCATACACTACAACGAAACGAATAAATTCCTTTTTTTTAAGTCGTTCATTAAATTTTGGCTGAAAGATTTATTTCCCGGTTGACCTGCAAATAAAAGAGAACATGAATAGTGGCTGTTGTTTGTATTGTCACCGGTGGGAAATGGATCACCCACTAGCTGCTGTAGAGCCAAGAGATCGATGGGGGAGACCTGTTACTAGAGCGCTATCTTTTGCAATCTATTTGTACTCCACTTATTTTTGTTGGACACGAAATTTTTTGTTTTAGCAAAATTATTTACGGTTTAAGAGATACTTACACTGCTTTCAATCAACTCAGCCTATAGCAGTTCACTGCTGGACATAGGCATGTCCCAGCCACCTTTTTAAGGTCGTTGGTCCATCTAGCTGGAGGGCGTCCCACACTACGCTTGCCAATACGCGGTCTCCACTCCAGGACTCGTCTGCTCCACCGGCCATCGGTCCTTTTACAATCATGGCCAGCACACTGCTTTCAAAAAACACCTTTTTGACCGTTTTCAAGCAATCTCCGCCTTAAAGCATGGCATTGTTTTGATTAAAAATTAAAACTTAACCGCTTTTAGACACAGGGGAACTATGTTAGTGCGTGTCAGACCTAGGACTACTAAGTTTCAGCGCTCTTTATACATTAAACTAGCAGCAATTAGTTCTCCTTTTAGGTAGGTAAATCTCGGGGTAATTTTCGATAAAGTAACCTGAAGGTGTTCCGTACTCCGAACGTCCCCATAGTAATAAAGCCTTGTCTCATATCTGTAGATGTCCACTCTCGAACGTTGCCTTATCAATCTTCAAACTATAGCATCTTTTAGTAAATTAGTAGTTGAGACCATGATACTGAACTTGTTGGGCATTAACGTAGGCTGCTGACTGTAAGGTTATATTGTTTTTTTAAATACCCTCGAAAAGACCAGTGGAGTAATTGCGTAACATTAATTGCGTTATTAACGTTGTTGAGTAGACTTTTTCGACCATATAAAGCAATGGATTAGATAGTGTGTTACGTAATTAGGGTGCAGGGATGACTTTTTCTTTAACTGGACTCGCACGGCCAAATAAAGGGGTAACCCGTAACTCTTATTGGTCATTCCCACCATTGTTCATGACGTCATCGTCACCTACTTCCTAAACAGCAAAGTTCAAATTCTAATCAAGCTTTCTCTACACTCCCGATAGTTTAAATCTAAATCAAACGTCCACATTACAACATCGGTAAACAATAGTGTTCATTCTATTGTCACAGAGTGCGTGGGATTGACTAATGAAGCATGTTGGCTTGCCATAAGCTCGGGCTACGCGGCAATTTTTGTCATGTAAGTACATCTAGCTAGGTTAGGCGTATGTCGTGAATTATGGTATGACGAACGCGGTTATCAAATTGAGGTTAGATTGATTTTATTGATTGAATATCGATGTTGTTTGTTTGTAGTGAGAGCAAAGCGGTATTAGGATAAGTATGTTATTTTTAAATGTCGCAGCATCATACTGAGATAGGACCCTTTCGCCCTCGTACAGGACTTTCCTGTTTATTTTAATTTTACTTTGTTTTTTTTTTTGGTTTTGTTTTTTATGTTTCTGAGTGTGTTTTATTTTAATTTGTGATCTCTCGTGCGAGTCCCAATAAATACTTTTTCTTTCTTTTTTTCTTTATGAATAAAGGAGAAATGAAAAATTAATTTGTTTTTAGTGGGACTGTATGAACTTATTTTCAGCGTAAATAAGTATTAATTTCGGTATTATGTATAAGTGAAATGTCTAGATTGCTTTAAAACTTAGTCCCTTATGCAAGTATGTATTAGACATATTCTGAAACCATTCTAGATCAAAATGGGTGTTGAACGTAATCTACGTCATTTTGATCCGGAATTTGTTTAAAATTATATCGGAACCGGGAAAATGCACCCGTAGTACCTAGTAGCAACTACCCACAAACTATAACCTCTGATTCACGAAATACGGGGAAGTCACGGGCTTGATATACAGGGTCAAATTAAATTAGCTAGCGAAACTCAGCAGGCGTGATGAGTAGATATCGATATCTAAGAAAAAATTTAAATTAAAGTTTTAATGATTTTTTTTTGGGTCAACGACTCCTGTTAGTGTTTTTACTGGAAGTATGAGTTGAGAAAATCAGTTTATTTTAATTTTATCGTGTATAGTTATCGATACTTAACACTTTTGTGAAGTATTCACAAAAAATGTGTTTTTTTTTAACTGATATTTAAAGTAACTACAGTAGTAGTTGACCCAAAAAAAAACGCATCATTTTTTTTTTTTAATTATGTTTAGATATCGATACCCACCAAGTCTGCGGAGTTTCGCTAGCTAATTTAATTTGACCCTGTATATATGTATAGTCAACCAAAGGTCTTTTTAAAGTACTCGTTGCAAAGGAAATCTAAAAAGAAAAGAAAGAGACATTTTGCTAAGTTAAAACTATTGAAACAGACGCAATCTCGTAGTTTCGGTACACCTAGGACCTACATTTTAAATGAACTCTGAAACTTTCGAACTCGTAGGTATCTTCTTGAATAATGTCTTGAAGTTAGATACAAAACGCTATTGCGCTTTGTATCTACTAACTTCACGACAATGAGATTTTAATAGCATTTCTGGGTATGGAAATAAGTTAGAAACAAATCCTATAGTCCGAGATAAGAAGGAACAGTCCTTGCATTTATTTCAGGTTATAAACGCTTTTCCGCCATTTTTGTTCTATTGTTCACTCAATTAACTTTTTTTTACAAGAACAAATCTTAGAGTTTAGCGATAACAACCACTCTTGGTAGACTGAATTGGTCATGGCATGTTCTCCTTGTATATTACGTACAGTCCCGGCGGTTGAGAGAATGCGTTCCTGACACCTGTCAGTTGGACAATTTCTAGTTATAATATGGATATAATTCGCAAAACACATATTCGTTATTAACTCTTGATAGACAGAATTGGTCATGGCATGTTGTAGCTACCTACCTACCTTGTATAATTACGTACAGTCCGGCCGATGAGAGAATGCGTTCCTGACACTTGTCAGTTGGACAATTTCTAGTTGTAATAAGGATCAAATTCGAAAAACACATTCGTTAGTATGAAAATAATTATATTTTGACATTTAAAATAACTAAATTTGACATGTAAAATAATTTTATATTTAATGCCAATACATAATTATTGTATGCCTATTAGACAGGACATACTGGAACTTTAATTTAAGACCTGTAACAAACAATAAAGTTAAAACAATAAAGATATTTAGTAATTTTTATTTTTGAACAATAGTGTCAAAAACGCATTCTCTCGTGGGCTGGACTGTAGGTGTTGATGTTAATGTAGGAATCACTGAAAACTTACACTTATTTCAAACTGGCTGTTGACCGCGACTTTGTACGCGTGTAAGTATTTGTGTTTAATATTTTTTATCCAGGATGAAACGTAGCTTATGTCCTCCAGGTTCCAGGCTACCTATCTGTCAAATTTCACAACGATCGGTTCTTTATTTATTTATTTATCAGGAACAATTTATATATCTATCATAATTAATAATTTTAACATAAATTCTAGAAGTGAACATGCAGAAATAATAATTAACAATAAAAAAAAATATTACAAAAATCAATATCTATAATATTAAATAGCATTTTTTATTTTTAATATAAAAATGGAATATTAATATTAAATTACAGTTTGTCCATTCGTCGTTGTTGTTCTGTAGTTTAGGCATGAAAAGGTGACAGCCAGACAAACGGAGTTACCTACTTTTGTATTTAAAACATTGTATAACATGAGTTTATGTATGATGTCTTTTCTAGGCAAAGTAATACATCTGTGTGTAACAGGAAATGAAGTTTTCTACTCGTTTGCGGCTCAAAAGGAAAAGTTCTGCATCTGACATTCTAAGGAATGGTTATTCATGTATGAATCCTTACTTAATATTATAAATGCGAATGTGTTTGTTTGTTTGTTACGCTTTCACGGCTAAACGGCTGAACTGATTTTGATGAAATTTTGTACGGGGATACTTTGAACCCTGGAGAAGGACATATGCTACTTTTTATCGACATACCACGCAGCCGCAGCCGCGAGCGGAACCTAGTCACATATAAATATGAATAACTTAGTAGGTGGAACTATGGATTTTCCCCTACTGGATGTGTTTTTAGAATGACGTAGGTAGGAAGGAATGCGTAGGAAGGTTTCTTTTTCAGTAGTCGAGCATTCCAATGCAAATAGAATAAACCTTTTGTTCAAAGGAGACAATAATAATTTAAAGAGCTTCACAGTGCCACGGCAGCCCACTTCATGTATCCAATGACTACTAATCATTCATAAAATTAAAAAAAAGAAAGCTTTATTATCATTTTTTTAAATATTATTCATTATGATGCATGATGTAGTTTAAACATCCTGTTATTAGCGAGGTGCGAGCCATGCGCTCCATTCCGCGCCGCCCTTGGTACGCAGGGCTCGCACCGCGCTCGTAACTGGGTGTTTCAAACTACGTCATGCGTCATAATGAATAAAATATATATTTTTTTATTATTAAAACGTTAATATTTTTTTTTTTTTTACTTTTATTAATTTTTTATTTACTTTTATTAATGTCCTAGAACCAAAAATTCGAAGACATGTTAAATCTAGCAACCCGCACTAGGCACGCAAAAATTTTACTGACCACATACGAGAGATAAAGAAGATTGAAGAATATTAAATGTTTAATTTACTTTATTAACGAACTATAGCTTCTGCCTGCGACTCCCTCCGCTTGTTTTAACATAAAACATATCCTATGGCACTCAGCAATAGCGTAGCTTTCTATCAAAGAAATTATTTTTGAAATCAGAAGTTCCGAACGTTACCCCCACATACAAACTCACAAATTCGACCTCCTTTATACTTAATATTAGTACCTAATCTACGAATATATCTATAAAAATCAATGCCACTTTTCGTTGTAATTTTATAACTCAAGAACGGGCTCACCTATAAAAAAAAAGGTTTAGGCTTTGTTCGGACTATTTAGTACATGGTTTATGTGAAGTTTTTTTTTTTTTTTTTTTTCGTAGGTAGGGAAGGTATTCTTTTACTCATAGAAAGCCACGTTATTTGTGAGTGTCATAGAGTAAAAATGTTTACCGCCCAACGGAGTGGGTACGGGTCAGCTAGTTACCTATAGATATAGATGGTAACCTATTGATTAGTTAGTCATGACTTCATGAGTCCTAGTAAAGGCCTATCAACCTAAGTACCGATATCTTAACAAATTATGAGCACGTATTAAACTTTACGACTCGTTCGGGGAGCGACAGGTTATGATCAAATAATGCGCGTGCGCACGCCGTTCTAAAGGTTGCAGTTAATCATAATCGTAATGAAGCGTGCTTACTAGAGAACTAGAGAGGTAGGTGGGAACTGGTTTTATTGGAAACGATGTCGTAGGTCGTTTTGTTGAAGGCGGGTTAAGCCGGAAGTTCCGGTCGTTTGTGGTTTTTCGAAGTCTGTTATGTTTGTAGATTTGTGCTTGGGTTTGTGAATCGTGCACTATTGGACCAAGCAGTGTGATGATTAGAATCATCGGCAGCATTAAGTTACAGGATCATCGAAGACTCAATCAAATCATTTTTAATTCATCATTTTCAGGCGAAAGACGTCCACTGCTGGACAAGGGGCCATAGTCGCCACGCTTAGCAGGCGGGTTGGCGATCGCAGTATAATGTTAAAATGCATAGAGAATGCTGCTGCCCATTCTCTAGTAAGTCCCTTAGTCGCCTTTTAGGACACCCACGGGAAGAAATGGGATGGTGCTATTCTTTACGTCCGGCACCAAACGGACAATCAAATCACAATATTTTATTTACCATTTAATCTCGAATACACCGCTTTTCTATCTTATACCCCAGCGTGGTTAAACCAGACTCGATTACTCGAATGAACCCAAAGATTCACACTAGCCCCTGGAGCCTCATGTTTCATGGGACTACAGAAACCATTGCATATCAAAGAGTAGACCGGGGAGGCCTTGGGATATGGAAGGATTATTAGAGCCTACCGGATCGGACGGGAGCAAGCATTGGAATAGTGGAGAGACGGGTCTCTAGTAGTCTAAATGCCTGCTTTCTCGGCGCTTTTTTATGTCACTGCTCTGCTGTGTAAAGGCTTCTACATACCGGGGCGACTTGTTGCGCGACGCGACGCGACACAAAGGCACCGGTCGTCCCGCGACACGCGGGGCGTTTGTGCCGTGTCGCGTCGCGCGACAAGTCGCGCTGGTATGTTGAAGCCTTTACACCCACCACGTTGCTGTTGCCAATGTCTTCATCCGAGGTCTCGATACTATCCATTTCTTTCGTTATTTGGTGTAGTAATAAGTTGCAGTTAGTACTTATATAAAAATGTGTAGGTAACTGAATTAATGCATTATTAAGAAAGTAGTTTGTTCAGAATCGTTTACTGAATCGATTTCTGTCATTTTTAATGTACAGACGCCAGCACATCAAGGTACTAACTCTTACTTAACAATCTATCAAATTTATTTAATAGATTTTCATCGTTATCCCTGCAACAGAAGGTTCAAGGTTGGTTGGGAAAAATTGTGTTTCGGGTAGCTTGACCTGCTGGCGTCTGTACCTATGTAATTTTTTATCCCAAAAATAATTGAAACTATGTAAATTACAGTCACACTTTCACTGTACACTCAAAACAAACTAGAATCGATGAAGTACTGACTGACTGTGTGCCTGCGTATTTGTAATGATACTATAATTTTTCCTAACAATCAGTAGGTATAACTAATTTAATAAATAAACACAATGTTCTATACATAATAATAAATATTCAGTGTATGTATTATGATTATAACATAATATTCTAATTGGGGTGTTTGGTGGTATGTGTTAATAAGCTTAATTAGAATTAGAAGATCAACCATGATTATTTTTTTTTAATTAATTTGTTTAATTTTTAATATTATAAATTACTATATTTTAAATAAAAAAAATCAAATAAAAATAGTAATAATTTAACTTAATTAATTATTTTTTTTATAAAATAAAATAAAATCCGGGACATGTTGTATATTCCCATGCCGATTTCGGCTATAATGACAATTTCTGTTATGACGACTATGGGTTACAAACGTGTGCTCTTATGTGGCTAATAAAGCCTGTCTATCTTAATGTAGGTACGACATTCTATCTTAAAACGATTTCACATCGTAGTGTTAACTTAAACAAAAAAAAAGCCATCATTGTTATCAATATCACCACGACTATATTATTTTTCACAACAAATCGAGAAAAAAAAGTCTCTTGACCTTAATCGAGGTCTGCATAATGCACACGTTAAAGTTTCCATGTCTATGGACTTGATATTGAAGCTAGAACAATAACCTCCCACGGAAGTAGTGACTCGCGAATCGTAGGCGGTTGATGGACTTGAATCGTTGTACCACGCGTTCATTCATAACAAAGATCTAAAGAGGACTAGATTAGTAGGAATGCTAAGTAATACAAGTTTTATTTAATGACGTTTTGTTCGAATAAATAACGTCGTAGCAGTTTTATGTAGGTACCCATTCTGTTTTAGTTTTTAAACTGACTCGAAGAGAAAAATAAACTGAAAATTTTCCATATGACAACCTAGCAAGAGTGATATTTTAGTAGGTATTGTACACTAAGGATCACTACATGTTATAAAACAAAGTCCTCCGCCGCGTCTGTCTGTCTGTCTCAACGCGATAAACTCCTAAACTAGGTACTGAACAGATTTTCATACGGTTTTCACGAATGGGTGCAGTGATTCATGAGGAAGGTTTAGGTGTATAATTCATTTTTTAATTTATTCATTCAAGTTTTTGTGTAAATTTGCTGAAATATGACGATGTATAAAACCCCAAGTAGGATGAACATCAATTACATTTTAATCTCACCCACATGCTAGACACAGCAGGCTGATACGACACGCCAGAAAAAAAAAATTGTCATATTATGCTCTGCTACGCGTGCGAAACCGGAGAGAGTTGCTAAAGTTTTTAAAAAGAGCTGTTCTACGTGAAAATAATCTTGTATGTTTCATTTCTGCACATAAACTTAATATAAATCAAATCATACTCAATACCTACTCAATTTATTGCATTCCATATGTATTACATTAGATGGTATAACAAAGTAAAATATCAATATGGACCCTGTCGGGCACAGCAAGATTAGGAGAGAGGAAGAGGGCTAAGTAGCAATTCAAGCAATTTAATATTATTATACATTATTAGATGTGTTTATTTGGGTGTATAATTATGTATATTATTTATTAGGTTTGTGTATAATATAGGTTTAGTATATTAGTTATTTTTATTTTATGTATTGCATAAGAATAATGTAGGTAAATATTATGAAATTCTTCGAAGTATTTTCATTATTATTAAGACAAATTGAAAAAAAAAAAAAAAAAAAAATCATCAAATTATCTTGCGTTATCTTAGCTAAGAATTAACCAAGAAGAAAATAAAAGAGGAGAGTGCACCTATGTCGCATGGGTAAAGAATAACTTCTTTAGAAAAGTTCATTCCAGAAAAGATTGAACTCGTAGTTATCAACAAGTAAAGATGTGACATTCTATTATCCCGGGGACGGCTCTCGAAGTTGTTTTAAAATTGAGAATGTTCTTTCTGTTCAACTCTTTCCCATTCGACGGAAACAGCTGCCTGTAGCGACTAGCGCAGTTCTAAATGATATAAAAATACACGTATTTTTATAATGGTACGAAATATTATGGTGAAGAATTCTTTTCAACTGTTATAATGAGGCTCTCTGAGCTGTAAGTCAAAATGAAACATACATCAGGGTCTAGCACCCTGATGTATGTTTCATTTTGACTTGATAATATTGACTAACGCCACAAAAAAAAATGCAAACGAAAGTACGAGAGACGTCAGCAATGTTGCTGAACAGGCTAAACCTCAATATTATTTAGTGTTATGCAAATTCAGAAATAGCAACCATAAGTTATGTGTGTGTACATATTTATTGTAAGAACATAATGCAAACTCAAGAAACTTTGTTGAGTGTCGGAATAAATTACAATAAATATTTGAGTTGACAATGAAACTGAACCGAGAGGCAGTTAACATTGCTATGGGAAACAGTATAGTACCTAGGAAACCATATATCAACCGCCATCGTAAACAAAACTCATGGCGAGTATTGGAATGGAGGTTCAAAGCTGGCCATATAATTGGAATATCCGAAAAAGGAATATTTAAAGGCGGTTCGCATATAATTATTGGATGGCAGACATAGTTTATTGATTTGTACACTTAAAGGTAATTTATTAGCTATTAACATCATACCATGGCGTTGCTCTTAAATTAAAAGACGGTCTGCTTAGTTGTGTCTTCATTAGGTGTTTGAATTTTAATAACGGGTGAGATAACATTATTTGAAACGCACGAGAAGCACTTTATCATGAATTTCCTTTAGTTAGACACTGGAAATATTATCGTCTGTCGTAAAAAATGAATTGATTTTATTAAAAAATAAAAGATAAATAGTCAACGCATAGTTTAACGTTTGCTTAACCAAAGTGGGTAACATAACATCTGTATCCACATTCTTCACCTAAAAGTAGGTCAGTCGTCACTAACATGAATTATTTTGTAACAGTTAGACAAACAAATCTTTGTGACTTAAGTTTATGAATAACTAGCCTTTTGTCCGTGACTTTGTTCGTGTGAATTTCGGATTTTTCAGTACAAACTTCAACACCCCAATTTCACCCCTTTTGGGATTGTTTTCTTTTTAAATATGACTATGTCTTTCCTCAAGGTTAAAGCTATCTCTTTACTAAATTTCATCAAAATTGGTTCAGCGGTTTAGCAGTGCCAACGTAACATACATCAACTCAATGAAATATTACTGCTGCAATATTGTCTACTCATTTTGTTTATTTCTTGTTTCTATGTTTTATATTGTAGCTGTTTGTTGTTTCTTTTGAATAAAAATAAAATAAAATAAACTCAGCCTATAGCAATCCACTGCTGGACATAGGCCTCTCCCAGGCTGCGCCACAACACCCTGTCCTCCGCCTTCCGCATCCAGTCTGTCCCAGCCACCTTTTTAAGGTCATCGGTCCACCTAGCTACGTAACATACATACAAACAGACAAACTTTTGCATTTACAGTACCATGTTCAGCAAATAGTTTCATAATATACGCAGTTGTGTTATTAGCTTTGTATCTCATGTAGTTGGGATTTATGCGAAGCCGTTTGCGATGCAAATTAATCCTAGTACCGTCAATCAGTGACAGATGTTGATTTGAGTGCGTCTGAATAATAGCTTGTCTGTCACGACACTGCTCTCACAGTGTTTGTCGGTGGCGTATTGTCAAATATCCGTTTGATACTCGTAAGTAAGCCCGTATTACAATCGAATTTAGCCGCGATTCTGTTTACGTTGTTGATGCGGTGTACCCAATAGGGGTTCGTTTATAATCTCATCAATGAGAATCGGATAGCAGAGAGTATCCGAATTTGTGATACTGATTCGCGTTTTCTGACCAATATTTTGCCTGTGTTTTTTTAAGTTCCCTATGAATATTGGCAATTGGCCCGGAAACTTTTTACGATGTTATACCGTTCTGACCACTGCGTAGTGTTTGTCTAATTTAAAACTGCACACCCCTCCCACTGCTTGTTGCATACACATTTGTATAAACATTTTAGTGTAAGTTTTAACTTAGATGCTCTCTACTATAAATCGCCAACTCTCGTCAAGGTTATGATAACGTAATCCCATAAAAGTGCCGATTTCCCAAGTTTGCCTTAAAAACACTAAGAATTCGGCTACTGGTCGCTAATTGAATTATGACGTGTCTAACGTGTATTTTCCACATTTAGCATGGCTTTGTGTGTCTACAATAGGATTCGTATTAGAATTAGCGGTGGAATTCACTTGACTGAGTCAATGACTTATGTGAATAGTTTTTGTGATGTGTTTTTCTCGAGTTCTTTGTTTTTTTTGGTCTGATTTCACGTTGTTCATGATCTTCATTTCTGAAGGTTGAGTCATTTATTTGCGCTGCTAAATGGCGATAATTCAAGCAGTTTGGTTAAGAATTACGATCATTATTAAATTAATTTGGAATTAAGATTGGCAATATAGAATGAATAATGGATTGGTAATTAATTTGTAATGAATATCTATATTATTTTAATTAGCAATAAATTATAATAATTAATTTAGAAGTAGGTACAATAGTTATCAATTTGGAATTACAATCATCAATTTAGAACTACGGAAATCGATTTGGAAATACGTTTTTCTTATTCCCTTAACCAAGAGCCATGTAACTTGACCGTAAACTGTTGCCATGTTCAAAAGCACAAGTAATAACATGTTGGGTTTCAGCTCAAGTTAAAGTCAATAGAGGTAACTTCGTGAAGTGAAGACAGCTTCATAGCAACAAAGATTTTTTTCTTTGTTTCCGGGGTGGAAAGTCACAGTAACTTGTTTATTTAGTTAACTTTAACAACTTATGCGGGCTATACTGAATCTTTTCTCTACTTTTTTAGTTGTAGAGAAATACAACCTGAATAACAATATTTTTTTGTTTTTTTTAAACCCTATACTAATTATACGAAATATTAAACAACCCTGCATTAAAAAAAATGTTAGTGTCGGAAAGCTTCTAAAAATATGTTCAAGTTTTCATACTGTAATATCGATCGATGGGATAGAAGCCAATCGTGTTATGTTAACCCTCTTTTACCCTACCAACAAATGTGTGCACACATTATTATGTTTTCGTTCAGATGTCAAGGGGCAGACCGGCAGGGTTACACCAGACAGACGGATTATACCCTATGCCTTCAAAGGCTTCAATACGGCTTCGCACTGATACTCATCGTAAGTATTATCTACGGACTAGGATTTCCTTTGACATTTTCATTGCATCATTCTTTAATTAGGTACCCAAAACTGTCACTCTGATTGTAAATGGCCTCCTCCATAATATATTCTTTCTTTCCTTGCGAGAGGTTCAGCCAGCGGGTGTATCCTAATATATGATCCTAATAATAATAACTAATGTTAAAGTTCGTATGTTTGTTACTCAATAACGCAAAAACGGCTGAATGGATTTGGATGAAATTTAGCACACAGATAGTTCATGACCAGTATTAACCCATAGTATACCCTATGCCTTCAAAGGCTTCAATACGGCTTCGCACTGATACTCATCGTAAGTATTATCTACGGACTAGGATTTCCTTTGACATTTTCATTGCATCATTCTTTAATTAGGTACCCAAAACTGTCACTCTGATCGTAAATGGCCTCCTCCATAATATCATTTTTCTTTCCTTGCGACAGGTTCAGCCTAGGGTGTAATAATAATATTACTAATGTAAAAGTTCGTATGTTTGTTACTCAATAACGCAAAAACGGCTGAACGGATTTGGATGCAATTTGGCACACAGATAGTTTATGACCTGGATTAACACTTAGGATACTTTTTATACCGATATTACCACGGGATCAAGACTTATGCGGGTGAAACTGCGGGGTGCTGATAGTCCTGTATAAATCTCATCGTGAAAACTTGGCTGGAGTGAGATTGAAGTGAGCTGCCACTTTACCCAGTGGCGTAGCTAGCAGGGGAGGCGTTGGGGGTGGTCCGCACCGGGATTGGGGGTGGTCCTCACCGGGATTGGGGGTGACACCAGACCGTGAAAAAAATTTTTACACAAACTATTACGTTTTTCAACGATAAACCATTTAGGCTTGAAGCCATTTTAACCAAGTTATTCAAACTAATTAATTTAATTATAGCAAAAAGGGTAAGGGAAAAGTTACAGCAGTAGTATAGATAACGAAATTAAAAGGAAATCTCGGTTTTACAAGTTAACGAGTAATAGTCGACCAACTTACATTTGCAGTTGGAATGTATACGAGAACATGTTTTTTAAATACAACGTTAAGTTTGTTCTTGGGATAAACTCATCCCAAATACGGAACCGTTCATTGTGTGTGGTTCGACACGCACTTGGCCGGTGTTTATTCTCGGGTGACAATACAATTTATGCGCTCCGGGTGTCACCCACGCTAGCTACGCCACTGACTCTACCTAATGCAAGGGATTGATACTACTTATTGACAGCTCACTTGAAGCTCACCTTAGTATTTACGGGTTAAATTTTTACGGAATAGGTTTTTAATAATTTTATGCAAAAAACCACAGAAGCCTTTGATGGCTTATACATGGCTAGTGAGTTCGGAAATTATATATATATTATATTATAGGTACTACAAAGTAACAATTTATACTGTAAGCTTGTGAGTTTTACATTCAAGGGATATTTTAATACTTACGTACTTAATTATTTTCAGAGATCGGAATCTAGGCGTCGCGTCGTCATACCAGGGCCGCATGTAGAAAATTAGTCGTTAGGTCATCTCGCTATTTCCCTCCTGGGTTACCTCGGTCGTCATCTTCATGCAGCTCTCTCCACATAACTGGAGAGAGACTCTTGCCCAGCGATCGTTATGCATTATTTTTTATAGGTTACAATCATACTTATTTAGCTTTATAGTTACTTTTTATTACCTTATCAATAAATACATAATTTTTTTCTAGTCGTTAACAGTAAATAAGCTGGAACGACATTCCTTTAAAAGGTTTGTCACTAAAACATAATCTAAGTAGCACTTTATTACATTGCCAGAGATTACTACAAAGTAAGTGACCAATAAAAATACATTTATACGGCTTTTAAGCTCTAAGGGAGCTTGCAATATCATAAAAAGAGCAGATTCACTTTTATGGAATTTGTTTCGGTCAATAATTTTATATTAAATCTGACATCCCTTTTTATCTCATTAAAGCGTAGTTAATTTGTATAATGTGCGTACTTGGAAAATACTCCTTTACGATCAATTTAGTGAATGGGACTTTTCTATTAAATTAAATGGTATCTAGTAATAAACTTTTATACGCTTCTAGAGATTTGCTTGCTTTTATATGAACTGAAGTAGTAATTTAATTTAGCTTCAAATAGGTTATATGTACCCTAAGTGTAAGTTTGCAAGAGAGTA
Source organism: Tiliacea aurago (assembly GCA_948098905.1). Classification (NCBI taxonomy): domain Eukaryota; kingdom Metazoa; phylum Arthropoda; class Insecta; order Lepidoptera; family Noctuidae; genus Tiliacea; species Tiliacea aurago. Next base: position 16,324,797 of record OX402591.1, on the reverse strand, counting down.
AACGTACCTAACTATTTCGTTTGCGTTAAAATTTGACCAATGGATCATAATGCTAAGAATATAAGGGTGAGAATAAAAATCTTAACGCAAACGCGCTAGTTACGTTTACTTACTTGCAAACTTACACAGTCTTGGGATTCATACAAAATACATACGTGAGCACCATAATGATTCGATAGTTACCAAACACCGCAATAATGCTTTACGACTGGAACGTTCCTTGTAAATCTACAACACAATTTATACATTTATACGAGTGTCTGGCTATAAATTATGACAGTTAAGTAAATCCTTAAGCCACGCAAGCTAGCCATCGTTCTCTTACTAAGGAATAAAGAGGCATTGCAATATCAATTTGTCAGGTACGTGAGAGCACGCACAATCAATTTCGCGGCACGCGCCTATCAGCCGTTCATAATAAAATGCTCGAATGAGAACAACCACGTTTTCATCGTGAATGTTATAAAGTACCCATAGTACTTATATATACATAACAGTACAGGTATAGTGTTGTGGCTAATAGTTGGTAAAGTTACCGGTAGCGAATGGTTGGAAATGTGTTAAGTCGTGTCTGGATTACCGTCGTTTTACGAATAGGCTTGTTGATAGTATTAAGATTATTTTTTTATCTTATTTTGAGGAAAACTCTTGTGAAGTTTATTGATTACCCTTCCCGGAATAAAAAATTCTGGTTAAGCCGAAAAATGCTGTATTAAAGTTACGGAAAGAACTAACAGAGACAGACTCGTTGTCATTGCTGAAGGATAAAGGCTTCTAAATACCGGGGCGACTTGTCGCGCGACGCGACGCGACACATAGGCACCGCTCGTCCCGCGACACACGGGGCCTTTGTCCCGTGTCGCGTCGCGCGACATGTCGCGCTGGTATGTAGAAGCCTTAATACTGATTTAAATATAAGTGATACTGTAAAAGGCTGTGTTACAGTTTTATTTTCGTGAATTAGCTACATATTTAAAAAAAACTGGCCAAGTCCAAGTCGGACTCGCGCACGAATGGTTCCGTATCATTATCTATAAAAACGGCAATTTGTTTTATTTTAATTTAATTATTTATTTTTAAAGTGAATATATAACTAAAGATTCTGTGAATATTTCATTTTGTTGTATGGAAGCCCCTTAAATATTTATTAAATTCTGTTTTTTTGTATTTGTTGTTACAGCGGCAACAGAAATACCTACATCATCCGTGAAAATTGCCGTGATGTAACTATCACGGTTCATGAGATACAGCCTGGTGACAAACGGATAGACAGACGGCGGAGCCTTAGTAATAGGGTTCCGTTTTACCCTTTGGGCACGGAACGCTAAAACGGCTGAAAGGGTGTGGGTGAAATTTTGCAAACGACCTGATGATGAGGTAACGACATAGGATACTTTTTATCCCGTAATGCGTTCCAGTGGGATAATTTCGGACATGCACGCGGGCGAAGCAGCTGGCAAAAGCTAGTATAGAATATCGGGTATGAGATTAAAATGTCTAATGTAAATGCTATAGTCATAAAAACAAATCCAAAACCCACAACAAAAAGTACCGTACAATATGAAAACCCACGTATCAATATTAGCTTCCGCATCTCAAGTATGAGGAAAGAGAAATGTACAATGATATACTGCGATTGAATCGTAGTATACATTCATAGTATAGGATGTCGCATCTGAATAGATCAAAGTGAAATTGAGGGCACGCGGAGGCGTTTCCGCACTGTCTTATATTTCCTGGGAGGAGATAAATTTCCATTCAAAGGCCGGTACCTCACTTGCAGTATAAAATGCAATAAATGCGCCATGTACGGGTAATGCGTTGGTAATGTCGCGTAATTATTTCATACGGGCCTCGTATGAAATTGTTGCATTATTTGGTAGATTTAGAATTTGAATTTGGGACCCATTCATGGACAATTTCATTATAATATCATGATTGTTATTAATGTAAATAGTTTTAGGTAATGTATTCGAAATTTTGGGTTAATCTCCCCAGTGTATTTTAGTAGCAAAGTAATTTCTGCTCAATTTCATTCTATGAGTAACTTTGGTAACAATGTTTGGGATAGGCAAAAATAATGTCTTCTTTTGTTTCATTTTTACGACGCAAAAAGTAGTGTCGTGCATGCAGCTTTACGATATGCTTAATAACGAATCAAGTAGGTACATAGATACATTTTAGTGTTCTGCTAGGCCTCAATACTGTGCACACATTTGTCACGAGGCCGTCAGAAACAATGTCTAGACTATTTGATTAAGCTTTAGCATTGTTATTTCATTCCACAATCCTAGCTAGTTAGGCACAGCCTCCAGCATCAAGGTTAGCTCTATATATACCTACGTATATTACAGATATTTGCTTCGATACCAAGTTACTCGAACGTCTACAAAAGTCAAGTTCATTACGCAAGTTCGGCCGTAAGTATTTTAATTTCGAAGTTGCAAAGTTCTTATTACGATTGGGTTACTAGCAGCCATATTGTTTGCAGAAGAATTGAAAACGTGAGGTGACAGTACAATGGAGTGGTTTAATAAAGATAGGACGGCTTTGCCTTTTACTCGGTAAGGCATTGCAATAGGCGTAGCAGTTTATGGCAATTTCTCTTTCGAAATTAAACTGCACGAAATTACCACAGGGCTGCCTAAGTAGTGGGTATAGATAGTAGATACGTAATACGGACAAAGAGTGATAAAAATAATTCAATAAAAGACACACAAGAACAAGAAAAGTAAGTACTGACAGAAGTATCTGACGCAACAAATGAAACAGATAATTTAAACGTACAATCACGTAAAACGAAATGAACACGAAAGCGATGATCGTATCAGTCAGACGGCATTAAAAGATTCACACTCACACTCAGTTGCAGAAACGATCTTTAAATTTTAAAGACTACATTAAACACTAATGTAGCATTAAATCATTGCACAAAACCATTTTTTATTTTATTTTAATGCTCCATTAAATTTAACTAATGAAATGTCAAACCTAATGAAACCGGCCATTTTAAACACTTTTACGTTGCACGTAACTTCATTAGCGCCCATTAGCAGGTGGTGAACTTTAAGTTTGACATTTCAGATTTTTTAATTTTAATGGGCCGAAAAGCATCCATTAAAGAGCAACATTAGTGTTTTGTACAGTACTTGAATGCATTTCTGTAATTGAAAGATGTCTTTAACCAGTCTTTCGTCATTATCTGATTCTTATTTAATAGATTTAGGTACCTCGCCGTCGAATCCCAGACCGAGTGAATTTATTTTTAAAACATGATGGAGAAGAGTTTCGTGTAAGGTATAGAATTTCCAAGGAGGCATTTCTTCAAATTTGTAACCTACTTGATTAAGATTTAGAACCAGTGACGCAAAGAAATAAATCCATTAATGACCTTACACAGCTTTTAATATTTTTGAGATTTTTCGCCACTGGATCTTTCCAGAAAGTATTGGGTGATTTAATAAACATAAATAAATCAACAGTTTGTCGGAAACAGGTTGGGTCGGGTTATTTGTCAGTTTGTTTATCCAAAAAGTATCCCGTGAACTAGCAAAATTAAGCCACCTCTATATTAAAATGCCAGACCGGACGGAACTACGTAGAAATTGATGGATATCCACGTGTGGCAGGAGCTCTAGACTGCATACATGTTAAAATTAATATAACATAATAAGGGGGATGCGCTAAGGTAGCCCACGAAATTCAAATCTTATTACCTTTTTTGTAATTTGCAGGTCAGTAACACATTGTATGTTGATCTAATTATGATTCGCGACCATAACCAATATGGCTTTACAGAATTATAATCATTAGAATATGAATCAGAAGTATAAAATTTGCAAAAAACGTTAGTAAATTTGAATTTCGCGGGCTACCTTAGCGTATACACCTTAAACCAGATTATTTAAACTAGACTAAACCACAGAGTACACTGAATACACATAAATCAACTACATTTACTATATTTTATGCTAAAATTGTGGTGTACTTGTACGTACGGATAATATCAGAACGCAAATGTTCACTCTTTTCGTTCAATATGGTAATTTGTTCCTGGCAATATTGTTTAAAGTCTTCTTTAACTAAAGTGACATTAAAAATGTCTAATGCCATCTAAAATTTGTTTGTGCAACTTCATTAAAGTAATGAATTCATTAGCGATAATGCTGCTTTATGTAATGAAGGGTTAATGGTGAGCTTTCTGCAACTGAGTGTCAGTTGCAGAAACGATCTTTAAATTTTAAAGACTACATTAAACACTAATGTAGCATTAAATCATTGCACAAAACCATTTTTTATTTTATTTTAATGCTCCATTAAATTTAACTAATGAAATGTCAAACCTAATGAAACCGGCCATTTTAAACACTTTTACGTTGCACGTAACTTCATTAGCGCCCATTAGCAGGTGGTGAACTTTAAGTTTGACATTTCAGATTTTTTAATTTTAATGGGCCGAAAAGCATCCATTAAAGAGCAACATTAGTGTTTTCTACGGTACTTGAATGCATTTCTGTAATTGAAAGATGTCTTTAACCAGTCTTTCGTCATTATCTGATTCTTATTTAATAGATTTAGGTACCTCGCCGTCGAATCCCAGACCGAGTGAATTTATTTTTAAAACATGATGGAGAAGAGTTTCGTGTAAGGTATAGAATTTCCAAGGAGGCATTTCTTCAAATTTGTAACCTACTTGATTAAGATTTAGAACCAGTGACGCAAAGAAATAAATCCATTAATGACCTTACACAGCTTTTAATATTTTTGAGATTTTTCGCCACTGGATCTTTCCAGAAAGTATTGGGTGATTTAATAAACATAAATAAATCAACAGTTTGTCGGAAACAGGTTGGGTCGGGTTATTTGTCAGTTTGTTTATACAAAAAGTATCCCGTGAACTAGCAAAAGTAAGCCACCTCTATATTAAAATGCCAGACCGGACGGAACTACGTAGAAATTGATGGATTTCCACGTGTGGCAGGAGCTCTAGACTGCATACATGTTAAAATTATTAGAATAAGGGGGATGCGCTAAGGTAGCCCACGAAATTCAAATTTTATTACCTTTTTTGTAATTTGCAGGTCAGTAACACATTGTATGTTGATCTAATTATGATTCGCGACCATAACCAATATGGCTTTACAGAATTTATTAATCATTAGAATATGAATCAGAAGTATAAAATTTGCAAAAAACGTTGGTAAATTTGAATTTCGCGGGCTACCTTAGCGTATACACCTTAAACCAGATTATTTAAACTAGACTAAACCACAGAGTACACTGAATACACATAAATCAACTACATTTACTATATTTTATGCTAAAATTGTGGTGTACTTGTACGTACGGATAATATCAGAACGCAAATGTTCACTCTTTTCGTTCAATATGGTAATTTGTTCCTGGCAATATTGTTTAAAGTCTTCTTTAACTAAAGTGACATTAAAAATGTCTAATGCCATCTAAAATTTGTTTGTGCAACTTCATTAAAGTAATGAATTCATTAGCGATAATGCTGCTTTATGTAATGAAGTGTTAATGGTGAGCTTTCTGCAACTGAGTGCAGTATTTCAACAGTATAATGTTACATTACGCGCGTAATCTTACTACAAAATAAATTAAACATGCTCTCCGTCCATTACCGACTATGTAAGTAGCATTTACTTAATGTAAGTGCCACTTTGATATCATAGCTACCTTCATAATGTTCCCGCCTTATTGTAGTTATCAAAATGCAGTTAAATTAACATTTAATGATCACTCTACAACCTGTGGCGACTGTTCGTAAGATTATTATTTTGATTGCCGCTGACATCAAATAAAATCCATTAAAAGCTGTAACTATGAAAGAAATGGACTATAATATAGAGTGTACAGGATTATGGCAGTTATCGAGGTCTATTAGATCGAAGATTATTATTCTTAGAGGCTGATACATGTTCTTACCTTCAGGCATATAAACTCAATATGCATGAACGCGGTTATATTCCAGCCGGCCTTATTTATTACCAACAAAATGTTCATCAATCATCAATAGTTTATTAAGTTTACCGTCTAGTTCTTCACCGAAGAAAGAAATAAGTAGCAAACTTCTGGTATGAACAAATAAGTAGCAAATCATCACATAATCTCCGGCTAAGTTCTATGACCGGTAGATAATTAGCTATAGATATATAAAAAATCAACCGTCATTTGCTACTGCGGATATAGGACCGAGTCATGATTTAATGAATGCAATTACGGTGCCCTAAAAATAATTGTGCATGTAAAATAGCTCTGTCGGACATTCATACCTCGCACAAAAGAGCTGTTAGAAATCGGCTTTTCATCGGAGGTCAACGGCCCGCGACTGTTCAGGATATGCACATAGACAAAACGTAGCGCGACAAAGGCTGGCGCATCTCCGTCGTCGCGTCGCTAAATTCTACGCACTCTTTTTCCAGTGTCGACTTACATTGCACACATTGTGTCGTGTGACAAAACCGCAGTGTCGGAGTTTCGCAGTGATGCGACGAATGCGGTGTCGATGTCGGATCGCGAAATGTCAAGCTCCGTACTTCCAGTTTCCGTTTGATTGCGTTTCGTTGTTACAGATATTCTTTTGACATTATTGATACTCTTGTGTTAAGTTTTTTTAGCCCTGTCTACGTTCGCAAGGTTATGTTTGACTACAAGTTTTGAAGATATATTGCCTTCACGTTAATACATGAACTGGCTAGATAGAAAACTATCTAGATAAAAGTTGACATTATGGTTTTGTACCAAATTCCATTTGTACATTGTTCTTAGACAAAACCTTTTGCTCCTTCCTATTAAATGCTTTACAGTATTTCCTGTATTTTCGCTCTGCAAACCTCCCCAACAAATAATAACGTTTTTGTTAAAATCTGCAAACAAAGTGGGCCCTATGGCGTTATGTAACGCCATAAGGCATCAACAACAGTGAAGTATAATTACTCAAAACAAAAATGTCGCCCCTAATTACCATGACATACTTTAACTTAACATACGTTAATTGGTAAGTCAGTACAGTAAAACAACAAGTTTAGGCAAACAAAGTTTAATAACAAGATTAACCTCACATCATAACAATCCGTTTACTTTAGAACTTTGTTAATACTAGCATACTTACCTATGTGCTCCGCGATGTTTCTATGTTAATAAGGAATGCACGTACATTGAAGTTGTCAATCTTAGATATTTACGGAGCGTGGAAGACACTGAAGAGTATTCTGACATATTCTGAGGTTTCTCCTTCACGTCGGGATGGTTGAACAAACGGATTTGTATAAGTACTTAGGTAGGTTTGCATACCATAGGGTCTTGTGGCTTAGTAATAACATCCGCACGGGTCAATTAATCGGGTTAAGGTACGCTTGCCGCGGTTGTTCCGTGGATGGGTGACCATCTTTACATACCAAGACCCCTCCGTGCCTCGGAAAGCACTTGATACCGGCTGTTATTCGTGGATCTTTGACAGTCGTTACGGGTCGTCAAATCCCCGAAAGTCTGACATCCAGTCTTACCAAGGGGTGTCGTATTACCCAGTAACTGGGTTGTGGAGGTCAGATAGGCAGTCGCTCCATGTACAATACTGGTGTTCAGCTAAATCCGGTTGGACTGGAAGCCAACCTAAGAGACTTAGGTAGGTTTACATAAACTAAAAGTACACGGATGCATCCGACGAAGCCACACCAATAGTCTCTCTATTGATAAATATTTTTAAGCAATTAAATTTAATATACGCATTAGTTAGGAATACATTCGTTCGATCGAAACATTTTATTTGATTTTATATTCTGCTCGTTTTTGTCAGTGATTTTTTATCCGGAAATGATACATGTAAAAAGTATGGCATCGCTAATCTGGGATTAAATGTTAAAACTCCCAAACTTTTTTGGGGTCAGATGTTAGGAGTGAATATTTCAGATACGAAATGAAATATGTGAATAAAAACAAACTCGGAAAAATATTGGACACTGGCGAAAATAAATGGTACCTAGTGACAGTAATTATTTCTTAGGCTCCAAATTACACTTTCATTTAAGTAACATACAAATATGGTTTCGTATCTGTCAAATTCTATGATCATAGTTAAAAGATGCTGTTCTTCATTTTTACACATGACATAAGATCATAAATAAACGTTATACTTAATTAAGATGGACGAGTTTTAATAAAAATTAAAAAAAAACGGTTAAAATTTGTAAAAAATACTAACTTTTCTCGTAAAGGTTTATTAATATTTTTGTTGTTTAGATATTCTAGTCGACATTTTTGCATTTTGACGCCATTTAGATTAGACGTATATGATCATATTTCTACGCTTGCTGTCAAATCGCAGAGACAATTTGAATCATATGTTGATATTATACCGTCATAACTAGGTTCTTTGTATAAAAATGACTCATTTATCTCTGATTTTCGATGATAGTCTACTATGGCTCTTATAGCCTTTCGAAAATAGAAAACTTGAGAAACAGATAAATGGTGTCAAAACTAGGTACAAATCAGTAGGTAATCACGATGTTTTCAACACTTTTACTGTAAAGGCTGGGCTATTGTTGCCGTATGGTTTAGTAATAAATAAATCTTCTAACTTTAGAAATCTTCTCTTTCAAAGAACTTTCAAACGCCTTTCAAACGCTCTTTCAATAACCGTGGTTAGTAGGAAAGGTGTTGAAACTGGTAGACCGTGACGGATTAAGTCACCTGATCCTAAGCTCACCGATGTCATCAAGCGGTGTTGGTCTCTATGAGCCGTCAAATCTAATTTATTTATAGTTAATTAACACGGTATAATACCAATTACATTAATTAACATAGAAGACAATACTATACAATCCAGACAATTATGTCATAAACAATTATTCGCTACTTACTAACATGGAACAGTGGACATCCTCGCATACTGTTTCTCACAGAACATCAGACATACGCGCTTAATTTTACTCCATTCGTCTGCAAACACATCACATTCAGGGTTGGCCATCAGGAGGGCATTGAGCATCCTTAAAGTACGACACACCTTCTGCAAGGCAGTAGCGCGAACAGATTGTGTCGGCGACTAACATAGACCATACAATGGTGTGGTGTTCACTTTTGTCATTTACCCATTTTAATTAACCCTAGATCCAGGTTTGGTCTTTTTTGGGAACAACTGTGACCCAAGTTTGTCGAAAACATTAATTTAAAAAATAAAAGCATTTTCCATGCTACTGATACCGAAGGAAAAATATCAAAGGAACTGTGACTTTATAAAATAAAGTTTCGTTTTCAATGTAGCCTAAACGTAATCTAATGTGATGTGGGCGGGATGAGTGTCTGTATTTGTTAGAGATACTCTCGGCTTTAGTTAAATAATCCATGGCGCTGAAATTCAGCAGTAGTATTGAATTGGACTGATAATGTCAGTCCAAATTAAAAGGACATTCAGTACCTGACGGCTGCGTAGTGGAAGTTGAAATAAAACAAAAACAGGTTTTATGAAAGAAAATCCTGTTTTCAGTATTGATCGTTTTCCATTTGATAAGTTGGTTCAATTAAAAGTTACACAAAAGGTGCCTACTTAAATATCTGAATTCTGTATATACTTAATAATAATATGAGTGGAATTTATAATAGGAATAAACATACAGTTAATCTTTGTATTTAACCAAATGTGTAGTTTGTGAAAAAACATTGACTTGGTATAAGAAATAATACTAGCCCAACCAAAGCCCAACGAATACATAAAGTGAAGTAATTGTATTGGTTTTGTACCGATTACTAAGTAAGAGTTGGCAAATGTTTGCATGTTTCAATTACGAATATTGTATCAGAATACGTGTGCAATTTCTTGATAACATACTACGCGCTATGTTCGGGGTTGCCCGCTGAACAAGCCACGATGTAGTGGCACATTGAAAGGTTTAATGTTCATGGAATTTACCACCTTATGTAGTAGGTTATAAAGTATTGTTTCCAATATTTTGCAAGTAAAACGATGTTTGTATAATGTTCTCTGTTTGAATTCACGGCTGTCACAAACAAACCAAGTTTCGACGTTGCTCCTCGACTTTATTTGTATCGTGTGTGTTTAATATTAATTGGTTCGGACGACCTCTGACGAATTGTTAAGGAAAACAAAGAATCCGGCTTGATCCGTGACCTACCGGAACACCAAAAATTGCCTAGAGGTGAGAAAAACACAATAAAAGTAATCTTTTTGATAATCGACTCGCTATTTGAGAGTTAAATAGATACAGACATTTTTTCATCGACAATAAACATAATTGTTATTTTTTATGCTTTCGTATAAAAAATCCAGACTGGTTTGTCGATTGCGTTAAATATTTATAAAAACCGTTGTTGAGGCAATTTGAAACTAGTTGAAATGTATAATAGTCCCATTGTTGCCGCAGTTTTTTCAGTAAAGTCTCACGATAATATTGTTATGTTGAGACTGCGAGGGCTGAGTGGTTCGCCTTGATGATCCTACTTAAATTGTAATTACGATTCAATGATTTTAAAGTAATGGCAGTTTTCAAGTGTTTTGCAGTGTTGCAAACCGCAGGGCCGCAGGCAGTGGTAATCTGATCGGCCACGGGTTCGGTTGTAAGAGACACCGGGCATCGATCCACTGGCCTCCATGTCTACCTGCCGTTCTCCGGTTTTACTTCATTTCAACAACTTTTTGTACGTATTGACAAATCATGTTTTGTGCAAGTAAAAAAGCCGACCTATAATTCTGCAATAAAAGTAATTTAACACTTTCAGTGAATTAATTTACGCCTACAGCGCAGTTAATTTAATATGGTTATTGATAGATCAGTGTGGAATGATTGCAATCTATCGTTTCGCCGGGTTTCCCGTACGAATTGAATAGAATATACCTAATAGAATACTCTTTATCGTTTTTTTTTTCTTTTTTATCTCTTTATAGAGAAAAAAGAAATAGAGCTGTATATTATATTTAGATTTGCATGTAAAATTCTGTAGAAATTGTAACTTTAATTACCGATATCAGATGGTGGAGGATGGAGGAGCTCGTGGCTAAGTAATAAAAGCCGCACTGGTCGATCGATCAGGTTAAGCTACGCTTGCTGCGGTTGGTCCGTGGATGGGTGACCATCTTTACATATCGAGACTCTTCCGTTCCTCGGACAGTAAGTTAAGCAGTTGGTGCCGGCAGTCATTCGTGGATCTTTGACAGTCATTACGGGTCGTCAGAAGCCCGAAAGTCTGACAACCAGTCTTACCTGGGGGTATCGTATTACCCAGTAACTGGGTTATGGAGGTCAGATAGGCAGTCGCTCCATGTAAAATGCTGGTATTCAGCTGCGTCCAGTTAGACTGGAAGTCGACTCGAACATAGGAGTTGCGAAAAGGCAGGCAGATTGATTGATAAGAACATGGAGCATGAAAAAACAGATATTTGTTGAAATTTTACATAGGTTGACACAAGATCGCTTTTCACACAAGATCGCTTTTAGCGATAAGATCGCCCGGTCTTATCGCTAAAAGCGATCTTTTACAGACAACCTTTGGATGGATTAAAGAGAGAAGGAGAAACAATACTGCAGGTAGTCAGTGGTGTACCATTTACAATTATTATACAATAAATACATATAAAGCATACACTTATCTTTATATATATAAAGAAAGAAAGAAAAATATTTGATTTGGAATACGGACAAGAAATACAAAAATTGCATTTAAATTATCTATACAATAAAACAATCAAGACTTGTGCGATGATAAACATGAAACAAGAGCAAGGAACTGTATTATACGCCCCGCGGTTCCACCCGCGTAAGTCTCGATCCCGTGGGAATATCGGGATAAAAAGTAGCCCATGTCTTAATCCAGGGTGTCAGCTACCTCCATACAAAATTTTATCAAAATTGGTCCAGCCGTATGAGCGTGAAAAGTAACAAACATACACACACACTCACACTCACAAACTTCAGCCTTTATAATATTAGTGTGATGATGTTTAAGGAGAGAGTAAGTGCTTTTTTACCAGAATTTTAAAAGTGGATAAACTATTTTAACTTATTATTTAAATTCGAAATGACCATCTTGACTTGGTAATGCAAATAAAGAGTGCGTGTAAATACTAAATAAAGAACAATTTAGTAATTCAGCTCTTATTCATAATTTATAATACATTCAACGTACTGACACATATGTCTGCAATATCGTTAGGCGATCGTATGCACTATCCATAGATATGTGGGATACGTGTGTAACGGCGCTGTCCGAGATAAATGGAAACAAAACGTGTGATGCGGATAAACTGAGAATCCGGTCCATTGTTCTACAGGGAGACAAGTGATACATTTGTGGACATATCTCGCACATACTGGGAAACCCTTACTTACAGTTTCCGACCCGATTTTACTCCTACTGTTATTAATAAATGTTCTAAACTGTTTTCACATATAGAAGTAACAAGAATAATGTACGCGGGCGTATAGTATGAATCTCTGGGTTCATTCGAGTAATCGAGTCTGGTCAAACCACGCTGGGGTCGGTGTATTTCATTCACTCATTCAAGGTTTTGTAATAATTAGCTTGATTCAAAAGAGTGTTCTTGGAGTTTCTTGCGCGTTCTTCTCCACAGAGATCTACGTTTTGGAATAAGCAAGCTTCAAATTTCTGACTAACTCATCGACTTCTTGGCAATTCAAAAGAGCCATTTTCTTTTAAATTGCCAAGAAGTCGGTCAGTTATAGTCAGAAAAATAATGTACCCAGGGGCCAGTGTGAATTTCTGGGATCATTCGAGTAATCGAGTCTGGTCACACCACGCTGGGGTCGGTGCATTTCATTCATTCATTCATTCATTCAAGGATTTTGTAATATTTAGTCGAAAAGAGTGTCCATGGAGTTTCTTGCCCGTTCTTCTCCATAGAGATCTACGATTTGTAATGGGCAAGCTTTTCTTTCTGACTAACTGACCGACTTCTTGGCGATTAAAAGAGCCTGTAAATGGTTTAATTAAAATAAATGCTTTGCGTTTTAAACTTAACTGTGATACGAAAAAGCTTTGGATGAACTTAATTTAGTGCAAAATTAATTGCAAAACTGGGTTACATAACATGATGTAGAATAGTTAGTAGAGTAGTAGTAGAGTTATTGGCAGCGCTATGATCCTATTGAATTTGCCCAATGTGAATGTACGAGGACGCTAAATCGACCTGTAAACGGGAACATTTACAATCGGATTGTTCAATTGAAAAGCTCAAACTCTCTCAAAGCAGTTTAAATTTCAATTAAATCATTATTTTGCGGGCAGTTTGAATTTTCAAACGAGTCGGTCAGTCAGAGAGATGATGAAGCTAGTTACCCATTACAAAGGATAGTAGGTACCTAGGTTCCTATAGAGAAGAACGGGCCAAAAATTCCATGGACAATCTTTCATCAAAAGCGTCATCGTAGCCCGCGAAATTCAAATTTTCTTACGGTTTTTGCAATTTGCAGGTCAGCATCGGGTTGTATGTTAAGGCGGAGATTTCTGAAAATGGTCAAAATGTCTGAAAATTGTGGGTTTTAAAGCAGTGTATCTCTTAAACCGTAAATATTTTTTCCAAAACAAAAACAGTATGATATTTTCAAGTCTTTTGTGCATACGGTGATGGAACTCAAAACATAATTAATCATTATTCATTACATTACATCAAAAAAATCTTCAAAAACAACTCTTAATTATTTTTAAAAGCAGTTTATCCCTTCACAGTTATAATTATAATTAAAAGTATACCCTAAAATTGCAAATGCCAAACTGCATCCGGTGATGGATTAATTTTTATTAATTAGTTAATAATGTAATGTTATACGATTTTATTTGCATTTTTACGCCATACGTTGTGTCATCGCGCATCTCTTTCTTTTGTATGCAATCTGACAGTGACAGCGGTTTACCTGTTGTCGGCGTCTTAATTTAAATATGATTCGCGGGCTACATGAGCGCATCCCCATTAATATACTCGTTGTTACAATATATTAGATACATCGTTATAGTTGAATTTTAAATTTCTGCGTTTATGTGCATTAACATAAGTTTTCTTTCCATAACCCTACACTTAAATTATTTCGTTAATCGGAAGGCGTAAAAGCACGGGGTCGTCACGGAGGTGGTCAACTAAACGGAATGATAGAGTGAGTAATGGGACCCGTCAGGCCATGACGTCACTCATTCACAGCGGCTCACACACCAGTCAACAGCGTGTGTCAAAAATACCCTCGTTTGTTGACGGAAGCATTTCCGGTGACGTATTGTATGGGAGCTACGTTAATGTAGATAAGGAATTTTATTCATAAGTTATGGGACATTGTGTTTAAAGTACTGTGTTGTAAGGATAATACTCCAGGAAAAATGCAATGTTTTAATGCACTTTTTTAAATCTTTATTTATTTGAAAGGGGTTATCACTTAGTGATAATGTCACCCCCGTAACAGAAACATAAATGATAAATGATAAATTTATTTTCCATAAAAATACAGATGGGAAGGTGTACATTGTATACATTTGGTTGTACATAAGAATCTGTACTCAAGTATGCCTCCCTGCCTCTTAAACTAGGTAAACCTGTATCTTAAGAGACATTCAACAACTTAAAACTAAACAATGGGTTGTAAACAGTTATTATCATAATAATTATGACCTACTTAATAGTGTTGACTCTATTCGTTTTGGTAAATATCCAACAACAGTCGACACAACATCCTAGCCTCCTCCGACAAAGAGGACGCTAGGATGCTGTTACACTTCAAATCCCATACCAAGCGAATATTGTCGATCGTGTATGTTCCGGTCACATTCCAATTTAATGCACTTGATGCACTTAATTGCCACGAAGGGCAAATCCTTTAACACAATTCACAGTTCTAATACATAATCAGCCTTAATGAACCTACTGCTGGGACACTGGCCTTCTCTCGCTGAGAGGGAGCGGGCCGTAATCCAGCACGCGGGCCCAGTGCGGGTTGGTAGATGTCACATGTCTTCGAATTTTTGGTCATAGGACATGCCGGTTTCCTCACAATGAAACATCGTGTACCTTCACCGTTTTTGAGAGCAGTGGTGATGAATTAATAATTTACACAACTTACGAGCTGTAGGCCGTAGCCAGCCAAGGTATTTTTTTTTTTTTTTCCGACCTACAACTCGTAAGTCGCGACCGTTACCACTGGGCCACCACTGCTCTCCACAGTTCTAATAAACTAATGGTATTGTCACGATCAGCTATTGGATTTTCATATGAGAGAATCGAATTTCAGGTTTACTTGCCAGGGTTGCGAGTTTGTCCGAAAGGGATATCGTGACCCTGGCACCAGGCAACGGAAGGAACACGGGTGGGTTTTAGTCAGTAAAAGTCTGACACGCCCTCCCGCTCGGCCCAGAGCGGGAGAAGTTATTTGATAATTTCCCACCCAAAAAAAAAAAGGTTTACTTGCATAGTAGGTATAGATGCAGGCTTGGTTTAACCAGGATTCTAAGCAGACGCGCCTACTACATAACTGATATGTCACATACCTAGGGCAATGTGCATACAAGACGTGCCCGCATACTCGGCCTTTGTGGCGCGCCTAACTTGAGCATAGCTTAGCTCACATAGGTTGCACAAACAATGTCATTCACGTTTGCATTATTCACGAATATCTTAATTAATTACAAACCATCATTATCTTTCTAGCCTTTTCCCTATGTTGGGGTCGGCTTCCAGTCTAACTGGATTTACCAGAATTGTTTTTTTTTTTGGCTTAAAAACTATGCATTATTGTAAGATGGTGTAGGTACATTGAATAGTTGGGTGAATCGCTGCTCTCCTAGCTAGGTTGCTGAGTAATCTGTATTTAGGAGAGACAGTTTCAACACCTTATTTGAGTATCACAATAATCATGTATAATATAAAACAAAAAAAAAAAAGAGTGTGCTTTAGACCACATGACTGAAGTAAAACTTACAAATAGTAATAATAATCAGTCTATAATGTTCCCCCTGATGGGACACAGGCCTCCTCTCTTCGAGAGGGAGTGGACTGTATACAGTATGTAACAAAAACCCTGTTGTTCCTTTTAGGGACTTATACATTAACCTACAAGCACAACATTGGTGGAATTATAATTTAAAAAAATTAAGAATTGGCTAGTCGAGAAGTCTAAATCAAAGAACTAAAGAGGTAAGAAATCAGTTAAACATTACAAATATTAATAATTAAATATTTATTTTAATTATTTTTGTTGAACAGTTTTTATAAATGACTGGCTTTATTACGTATGTATACCGATTCTTATAACGTAGGTACAAGGAACAACAGGGTTTTTGTTACATATTGTATAATCCACCACGCGGGCCCAGTACGGGTTGGTAGATGTCACATGTGTCTTCGAATTTTTGGTTCTAGGACATGCCGGTTTCCTCACAATGTTTTCCTTCACCGTTTCGAGAGCAGTGGTGATGAATTAACTTACACAAATTAAAGCGCTTGCTTGGGTTCGAACCCTCGACCTGTAGCTCGTAAGTTCCCGTTACCATGCACTGGGCCACCACTGCTCTGCTGCTACTGCTTTAACTACTGTTAAAGATCTACATATGACAGCCGGGACTAACATTTTAACGTGCTTTCCGAGGCACGGGGGTCTCGATTTACAACGGATGTCACCCATCCACGGACCGGCCCCGGCAAGCGTAGCTTAACCTTCGATCAACCTGTGTGGCTGTTATTTTTTAGCCACGAGCCCTCTCCCTTGATTAATTATAAACATAACTCATTAAACATTTCGGTGTTAATAGAGACGGGAAAATGAATATTCAATTAATTTTAATTAACCCATTGTAAGAAATAATGAATCAGTAACTGTGTGAAAACTGTTACAGATCTCACTTATTAATGTTTAATTTGCTGTTGTTAGTTATTATGCAACTAATGGCTTTCACCGTTCCTTATGTGTTAAATAAGAGAAGTACAAAAATTATAACTATTGTTACGTCATTAGTCGTATTGCTCCAAATAGAATATAACATAACGCCTTGTTTCCTCGAAGGTTTGGGTAGAGGTGTAGCTACCTATAGTACACCCATAATTCACCAGCTTTGTTTAAGTCCCATGTAAAAGGGGGTGAGGAGCACACGGAGGAACATCAATTGCTTATACCTGTACCTACATTAATAGCAAATAAAGTACTGATTCTGATTCTGATTTTGAACCGGGTACAAATCCAGACTCCGGGCTGCTACTTAGAAATTACAGATAGAAAAACCCAATAACACTTTGCCCGACCTGGGAATCGAACCCAAGACCTCATGCTCAGCAGGAGTGCTTGCGACCACTAGACCAACGAGAGTCAAACACCAGCCCCCCAGACTTGACGTGGCACGCAGAGGCGGGCCGGCACTAGCCGGGGATCGCGGAAGTAATACTAGATCCAAGATCCCCGGTGCAAGTGTGGAAAGGGAACACTGGGCTGGTTTTTAGTTAGTAAGAGTCTGAAAGACCCCTCCGCCCGCACCGGGACGGAGGCCATCCATGAAGATTTTCCACCCTGGAAACAAAAAAAAAAGAAGACACTAGAGTATAATTTATTATTTTTACGACATTTATTTTCATTCTGTGATTACTTTAAAGGCTTCTACAACCGGCGCGACTCGTGACGCGACACGCGGGGCCTTTGTGTCGCGTCCCGTGTTGCGCCGGTCTGTAGAAGCCTTAAGTCACACACTGCCTAATTTCTTTTAATTTTTAGGAAAACTTAACGTATACTTTTAAAATGTTTGTAAATATGTGAGCACCATGTCATGTATCTATCACATAATTAATTTATCTTGCATTAAGTACTTCATTTTTAATTATTTTTACCTATTGCGGTATAGTAATTTTAATTTAGGTGCATCGTCTTCATCGCATTCATATAATTAATGTTTACAAAATATTGTAAAACATTTAAAAGAGTGGAGTTTCTTGCACATTTTTCTCTATACGAAAATACCTTTTGGAAGGGGCGAAAGGGGGTAAATTTTGACGTTCAAAAGTGCCTTTTAAGTGCCTATTTGAAATGATGATCATTTGATTTGACCTTGACTTTGAGTTAATCTACTATGTTGCTAAGAATGTATTTTAATGATTTGGTAATTAAAAAGACTAGTGTAATATGTAGTTCCACTTTAATAGTGTCACATGAAATTTAAACGAAGAAGGAAATTCGGGAAACACGAATATTATAAACTGACCAAATTTTGTTTTAATGAAATTTGCAGGCTGGCGTGTTAGTGTCAAACTCACGCTTGCATGATACAAAGTTCACTGAAATTCAGTTACATTGCAAGCGTCCACTTTAGAGCTAGATACCAGGAAAGAGAACTGTTAAACATTAATTAAAACGGTGAATTTAAGAGACAGTTTGAGCAAATCAGATGATGATAATCATCATTCTGCCTTTTGCCCAAATTATTTGGGTTGTTGGGGTAAAGGGGGTAGCCTTTCTGGCAGAATATGGGCAAATATTGAGGCAATTTAGAATATGTGCTGGGTTATAAATATCCGTCACGAATGGGTGTTGCACGCACACACGACTTCACAATGGGCCGTTCATGGAGTCCTCGCGTGGCTGTAATTTGGCTGTTGACAGATTTACAAGCTCCATCTCTTGAACATATCGAATGCGGTCGCCGCCACACCAATAGAGTTACTGGATGGGCTACACGTTTTACGAGAAGCGTGACCGAAGCGGCCATCGTTGATCGTCCTGATAAAACACATAAATTATAAGATAATCAACGCTTTAAATCAAAATATTAAGATAATCGTGTTGAATGATTTTCATTAGCCGTAAAAGGTTTTGGAAATGATACAAAAAAACTTATTGTGATCTAAGTTCGGGTTGAAGTTGAAATTGCTTGGAACGAATGGTAATAAAATGGAAACTTATAAAATTCTGTGACAATTTAATATCATGCACGGTTATGAAGCATCTCATATTATATCATTAGGTATTACATTTTAATATGGGTAAAGGAACCTACTTATACCGGGTCAAATTAAATTAGCCAGCGAAACTTCGCAGATGTGATGGGTATCGATATCTTAATACGATAAAACAAAAAAAAAACTGACTTTCTTAATTACCAAAAAAAAGGGTTCATTGCTGTTTTTTTTGGGTCAACGACTGTACCCGTTGTTACTTGAAATATCAGTTTCAAATTCAGTTAATTTTCATTGTAAATTTCACAGACATGATGGGTACTATGATCGATATCTAAACACGATAAAACAAAAAAAAAACTGATTTTCTCAAGTATGTTCACAACCAGTGAACAATGACCCCAAAAAAAAACATCTTTTTTTATCGTGTTTAGATATACCCATCACGTCTGCAGAGTTTCGCTAGCTAATTAAATTTGACCCTGTATAATACATGCTAGCTTAATTTCATTACCGATGACATTCTAAAACTAATTTACGTCTAGTACAAACGTCAAATAAACCATCTACCTATTGTACTAGTTTCTGCTGATATTACGAGTTCAAACCGATATCGTTCTAAACTCGTCAATCGTACTCGACACATATTACGACGCGAGGCGTGCCTTTCGACAGACAACGATCGATCGCCGCTTAATTATGTGTCGATCGCATACCGACCGATTGATCCCCATCGATCATCACTATCTGTGCGATTGATTGTAATTTTAAATCAATTCACGCCTCTGCACTGACGGCTCGTGCGTGACGTCATGATTTACTCGTTTCTAAGGTCCATGGCTCACTGTCGTTTCCAGTGTAAATTAGGTGTCTGTATTTATGGCGTACCTGACTGAAGCAATCACCGGCAATGGTAGAGATCACAGCGGCAGATAAATGCAGTAATGTGAAAATATTATCTAGTATACACCATAAAATTTTCTTTCGAAATCTTCGATTGACTGTTACCTACTTCTTCACCAATCAAGTTTGGTTTTTGTGGCGTCACCTAAGGGCATAGTGTCACGATTTATATGCAGTAATTTGTGACTATCATATTAAATTAAGTGCCACAAAATGATTGAAATATAGACATGTTTATGTAACGTAATTAAACAGTCATGTACATATTGGTGGAAGTAATTATTGATGTTCGGTAATTAGCAGTAGTATTGTGAAATTTAACCATCTAATTTGTGTATTGGAAATATGCAACGTAGGTATGTTATGATGAGAATAACATAGTAATCAAGTAAAATGATAAAGCTTATATTAATTTTCTAGGATACTAAATGTAACAAATTAAAATTATAGAGATTGAAACTTGTACAACTTGTGAACTGTGTCTTGTTGTTGTAGCGGCATCATGCGAACTACGCGTCACACTGACGTCACGAAAATACTGCATCGCGCAAGCAGAGTTTACCGCGCAACTAGCATAAATATACAACGTCCCGACATCAACCGTCGGGCAGTTGCCCACCAGACACAACACCCGTCTGGTCGGAGGATCCTCCCTTTTCTATAGAGGATGAGTGAACTTTACACCCTGTTCCTCATGCCTCTAAATTGTAATTTGTAACGGAACCTCGCCTCCGCATCCGCAAGTGCGGAACTTCCGCAAGAAATCGTACCTGTAACTCCGCAAGTTATAATGGAGGTTTGTTTACGTAACGTCAACGCACGAGGAGCGACGCTGCGCGAAGCGCCGCCGCCGCAGCGCGGTTGAGTCTTGCGCATGAAATGCTCAGAATTGTGTTTGTGCAGCGGGCAAGCGGGTAGGAGTGGACTAAGAACTTAAGACGCAGATATATGCCAGTGACCTTGAGTACTTAGCTTACGTGTTCTATACTGAGCTCACGCAACGCGTCGTACGTTCAGCCTGTAATAGGACTCGCCCATCAAGGAGTGCTGTCCCCAATTTGACGCATTATTAATTTATTACACACAAAACAAAAGGTATTTTAATAAAACGCGTATACTAAAAGATCGATAATTAAATTATTTTTAAACTGGTGAAGGTTTCAGAAAAATACGCTTGGTAGATTTTGCGCCATTCTCAGTTTTTTATCCGCGTTAAACAACTTTAAAAATTAATTTCACTATGTAATACAAACATAATCTAAAATATTCACATAATAAGTTATTGAGAAAATGCTCTAATTTATCTTCTTTTTTTTCAAATAATTAACACTACTCGTTTAGACGTGATCTTCAGTATAAAATCATTAAAAGTCGGTTATAGTCCCCTTAACTGGTAAACTATGATGTACCTACCTATTTTGAATAAATACTTTTTGAATATGAGGTAGATTTTATTTCAATAAAAACATTACCCTCCTTTTGGGGCAGTCGGGTAATGAATTATTATTGATATTTCTGGACCTACGCTTCCACCTCCGTTAACCTCCGAATGCCAAGCTCTTCAACTCCGCATCCGCCTATGCTTCCGCTAAAAAGATCTCCGTTACAACTCTAATATAAACTATATGTTTTACTTGGGTATCTCTAAATAGGGATAAAGGCCATGAACAGACATCTGTTGGTAGTCGTTAATTATGTCAGGGGATGGACTCGACACAGCTTCACATGAATAATGGAAATCGCATGGGATTTATGCATAAACATCTGTACGGAGATATCGCATGTTTCCATGCTGCTAAAATTCTTTGAAATTGTTGACATGTCTATTATGTGCATTCACTCACATTACGTTGTGCCCAACGTTGTTTGCTCAAAGTTACAGGTCTACTATTGTGTCCTCCCCCTGCCTCAGGCACAGGGCTATCTTTTCTAAGTGGTCAGATTTTAACGTCATTTTCAGAGTGGTCGCGTCTTTACAAGGAGGTCGTGTTTAGATGACGTTTATGTTCCTCTGGCAACGTCTATGAGCTACGTATATAATATGAATGAATAAAGAAGGTAATAAAATGTTGAAGACAAAAGCACCTTCAGGCATGCCTAAATTTTAATGTTTTCCTCAAAACATGAGGCAATTTTGCTAAAATAAAGCCATAAAAACTGTAATGTAGCCATAAAACGTATATTCATGTAACAATGCTTAAATTCAGAGGAGAAAACCGCATAAGTGCCGAGTCAGTGGTTTTCGATTGGATTCCAATAAATGGATGAACGTTACATTAATTTTATAATGCGCACAAAAGATAGACATTATACGTACGTGGAGTTAATTCAATTGTAAAATGCCGTTAATATCAATCAGCTACCGCGCATTTCACTGCAATTTTATTTCCTCCGCAAGAAATGTAGACGACATAATGAGTGTAAGTTATTAATACATTTGTTAAATGACTCGGTAATATACGTAAATTACTCTTAATCGTAACAACGACGTGAGATTTAAAAATTAGGCCAATAACAAAAAAATTCCATAGCGGGACTTAACATCTCAGACGAAACAGATAAGTATCTCAATATACTAATATTTGCCCTTTGTCCGTTTGTGAAAAACGAATATCTAATGTTTGCCCTACCAAAAGATATTTCCCATTTTCGTGAACTCGTTACCATATTTCCCATTTCTTTGGCGTCTCCCTATAATTGAGTGCAAATTGTTAGCGGAGGTTTTATTTTAGGTTTGTTTGATATTATTTCAGAAGTATTCTCTGATGTTGCCTTCTTGCGGTCAAGCGCTACATAGATAATGGTCTGCTAACCGTACTTTTTGTACCATCTCCGAAAGATATCTACATACTTAAACCAGTATCAAAATGCCGATCGCTATCTTAGCTTTTTGTCTTCCGCATATCATCAATTAAAATGTTTACACGTGGCTAAATGACGCAAGGCGGATTCTTTGGAACCGGTTTGTACAATAGGTTTGTGGGAGAGTGAAGTTCGGGTAGCGCCACCAATTTACTTTGACCTTTCGTGACTTCTTCTATGTAGTATATTCCTTTTAGTAATCGAAGCGTATTATTACTGCTCGCGAGAGGTCAGTTCTCAATGGGCATGGTGTGTGTAATGATCTTGTCTTCAAGGCGACATCTCGTTTCGAATACAATAAAATTAATAATGTGTTTTTGTGTTCCATTCAAGGATTCTGATCAATCATCGCTTTGTGGATCTCGAGAGTGATCGATATGTACTGAGAATTGCTTGACAGGCTCAGATTTGCTGTAAAGCAAATTCGACGATGCTTCCAGTTGAAAAAGACTTGAGAAATTGCTTTTGCGACGTACTCCTAAGTTCTTTGAGTCATTTAGATAAAATCTTTTCACATCAAATTTGTGGGTTGTTTCCCTGATTGATGTGAAGTCTGATTTTAAAACATTACTCTTTGTTCTTGTTATTTTTGTGTTTTGAAATATTGATAGTCATGTAGAGTGCCTTGACCTCATAGTTTTTGCCTTCATTTGGCAGCGCTGTGGCCTTGGGCGAGACTTTGGATATTTCCTCAATTAGCGATACGAGCTACCCTATGGTTATTTATGTTCAATTTATTTGTTAAATATTTGTTGAATCTTTTAAAGAGCTTTGTAATATTTCATGGAATTTGTATAATACTATTATTAAAAAAAAAAAATGTAACTCGCAATAAATTATTGTATTTATAAATAATTTGAACAACTCAATTGAAAAGAAAAACAATGGAACAAATAGTCTACTTGTTTCACGGATATAATAATTATTTATTAGGTTACTATAATATTGCTTTTCGCGGAACGCATCATTATTTCATTCTGTATAAATGATGATATTTAATTTATACACGTTTGATATATTCATCTAATATAATATCGTGTACATATTTGTATAGACAATTAATTGGTGTTGCAGTGCACTCGTACTCTGCGAGTAATTTATATAATGCTCTTTACGATAAAAAATTCGAACCGATCATTATTATTAGTTATCCAATTGAGTGATTCTTGCGGTTAACTTTGAGTTACCTTGTTGTTTTATATGAAGATGCATTAACTATTAAGGTCATCGCGTAAGTTCAAGTAAAAACTTAATTTTATGTTGGTGTACTTAAAGTTACTTAACTAAATTAAAATATACAGCTTTACGGCTCTTTGATGGCTCCCACTGCAAAAGGAAGGAAGCCCAAAAGCTCTCATTTAAAATGCAATGGCGTGAATAAAGGCTGCATGAAATTCAACTCAGTGCATGAGAATGAGAACAGTCCTAACTTTGAAATGTAACGTTGAGTCGGAATGTAGAGTAGAGTATTTTTTTTAAATTATGCATTCAAAAGTTAGCGGAGCATTTATTTCTATTTTTATAGGTGTACGTCCTTATGCTAAATAAGTTACACACTTAAAAAAAAATAGAAAAGAATAGAATTGAATACTCTTTATTATTTACCTACACCATAAAAGTTACAGACATAAACGTTTAAATTTCTAAATCTAATCTTTCTATCTAATCTTTTTGTCTTATTTTTTTTTGTTTAGTTCTTTGTTTCTTGTTTTTCTTTTTTGTTAAAATATCTATGATCTAAAAGTTTATACGTTCGCTCCATGGATGCGATATGCAAAGAAGAAGAATAAAGGCTTCAACATATTGCTGCGACTTATAGCGCGACGCGACACCGGTAGAACAATTTCTATAAAAAAATCAAGGAAATTGTTTACCGGTGTCGCGTCGTGTGACAAGTCGCGCCTGTATGTAGAAGCCTTAGCCCTTGAGAAGTCGTAGTCACCGCGCTTGGCAATCTGATTGGTGATCGCAAGAAAATGTGCTACGCGTCTTCTACGCACCCTCTACGAATGTCGCGCCGAAGACGCGCACGCCCTGCTACGACATCTTCGAAAAGACCGAATAGGGAGTCGCCTATTCATTCATGTCATGTATTGCCGCGTTCTAAGGTTTACGTCATTTTTAGGGTTCCGTTCCCAAAGGGTAAAACGGGACCCTATTACTAAGACTCCGCTGTCCGTCCGTCTGTCACCAGGCTGTATCTCATGAACCGTGATAGTTAGACAGTTGAAATTTTCACAGATAACGCATTTCTGTTGCCGCTATAACAACAAATACGAAAAAAACCGGCCAAGTGCATGTCGGACCACGCACAATGAAGGGTTCCGTGGTTGGGATGAATTTATCCCAAAAACAAACTTAACATTGTAAACTAGCAATTTAAAGCTTAATATTACCCAAACGGATCCTTTAATTGAAAAATGGTTTTCCCAAACCCACAATATTTTTGAACGGCCTATCCAACAATACCCCACACCATGGAATAGACGAGAAAAAAAAATCATCCCCATTTCACGTGTAAGGGAGGTACCCTAAAAAAAATGTTTTTCATAATTTTATTTTACCATTTTTTGTGGCGTGATTAATATGTATACCCATGCCAAATTACAGCTTTCTAGGACTAAGCGTCTCTGAGCTAAGCTGGCGACAGACGGACGGACGGACAGACAGACAGACAGACAGACAGACAGACAGACGGACATGGCGAAACTATAAGGGTTCCTTGTTTACTACGGAACCCTAAAAACAGAATAAAATAAATATCTAAGGGGGCTCCCATACAAAAGACATGATTTTTTTGCCGTATTTATAGATAATGGTACGGAACCCTTCGTGCGCGAGTCTAAGAGTATATATATATTTTTCAGAGATAGGTTACTTTCAATAAACAGAGTAAAACGGTTGCAAAAAAAAAATGTTCCATCTTTGAGTCATAGGTATACTGAATGGTTAACCTATAGCATTAATTATTTCAATGGTTTTTAAATGTTTAATAACCACAAAGTTCACACGATAACACACATAATGTTATTTAAGAATTCATTCACAAAAAACCGAACTGCCTTCGCCTTATCTACAGCCTTGAACATAATAACACAGTACGTGGCATTGAAAATATTATAAGATGGGTCTTTGTATGGCTGAGAATATTTTCGGCACGAAACTTTGTAGGCACTGGAGCTTGTCACATAAATAATAGTAGGTACATCTTCATCGTAATTGTTTTTTGAATGTCACATGATTATGTAGGTATGAAGATATTTGTACCGATCTATTTCGGTATCATCTGCCTGTCAAGGTTTGCATTATTTTATTTCATATTTTTTTTACTTTTTAATTTTAATTTTTATATATTTGTTTTTTAAATATAAATAATAGCACATTTAATTCGTGATAATATCCTGTGTTGGAAAAAGGCAGAAGAAATATATGGCTGGTATTAATAGTGCATCATCTCTCTTAACTTAAATATATTTAGTTCAGTAGCTGTCAGTTTCCAAAGTACCTGCTAATGCAGCAAAAAGTTTTTCCAACGAATCAAAAATTTCTCCACCTGACCGTGTTGCGAACACGTGTACCAAATATTTATGAGCTGTCTTGTTTTAAAAATAATTACTAAATTATGCAGATACGAGTCAGAATCGAATATCGCAACACACTTAATCAACTGCTTGTCAGTCAATTAAACTAGTTATATAAACTATTTGTCGCACAAGTGGACCAGATTACGTTCAAATGACATGTGGACACACTGGTTTCTAAATTGGCGGTATAAGGCTGCAGCGGCAGCTATTTTTGATCATGTTCAAAAGCATTAAACTGAAATTGCTACTGAAATGACTTTTGCTTCCGCCTTTGATCTCGAAATGTAAGCTGTTTACTGCCCTACTAACGTGCTTGAAAACTAAATAGTCTGATTGTCGTAGAACTGTTACAAAACATCCACACAACAGTGTAAGTTTACAAGAGAGTAAACGTAACTATTTCATTTGCGTTTAAATTTGACCGACAGGTCATAATGCTAAGAGTATAAGAGTGAGAATAAAAATCTTAACGCAAACGCGCTAGTTACGTTTACTCACTTGCAAACGTACACTCGGGGTCTGAACTCACCCCACGAAAAGTACATTACGATTTCATTGCAATTGAACCCAAAAAACATCCAAAGTCCAATACTATTATCCTGTTTATCGATTGGCGGTGTTCCCACGGGCGTCCCGACCGACGGACGGATTGACAGAATGATTGGGCGTAAGTATCGGAGATCCCGCGCCTCTACTGCACATGCTAAATGCCGTTTCCACCAATTACATTTGGCATTCACTCACGAACTTACCCCCGACAGCAGATGAACGTGAACTTCAGGGTTAAGGCGGAGATTTCTTGAAAATGGTCAAAAAGGTGTTTTTTAAAGCAGTGTATCTCTGAAACCGTAAATATTTTTTCGAAAACAAAAACAGTATGATATTTTTAAGTCTTTTGTGCATACGGTGATGGAACTCAAAACATAATTTAATACATCAAAAAAATTTTCAAAGGCAACTCTTAATTATTTTTAAAAGCAGTTTATCCCTTCGTTAACAGTTATAATTAAAAGTATACCATAAAATTGCAAATGCCAAACTGCATCCGGTGATGGATTATTTTTTATTAATTAGTTAATATGTAATTTTATACGATTTTATTTGCATTTTTACGCCATACGTTGTGTCATCGCGCATAAGAGATGCGCGATGACACAACGTATGGCGTCTTTTGTATGCAATCTGACAGTGATAACGGTTTACCTGTTGTCAGCGTCTTAAGGCAACGATAACCGACTTTTAATGATTTTATACTGAAGATCACGCCCAAACGAGTAGGGTTCTTGGTTTGAAAAAAATATACGAGTATATGATATATTAGATCATTTTCTCAATAAATTAATATGTGAATATTTAAAGATTATGTTTATATTACATAGTGAAATTAATTTGTAAAGTTTAACGTGGTTAAAAACGGAGAATGGCGCAAAATCTACCAAGCGTATTTTTCTGAAATCTTCACCAATTTAAAGATAATTTAATTATTGATCTTAGTTTTATTAATTTTTTTTTTGGTTTATGTATAATAAATTAATAATGCGTCAAATTGGGGACACGCTCCTTGATGGGCGAGTCCTATTACGAGGAACGTACGACGCGTTCCGTGAGCTCAGGACAGAAAACACTGTCACTGGCATATATCTCCGTCTTAAAGAAAAAAGTTCAAAAACATTGCTGCACGATTTTAAGGTTTTCATAGTTGTCCGTCAACAATCGACCCCAGTGAGATGAATATAAAAGGTCATGTCTTACTGAAGGCGCTATCTTGCTTAAAACATTTTTCATCTTGATGAAAGCGCTTGAACTAAAGACGATGAAGTCGAAGGTCAATTTAATACACATGGATGAAACTTACTTCTACGGGCGTTATATCTGAACCACTTTTAGAGCATACATGTTGTAACTATCTACGTATGTCAAAGTTTTGAATAATCCTGTTCAGATAAAAGGAAAAACAAAATACGTGAATAATATACACGCGGTACCTATTCGGTACACTCAAGCTCAGCGGTAGCTACAAGTAAACATGCCTTTTTTCTGCGATAGGCGTGTACAAAAAAACCGGCCAAGTGCGAGTCGGACTCGCGCACGGAGGGTTCCGTACAATTATTATCTAAGGTAAATTACGGTTTACGATTTATGACGTGTTAAAAAAAAAACTACTTACTAGATCTCGTTCAAACCAATTTTCGGTTGAAGTTTAAGAATAAGAATAAGAATAATTTATTTGTTAAACATAGGTAATTACAGACAAAGATCTTAAAAATTAGGAAGTGCGCTTGTGTGTTTTGCCAATATTGACATACAAATATTTGATGAGTAAAAACAATCAAAGTGAGTATTATTCAATTACAATGATAAATGTATTACAATACAGTATTTCATTACCTAATTTTATTAACACATTCATGCAAATTAAATTTTATTACAATTTATTCTGAGTCAATTTCATTTCATGTCAAACATTTCAGTCAATTAAATTCAAAAGATTAGTATTAATGTACATTATCAAAATTTATGTCAGCATTATAATTATATAGATTCCTCATTAAGAAACTCATCTAGAGTATAATAGCATCTTTCAAGTAGTAACCCGTTAAGTGTGCAGCGTTGAGTGTGTGTGTGTGTGTGTGTGCTTTTGCAGTGGCATACATTTTATTTCATCGGGTATTTTATTATATAATTGTGGAGCAACACCAAATAAACTTTTCTTCATTAGAGAAGTTTTACATTTCACAAGACATAATTCGTTAATATATTGAGCACGTATCGGCGTTTTCTTTACTGCACATAGTTTTTTAAATAAATGTGGATTTGCTTTCACAAATAATGCAGTTTCCAGAATGTATAGAGCTGGTAGGGGTAATATTTTTAACTTTTTAAAATACGGAATGCAACTATCTGTTGTTTTTAAACCACACATAGAACGTAAACATCTTTTCTGTATCCTGAAAACAATTTCTCTGTTTGTTGACTGTCCCCAAAAAATAACACCATACCGCAGAACTGAGGCGACTAGTCCATGATAGGCTGTTAACAGTGTATCAGTATTTACTTTTTTCGAAAGTTGATGTAACAAATATGCTGATTTGCTTAATCGCTTACAGATTTCCTCTAAATGAGGTTTCCAAGTCAGTTTATCATCTATAGTTATACCTAAGAACTTTACAGTACTTGCTTCTTCTATTTCAGTATAATTATACGCAACATTAACTAGTGGTTTCTCAAGCCGTTGGTGAAAGTGCATAACTTTAGTTTTATTTAAATTAATTACAAGATTATTATCATTAAGCCAATTTATTATTTTATATAGAGAATTATTAATGTCATTTTGATAATTGTTTGGATTATTACATTCAATAATAGCTGTGCTATCGTCTGCAAAGAGTACCATTTTTTGTTCAGTGAAATTTGGGAGGTCATTTATATAAATTAAGAAAAGCGGCGGTCCTAGAACGCCACCCTGAGGCACACCATATTTTATGTACCTTGCTTCAGAGGTATATGTGGTTTCTACTTTGGTTATAGGACATATTCTAGAGATTTCCGTACATTGTAATCTATCACTTAGGTAAGATTCTAAAAGTTTAAGAATGTTCCCTCGGATTCCATAACCATGTAATTTTTGCAGTAAAATTTTATGATCCACAAAATCGAACGCTTTCGTCATGTCTGTATAAATCGCACAAACATGATTTCTTTTATCGACAGATGTCATGATACTAGATAGTAGGTCAAATAGTGCCATATTAATATTGACATTTTTTCTGAACCCCTTTTGTTCATTGCAAAATAGTTTAAATTTTTCGAAATAAGCCTACACGGAATTATAAATTACTTTTTCAATTATTTTTGAAAACACCGGAATTTTTGCAATTGGTCTATAATTTGCAACATCAGTTCTGTCATTTCTTTTAAAAAGGGGCTTAATAATGGACATAGTAATGTACATCATATATTTTTTTAGTTTTATCATTCTCTTATTTTAGAAGTTACAGGGGGGTCGGACACACATTTTACCACTTTGGAAGTGTCTCTCGCGCAAACTATTCAGTTTAGAAAAAAAATATATTAGGAACCTCAATATCATTTTGGAAGACCTATCCATAGATAACCCACACGCATGGGTTTAATGTTTTTTTTTTTTTGAGTTTCAGTTCTAAGTATGGGGAACCCCCAAAATTTATTGTTTTTTCTATTGTTGTGTGAAAATCTTAATGCGTTTCACAGAATACATCTACTTACCAAGTTTCAACAGTATAGTTTTTATAGTTTCGGAAAAAAGTGGCTGTGACATACGGACGGACAGACTGACAGACATGACGAATCTATAAGGGTTCCGTTTTTTGCCATTTGGCTACGGAACCCTAAAAACACTTATTAGAAGGTCTGTTTACGACGTGAACACCGAAGAGTGGTAAGTGCGAACCGTCCGTACTGATTCCAATAAAAAAGAGACACCTTCATGGCCACAATTTAAATTCGTCGTTCCGTTCCGTACCGCTGAGTATCCGAGGTAGGTAGTACTTTAAAGTACTACCTACCTCGGATACTCAGCGGTACAAAGGACACTTGAATCACCAACAAGGAGCCATTTCTTAACGGTAATCCGTATTCGAGTAACGATAAGGTGACTCGTTTACAGGGTGGTCTGTTGATGACTGGCCGGATTAAAGGACTTATCCGGAAATAGGGATTATCAGCTATTGGAAACGTAATGACAATAACGAATAACAGATAAGGGGATTTCGATAAAGTGGAGGGCAGAGACGATGCTTTCGATTCTATATTTAGCATATCGGCGAACTTTGCCAAATTGATTTTATGTCAACAGTCGATATTAAGGCTTCTACAGATCGGCGCGACACGCGACGCGACACAAAGGCGTCGCGCGACGAGCGGTGCCTTTGTGTCGCGTCGTGATCGCGCCGGTCTGTAGAAGCCTTTAATATTGATTTAGGATCTTTAGTGAAACTAAAAGCGGACCCTAATATAAGATAAGATAAGATAAACATTAATTTCTCACCACAATATATGTATTACATTTTCAAAATATCCATACGTAATAGCTTTAGTAGTTATAATATGGTTAGGAAAAGCCTCTTAGACGTGGAAATCCTCAAACAAAATAAATTCTGATTATTTCCATTCGTGGCGGCCCATTTTCTACTAACATATTTTTACCATTTAAGTTTTACACGAATTGGAACGGTTCGTATCTAAAGTTTTGGGGCCCCAATAAAGTTTTATTAGAGTGTCTGCAATATGGAACGTTTAGAAGGCAAATTCGTGCTCTACTATCCCATTGACCGATGGAAACCTTTGATAATTCAGTGGATCACGACCCAAATAACCGAAATAAAATCGGATGCCACTAGAACGGTACTTCCGAAATGTTAGTAAGAAGGCTAAGCTTTCCAGCGAGGGGCCCACCCTCGATTGTGTCGGTTTATTTCATTGTATGCAAATCGGTTCACCAGGCCTCGCTCGCTACCAAATATTTCACGCTGACGGCGGCCTGCGAACGACGCGTGGGACGCCCAAATTACGCGACCCCACCAACTATCGAACGGTCCCATAAGCATTCCAGAAACCGCGCGACCACCAATTTGTCCCTTCCGTGCCAGTGATTTTGTCATTCCCGTAGGCATTGCGCTAATAAAGTGCCGCCGGCCACTGCGACCGGTTCTGTGGAAATAGATTTCCTCTATAAGGGATTGAATCTCGGTTTCCTACTGAATATTAGAGATATCTAATTAATATTATCTATACCGCAGACCCACAGCTATGGGTTCTGATTTTGCAATATTGCTCCTTCGAAACTATCTACTGGGATTTCAGGCTTCGTGTCTTAATCGGGCCGACGAAGTTCTTCCTACCAAAGCGGTCTTTGGATTCCAATTATAGCATGAATAATGTAGAGCTTTTCGACCATAACTGTGAATGTAAGGGCCGTATATAATAATGTTATTGTGTTGCATTTGCACCACGGCTTCGATCCGGTACGGCAAAAGACAAATTGGCTGTCAGAAATTCCTAACGTCATTGCCATTCAGATGTTGAATGTAATTTGTATCGTCACCGTCACGTCGCCGGCGCCGCCAACCGGAGCGCTCGCTATACCTACTCGCGCCACGTTTCACACAACTATACCCACACCTTTCCATTCAACGTTCTGACAATAAACAAATATGCATGGCGTATGCGCCGCCGGTTGCTGTTTTGTCCAAACGTAATTTCGACATGACGTGCAGATGTGACCCTAAAATAGTTAAGTACGGGTAATAAAAACTTTGTTTGTCGTTACGAAAAAAATAATGAGTACTAAACTTACAAAAATAGCACAGAGACCTACTTTGGAAGATAACTAAGTCCAACGTTTGTGACTTGAATATGACTTTAGTAGAAGCTTGTTGCAATTATAAATGCGACACCAAAGCGCATATCCAAACATGTCATTTGCAGCGCAGCTCTTATGCATTCTAAATGAGACTACGAGTACATGTCGTGGTATATCCCACACTCTTCTTGCCGTCATTACCTCACTTTCATTATGATTACTATTGGTACTTCTTACCACGCCTACATCAGACCACTACTTGTATACTTCTCTGTCATGCCGACTTGTCTTTAGAGTTGAAATCTTAATAACACGTTTTATGTCACACCCACACATTCATACGACGCGTTTGCGGTTTGAATGTATGAATATTTAGAACGCGAGATGTGTTCCTTGAATTCTTATGTGCACTGAAATATCTTGAAGTAATACGAACTCTGAACTTTACAACGAGTTCGCGTGCAAAATGGTTTGACCGTTAGTGTAATGACTTCGAAATAATAATATATATTTAATAGGGGCCCGCTTTGATATACGTTGTACATTTTGGTATCCTACCCAAAGAGAGCTCCTATTTATTTTTCTGAATTCGTTGGTCAAATTAATGGTAGCTCCACCTAGTAAACATCTTTAACCAAATATTTTTATGTTGAATTCCAACGTGGAGCAGTTGAAGTGAAAAAGGCGAGGCACATAGATGAATGTGCGATAAACTAGTTAAGATTTTAATACGGTTATTATTCAGGGGCTAGTTCGGGGACAAACAATGACTGTGTCGACCCACGCCCAACTTCAGACTTAGCGAATATGATTCAAACACGAAAGATGTAACAATAGATGACGAATTATTTCAGATTAATTCTGACAAAAAATGTAACAATAACTTTTTAGTGCGTCGAATTATTATGTTGAAGAATGTGACTTAGCTTGAAAGTTTATTATAATTTTCGAGGGACGACCGGACCCAAGAATGCTTCCGTTGTAACATTTGAACATTTCGGGTGTTTCTCAAGGCACCATATTAGGGCCTATAAAACTCTTCATAAAGATAAAAGCGCTGTTTAGCTAATGCCAGTTAGTAGTCAACGAAGTAGGTATAGTAAGTACATCGAAAGAAAGTAGTTCAACGGTAGCCAGCTTCCTATGATTATAGATCAAGATCGGGCCATACAACCGGTTGAGCACCACGGCCACGCTATGCCACACATAACTTATAATTTTCTTAAGCATTTGCGTTTACGTCTTTATCAATTGCTTTCGAAGCTTTTTCTGAAAGATATATATATAATATATATTAATATCTGTAATTTTAGACGGCTGTTTACCTACTAACTTTTTTGTGTCCGTATGAATTGACGAATCTCATGAACTAACAATATTTAGAAGTAAATTAGTCGAATTTGTAAGCCCGCATCGCACGTTCATCATTTCTGCCGAAAGACGTCCACTGCTGGACATAGGCCTTCCCCAAAGGGGGGTTTACCATAATTGCCACGCTTAGCAGGCGGGTTGGCGATCGCAGTATGGTGTTAAAATGCATAGAGAACGCGGCTACCCATTCTCTAGTAAGTCCCTTAGTCGCCTTTTATGTCGTAAAATGCGACTAAGGGACTTACTAGAGAAGAAATAGGATGGTGCTATTCTTTACATTCGGCACCACACGGAAAAAAAATTGAATAATATAAATGGCTGATTAATTTTCCAAAAAACAGCTCTGTGAAAATGGATTTTTATGACAATGCAGCGCAAGCATTGTAGCTATCTCAAATTCAGCCGTACAAAACCCAATTTTTTGGTACAGATTACGCTTAAACACTCTAATTCCTAAATTTTCAAAAACATCCGTTGGCTAATTTTCGAGTTTTAGGGTGGCTCCTCAATTCAGACTCCTGAATTGAGGAGCCACATTAAACGCCCTGTAACTTTTTAAGGGTTTTACTAAAAATGAGTAGTACCCGCGTTTAATTTAAATATGAGACATAGCTCCTCGATCCATACGGACGTACTTTTTTGGTGTCGACTTTTAGCGTGAGAAGGTATAATTATTAAATTGAGGCAAAAAAGAAATCCCGGTTAAAGGCTTCTACATACCGGGGTGACTTGTCGCGCGACGCGACACGACACAAAGGCACCTCTCGTCCCGCGACACGCGGGGCCTTTGTGCCGTGTCGCGTCGCGCGACAAGTCGCGCTGGTATGTAGAAGCCTTAAGTAGTTGCTAATATAATGTCAATTAATATTGACCTTGTCGTAGCGTTGGAAGGCCTCTTTCAAGGTAGACCGATCACCATAAGAAGGCCGTGGCGGTGGTGCTTGAGGGAGGCCTATATTATGCAGTAGTAGACGTCTTTCGGCTGAAATGAATGATATTGATATATAAGGTTACTTATATTAGATTATGTTCGTGGTAAACCGCACGGCCTTGTGATAGATTCTAGAGTTTTTCTTTAACTTTAATGCAATGTTGTTTGTTTCAGGTGTGGCGGTTTCTAAAGGGGGAAACACACATGTTCCCCAAAAATGATACCGGTGGGTACAATATTTTGCACCCTTCAATAATAATATTTTGGGTTATCCCTAAATAACGGATTCATTATTTATTTACCAACCACTTTTGTTGACAATAACCACATTACACACGCACGCATATTCACACGTAAATTTTCTGATAATAAATTACTGCAGTCAGATAATAAGTACCTACAGATATTAAGGTAGATCCTTTTTGAAAGTCCTATCTTATAGATACCTACATCAAGAGCATATGAAAACTTGAAAACACTTTTCTTGTAGACGTAATTTAGTTAAACCGAAAAGTAAGGGTGATACATAAAGAAGGCTTTCATAAACATCGACCGACTTAGTAATTTATTTATTTATTTAATGACCAACTTATTTTGTACGCAGACTTAAAACTGGGAATCATGACAAGTTTAATTAAGATTAGAGACAGAAACAAGACCGTACTCATTGAAACTTAACAGAATGTTCTTTATTAAAAGCTTAAGCTTAATCAAAAACAAAGAGCATCACACATGAACGCCACATACAAAGCTAGTACTAACATATAATGAGAAATTTGCTTAACGCCAGTCACCCCTTAGAAATAATTACACCAGCATCTGCCTCGGGCAGCTGGCAGACTTATTGCCATCGTAATAAAGGAAGCAGGCGCTTATTGAATGCCGACATACTAGTACTTATGTTTTTCTACATAACTATTTAGTACTATGTGAACACTATTTAGTTGTTCGCATGTGCTTATAGAGGAACATTTGTTTTCTAAGACGTAAATATTTTTTTCTGTGTTGATGGCATCGGTCGGTTGGTTTGCAGAACTTTAAATGTCAAATGTGGGTGCAATATTATGATGATTGTTCTGTAAAAATAAAAACCGGCCAAATGCGTGTCGGACCATGCACAATGAAGGGTTCCGTAGTTGGGATGAATATATCCGAAAACAAACTTAACATTGTAGTTGAAAAACATGTTTTCCAATACATCGATATACGCAACGGTCAGTTTTCCGACTGTAAATTAAGTTTGCAATCGCATTTCTTTTTTTATGTGATAAAACTTCAAATTTACGATTTTCGGACTTTTTCCTTTACTTGTGCTGTGAAACCTTGCTTCTTGCCAAATTTCATGAATAAAAACCTGTAGGGTATACTTCCCGTTGACCTAGTCAACGGGAACCCTACAGGTTTTGATTTACTTGCGAGTATCAAAATATGTCGCATAAAGGCTTCTAAAGACCGGCGCGACACGCGACGCGATACAAAGGTCCCGCGTGTCGCGCGACGAGCGGTGCCTTTGTGTCGCGTCGCGTGTCGCACCGGTCTGTAGAAGCCTTAAATCGTCGTGATTTTTTATTACGTTGACTTAGAAGATTGATTTTTTTAGACGCTCGTCTTACGTCACTCAACTTGAACCTACGTCAATCAATCAACTCTGCCTATCGCAGTCCACTGCTGGACATAGGCCTCTCCCAGGCTGCGCCACAACACACTGTCCTCCGCCTTCCGCATCCAGTCTGACCCAGCCATCTTCTTAAGGTCGTCGGTCCATCTAGCTGGGGGGCGTCCCACACTACGCTTGTCGATACGCGGTCTCCACTCCAGGACTCGTCTGCTCCATCGGCCATCGGTCCTTCGACAAACATGGCCAGCCCACTGCCACTTCAGTTTGCTTACTCTGCAAGCTATGTCGGTAACTCCGGCTAGACCTACGTATTTGATATTAATTTCAACTTGATACCTCTATGCGTTCCTTTGAAATAGGGTCTTGACAGACTGACAGACAGACAGACGAACAACGAAGTGATCCTATAATTTAAATTTTAATTCCTAAAAATTAAATCTTTTGTAAGAGTCAGTGCAAGTATTTGCATAGTTAGCCTTTCTACTGTGTCAGTTACAACGCTTGCATCATTGTCAGGAAAGTTAATAAATATGGAGTCATAAATAAAAGTAAACTCATACATAGCTCATATTTTATCAACAAATATATGGCTGCGTGTTAAAAGGTTCAATTAAACGATAAGCACATTGTAATAAGACTCAAATAAGTATCAACTGATGAAAATGAAGGTAAATTTTCTTAACGCGGCCATATGTTGGAAGGACTTTTGTACACGGGTACATATATATATATATTTGATGGGGGGAGGGGGAGGGGGAGGGGTGTAGATCTCCCCCTCGCATCGGAAAAGTTTAGGAAATGCATACTTTTTTTTTTACGATTTTTTTAATTTCTTATTTTGAGGTTATGTTTTGTTAGATTTTTGATAAATCATCTACCTGATTCATAAGGGGAGGGAGGAGACCCCCTGTACCACTCGTCGTAGTCATAGTTAACGGAGACCAGGTCGCCGGAGCCCCGCTACGCGGGGCTCCTACTTCTGAATAGTTAGCAAAAAATAACCACGAAGGGGATGGCGGGGTTTGTTCGCTCGCTCTCTCGACCCCGCCATCCCCTTCTAACCTAACCTGTCCGAGTCGGGGTGCCCTAAGTCCCGAGCTCGCTTCGCTCGCTCTTGCATCCGTTAAGTTACACACGCGTCAAATTCACATTCAACATAATGTGAATTTTCAATAAAGAATAAAGTGCGCGTCTAATTATTATTTGCAAAATCAAAAGGCATAAAGAATAAAGTACGCGTCTAATTATTATTTGCAAAATCAAAAGGCATAATTAAAACTCCCTAAAATAGCAACATCTGTCAAAATTACGTCTAAACCAATAAAATAATGCAAAAGTTGAGGTTATATTTATCAAAGTTTGATATTTTTTATTTCCAAAAGTATTTATTTCCTAGACTTGAAACTTCGTGAGATTGGTCAAGATAATAAGCACTGTCCACAAAAAAAAACCAAGAGTCTACTGTGGATCCCGTTTATAAAAGACGAGCCCATATGTTTCCTTCAGTTTTGACTGACGGACGGATGGACAGTTGTTCATAGTTAACAGTGATTGGGTGGGACTTTACATAATATAGTACTTCCTTCGAATAAAGAATCGTCTTATTTATTGATGTTTTGAGACAATGAACGGAGGTCTCGAGCTATCGAACTGCGACGGCTTGAGACGGTGTTATGTGTTTGTAAGAACTATAAGAATATTAATAAATCTGTTCTATTTCTGGCATATCTTACGAAACAAAAGTTGAAATGAGTACCATATTCATTGTTTTCCTGTAATTATTCATTTGGTTGAATCCAAATATAAACATGTCTAATAGGGAATCAGAAATTGTCTAGAACCTTAGTCTAAAGACTATTAGATTATTACATTTCCTACTTTGAATTTTATTGGAATTTTCGAAGTGATTTATTAACATTGTATATTAAAGCCATCTACGTTTGATAGTTCAGGAAGAGTTTGCATATGTCCTACTATTCCCACAGCCATTGGAATTTCGCCACAAGAATTAGTAGTTTATAGATATTTGATCGTCGTTTTACTGCATGTTTCATTGCTTTGCTTGAAATGTTTGTAAGTATTTGACCATCGCCGTCAAACCTTTGGTATTTTGGGATATCTACGTCCCACATGAACCACCTACTTCGCTGTTAACAGTCCCAGTATCTACTTATAACGGAAACATTAAATACGAAGTTATCTTCTATTGTTTGTAAAGAGGATAAGGTTCAATTCACACTATAGGGCTATCGTTTTGGTATAGAAACGGTCTTGCTTTGATAATAAAGTTCCGTATAGATAAACATTGGGCTTGTAGATAAATATAGGTTTTTATTTGAGGCCAATGTTTAACAGAAGGTCCC
This sequence comes from Tiliacea aurago, assembly GCA_948098905.1. Taxonomy (NCBI): domain Eukaryota; kingdom Metazoa; phylum Arthropoda; class Insecta; order Lepidoptera; family Noctuidae; genus Tiliacea; species Tiliacea aurago. The sequence goes on along the minus strand of OX402591.1, from coordinate 16,285,918 downwards.
GCTAAATGTAAAGATAATAATTGGTAGCATTCACATAATTATGATCAGAGACAGTGATGTTATGGAATTTCATCCCATAATGGATATTGGCATTCCAATAACGATTTTTCTGTATATAAAACTAAATTGTAAGTAGTTTTTTTATAAACGGGGTTGATTTGATAAAACTTTGTAAAATATTTCGTCGGTATCTATCATGGTGACATAGGTATGTAGACGCTTAATAATTCCATCAACAATTTCCTCGCCCATGTTCTTTCTCATATCATACTGGATATTGGCATTCCGATGACGATTTTTCTGTATATACAACTGAATCGTAAGTAGTTTTTTATGAACGGGGTTGATTTGATAAAACTTTGTAAAATATTTCGTAGGTACAGGGTGTCCCGTGGCAGATTTAGGTTTTGAATTTCAAATTTCTCGATAACGGCTAAGCGGAGGAGCGGGGCGGAGGCCGCGTTAGCTTCGTCATTCGTGCGGATTATTTAGTCAGGATGTCGCAGTGGACGGGAGTTCGCAATATAAGCGTTTTTCAAAGCGAACGATTCCTGTGCAATTGCGCGTCGACAGTTTTGTACGCGTTACAATATTCGACGTTTACGTGAAGCGCCAAGTGTAGATTTGATTCGATCTTGGGTCCGGAGTTTCCGGGCAACAAGTTTAACAACAAACGACCCACGGCCGGGACCCAGTCGGACGTCGAGAACAAACGAAAACATTGGACTCGTCGCGAACAGTTTGCACGATAATCCACGTCAGTCCGTGCGGAAGAGAGCGGCTACCTTAGGGGCTTCCAAAAACGATAGTGCACGAAATATTGAAGAAGGATCTTAGATTTCACCCTTTTAAGATTCAAATTGTGCAAGCGCTTAAATTTACGTAAAAAATTATGTAAGACAATGTTAGAGCGATTCCGAACGGTAAACACTATCTTTTGGAGTGACGAAGCCCATTTTCATTTAAATGTAAGTGTACATTTTTTTTTTTTTTTTAATAACTTTATTTCTCATAAGAATTTCATACATAATTCACTTACTGAGAAACAATATCTAAAACTAAGATTAATAATTAGAACGCACAGATGTGGGTAAAATAACATAAACTCGATCGTAAGTTACACAAACACAACATGGATGTATGAATTTGATTTCTACTAGATGTGGCATTGATGGCATAGTCTGCTATTAGCAGGTTTGTTATTATAAGATTGTTTTATTTTTAGTTTATTGTTTTATTTATATATTTTGAGTACGTATATGGTTTATAAAACATTTGATGTATTGGATTTTATTTGTTTTTGTTTAATTTGAGTGATCACTATATTTTTAATTTAGAGGTATATAGTTAATCTATATATTGTGTGTAATGTTATTTATGTTAATAATATGTATACTCGTATCTTAATAAGTGTATCTTATCTTATCTTATCTTATATATAATGAAGTTCCACTTATTTGTATGTATTAATTGTGTGAGTTTTTAGTAGCTTTTTGAACCGGGCATAACTTTGTTCTTCTTTTAGTAGTGATGGTAGTTTATTATAAATTGTAACACCCTCAAACTCCAAATTTCTTCTCCCATAGTTAGTTCTAGGAGGGCGGGTCACTAAGTAACTAGCACGTCTTAAGTTAATCTTTCGTGTTTGTTGTTTTGTTACAAATCTTATATTGGAATGGATTTCCTTATTTAATATTTTACGTATTAGAATACATATGTACGTTTGTTTTATATTCATTATTTTTGTTTCCTCGTATATCTTTTCGGTTGGTGTCCGAGGTTTATAGTTAAATAATTTTTTTATTAATCTATTCTGAACTCGTTGAATCGGATCTATATTAGTTTTCGCTGCAGTACCCAGATTTCAATGAGGTAGTCGATATGAGGCTTAACCAGAGAATTATAGATAAGATATCGCACTTTTCGAGGGAGACAATTTGTTATATTGTGAAGTGCCCCAGTGTAAATTTAAATAAGCAGAATTGCCGTTATTGGTCACGTTAAGGACAGAACCCACGTTTAAAACATCAGCAACCACTTCACAATCCCGAGGTAACGGTTTTGTGCACATTGTCAAGCAGTGGGTAATCGGACCCTATTTTTTTGGAAATCGTCGTGGTCAAGCCCTTACTGTGGATGGTGTTTCTTATCATGCTAAACGATTATTTTCTGCCAAAAATGAGAGAACATCCTGCCTTCAGTTCACACACATGGTTCCAGCAAGATGGCGCCACGCCACACACTGCTAGAGACTCGATGGCGCTTCTTCGTGATTTCTTCCCTAACCAACTGATAAGTCATTTCAGTGACATCTCCTGGCCACCCAGGTCGCCGGATCTCACTCCCATGGACTTTTTTCTGTGGGGGTACCTCAAAAGCAAAGTCTATGAAACAAATCCCGCGACCATCTCAGCACTAAAAGAAAATATCGTTCGCGAAGTTAATGGCATCCCGACTTCCCTTCTCCAACGTGGCACGGAATACTGAGGCCAGATTCAATGAGTATGTCCAAAGTGACGGACAACATTTAGACGAAACAATTTTTAAGAAATGAAATCCGCACTTTTCTTCTTTTTAATAGTTTTTGAAATTAATGTATATCCTTTGTAGTTTTGTATTTATTTAAATTCTATATCCTAAATCTGCCACGGGACACCCTGTATCATGGTGAAATAATTATGTAGACATTTAATAATTCCATCAACAATTTCCTCGCCCGTGTTCTGTCTCATATCATAATGGATATTGGCATTCCGATGACAATTTTTCTGTATATACAACTGAATCGTAAGTAGTTTTTTTATGAACAGTTATCTCTACTTTAAGTAAGATTATTGTTTCAATGAGTCCATGTACGCTATCGGCTTTACGGCTCTTACAGACTCACGCGATATTGCGGGCGCGACAGGCAGCGACATAGAAATTGTGCTACTACTGTCGGGTCGCGCCCGCGATATCGCACTACAGCACATAACATACATACATTATCAGCCTATTGTTCCCACTGCTGGGACACAGGCCTCGTCTCTGTGAGAGGGAGTGGGCTGTAAACCACTACTCCGGCCCAGTGCGCGCGCGTTAGTAGATGTCAAATGTCTTCGAATTTTTGGTTCTAGGACATTCCGGTTTCCTCACGATGTTTTCCTTCACCGTTTTGAGAGCAGTGGTGATGAAATAATTTACGCAAAGTAAACCCAAGACCTACAACTCGTAAGTCGCAGACGTTACCACTGGGCCACCACTGCTCCTACGCCTCCCGCTCCAACGCCATGACTAGTTAGTGTAATAATTCATGATCAGCATTCCGTTTTCTGAGTTGTGAATTTTCGCACCATGTATTCTGTCATTGCTTGAACCGTGTGACAAAGTGCTTGCATAGATTTCAAAGATTGTTGGAGACAGCAAAATAGAGTATTTTGTGGTGTTAGCAGTCTTGGAATACTTGATATCTCCTGATTGCCAACTATGTTTTATTAAGGAACCAGTATCTCTAACATTGTTCAAGAGTGGCTTATTTCAGATATTTGTCTGTATGTAGATGTTAATATACAGTATGTAACAAAAACCCTGTTGTTCCATTTAGGGACGTATACATTACCCTTTTTTTTTTTTGTTTGGGTGGTAAATTATCAAATAACTTCTCCCGCTCTGGGTGGAGCGGGAGGGCGTGTCAGACTTTTACTGACTAAAACCCATCCGTATTCCTTCATTTGCCTGAGTGCCAGGGCCACGATATCCCTTTCGGACAAACTCGCCACCCTGGCAGGCATTGGCCCTGTCGGATCCCGTCAGTTGGTGCTGACAACTCTTTGAGGCGCGCGTGGAATACGACGCGACCCGGGCCTGGTCCTTATCGGATGGTGAGCTACCCATCGCTCACCGTCCGCAAGCCCGCGCCTACGGTGGCCGGAAATCGGTTTGCGACTCCCGACGCCCGGGGCGTTCCGCCTCCTCCTTCGCAAGCATTACTGCTTCGCAGAAGGAGGTAACGGCCTCCCATGCACTCTCGCTCCGAACCATGGCCTGAACCAGGGCCGGACGCGAGAGATTGCCGCCACCGACCGCCTCCATGAGGACACGGCGGTGCTCCGCCCAAGCAGGGCAGACCTCCAACAAAAAATATTTATTTTAATTATTTTGTTGAACAGTTTTTATAAATGACTTGCTTTATTACGTATGTATACCAATTCTTAAAACGTAGGTAGAACAACAGGGTTTTTGTTACATATTGTATAGCTACGTATTACTTGATCGTAACTACAAGTTACTAAGTGAAAGTCCGAGTACTTGATACGTTGTGTAAATTATTGAGTAGTTTCTTAGCAACAGTTTCTAAAGAATTCATTTTCCATTTATTACTTTTCTCTTCCATACGATATTTACAAAATGTAATAAAAGTGTAATTTACAAGTTATTATCGAAAGCAATAAGTATTAATCGACTTTTTGTTGCTTAGAGAAAATATTTTAACTTAATCAATGAAAACGACTTGCGTATTTCAGGCTGCTCATAGATGAATAACTTCTTTGAAACTTACAGAACCATTAAAATCGATTAAGGAAATGTTAACCCACGCTTTCAAAAGACAGCAACAATCAACGACTATAAAGGAATAAATTGTCATAAGACCAAGCTTGGCAATCAGAAGACCAATTCCGGTAATTAAACTTTAAAAAATTTTATTAAAAAAAAAATATATATTTATATTTATTAAAAACTTTCAACATCTACTCGCACTGTGATCTCAGCGACAATCAATGTCAAAAACTTGTCAAAAATTTTGGGAAATTATATGTAATACTTTTGACAAATGAGACTGAGATCAGACTATGAACGTTCTTAAAATTACGGGAATTGCTCCTCTAATTTGTGATGGCAGCAGTTTGTTATACGTGATAGAGGATTTAGCAGTCGATCCTCTTAGCAAAACCCCATATTCAGTTACACACGTTAAGAGCGTTTACACCTTACGGCATTTCATACAAATTTTCAAGCCCTTGTTTTTCGAAATGACTGACCCGATTTTAATGAAACTTCATACGCATAACCAAGATACAAAGGTATAAAAAGTTAGTAAAGAACATTTTCGAAATTTCTTATTTAAAAACAGATAACTGGAAATCTCAGTTTCTATGGAAAATTTAAAATCGGTCTAATTTGGCTGGAAAACTATTTTTCGAAAATGTTCTTTACAAAATTTTTAGACCTTTGTATCCTGCTTAGCCGTCGTCTATGTGGTGCCGGACGTAAAGAATAGCACTCCCCTATTTCATCCCGTGGGTATCGTAAAAGGGACTAACTAGAGAATGGGCAGCAGCGTTCTCTATGCATTTTAACACCATACTGCGATCGCCAACCCGCCTGTCAAGCGTGGCGAGTATGGTAAACCCCCCTTAGGGGGAGGCCTATGTCCAGCAGTTGACGTCTTTCGGCTGAAATGATGATCCTGCTTATGCGTATGAAGTTTCATTAAAATCAGTTCAGTCATTTCGAAAAACAAGGGGTTGAAAATTTGTATGAAATGCTGTAAGGTAGACGCTCTTATAGACGTCACAAAACGACACAGATGCACAAGATGCAAGATGGCACTTATTAATCTTTTATTCCCTGCTTTATCATTAAAAAGTTCTACTAAGAATCATTGTGTGTCACCGATTCATAACTTTCATAAATAATCTCTCACGTACGTGGGGTCTAGGGGTCTTGCGCTAAGTTATAAGAAAAATAAAAAGGTTAAGCCGATTTTAAAGGCCAACGGAAGCGTTTTTAATTCTCGTAGCACCTTTTAACATAGTATTCCTTTTCTAAGTAGAATTATAAAAGAACTACGTCGTATGTAGCTGATCAAATGTATTGTCAGTATGGCAATCATGTCATTCGGTTTAAATATTATAATATGTATTTTAGTAATATTTTATATAGATTCTTTTTTAATTTGTGATCGTGAAATCGTTAGGTTCAATAGACTGTAGATTTGTAGACCATTTTCTATTTTATCAAGTGCCTGGTACTTGCTGACGGCCCTACACTGTCCTCCCATACCTATTAACACTGTAATTTGCCCATATTATTTTTAAAAGAGTAACCGTGGAGTTTCTTCCCGGCTCTTCTCCATAGGAAACGACCAATTGGAACCGTGTATCTAGCTTCTGACGTTTCTTAAGTGCCCATGTAGGTTTATGTGAAATTAAACTGTTTTGATTTGATCTGATTTGTGAAATTAAACTGTTTTGATTTGATCTGATTTGATACAAGGTTGTTATGCCTGTTTTGTATCGATATTAGTGTGCTAAGAATTTAGTAATTAGACGAAGCATTGCAATGATATGGGCAGAATGTTACCATTGTAAGCTCAACGCTTCTACGAAAAACTAAGCTCAAGCTGCTCAAATGAATTTAAAACGAATGTTAGTTTTGTAGATATTTTGCGAGTATTAAAAGTACCTTAAAAATCACGTGGAAGCCAAATAAGTTTGTCTGCGGCTGTTGTCATGGCGACCTGACTCGACGAAGTAACTTTGAATATTTGCCTATGTCAAAAAAAAATTAAGAAAAGTAATGTCTTATGGATACTAAAGGAGTATACTCGTAGAAGCATTCGAAAATCTAACACTAACGAATGACGAGTTGTCGTAAAGGAATGATTATTCTTACTTCAAGAAATTAAAAATCATTCAAACGAACGTTTGTTTACTTTGTAACCACTTCTCTCGGTAAAAGGGAAACGTGTTGCGTGTTGGGACCTTATTCATTTTGTATGAGTGATCACATAATTATTATGTATTGGTGTAAGGTATTTCGCTGTATTGATATATATTTTACTAATTGCTGCCCGCAGCTTCGCCCGCGTGGTTTTTTCTATAAAGTTCCTCCTTATAACATCATCTATCTGCCAGTGTAAGTCTTGTAAAATTGGTCCAGCCGTTTATAATATTAGCCGGAACAAACTAACAGGCAGTAAGAGAAAAAAAATAAAAATTGTTTTAGGTACCGTATATACTTTCATGCATTTAGTAAAAGCTGTTACTTGACATTATAAACAGACACTTAAATTTTATTTATTTGTATATATTATGTTTTTTTCAAACAGACACTTCAATTTTATTTATTTGTTTATAGATTACCGGTAATGAGGACTGAATGTTTATCAAAGAATTCGTATAAAACGAGTTTTACGACATTATAGAGATGGGACACAAGATGGATGATGACACAAGATGATGATATAATAAGTTAGTTTAAGTAGAATAGCTAAAAGCAGAAGTTGCAACAATCTGAAATTAAAGTTATATCTTTATTTCTAAGTTATGTCTCAACATCATATTACAGGCACTGGTCAATAAAATGCACAATTTTAAAAATTAAAAAGTTTTTTGAGGTACCTAGCAGGGTCCTGAGCTCCTGAGTAAGGCCCGTTTCCACCAAAGCGGAGAGGAGAGGAGATGTTTGTAAACGACCAATAAGATATCGTTGTTTCGATGCGATGGTACGGTAACGGTATTTTATTGGTCGTTTACAAACATCTCTCCTCTCCGCTTTGTTGGAAACCGGGTCTTACAGAGCACCCAACTCTCTTAGATAGGACACTCATGTTAATTTACAAAACATTTAGTCACGATATTATATTAGATATAGGTATAATAAAAGTCTGAAATTGTAACATAAAACACCCAAAGATACAGTTAAAATTTTACATATTGTTTTTGATAATCATGAAATTGTGGAAAATTGCTGATAAGAATATGAAAATTGCAAATTATATTGACTGATAATTATTTGACTGATACATAATTATTATCTGTTTGAAACCAGTACTTACAGTTACTACTAGTTTACAAAATTCAGAACATAAACATTTTAAATTTAAATAAATAATAAAATAAAACATTTAATGACGAGAATCCTGGTCACGGCACCACATGTGACTGTCTGTCTGTCATGTGCTCCTAATTGATGTCAAGATCATTTAAAGTTAAGCCTGCATACAGGTCTACAGCCAAAGTATTTGTTTGTTCATTGTTCACAAAAAAAAAACTGGCCTAGTGCGTGTCGGACCACGCACAACGAAGGGTTCCGTAGTTGGGATGAATTTATCCCTAAAACAAACTTAACATTGTAATCATATCCTACTTAAACAGGTGTGCAAATATGTATTATATTAAAAATATTTCTTACACTATTCATTCATTAACTATTACAAATATTAATATTAGATTATTTAATTTAAAATACATATCACCATATTACCAATTATATTATATTATTTTATATATACATTGTAAAGTTGAAAAACATGTTCTCCCATACATCGAGGTACGTCACGGTCAATTCTCCAACAGCAAATGTAAGTTGGTCGACTATTACTCGTAACTTGTAAAGCCTATAGTTACCTGTGATAGTTTTCCTTTTACTTTCGTTATAATACTACTGCCATGATTTTTTTCACATCACCAAAACAACTATTTAGCTGGCACGGGGGGCGGGGGGGCTAAGCTAGCTTAATATTACGCAAACGGATCGCGGAATCGAAAAATGGCTTTCACAGACCCGCAATATTTTTGACCGGCCTATCCAACGATACCCCCACACGATGGGATATACAAGAAAAAAATATCATCCCCAATTTACGTGGAAAGGAGGTACCCTACAATGCTTTCTTTTAAGGTTTTATTTTACCACTTTGTCGTTGTGATTAATATATAAGGTGTATCTATTCATACACGAAATCTCTAAGGGGTCATTGTAATACACCTTTTATATACCCATGCCAAATGACAGCTTTCTAATACTAGAGTCTCTGAGGTAAGCCGGGGACAGACAGACGGACATGGCGAAACTACAAGGGTTCCTTGTTGACTATGGAACCCTAAAACGTCTCTTAATTTCTGGAGGCAAGTACTCAACTTCTACATTGCATAAAATATTTTCTCAAATTACGTACCACAACTTTGGTAGGAAACCACAAGTTCTGTCACTAAAATTACTGGTGACGTTGCACTTGCTGGTATAGTTAGGTGTTCCAATAATGCGATTTTCCGTTAAACCGGCAGGTGGCGCTAGTGTGCTAGTTCACAACTCGTTAGCGGTGCCTCCATATCGCGTGCTCCTTGTAAATTGCCTGTCCTCCATAGTTTTCTTCAATTTTACTTCGCATGTCTATAAAATGTCTTATGAACTTTTTGAATATTTAATGTTTTTTTTTTAAAGTTTGAATTGAATTAGTTAGATTTGAATTTTAATAATAGAGTCTGACAAACGAAAGCGTGACCTGAGAAAACGCGACAAATTCAAAAAATCTTTATGTGGCATTACTAACCTCTAGTTATCTAGAAAGTTATCCAACATAAAGTTTTTTTTAAATTTGCCGCGTTTTCTCAGGTCACGCTTTCGTTTGCCAGACTCTAAATAAATAATAATAAATCCATTTATTTTCAGGCAACACAGACCCATAGATAAATACCTTAACCTAAACATACATATTATATACACGTAGGGTAGCTTTTACGCTGTTATGGGTATAATTACGGGGTGACATTGATGAATAGGTTTGTTTGGCGTTGTGTGTATTTGTTTTTTGATCTGGAAAGTCTTCACATTCTAAACAACAATTTATTCCTGTTTTAATTAAGTGTCAATTGTGTTAAAAATTGCCATTTTTATTTTATTTATTTTAGTTTCAATGGACCAAGGCAAAACGACATTGACCTGCAATTTTTTTCTGTAGTGTAACAGCGGCTGCAAAAGAAAGTAACTTTTATTATCATTACAATTTATTACCGTTAATAACTGCAACAGTGCACAAATAATTATATGTTATTATATCACTAACATTTACGACTACAACGAACAAGCCCTTTTCCTCAATTTATGCACTTAAAGATAAGAGAAATAAGGAAGTTTAGCATTTAGTAACAATAAAAAATAAAAATAAAAAATAAAATCCTGACTGTAAAAATTGTACTTTCAAAAAAGATCGAAACAAGATGACCTATTTCTATCTTCAATCCCACACCCCGTACTTGTACACCCTGCCGTACAATGTTATGCAGTCGGAGACTCGGAGCCATTTTCTTCAATTTAACAAGACCTATTTTTTGTCTCCGACTGCAAAGAATCATCAAAATCGGCCCACACGTTTGGTCTCTAGAGCGCCACAAACGTACAAACATATCAGACATATATAGGCGGATAAACACATTACCCTCCTTTGCGTCGCGCAGTCGGGTAAAACTAAGGGAAATGCGAATACGGTGGAAGAATTAATGTCAGCTGTATTTTTTGTTTGTACGTAAGGCTGGCAGAAAGTACGACTGTTGGTAGGTACTTACTTAGATTTTTTTTTTTTTGGGTGGGAAATTATCAAATAACTTCTCCCGCTCTGGGCGGAGCGGGAGTGTCTGTGTGCCAGGGCCACGATATCCCTTTCGGACAAACTCGCAACCCTGGCAGGCATTGACCCTAACGGACCCCGTCAGTTGGTGCTGACAACTCTTTGAGGTGCACGTGGAATACAACGCGCCGTCGACCCGGGCCTGGTCCTTATCGGACGGTGAGCTACCCATCACTCACCGTCCGCAAGCCCGCGCCTGCGGTGGCCGAAAATCGGCTTGCGACTCCCGACGCCCGGGGCGTCTCCTGCGGCGACTAGGGGCGCGAGGGCGCGAACCTTGCCTCTCCCTCACGAGGTACTTACTTAGCTAATAGATGGATTGAAGTACAAAGCTTGCGTAGGATACCTAGTTAAAAAAAATCAACCTGATGAAAATTGGCAAAACTAAAAGTGGATGCCCATGTAATCATAATCTAATCCCACTGCCTGAGCAAGTTTTTATTTTCCGGATGGAAATAGCGTTAGAATCTTACAAACGTGTACCTACTAAGTAATTTGCGTATTGCAATTTCTAGGAAGTCGAATCGATAGTTTGGAATTTTAGATTAAACAAATGGAAAGTTTCAATTTTATAGAATTGGTGTGTAGTCAAACGGGGCGCTAAACAAAATTCTACCTATAATAATTTGGTAAAATCAATAGCTGCTGCTGTGAGCAGACTGAGCAGTGATGGCCCAGTGGTAACGCCCGCGACTTACGAGTTGTAGCTCGTAAGTTCGAACCCAGACAGGCGCGCTTTACTTTATGTAAATAATTTCATCAGCAGTGCTCCCAAAACGGTGAAGGAAAACATCGTGAGGAAGCCGGCATACCCTAGAACCAAAAATGTTAAGATATGTGACATCTACCAACCCGCACTGGGCCCGCGTGGTGGATTACAGCCCTGTGTCCCAGTAGTGGGAACATTATAGGCTGATTAAGATGATTATGATGAATAGCTGCTTCGATTGGTTACCGGTACAACATATATCTGCCTGCCTTTTCCCAACAATTTTGGGGTTGGCTTCCAGTCTTACCGGATGCAGCTGTGTACCAGTATTTTACATGGAGCGACTGCCTATCTGACCCATTTATTCGGCAACACGATACAACCTACAAACAAGAACCAATAAAATACTTAACTATAAATATAATGGAATAGGTACATTTTATAACTTTCAGGCTTTTAGTCATTTGTGGTCAAATGTACCTCTAATTTATTTTGTTTGTATGCCAAACAAACTAAGTTTGAGGTACATTTGGTCAAATCAGTTTGGATTTTCACCTCGATTAGATAGAACCTAAAAGCTAGGCACATACACAAATACTCGTACGTAGTTTCGTCGCAGTGATTTTATTTACTGTTTTCTATGTGAAGTAGCCGGTGAAAAGTAACTCCAATAGGGTTGATTAAATTTCTCTGGACGTTCGAAATCCGTACAGCACTCGGATTTCCAGTACACGAATTGAGCTTTTCAAAAAACGTTTCACTCTGAAATATTTTAACCATTCGTAGAAGTCAATTCGAACAAAACTACTTCTTGAAAAGGTAAGTTTTAATACTGTTATTGAAGAACTGATCTTTTTTTGGTTGAGCACGATTTAAGCAGCAGAACGAGACACTCATAAAGACAAGCTGCACACCGTAGCCAGTAAAACAAAACTTATGCACCAAAGCTTCTTTTGTATGGGCCCACGTATCTATAATAATATTCCACCTTTTCTCAAAACTGTGAGCGATATAAAAACATAAAAAAAAGACGAGAATTATTGATAAGTAAATGTTATTACTCTATAAGAGAATTTCTAAATGACAATATATTGAATACAACACTATTTTGTAAAATGACTAATTTGTAATTTGACATAAGTAATACAACAACTACTCGTAATTTAATCTTAATGTATTGCATGATAATTTGATGTATTGTATTTGATCTATGTACCGAACTTATGATATGAATTTTGTATGCCTCAATGGCGGGACATAGCAGACTTACCTATAACTAACACAACATCTTATGAACCTATGATCCACAATAAATTATTTGAATTTGAATTTGAAAACACACACACACACACATTTTATTTTGTTCACTATCCAGCATTCCTTATTAACTGCTAGGATTTTGGTGAGCTATGGAGTATGCAGTTATGTTTATTTGCACGTCTGCGTTGATAACTAATAATTTCGCCTCTTTTCTGTACGACTGCATGCGCTATCAAAACATGAACTTGTGAGTTAGTTGTCTTATTTTTCTGAAAATAGGATATTGGTTTTAAGAACGCTATTCTCTATTACTTTTTGAGGCGACGATAACCGACATTTAATGATTTTATACTGAAGATCACGTGTAAACGAGTAGTGTTAATGATTTGAAAAAAATATATAATATGTTAAATTAGAGCATTTTTTTTATAACTTAAATTATGAATATTTTAAATTATGTTTACATAGTGAAATTAATTTGTAAAGTTATGTCTAACGCGGATAAAAAACTGAGAATGGCGCAAAATTTACCAAGCGTATTTTTCTGAAACCTTCACTAATTTTAAGATAATTTAATTATTGATGTTTTATTATACGCGTTTTATTAAAATACCTTTTGTTTTGTGTATAATAAATTAATAATGCGTCAAATTGGGGACAGCGCTCCTTGATGGGCGAAGTCGTATTACTGGCTGAACGTATGACACGTTGCGTGAGCTCAGGGAGCCTAAAATGGACGCTTTGGCAGAATCATGCGTGCAATTCATATAACCCGCAATTCATCTGTTTGACAGCTGCTATTTGACATTAGACTTCACTATATTAATTCTTAATTTGTGGACCATTTTACGAAACTCCATAAACAACTGTCAAACAGATGAATTGCGGGATATGAATTGTACGCAATTCATATTATGATTCTGCCAAAGCGTCCATTTTAGGCCCCCTGTTCAGAACACGCAAGCTAACAACTCAAGGTCACTGGCATATATCTAAGTCTTAAACATGGGAAACACAATTATACATTCAAATCTACGACTATCAATCTGTTCATCATTCGCTTCCAGGCATGCCCGGACGTACGTGTAATCACCGCAACAAGGAAAGTGAGTGCGGTGCTAATTACAAAAAATCTCACAAATTATCGTTGGAATGTAAATGAGTCGCTTCCTCATGTTCTTGGGTCCCATAAGACGGGTAATGTGACTCTTGCTCAAATAGAAAACGTTTGTGTGAACTTCGATGGATTACTTAAGTGGCCGTGGCGATTGTAGGACTAGCGGCCCGCCCCTGCTTCTCATGGTTTACGACTTGACAAAATATGGAGATTTCTTTATTATACAGGGTAAAATTAAATTAGTCCGCAGACGTGATGGGTAACGATATCTTAAAAACGAAAAAAAAAAATTGAAGATTATTTTTTTGGGATCAACAACTCTGGAGGTGTTGTTACTTGAAGTATGAGTAGAGAAAATCTTTTTTTTTTATTTAATCGTGTTTAGATATCGATACACATAATGTCTGTGAAGTTTACATAAAGAAAACTGATACTTCAAGTGACTGACATGCGGTTGAAGACCCCAAAAAAAAAATTCAACAATTAATATTTTTTTCTGATCATGTTTATACTCGTACAGGGTCAAATTTAATTAGCCAGCGAAACTCTGGAGACGTCGTGGGTAACGACATCTAAACACGACAAAAAAAAATGTTTTTTTTTTCTGGGGTAGTAGTGAAGTTACTTGAACTAATTGAGATTTTTTTTTTGTTTTGTCGTGTTTAGATATCGATACCTATAGGTACCCGTGTCTATGAAATTTACACGAAAAACTAAACTGATTTTGTAACTGATATTTCAAGTAACTACAGTGGTTGACCCCATAAAAAACATTTAACCCTTATTTGTAGGTAATTAAGAAAGTCAGTTTTTTTTGTTTTATCGTATTTATATATCGATACCCATCACATCTGCGGAGTTTCCCTAGCTAATTTTATTTGATCCTGTATGTATGTAAATATAAATGTATTTTTTTTACTTTTCGGAATAAATTCTCTAAATTACAGTGAAAACCGCATCAAAATCCTTTGCCTAGTTTAGAAGAACAACGCGGTCACACTTGACAAACAGACAAAATGCGACTTTTTATAGTGTGTTTATAGGATGATTTTGTTAATGTGTTGCATCTTGCACCCGTGCATCGATTGGTTGTTTGTTTAACAAAACTGTGAAATGATGTAATGTTTCCCAAAAGCGTATGTTTATCGATAGATCTGTTAGTTGTTTTTTTTTAAATATTATTTGATGGCTCAGTGGTTACGGTCTCGCCTCGGATGCACGAGGTTGTGGGTTCAAATACGGGCAAGTACCTCATCATCATTTCAGCCGAAAGACTGGACGTCTTTCGGCTGGACATAGGCCTCCCCCAAGCACCGCCAATTCAACAGTGTCTGTGCTTCCCGCATCCAGCGGATTCCTACGGCCTTTACAAGGTCATCGGTCTACCTTGTGGCCTTGAGGCCTTCCAACGCTACATCTTCCGGTACGCGGTCGCTACTCCAGAAGTTGTTGACCCCATCGGCCATCTGATCTGCGAGCAATGTGCCCTGCCCACTGCCACTTAAGTTTGGCAATTCTTGGGGCTATGTCGGTTACCTTGGTACCTGCGGTTCAAGTACCTGTGTGACTTCAATTCATATGTACTTTCCGAGTTTATTTTGGAGATTACTGACATCGGTGAGGGAAATATCTATATAAATAAAAATGAATTGCTGTTCGTTTGTCTCGCTAAAAGTCGAGAACGGCTGGACTGATTTTGTTTTTTAAATATTTATGGAAGTTCACGGAAGGTTTAAAAGGTGAGAATGAAAAAGGTAGGTAGGTAGGTAGGTAGGTAGGTAGCGTAGGTAGGTAGGGTAGGTAGCGTAGGTAGGTAGGGTAGGTAGGTAGGGTAGGTAGGTAGGGTAGGTAGGTAGGGTACGTAGGTAGGGTACGTAGGTATGGTAGGGTAGATACTTAGCGCTACCCTTGCGACGCCGGGCCGGGTAAGTTAAAGTTGTCAAAAAATAATAGGCCCGTTTTGACATTTAACTTGAATCGATTTATCGTGAGTATCGAGTAGTCGTATGGTTACTACACTAGTTACGTCGACGTAACTAGTGTAGTAACCATTATTACCTATTATTTTTTGACAAGTTTAATATAAGTCTAAAATCGCCAACCCGTCTTCAGCAAACGTGATTTATGCTCGTGCGCTCTTCATGTGACAATAATATGCTGGTTATATAGGACATTTTGGAAAGTGAGCTGCACAAATATTTTTATAACACATAACATAACATCACGCCTGTATTCCCCGAAGGGTTAGGCAGAGGTGTACCTATAGTACACACACATTTCGCCAGTTATGTTTAAGTTCCATGTCATAGGGGGTGCTATTGCCATCAACCGGGCACAAATCCAGAATGCGGGCTGCTACTAAGAACTACCTAATGGAAAATACCAATGACACTTTACCCGACCTGGGAATCGAACCCAGGACCTCATGCTCAGCAGTAGCAGTTGCGACCACAACAACAACGAAGCAAAAAAAATATGAGGTTAATAGTAAATATTTTTATAGGCTTACATAATCTCAACCACTAAACCATTTTTGTAGATAATCAACTTCTAAGGAGAAACATTTACCGCCAAAATGTTAAGCGGTAATAGCGTGAAAATAAATGCCAAATCTGAAGAGTCCTACAGAGTGATTGCTAGACGCTTATCAGAAAATAACTGCTTATGGCATTCATACGAGGATAAGCAGACCAGGCCAATACGAGTGGTGGCGAAAAAATTGCATTCTTCCTGCCTACCGGATCGGATTAAAGATGATTTAACGTCACAAGGATTTCAGATAGAAAACGTAATTAACAAGTTAAGCTGGAGAACAAAAGAACCCTTGAACTTGTTTATAATATCGTTAAAAAATGACGAAGATATTAGTAAAATATACGGCATTAAACATATTCTAGGGTGTAAAGTTGAAATAAACCCGATTAAAACATCAAAAATAATACCTCAGTGTAAGAGATGCCAGGCTTATGGTCATACCCAAAAGTATTGCGCTAAAGAGCCAAGGTGTGTTAAATGTACAGGTAAACACCTCACAGCTGATTGCAACAAACCTGCACAAGATAAACCTAAGTGTGTCCACTGTGGCTTACCTCACCCAGCCAACTACAGAGGGTGTTTAGTTGCCAAGGAGATGCAAATGATTAAGAATAAAAACTCTAAACTTAATCCACCAAACAACCCTACCATTAAGCAAGTTGTTGGAAACACCAACAAACAGATAACAAAACAAAGTGCACAGTTTACGCAGACAACCGGGATAACTGGACAAACATCTAAAAGTGCCTCGTATGCACAAGCGGTAAAACCAAGTACACAACCATCAAGTCTTGAGGACAAGCTCAACCAGATCTTGAAGTGCATAACCTCTTTTGACAAGAGACTAGAGAAATTAGAATCAAGGAATACAAAAATCAATCATGAATAACACACTAAAAATAATGGCGTGGAATTCTAACGAACTGCTGCAACACCAACATGAGTTGCAAGTAGTCCTAGACACAGAAAATATTGATGTGTGCTTGATCTCAGAAACGCATTTCACTAAACAGTCTTTTATTAAGTTTAGAGGCTATAAGGTTTATCACTCGCTGCACCCTAACAACACGGCCCGTGGAGGTAGTGCGGTTATTATTAAAGAAAATATCTGTCATCACGAACAGTGTAAATATGAGGAGCCCGATACGCAAGCTGTGGCGATATCAGTTAAAACAACAAAATTTAATGTTACAGTAGCGGCCGTATATTGTCCCCCAAGACACACGATAAACAAAGAACAATATATACACTTCTTCAGGCTCCTTGGACAGAGATTTATATTAGGCGGTGACTTTAACGCTAAGAACACTCATTGGGGATCGAGATTAACTTCAACTAAGGGAAGACAGCTACTACGTGCAGTGAAAGACATTCGCTGTGAGGTCATAAGTACTGGAAAACCTACGTACTGGCCGACTGACCACCAGAAACTACCAGACCTTATCGACTTTTTCATAGTCAAAAATATATCAACTAATTATCTGAGTGTGGAAGAGGGGTATCACATGAACTCCGATCACTCTCCTATATTATTACAACTAAGTCACAAAATATTACTAAGAGAAAACCACCTGACATTAGTCAACAAGTTTACAGATTGGGAAAGTTTTACCATAGACCTACAAAATATTATTGACCTAAAAACTTCATTAAAAAGCAAAGATCAGCTAGATTCTGAAGTAAATAAGTTTAGTAATAATATCCAACAATGTGCATGGAACAATACACCACAGATTACAAGAAAATATAAAGGAAATACCTACCCAAAGGAAATAATAGACCTATTATATGAAAAAAGGACTCAACGAAAAAGATGGCAGCAAACTAGGTTCCCGCAAGATAAAACTTTATTGAATAACCTTACGAAAAGATTGACGAGAAAAATACAGACCTTTCAAGATGAGGCTTTCAATACTAACCTACGTCAGTTAACCAGCGACCATACAACGCAATACTCTCTTTGGAAAGCGACAAAGTCACTCAAAAGGCCAATTACATCAATTCCCCCTATCAGAGATGTTAACGGAAAGTGGGCCATAAGCAATGAGCAGAAAGCTCTAACATTTGCACATCACTTAGAAGAAACCTTTCAGCCAAATGACGCGTCTGTAGACAACCTACAATTCGCTAATATTCTGCAAGATAAAAGAATTAAGCTTGTGACCCCGAAAGAAGTTGCAAACGAAATTCAAATCACGAGCCTTAAAAAGTCTCCTGGTTTTGACCTAATTACGGGAGAGATCCTAAAACATCTACCGCGTAAAGCCATCGTTAGGCTTACTAGGCTCATCAATGCAGCATTCGTGTTGAAGCATGTTCCTGAGCCATGGAAAGTTGCTGAAGTGATTATGATTGCAAAGCCCGGTAAACCACCACACGAATCATCATCATACAGGCCCATTTCCCTGTTGCCTATACTATCAAAGCTGTTTGAAAAATTGTTTTTAAAACGGTTAAAACCTATCATAAACGAGACAAACCTGATCCCTGACCATCAGTTTGGTTTCAGAGAGAAACACTCAACAATAGATCAAGTACATAGAATTACCAACATCATTGAGAGAACACTCGAAGATAAAAAAGTCTGCTCCACAGTATTTTTAGATGTGGCACAAGCTTTTGATAGAGTTTGGCATAAGGGTTTGATATTCAAGCTAAGACTTATGTTGCCCAATGATTTTGCCGATATCTTGCAATCATACATTACAGATAGAATGTTTCGAGTAAGACACGAGGATGCCTTTTCCGAGTTAAAAATGATTAAAGCTGGCGTACCTCAAGGTAGTGTGCTGGGTCCAGTCCTCTACCTGTTGTATACGTATGATATACCGGAGCTGGAAAATAATACTATTGCAACCTTTGCAGACGACACCGCTATTATGGCTACAGGTTCATGCCATACGGAAGCAACCAGTAAGGTACAAATTGCTGTAAATAAAATTCATGACTGGGCAGAAAAATGGAGAATCAAATTAAATGAATCGAAGTCACTTCACATTGATTTCACCAACAGGAAATGTGATTACCACCCAATCTTCATAAATGGACAACAAGTGCCATACGCAAATACAGCCAAATACCTTGGCATAACGCTTGACGCGAAACTGCGCTGGAAAGCGCACGTTAAAAAGAAAAGACAGGAACTAGACATGCGTTTTAAAAACATGTATTGGTTGATTGGACGGGATTCCTGCCTATCAATACATAACAAAATTCTATTATACAAGCATATTCTTATGCCAATATGGACATATGGCATCCAACTCTGGGGCTGTACTAAACCGACCAATATAAAAATAATACAAACATTCCAGAATAAGGTACTCAGGAGTATTGTTAATGCGCCCTGGTATATAAGAAATGACGACCTCCATCGTGACTTAAAAATGGAACCAGTCACCAAAATAATCCAAAAATTTGCTGAGGCCCATGACCACCGACTCCACCAACATGTGAACATCGAGGCAATTCAGCTGTTAGACCAAACAAATATAGTGCGAAGACTAAAACGAACAAAACCTTTTGAGTTAGTGTAGTGTAAAAAGTGTAGACATAATAGTGACAATGACACACATATAACACGTGAACAAAGTGTTTATAAATATTATTATATTAGACTCTAAGAAAGTGGAATGGACTTGTGTAAAGTACAATCAGCACTATTCTAAGTTTTAAAATAATTATCACGTAGCAAATTAAGTTAGATTCAAATTACTTATTAGTCTTATAGGCTAGATTGTAATTCATTATTAAGAACCTGGTTCTTTTTAATCAAGGATAAAAAAAAGATAATCAACTTGACTTCAAAGCAGTTAGCTTCTTGTAATTTTATGTAACTGACCCTGGTACTTGTGGATTAATTAAGTACTCAGCGACCCACAAATTGCGATAAGTACTATAAGAGTACGTTTTAAGTGGTCCCAGAGGCGGAAGTCAGCGTTTATTCCAAATTGGTTTAGTAGATAAAACGCGTATTAGGGGCTTATCACTGATTATCCTTCTATAAATAATAAATCTTCAGTAAATTAGGGACGGCTTTTTTCAGAATGGCATATTTATACTTTGAAATCTGAGATATACAAATAGTGTGTTTTATATGTATTTTTTTTGCCTTATAGGGATTTAGGTAAATTGTTGTATCTACTCATTTTTAGCGAACTATAGCGAGTTTGTAGCGACCATAAATTATAATTTCCGAAAATCTCCCAATATAATGTTTTTAGTAGTTTAGCTCTCAAGTCTCAAGGTTCGCGATTTAAGTTAATAACAAAAAAAAAAAGTTGAAGAATAAAAAAAGAAAGAAAAAAAAAAGCACAGAGAAATAGAATACTTCTTCTTATTCGTTCTTATTCTGAATAGTTCTTGTCCCATTACTCAGAATTGCCTAACGTGCAGGTATTACGTAGTCGTCGTAAGCTATTGTAATATTTTCAGAGCTGGCCGCTAACTGGGATAAAAATTCAGTGCGAAGTGGGACAGTGGGATATATCAGAATTGCAAATTCGAATTCTAAGGAAACATGAACAGTTTACTGCAGCGGCAGAGCGTGTAGGAAATTGTAAGCACTTTTATACAACCATAATGCCTGGAAGTTTTGTTGCAAAAAGGATGGAAGGTATTTGAAAAACGACAGCAAAAGTAAACTCTTTGTTTAAACAAATGTTGGGCATTCCAACTGTCAAATACATGACAGTTGACGGATGGTCCGAAAGAATGTATGGTATGATGCTGAAGCTTCCATCACAGTCACGCCAAAATAACGTATTTTGATCGAAGTAGTGACTTATTGATTTACTACAGTCCGGCCGTCGAGAGAATGCGTTCCTGACACGTGTCAGTTGGACAATTTGTAGTTGTAAATTCAAGGATCAAATTCGCAAAACACATTCATTAGTATGAAACTGACAGGTGTCAGGTGTCTTCGTACGGGTGCAGTGACGTCATGTCAAAACATAAACATTATAAAGGCTTCCACATATCGGGGCCACTTGTCGCGCAACGCGACGCGACACAAAGGCACCGCTCGTCCCGCGACACGCGGGGCCTTTGTGCCGTGTCGCGTCGCGCGACAACCCTTTATGAGTGATTAAATATATGAGATAGAAGCCTCTATGAGTGATTAAATGAACTTACTAGACATGGGCGAAATAGCTCTCTGAAAAGAAAAAGAACGATCAGTCAGATCACTCTAAAGAGCTATATCACTCTTCTAGCTCACTAGCTCTTCTATAGCTCAGTAACACAGACTACTGATAGCTCATTTGCCACACGCCGCACGTGCGTCGAAGGAGACGGCTCGGCTCGTTCAATTGTCAATAGCTCTTTGGAAGTTTGGACTCTTTGTTACTCACTGTCACTAGTTCTTCTATAGCTCAGTGACTCAGACGCCGACTGTGAGCACATTTGATACACGCCGCACGCGCGTCGTAGGAGACGGCTCGGCTCGCTCAATAGTCAATAGCTCTTTAGAGGTTTGGACTCTTTGTTACTCACTAGTTCTTCTATGCTCAGTAACTCAGACGCCAACTGTTAGCTCATTTGACTCACGCCGCACGCGCGTCGAAGAAACGGCTCGGCTCGCTCAATAGTCATTGTCAAATTCTGAGTGAGCTAACTGAGTTACACTCAGTTGCAGAAAGCTCACCATTAACACTTCATTACATAAAGCAGCATTATCGCTAATGAATTCATTACTTTAATGAAGTTGCACAAACAAATTTTTGATAGCATTAGACATTTTTAATGCCACTTTAGTTAAAGAAGACTTTAAATAATATTGCCAGGAACAAATTACCATATTGAACGAAAAGAGTGAACATTTGCGTTCTGTTATTATCCGTACGTACAAGTACACCACAATTTTAGCATAAAATAAAGTAAATTTAGTTGATTTATGTGTATTCAGTGTACTCTGTGGTTTAATCTAGTTTAAATAATCTGGTTTAAGGGGATGCGCTAAGGTAGCCCGCGAAATTCAAATTTACCAACGTTTTTTGCAATTTTTATACTTCTGATTCATATTCTAATGATTATAATTCTGTAAAGCCTTAAGGTTTATGACCGCGAATCATAATTAGATCAACATACAACGTGTTACTGACCTGCAAATTACAAAAATCGTAATAAAATTTGAATTTCGCGGGCTACCTTAGCGCATCCCCCTTATTCTAATAATTTTAACATTTGTGCAGTCTAGAGCTTCTGCCACACGTGAAAATCCATCAATTTCATAAAAACCTTCTGCAACTCTACGTAGTTCTGTCCGGTCTGGCATTTTAATATAGAGGTGGCTTAATTTTGCTAGTTCACGGGATACTTTTTGTATAAACAAACTGACAAACAACCCGACCCAACCTGTTTCCGACAAACTGTTTAAATCACCCAATACTTGCTGGAAAGATCCAGTGGAGAAAAATCTCAAACATATTAAAAGCTGTGTGAGCTGTGTCAGGCCATTAATGGATTTTTTTCTTTGCGTCACTGGTTCTAAATTT
This sequence comes from Tiliacea aurago, assembly GCA_948098905.1. NCBI lineage: Eukaryota > Metazoa > Arthropoda > Insecta > Lepidoptera > Noctuidae > Tiliacea > Tiliacea aurago. Next base: position 16,263,413 of record OX402591.1, on the reverse strand, counting down.
TAATCAAGTAGGTTACAAATTTGAAGAACTGCCTCCTTGGAAATTCTATACCTTACACGAAACTCTTCTCCATCATGTTTTAAAAATAAATTCACTCGGTCTGGGATTCGACGGCGAGGTAAATCTACTAAATAAGAATCAGATAATGACGAAAGACTGGTTAAAGACATCTTTCAATTACAGAAATGCATTAAAGTACCGTAGAAAACACTAATGTTGCTCTTTAATGGATGCTTTTCGGCCCATTAAAATTAAAAAATCTGAAATGTCAAACTTAAAGTTCACCACCTGCTAATGGGCGCTAATGAAGTTACGTGCAACGTAAAAGTGTTTAAAATGGCCGGTTTCATTAGGTTTGACATTTCATTAGTTAAATTATAATGGAGCATTAAAATAAAATAAAAAATGGTTTTGTGCAATGATTTAATGCTACATTAGTGTTTAATGTAGTCTTTAAAATTTAAAGATCGTTTCTGCAACTGAGTGTTAGTGAGCTATTTAGCGAGCGAATGAGTGAGCTAGAGCGACGTCAATGGAAGCTCTTTCTATCGTCGCTCATGATGTAGGTACCCATGTCTGGAAATTACCTGTAAGGGGACTTCTATCATAATATATGATAGCCTCGGCTGAAGAAATTAGCCTTCCCTTTACTTTTCAGTAGTCCCTCTCTGAATTCACAGGCTAAGTATTACTTCTGAACTTAATGAAGTATTGATGGCAAACTGACATCGAGAATAAGGCATCCGACTTAAAAAAAAAATCTAAAAGCGGTTAAACCTCAGAATAATTAATATATTTATTAGATAAGTGTATGCTTTGTGTATTTATTGATTGTATATGTTAATGGTACACCACTGACTACCTGCAGTCAAGTCTCTCCTGCTCCCTTTAATCCATCCAAAAATTGTCTGTAAAAGATCGCTTTTAGCGATAAGACCGCCCATTGTGTCATCCTATGTAAATTTTAAACATTCATTTATATCTGTAACTTTTATGGTGTACAAGTGGTATTACAAGTGTACATAATAAAGAGTATTCTGTTCTAATAATTAAAAAATGGTTAAATTATTGGTTAAATTGTTGGTTTAATTATTCTGAAGGTTAAACTAGTGCATGGAGTCGACATTGTTTGTCATTACTACAAGTGTCTATTGCTAATCTCGAGAACGAGGCTAAAGTATAATAGGTATGTATAGTTATAGAATCTATTGCATTTCAAACATTCACAGTTATTTATTAAATCGTAAGGCTCACAATAATAACTATTTCCCAATACGCAGCATTCATTAAAACCACACAAGTTGCACTTACATTCTGAGAATTCCAAGTGCGTTTTGGACTGAATACGATCAAATTAGCGAATGAATGGGTACTACTTAGACAAATTGTGTTCGGAATAAGGCCAGAGTTCCCTATTAGGTGATCTTGCGGTTGATAAAGTTTATGGAGTATTAGAATGTGAATTATCACGCACAGTGGCCTAGCTATTGTTTTGGCTGCAGTCATGCGTAAGATTTCTCATTTTGGTGCTAATTCTGAGTTTATAAAGTAGTCGTATTATAATTAAATGAAGTAGCAGGCTAGATGGGAAAGGCGTAGAGCCAGGTACTGCAGCGTAAATTTGGAGAGTCCTATATCCAGCAGTAGATAAATTAATGTGTTGATAAATGTGTGCGTCCGCTGCCAAGTCAGACGGGTGGCGTGTGGAAATGTTCTTAAACCATCGTTCGCCCTATCGCGAACTTTACAAGCAGTCGAATAGTAAAACGTGGGTTGTAGTTACAAGGTTTTCCATTTTCTCTTTGATCACTTCGCGTATTCCCGTGAAAGGATCTTGTTTGACGAGTATCGTAGAAAGTTTCATTGATGTAGAAATTCTGCTAGCTGCCGCCCTCGTACGCCTCCGCATCCTATGACTAATCCGAACTTTAATTTGTAAAGCGAAGTTGGAAGTAAATTTAACCAAACCAGTTGACAGTTAATTATATCTCGTTTTCTGATTTTTCATACTTAGGCCCGTATTACAGAACGTCACTCAAGACTCAAGCATTGCTTAAAACTAGTTTCAACCAATCAAATGGCTTTAAACGAGTTTTAAGTAATGCTTGATTTTGAGTGAAGTTCGGGCCTACGAACCTCGGAATATGGGCCTTGATTTGTCAATTAACTGATTTTATGATATGCTTTTTATATTTGGTAAACCGTTTGGTGCCGGACGTAAAGAATAGCACCATCCCATTTCTTCCCATGGGTGTCGTAAAAGGCGACTAAGGGACTTACTAGAGAATGGGCAGCAGCGTTCTCTATGCATTTTTACACCATACTGCGATCGCCAACCCGCCTGCCAAGCGTGGCGATTATGGCAATCCCCCCTTTAGGGGAGGCCTATGTCCAGCAGTGGACGTCTTTCGCCTGAAATTATGATATTTGGTAATTTAAAGATTTAAATATCTGCGTAACTGCAGAGTGCAGGAGTAAAAGTCCATTCTCATACGTAAAAGCACTTTTAAGCGGCGGCAGCTGCTGTATAAATCTTAATAGTCAGCCATTTCACTATGTAAGTTTCACGAGGAAGCCTCCGTAAGTAAGGCTTTTATAGTGTTGCTTAACTGAGATTGAGTTCTGCTTGTCAGCAATATTTCCTTATATCAAAGTTGCTGCCATCTTACTTTATCTTTGCGTTCGATTCATTGTGTTACAAAGTCTGCGCAGGGTGAAATGTGAAACTTCATGGAGCTATGAACTTTACAGCGTCGTTTGAAATCATCTGTAATAATAAAACTGTATCATAATGATTAATTTGTAGGAAAAATTATTATGCTGAAGGTCAACGTATTCAGACTTCGTTTGCGGGGTTCCCACCCCTTTTTTTTTTTTTTTTTTTTTTTTTTTTTTTTTTATCTCGCTGAGAAATGCAATTACGCATGCCCGCTCGTGGGGGACGAGACGGGGTATGTGGGACTCCCTGTCGGTAATGCCGACAGTATACCCACTAAAACTCAGCGGTGTTCCCGCATCGCCGTGTTGGGAGGGCCATGGGATAACGGTTGAACCTTTTCTTCCACGACCCTCCCGGCGCATGCCCGCCTAGCTGGCGGGCCCCGCATGCCCCCCCGTTACTGGGGGGCTACGGGAATGGCCGGGAACACCTGGCCATTCCCGTCCGACACTGGTGGAGGCCTGTGCAATACAGGCAAGGGTGCCCCCGCACCCGTTGCCTGCTGGCCTCCACCTGGGAGGAGTCGGAGATGACGTTCAAAGTGACGTCTTCTTCGACCCCTCCTCCGCCTTCGGAGCGGCGCAGCGGCAGGGTCGTCCTCCCGCACGCGCTCCGCCTCCTCCTTCTGCGACATGACGTGTTCGCAGAAGGAGGCGACTGCCGCCCAGGACCCCTCATCCCTCAGCATGGCGTTAACCAAGCCGGGGAGTGAGAGGTCCGGTCCGATCACCGCGTGCAGACTGTGGCGCGGCTCGGACCACGACGGGCACACCTCGAGGGTGTGCTGCGCCGTGTCCTCCGCCGCGCCACAGTGGTGGCACGACGGTGTCTCCTCCCGTCCGATTCGGTGCAGGTACGCTCCGAAACAACCGTGTCCGGACAGCACCTGCACCAGACGGAACGAGAGGAACCCATGCGACCGCTCGAGCCAGTCTCGCAGGACCGGCCCGATCGCGTCGAGGGTTCGGCGGCCGAAGGCTGCTGTGGCGAGGTCGCCCGTCCAATGGACGACGATGGCGTCCCTCGCCTCCCGCCGGACGGCGGCCCGCTCTTCCGGGGCAGGGCGTTCTCCTCTCGCCCTCCGCCCCGCCGTCCATTCATACACTCTGGCGAGCACCCACGCCTCGAGTTCCCAAGGAGGGGTGCTCGCCAGAGCGCATGCTGCTGCAAAGCCCACCGTTCGGTGGGCTCGCGCCACCCGCTGGGCTATTGCCCTTTGAGGCGCCCGCAAGGCCCCGGCGTTCTCCCTCCTATGGAGGGCGTCTTCCCAGATGGGAGCGCCGTAGAGCGCCATGCTCCTCAAGATGCCGGCATAGAGTTGCCGGCATCGCGCGCTGGGCCCCCCCAAGTTGGTAAGTAACCAAGAGAGCGCGCCCGCGGCCTTCAGCAGGCGCGACGACAGCCCGCTAAAATGCGGGCCGAAGCGCCACCTGCTGTCGAGTACAAGGCCCAGATATTTCATCTGGGCCTTCACCTCAATTCTGACGTCCTCCACAAAGATGTGGGCGTCAGGTGGGGGGCGCTGCCGAGGCCCGTGGAAGAACACGGCCTCGGTCTTGTGCAGCGCCACCGCTAAACCTAGGCGGCGGATCCTCCCAGCGACCAAGGATCCGCCCGCCGAGGCCAAGTTGGCCGCCTCTCTGAAACTCCCCCCCCGGGCGGTGAGGAGAGTGTCATCCGCATAGCAGATGACACTCGTGCCTCGGAGGAGAGTTCCCCGCAAGAGCCAATCATAGCCGACGTTCCAGAGGAGAGGTCCTACGACCGACCCCTGTGGAACGCCGGCCTCAACGGCATACCGCCGGACTTGGCCAGTCCTATCCACCAGGAGGATCGCCCGATCCTCCAGGTAGCTGGCCAGCAGACTGCGCAGGTATCGAGGCACTCCGTGGAATCGGAGCGCCTCTAGGATGGTGGAGTGGGGAACGGAGTTGAAGGCATTGGCTATGTCGAATGACACGGCCAACAATCCGTCCCCCGCTTCCATCGCCTCCTTCACCTGCCCCTTAAGGCAGGCCAGCGCGTCCACCGTGGAACGCTCAGCCCGAAAACCGAACTGAGCGTCCGACAAGTCCGGCCCGATAACCCGCAGATGGCTCTTTAGGCGAGCAGCGACTATCCCCTCGAACATTTTACCGACCTCATCGAGCAGGACGATGGGCCGGTATGCCGAGGGGGAGTCTGCTGGGCGGCCCTCCTTGCGAAGGAGGCACAACTGCCCCTCCTTCCACGGTTTCGGGAACCTTCCAGACGCAAGACATGCGCTGAAGAGGTCCCGAAACCTTTCCTCCATTTGAGTGGCAGCGATCGCCACCACTCTTGCTGGGACACCGTCGGGGCCCGGAGCTGTCTTCTTGGCGCGGATGTGGAGAATCGCCGCGCCAAGTTCCGACTCCGTGACAGGAGGGGCCTCCTCCTCCTCCTCCGTCTCCGCTGGCGGAGCTATCCCCAGCGGTGGGTCCATCACTGGTGGGGTGAAGTTGCCCCTGCACGGGAACAGGGACTGAACCACCCCATCCAGGAATGAGGGCTCCAGGGTCTCGGCCACCGGGGGGCCAAAGGGGCGCAGCTTGTTGCGCGCCGCCTTGTATGGTCTCCCGTAGGGGTCGTTGTCGAGACCCTCCAGCATCTCCTCTCTCGCCGAGTCTCTGGCGGCGGCGATGGCCCGATCGAGGACCATTTTTGCCCCCAAATACACCTCATAGAGGTGGTCCTCGTTGGGCCGGTCCCGTAGACGCCGCCGCCGGCTCCGCGAGTAAGCCCTCCTTGCCGCCACACACGCTGCTCGAAGCCCCACCAGCTCCGCCGACCACCAATACACGGCGCGATTGGGTAGTGGTCGGCGATTGGGTAGTGGTCGGCGAGGGTTCCCACCCCTACCGTAACCCTTTGCAAAAAAACTCACTAAAGTTTTATCAAAATCGGTCCAGCCCTTTTGGAGTCCATATAAGACAAATAAAAAAACGTTGATTTTTATGTATACCTTATAAGATTAACTGCCGGAAAATTCTACGGCTTTTCCGCGTAGACAGTCGTCACGGGAACTTCGATAATGCATTACTAGTCGTAACCATACATTTAGTGCCACATATTCCTTGGAAATTCAGTTGGTGGGTTTACCTACTGATACCATCCCATCTGCTATCTTATTATCCGTGTAAATTAACCAGGGTTTACACATACCAACAAGCAATGTAAAACAATAGGCTATGCTGCAACGTACAAGCAAAAATTTCCATACTATTAGATTTGTAGGGTCAGGAGCACCGTGTATGCGTCGACCGATGACCTTGTGAAGGCCGCAGGAATCCGCTGGATGCGGAAGTACAAAACCGGTCGAAGTGGCGGTGCTTGTGGGAGGCCTATGTCCAGCAGTGGACGTCTTTCGGCTGAAATAATGATGATGAAACTATAAAATTGTATCTCCTCTCCCCAGATGATAGTGCGAGTGTGGTGCGAGAGTGGTGCCGGATGGGCGCCGACTCACGTGCCGGTCACGCCGCATACGAGCTGTCGCGACGTGCTCGAGTGCTGCCGGGAGCCCGGAGACGAACCGTGCTTGCTGTTCAGCGTGCACCCTCAACATGGAGGTATGACTAGAATGGCTACTACAGGCCTGAGACGGTGCCTAAAGGTAACTGCGCGGTTTGGTACCCCCCAAAATATATGGTGACGTGACGCAGAGCTCAGTCATTCGCCCGCTGTAGGGTGTCAAAATCCCTCCTGCACCGCGCAGTTACTCAGTTTGGTAGGCCTTGTAATATTATATTATTAGGGTACGTCCGAATGAAAAAACTAAACCCTTATAGGATCACTCGTGTGGCTGTCTGACCGTCCGTCACAGTCAATTTGCTCCGAATCTTCTGGACCGATTAAGTTGAAATTTGGTACACTTATGAACTTCTGTGAACCAAACACGGGCGTGTAACGTAAATAAATGAATTTTGAATAAGGGGGTCACTTTTGGGGAGAACATTTGAAAATTTATTAAAAAGCAAACGGTACAGTGTGGTGTGACATATCAAATAAAAGAACTTGTTGTGAGGGACCCGACAAAAAAAAAAAATAAGGTGTTTATGAACATATATGACTAGACCATTCCATCTCCAAAACTGCCGAACCAAAAATTAAAAAAAAAATACAGACAATCGTTTTTTGGTTATAGACTATAGGAAAATCTAAGAAGTCTATGGTCTTAAAATAAAATGGTAAATCTCTCAGTATAAGTACTTTCAAACTTACATTTCAAGTTCATCTCAAGTTTGTTCATGGGACAAATTATTGGTACAAAACATGATAAATGACATATTCATCATACGGAGCCTTCTCCACGCGAGTTCAACTCGCACTTGCTGGTCTTTTATCTACTGTAATTATTAACTATTCAATTAGCTAGGAACACCAGGGTTTTTCTTGGTGTGCAAGTGCTTACTCATGTTTTCTGATAAACCCATAAACCCTTCAGTATTTCATTGCGGTTGCCACAAACTAAGTATTTCATCAATTGTCGATGTTGTAAGTAGTTGTTTACGTATTACTATCCCAAATTATAGAGACAAGATACTTAGTAAGTATACCTACCTACATCAATTTATTCCATTATCATTTTGAAAGAAGGTGATATGTTAGTAACCAACAATCCAAAAGTTCGATTAGCTTAGTCGTTAGATAATCTAATAAGATAATCGTACAAAACATATTTTGTGAGATTATCTTACTAGATTACCTAACGACTAACGGAATTTGGGTTGGCAGTTCAAATGTTCACTATAAAGGTGTGTACGCACGAACATTGAACACGGAACATTTGGCTCGTACGTGTGGACGTAAATAAGCAAAGCGAACACGAACACAGTTCAAACTGTGTTCACGCTCCACCGCTCCACTCTCTTTAGTACCCATGGATTCGGTGTTGGAAATGGTAAACTGTTGGATAGGTGGCTGAGAACTGAAACCACCGCGGTACCGCGCCGCGCGCTCTCCCCTCGAGTTCCATACGAACAACGTAGCATTAAATTTCTTCGAACACCGTCCACACAGACAAACGAAATTGGTTCGCCCGAACATTTTTGACGAACATAGTGTTCGATGTTTGTGTTCACCATGTTCTTGTTCGTCCGTGCGTAAACGCCTTTAGGTGGTCCTTTTCACAGCTCGTTTAATTTTGAGTTCGTCCTACTTTTAGGGCAGATGTTTGCTTTCATTGAATATGATTCTTCAAATTTCTATTATGAAAGACATGTGTGAAACCCCATGTGTGGGCCCTATCAGAATACCAGCGCTGCGGTATTTATTTTTTAAATATCGCGGCATTATGCTGAGATAGGGACCTTTTTGGCATCGCACAAGTTTTGGTTGTTTTTATTGTAAGTTAGTTTTAAATGCTATATTTGTATTTCTTGTGCGTGTCCCGAATAAAATATTTTTCTTTCTTTCTTTCAAAAACATTCCTCAGTAATACGGAGAATAACACGAAACACAGAAACCTTCATAACAATGCGAAACATATCCACAAGTTGTATTTGGTTAGCTCCAATGTTTTCTTACGAATGTTATGTTTAGCTTTTCCTACGTTAGATCATAAATCATTTCCTCACGTCCGCTGCAGCTTCCTTCTACAATTCTTTTGAAAATATTGTCTTACTTTTAGCAAGTACCTAAGTAAATTCTTGTTACTTTGAAGGCAAACTTCTAGTTAGATAGAGATTTAATAGAAGTGGAGAAGTTGTTTTAAGTATTTTTTTTTGGAACGTAAATACAAGTGCTTTTTTGGTGGCATGAGGAACAGGGTGTAAAGTTCACTCATCCACCATAGAAAAGGGAGGATCCTCCGACCAGACGGGTGTCGGGTCTGGTGGGCAACTGCCCGACGGTTGATGTCGGGACGTTGTATATATGCTAGTTGCGTGGTAAACTCTGCTTGCGCGATGCAGGATTTGCGTGACGTCAGTGTGACACGTAGTTCGCATGTGGCGATGTTGATGCCGCTACACTTTTATCTTTCATTCCATCGGAAACGCAATCTCCGGGACACACGCTTTAAAATCAAAATCAAACGTCATTTATCCAAACAAGGATGAGAATCAGCACTTTTCGAACGTCAAAATTACATAAGACAGTCCCCAAAACGCCCGCCCTTCACCACTTCCTAGTGCTTACCTGGGAAGAAGAAGTGGCGCAACAAACTCCCCAGCAGCATAGCTGTCTGTTTAGTTAGAAAACTTGATTCTATACAATAGTATGCAAAATAATATACATTACGAAACACAAAACATTAAATTAAATTATTTGCTATAATTATGTTAACTAGTACACGCCACTATATCAACAAAAAACATCGAACACTATATTATACATTACAAAACATTATACGACGTCTTCAGTCTAGCCTTTTGCTAGGATCGCGGACTTATTTTATATTAATTTGATTTATATTACATAGATTAACCCTGAAGAATTTCATCACCAAAGTATAAATTAAATTAATACAAAATAAGTCCGCGATCCTATTTGAGAAAAGGCTAGACCGATGACGTCGTATAATGTTTTGTAATGTATAATATAGTTTTCGATGTTGATGTTGCCCATTCTCTAGTAAGTCCCTTAGTCGCATTTACCACACCCACGGGAAGAAATGGGATGGTGCTATTCCGTCCAGCACCAAACTGATTACCAAATATAGATATTGTGCCTTAAAGATTGTGGATAATTAAATTAATTCTTGTCGATGTATACAGCTTTTTTAGACTGACTGTACTTCTCGGTTGTTGTAGGTACTTTTTTGTATTTTTGGCGCTGCATAGCTTCGTAGGTACATAGTAGATCCTTATTGCCAGATGGTTGCCATCGTTGTTTTAGTTAGATGCTCATTAGCCAGATTGTCTGCAAACGACGCGCACTAAATCCTATGTTCGTGCCAGAGATAATTGAGATGAGCCATCTTGAATATGTACCTCATCAGTTATTATGATATGTGTAATTATGAGCTAGTCGGTTAGGCAATGTATATACTTAAGTGTGCTTTAGAAACGTATATGAAAGGGCACGATGTTTATTGTGGAAATTGGAATAACACAATGACAAATGCGTGCACTGACTGGAAAGGTCCAGTGTCCAGTGTCGGAATGGTCGATCATTGATTTCATAATTGTTGATTTTGACAAGTTTGGTAATCTACTATTATAATGGCGTCATTATGACTTTCCAATGGTCGGCCACTGACACAAAATTGAAAGAAATTGCATTTATTGGTAATCTCGTAAATAATGACAAATGAATGACATTTCTACTAATGGGTTTTATAATAATGGCAATACGACAATGCCATTATAATAACACAATTCTATTAGGAGAACATTGACGGACCAATGATCGACTATTATGAATTTAGCAGATTACGAACTTTTGACAAAATGTCAATGGCAAGACAATGGGATCGTATTGGAATGACTGAATTTATAAAAATAGCAGACTTGGGCCCCAGATCTTTAGTTATCTTCAAAAAGAAAAATACGAGCGAGCCTTACCAGTAGTCGCATATGATGTGTAACATCTGACATCTCATCTTGGTAATAAGCAACTGAGCAGCAACAGAAATTAACATCAAAATTTAAAAATATTTATTCGTATAATTACTCATTACTAGTGGTGGCCCACTGGTCGTAATTCGACCCCCTCTACTTACAATCTACATATAGTACTTACTAATTCCATGCTTTTAAAAATTACTTACTTATTCCATGCTCGAGCTCTCACTTCCTGTTACACACTTCCGTCCCTTTTCACGAAATCACTCCCGCGAGGAAAGCAAGAGGATATATTATATGTTACACATCAATAAAACTGCGGGGCGAGCACGGCCTACTGTGACATGACTTGAGTCACACAGTTTGAGCGATAAAACCGCTTTGTCTTAAAATGCTAGCGAGGAAAGCAAACAGATCAAAAAGTTGTGTTAAGTGAAATACATAAACTATCTCCTTTCTTGCACAAACAGTTGTAACTAGCATTAGAACATCTAATATCCCTTGACCCGTTCAAAGAAAAACACGCGTAGCATCCTGTTAAGTTCGCGGTATCTGGAAATCGAACCACGGCCGTCCACGGCTCTACGGTCTGCGCCTGCGATGTGGCTCGACAAAAACGTCCCGCCCCGTTACTCCGAGATGTCACTTTAATTCGCCTTAACAGTACTTGATGGGCCTCTAACCCTGTCAGCACGACGTGGGATACCGGCCTAGACGGCCTACTTGCACGAGGACCGTGTAAACTTTTCTAAGTATTATGTGATCGGAAAAAGCAGGGCCACGGCTGAATGAATACAATTCGTAAGGTCTAATTTGTATTTATAATACAGCTTCATTATCATTATGCTCTACAACATATTCTAATTCTAATAGCCCATGTTACGCAATTTTATTACAGATCAGATTTTAATTTCAAATTAAATACCTTCAAAAGTTAGTTTGGCTGTTCATCCACATATTTTACCGTAATTAATGATTGACACATACGATAACAAGCCACGCTCGAATAAATTATCACGAAAATCTAACGCTACGCCATCGCCACTCTGAATTACGACAGAACATTTCTAGTTTTTGTATTGAACCGTATTATTTCCGTGTTACAACATTTGCATATTATATCACCGTTAGCGACTATGTCACCGCGTGGAGAATCGATGATCGTACATCTTGGAAGAAAAGGTTTCTCGATTTACTTCGATGCAAAAACTTGAGACGGCAGTAATTGCATCCCGATCGACCAGTCCGTGGGAAAGATATGCCCGAAATGTCATATTCACTCAGCAAGCGCGCCTTTTGAAATCGTTTTGACCTTAGGATAAATGATAAATACTTACACAGGCATTTATTTATTTTTAGATCGTGTATCTTTATTGACGTAGGCAACAGCTGGCAGAAAAATATAGGTTTAATTGAAGTAACCCGTAATTTAGTTTACTGAGCCTAGTAATTTCATTAATGGAAAACAATATGGGTTTTCTGGTAGTAATTTCTTGTTACCTAATCTATTAATAGTGTACAAATTCCTCGTAAAGAACCACCAAGGTTAAGTGAATCGGCGGAATTTGAAAAGTCCATAAATATACTGTCGAAATAGCCAAGACAAATACATGTATTTAAGACCTATTAGCCAAATATTTCAAGAATTCCCAACTCCTGGCAATTTAATTGACAGTAAAGATTCGGCGATACAACACAAGTTCGTATGTGAATTTGGACAGTGAAAGTGTACTTTAGCGTAATTATCCGTTCAGATGTTATCGTGGAACAGGCTCCGTGTACAATGGGCCTCATAAATATTTACTCGTCGTGCCCATGTACAGCGTAATGGTGCAAAGAGCCGCCTTATTATGCGACGCATGGTGTACTGGAAGTACCCATGTCGCCACCTCCCTAACCTCTGTGAACTAGTAACTTAGGCCTTCGGCAGACGACGGACAGTTCCAGACGAAGTTTTTGATCCGCGGAAACCACAGGACCTTAATGTGTATTATGTCTCCAACGTAGCTTGAAATGTTGATTGTCTGCACAAAGCCCAAAGGTTAGTTTTATATGGAAAAGTAAACGACGGATGTCTTAGAACTTTTATTGACACAGATAAGGTGTTACGCCCATATTCGGATGTTACCATTACGTAAACGATACGGATGGATGCCTTCGCTTTTTTGAAGTCGTTTATGGGGTCTGAGTATGTTGGTTTTATAGTTTAGAAGTGAGATAAATACGCACTTATTTGATGAGCGATGAAATTCTTGTAGTGTGTTATGTCTAGCTGTGAACTCGACGCTGAGTTAATTGAATCGATATCTTGTTATTGTGGTGCAAATCGCGACCATGTAGACATGTCTTAGCTACGTGAACAAAGTGCATGTTAACGTTGTTACTCATCAGCGAAACATTCATTCGCAAATTGCAACATAACTACCATAATTTGATATAATGAACTCAGATTCAAAGAATGGTCAAGATAAGGTTAGCACGCGACGGAATAAAGGGGTGGCCTCACACAATGTGTGAGAACGACTTTATACCTGCTCGTTAGCTTTCTTTTGTTTTGACATTTGGCCTCATTTTATGTCTTAATTGCAATTTTGATTGTTAAAGCGGTAACTGACTCGGTAATAAATATAATACGGCAACTTTGTAAAGGTCCTACATCGTTGGCTCATGCAATAATTATGTCTTGTGGTAATTATTGCTTATATAATTTGCGTAGGCGCTCTGTAAACCTGAACATTATTTTCAGTGTTATTTGATTTTAATTTGGAAATTTGTTTATTTGTAAATGGTGTGCTAACTTTCATTCATACATAAAGAAAATAACTATGCTTATCGCCTTGTAAAAGCTTAAACAATTTCAGGAAAAGCACACACTTGTACTTTTGCTGCTCAGGAAAAGTTATTTACCCAGTAGGCTCATGGACTAGGTAAAAAAGGATGTATGTAAGTATAATTATTTTATGAAACATTTTAATAGAAAAAATTCCCACTGTGCCCTTCGTTGTTATTTAGTTGGTTACGCTTTTATTACGGGGTTATAAAAATGTTTATGATGATGACAGAAATTACAGACATCGGAGAATACTGCCAACACTTTTATGGAGCAAAAGGCTTGAAGGGTAGATCTTTAGTTTGGATACATACGCAATTATTAAAGATAATGGTTGATTTTATTATTATAACAAGAGTTATCGAGGTTATTTATCTTTTTGATTTATTTACTTATAGCTGTAGGTGCACAGAAGCACTAACTTACCTACTTAATTAAATTTATGTCAAATCTCTATTGAGGACAGGTTTTACACGGTCATTCTCATTAAAAAAACCGGTCAAGAGCGAGTCGGACTCGCGCACCGAGGGTTCCGTACGAATATATGAGGTTGATGATTTCTGTAAAACTGTGCTATTTAGAGACATCGTTTTATTTTTCCTGTAATCTTTACTTAGGCTTCTACCATATAGAATAATTTCAGATTTTTATCTATGCATACTTCGGAGATAAGGGGGGGGGAACGGTATTTTTTTACATTTTTCATCACAAGTTGAAAAATATGCTGCCTAAAAAAAATATATAAATATGTTTGAGAATGTGCAAACAGCGTTCTTTCATACGATACCCCACATGCCCTAGTAGCCCCACTTCAAATTTTTAAGACCCCCTTAAAGTCCCTTTTGCAAAAAAAGATATATTTTTTTTAATTTCTTTCTTGCTTGCAAAATAGTTGGGCAAACGTCATCTATAACTATTCTAAATTTCAAGTTGATAGCATTAGTAGTTCTTGAGATATCCAGGTATGACAGACAGACTTAGTCTCACCATAATGGTACCTTTTTACCATTTTGGTACGGAACCCTAAAAATAGGCAGTCATAGGGACTGCGAACAGAAGGGAAAACTTTCAACTTTGAACAGCACATGATACGGTCGAAAATATACAATTTTTAGTGTATATATGCGTATAGATTTGTGCGTAGACCTATGCGCGTCGCCAGTCTGGCACAACACGTCTTAATAGCATGTCGGTGACAAGAACCCATACGTTTTGCCCCTACCAAAAAATCGCTCAACGCGGATAAAGAACGCGCTTTAAAAAATAACCGACTTCCAAAAAAACACTACAAAGTGAAAAATAACTTTAATTTCGGAAGTCGGTGTTTTTGGATCTGTATTTTAGTGATTTGCCACCGACTTCCGAAATTAAAGTTATTTTTCACTTTTAAGTTACAATAGCTTAAAGTCAACTGCTCATCACCTTTTACAAAATATTGCTTTTTCCGATGCTGGGACGTTAATTGTTCTAGTTCTCCTGGTAAGAGCCAGGAGAACTCCAAGGCCACTCACCATATGCATTGTGACAAGCATTAATTGCTTAGCAACCATATTAAAGTACCTAATCGAATCGCAACCCGTTAAATACTTATTATTATGTTGTTCCAGTACCCATCTGTGGTCTCCATCATCAGTTCCACTTCACCAAATGGTGATTATCGGGAGCAAATGAACGAGTTATTATAAAAAATACCCAAATCACTATAGGTTTGCCTATAAAATTCGAGGGTTGCCCTCGATTTGCTTGAGATCCCCTCATCAGATGCTGATTTGGTGGCAATGGGACCACCTCGGGAGCATACCCTTCCAAACAAAAAAATAATTTTCAAAATCGGTCCATAATTGACGGAGATATCGGTGAACATATAACCTCCTCCTTTTTGGAAGTCGGTTAAAAAACTTATAATCTTCAGCTGAATTTCACACTCATCTAAATTAGAACTTCAAGAGATAATAAAACGGGTGAGTTCTCAAATGAAAATAATTTATTAATACAGTCGTTTGTAACTTTAGAATGTATTTAATAGTTAGTGTACTACGAGTACTTAGTAGGTTAGTAAGCCTACTCTAAAGTTAAGCCGGTACAACCGAGCCACTTTGTAGCGGTTCCTCAATATAGCGGTCGCACTAATATTTCATGGTTGTTCATAAATTGTCTTATAACTTGGGGGCTCATGCAATTGGTTTAGTCAAGCCAGGCCCGTCGCTCTTCTTCAAACAATCAAGTACCGGCCGCCTTGTTTAATGGAGAGAACAATGAGTAGTTACTTTACATCTCGAACAACTTCGTTATATAAATCATCTCATTGGCTCTTTGAAGGGAAGGGTTTGTTTATTTTGTAAAAGTCTAATTACAATTATTTATGTTTGAGATAGGATTTCGAGATTGTAATAAGGATATTAGTGTTTTCACTTTCACAAGTCTGTTTATTTAATCTTTAATTTTATTTGGCTAGCTCGGAAATAGGTAAATGCGTCGCTAAGTTTTAAGGCAGTAGATACTTAGTTGTTATAAAAACGTACCTACTGACTGAAGCTCTGGAGTAAAAATTACTGCAAATCAATATGAAAGCTCAGAAAGCTAACAAAAGCTCTTAGAATTAGATCACAATTCTAGATGTAGTCCTTGTCGAGCTCAACGAGCAATCAATCGGATCAGACAATCGGAAATACGGGAGCCTTAAGTGGAATATCGGAACTTCGGAAAGCGCCTTCAAATAAGTAAATTAAAGAGAAAAATGTGAACAGCTGGTTCCAAGGAAAAATTCTCGGAAAATTTCCATGAAATGAAGGTTTGTCAGCTTGCCAATTGACAAAGTTAGCGAAGTGCTAAAACTGATTGTTTCCGAAGAAATTATTTGGAATCGTTGCCTTTAACCAAAACTTAATATTAATGAATCATGTTTCAGTGTTAATGAAGACAGTAAGTTGGCTGTTGATGAAACTTTAAGCATGCATGATGAACTTACTAAACATTCTATTACCTGAAAGGATTTTAAATTTTTAATGTTATATATGAAAATCAGCGCTACGATTTTCATTACTTTGAAAATGCGCAAGAGCGGTGGCCGGTTTGCTTTGATTGTTATGTACTTTTTCAATTGGTGTTTCTTTATGTCAAGTTATTGGATTCGAATCTCTAATTTATTGGTTTTTGTGTGTGACTTTCCAGTTGCGACATAAAACCAGTACCTACCTACCTACTACGTTACATTTTTTTACCGAATGAATATTCTACAGGCTGTAATCACCATCCTTTAATAATATCCTTAAGATCATATTCTAAGGTAGGTTTTAATCAAACAATCCGACGGTGAATCTGTGTTGTGTGCCGACGTCGCCGTCGTCCTGAGAGGTAATGAGCTCAATTCAAACTGAAAAATCTTCACTTATTTTTTCTTTCGAGATTTCAAAAGTCAGACAATCCTCGTTGACGTAATGAAAGAGACGCGTTGAGTGATATTCTTTTAAATTAGGTAGGTACCTGAGCATTTTACGTTGATGTTGTTTTTTGTAATTATCTAGATATTGTTGACCATTTTTTTAGATTTAAGGCGAATGCGCAAAATTTTCTTACGTTTTTTGCAATTTGCGAGTCAGTAACAGGTTGCAGTATGTTGATCTAAATATGATTCGCGGCCGTAACAAATATGGCTTTACAGAATTATAATCATTAGAATCAGCAATACAACTAACTCTCTTCGTAGAATCCTATTGAACGACTATTTCATGAAGTGTTCCTACTGATAGTGTGTTACGCAATTAGCCCTCTGGTTTCAATGAACTACGAGCTATACCTACTTAGTTTGTAGATACGTAACAAATAATGCGTTATCTAGTTTTCAGTCGATGTTTTTCTATTACCCGACTGCGGCGAAGCCCATAAAGAGAGCAATGTTTTTATTTTTAATGCTGAACCCAAATTCTCTTTTTCAGTGTCTGTACCTACTGAAATAGGATAATTACACTAAATAAGTCTTCACTCTTCATAGTATAGAGGCATGAGGTTTGGGTGTAAAATTCACTCATCCTCCATAGTAAAGGGAGGATCCTCCGACCAGACAGGTGTTGTGTCTGGTGGGCAACTGCCCGACGGTAGATGTCGCGACGTTGTATATATGCTAGTCGCGCGGTAAACTCTGCTTGCGCGATGCAGGATTTTGCGTAACGTCAGTGTGACACGTAGTTCGCATGTGGTGATGTTGATGCTGCTACAATAGCATTTTATTGTTGTTTACTAATTGTATCAGTCCTAGAATGCTTGAATAACAACATATAATTTTATTTTCAGTGCACGTGTTACGAGATACCGAGTTGCCACTGGAAGTGGCCTCGGCTTTAGGACCAGACGTCCAGTTTGTACTCAAATACATCGACGGTAAGCATTCAAAATTTTATTTTGCTTTTACGAAAAGAACATCACAAGAGCAGTATGTACACACGGCTACATATCAAGCTATGCCTTTGTAGTATAGTTACGCTGACCTCTCATTGTACGGAAATCCTACACAATGCGAGATCAGCTTTTGCTGGAAATTTATAGCTTGATGTGTAGCCGTGTGTACAGTCAGCCTTAAAAATAATTATGTAGATATGCATCGACTAGAATTCATTTGATTGTCTACAACTTGTGTTCTAACACTGCATCAATGTGTAGCTACAATAAAGTACTCGAATGTGTTATAATGTTTTATGGCTACACTTTGATCTACCTATTTTAATTGATTGTCTATGATGTTATGGAAAAAACATTGTAGACAATTAAATGAATTCTTGTCTTTTGGATGCTATAAGTACAAAGAAAATTGTAAATCCCAATTTATTCAAACTTCCAGATACGAATAGAAGATACAGATACTAAAGTTATCAATGACTATATATATATTCTGCCCGCGACTTCGTTGCGTGTAGTTTCTTCTTATAACATACCTAAAACATATCCTCGATTTTATATACAATTTATTAGTGTATATATGCGTATACATGTACACAGGGTTTAGTTTATTTTTTTTTTGTAACATAAGACCAGCTTTATAGTTAGTTCAGTTAATATGCAAAGTTTAATTATCTAACTTAAAGTATTTTTTTGATACCAGCGGTTTATTGTTCGGTTTGGAGGTAACTTTGGTTTTTTTTTTCTATCAAGAAAATTTTATGGAATAGTGTTTTTGTCAAACATAGTACTTAACATTAATCCTCAACATTACCATATATTTATTTCAAAATTAATGCTGCAGTATTTTCGACATAACGGAGGATCATGCTAAGCCATCTGAGGTAGTATAGGCTCTTAAACCAAAGATCACTGAAGACCATGCGACCATTGAAACATTCACTAAGCAACATTAGCAAAGTATTTAATTAAGAGAAATTGTGAGCAACATTACGTCGTGAGCGTTTGTTTATCGAGCTCGCAATTACTGCCTTACCTTATAGACGACACCATAAAACTGCCAGCCGAGGACTGCCAATCGAATTATCAGTTTCGTGCTGTGAACATTTCATTAGCGAGTGTCTGGGGCGACCTGTTTACTGTCTAGTGTCGCCTTTACTTCAGATCTACGGTCAGTTTTAAACTTAGTTAGGTCTGTAACTAACGTGTTAGTTTCTAAGATAGATCTTTAGGGGAAGAGTTCTCTAAGTATTGGTTGAAAGGGTGTTCTTATTGCTGGAAAAGTGGAAATGCATAGCTATGTCGTCGTGGTCCGATCGATGAAATGGCCATATCGTGATCTGCATGACCATTTCATGATTTGGCCGAGTATATCACGATGCGCCTAATCGAGAGTCGGGCGGATCAACGAAAGCAACCTATTTATCGATTCCCAGGTTACCACTGCATATCGCAAAGTGCAGTTGCATTTCACGCCGCTAGTGGCACCCCAACCAAATAGGTTAGAGTTGGCAGCGACCTGTCGCTGCCGGCCGTGGTCGACTCCATTCTCGGCAGCGAGGAGTTCTGGAACGCGGAGGCATCCTTCTGCGAAACAGTTATGTCGCACAAGGAGGCTGCGGAAAGGGAGCGGGCGTCGGCAAAGAGCAGATAATCCCTTCTTCCGGCCCCCCTAAATAGGTCCAGGGACAGCGGACTTGAGGACGTCCGCAGCCACCTCGGGTCTTGTATGATAGGGGTATCATACAAGACCCGAGGTGGTGACGCGTATTGTTCCACGCCCACCCCCAGAAGTGAGACAGAAAGACAGAGGTGGGCCGTCACCAGCAGGGGATTGCAGAAGTCGCACATGAATCCATTATCCCCGGTGCAAGTGTGGGAAGGGCGAACACCGAGGTGGGTTTTAGTAAGTAAAAGTCTGACAAACCCCTCCGTCCGCCCCGGGGCCGGAGGACATTGTTTGTTGTTTATTTGTTTATTCTTCCAAAAACTGTACTTAACATTTCCTTATAGTCTACCTACATTAATAAACTCAAACTCAACTCAAACTCAAAGCATTTATTTCAATTAAACCATTGACAGGCACTTTTGAATTGTCAAGAAGTCGGTCAGTTACAAATATGAAGCTAGTTGCCCATTCCAAATAGTAGGTTCCTATGGAGAAGAACGGGCGAGAAACTCCACGGACACTCTTTTAAATTAAAATATTGATACAAAATATTGGTTACATCATTTATATTGAAGTTAAACATGTGAGAACGATGCAATACGTCAAAAGCGTCCGTGATAAAAAGATAACAATTCAAAACTAAAATAATTAAAAATAAGCCGTGGCAGCTAAGAGATGACTAGTCCCAACTGACAGCGCCCGTTCACGAACATGACGCATGGATCAGCACCATTCAGCTCAACCATTTTGAAGGGAGCTAAATGATCCAACACACACTCCACCATCAGCGAGACATCTGAGTGAGCATGAAATACTCTCAGCCGCCAGGGCACATTTAAGTCAATGAAAGACATAATTACCCGGTAAATGTTAGCTCTATTGTACATAATTAATAGCTAGGTTTACATTATTAGATAAGACGCAAAGGAAGTACTTTACATATGAACTCCACACTAGGTCGAGCCTGCCTCGTAGAGTCCTTGAAATACCTACATGAGTATTTTCCACCCCGGGAACAAAAAAAAAAAGTTAGAACTGTGCGCGCAAGTCGAGAGAGCGCTACATCCACGTTGGTCGCAGTTACTTGTCTATTTTGTATTTTTATGACGCGCGGCAGCAAGGACAGGGTTATGTTGGCTATGTTTTTTACTCGTATCTGGGTCCATATGCCCAAAAATCGCCTGGCAGATCGTCGAACGCTGAGCGTTGATCAATATGACGGATGAACGATAGTCAAATGGCCAGGCAGATCACTATAAGGCCATTTCTACAATCGGATAATGACAGCTACATTGTTGTTTTTACATGGAAACGATAATATTGTAGCAACAAGCAAAAATCTGTTGTTGTCTGCCATTGTTATCGACTTCGTACGTCTTTTCATGTAATGAATCAGTGGGTCTTGCACGGACGCGCGGAGTAAACGTAACGTAACGTAGATTCGAACAAATATTTGAATCGAAAATACAACTAACCTATAGCAATCAATCAATCAATCTGCCTAGCCTTTTCCCAACTACATAAGTTGGGAGTCGGCTTCCAGCCTAAACGGATACAGCTGAACTGCTTAATACCAGTATTTTACTAATATTAATATAATAATAACAAAATTATAACCTAACTAAATTATTCACAAACAAAAATATGGCGTCGAAAAATTCATCCACACTGTCGACTGGTAATGTGGGTAAGAGACTGGCGGTATTGCCACGTTGTATGGCAATGCTTAGCCTCTGGCCAAGGTAAAAGCCAGCCCATGGGAAGTTAGTTTGTTAGTTCCCTGCTTAAGACGCAAATATATGCCAGTGACCTAGAGTGGTTAGCTTGCGGGTTCTGTACTGAGCTCACGCAACGCGTCGTATGTTCAGCGCGCTAAGGAGCGCTGTCCCCAATTTGACGCATTATTAATTTATTATACACAAAACAAAGGGTATTTTAATAAAACGCGTATACTAAAAGATCAATAATTAAATTACCTTTAAATTGGTGAAGGTTTCAGAAAAAAATGCTTGGTAGGTTTTGCGCCATTCTCAGTTTTTTATCCTTGTTAGACATAACAAATTAATTTCACTATGTAATATAAGCATAATCTAAAATATTCACATATTAAATTATTGAGACTCTAATTTAACATTTTTTTTTTTTCAAATCATTAACATTACTCGGTTAGACGTGATCTTCAGTATAAAATCATTAAAAGTCGGTTATCGTCGCCTTCATCATCATCATCATCAGTCCATAGCAGTCCACTGCTGGACATAGGCATCTCCAATCTTCGTCGCCTTAAGTAGACAAAAATATCTTCCAGTATAAACACCGCATCTGACATAAGTATTTGTACAAACTTAAGAAGTAGAGGTACCCTTATCCTTCGAACTTGGTATGAAAGTAATCCATCTGCTAATAAGACCGCGGATATCATCCTCCTGGCACGATTATTGTCACTTTCGTCATGCGATACATCTTTTAGGAGCTTTCCAAATTGCTTTCTTATTTTTGCTTGATTTCCTCTTGACTGATGGACGGATAAAGATTAATGGAGGGAAACACTCTTTCTAAATTGGACTTCGGGAGAATAGATTATTAGTTTTTCGTTCAGTGTCGTCTGTTACCCGCCCGGACGGAACTAATTACAATATTCATTCATGAGACGTCGGACTCTTATTAGAAAACAATGAATACTAAATGAATTTATGTTCGGAAGAGACCATGAATTTCAACCGGACATTTGTTGTTGTCTACCAAAGCATCTTATTATTTCTTTGGTATTCACGTTTTCATTTTCACGAAGCTTTTGTAGTGATAATTATCATTTTAAGATACATATGTAAGACTATGTTACATTATTCCTTAAGAGTTATTGAAGTGTTAGTAAATAGACGCTATTTTATGAATGATGGCTTTCTTCATAATCAGCCTTAAGAAACTGTCTGTCATTTACAAAACGCAGTTTAAGATTCGTTTTACGTAAAACAGAATTATACATTCATACTTTGAATTAATTGGTAATCATTCAGGGGGTGAAAGTAATCAGGACATGCAACACTTTTTGATACATATAATATATTGAAAAAAAAATATATCTCATATTAAAATGCTATAAAAAGTATTTCAAGCTTAGTTAGCTCCTTACTACCTAAATATAAAGATAAAGATAGATAAAGATAAATTTATTTCTACAAAGTTTACATTCAAGTTGGTTGAATTCCTAGACCTCACACTAGGATTCCCTGTGTTGTGAGATCCAGGCTCCTTCGTTCCGATCACAATTTTATCCATAAAATTAAGAATTAAGGTACATTAAAAAAAAAAAGATTAAAAATAAAAAAGATACTTAAAAAAAGAGTGTATGTATAGTGGTGTGATTTGAGTCAGTTGTGTTGGTGTTGTAAGGGAGTGTATGTATGTTATACGTATGTTAGTGAGTGCACGTGTATATGTGAAATGTCAATGTGTGTACTGCTAGTTTTTACCTAAACTAAGAGACTTTCTGTCATGTCATAGTCCAGTGTTAGGAAGCCAGTTTGTCACCGTCTCTCTGCATTTTTTTTTTTTTTCATTTTAGTATGTTATGTATACCGTTGAGTTTTGCGTATATGTGTGGTCCCATAAAACCGTAAGACCTTCTGCCGATTGTTTTACGGCATCGGATTTTATCCCAACTTACCCTACGACTTGAAATGATACAAGTGCTCACGGCTGTTTTATGAAATCGTTGGGTGACAGACAGTATGTAAAGCTGTCTCACCCTAAGAACTACCACTTCAGTGTAGAGTTTATTCGTAGGGTACCGGTAAGGTCGTCTATAGGCAACTTTTAGTAGAGCACGCTGAGCTCGTTCTACTTTAATTAGTGAGGTCTTGCCCGCACCGCCCCATGCCACTATGCAGTAATTAAGAACGGACTGACAAAGTGAAAAGTAAATCATCTTTAGGACAGAATCATCAGCAATCTTGCCTAGTTGCTTAAAAATACGTAGCATTGTTCTAATCCTGCCCTTTAAAGCAGTCAGGTGTGCGAACCACGTCAATCTGTTATCTACAACTACTCCTAGGTATTTAATAGAGTCAGTTCGTTCGATGTAAGGGCAAAAACACTGGTCGGATTTAATACAAGAGTGCAACCGTAAGCTAGAGACACTGTTAGGGGAAGAACGTTCAGAAATAGCAAAGTCGATTGCCTTGGTTTTTTCTATATTCAGCGTCAAAAGATTATGTTGTAGCCAGTTCGCAACAGCATTTACCCCGCCTTCCACGGCACACTGCACTTCATCCCATGTTTCCCCATGAAAAACTATCGCGGTGTCATCAGCATATGTGAAAATTTTAGCCTGTGGGAGGTTCATGCTGCATAATCCATTTATATAAATAATAAAAAGTGTGGGACCCAGCACGCTTCCCTGAGGAACACCAAAATGTACAGTGTATGGATCGCTACAATATTCCCCTAGCACAACTCTTTGCGTTCTTTCACAGAGATATGAAACAAACCAGTCCAAAGCAACGCCACGGACACCCAGAAGTGGCATTTTTCTTGATCATAATTTTCCTGGACATCCTATCGAAGGCTTTTGCAAGGTCCAAGAAAATGCCAGTACATGCCTGTCCCTGACCTAGATTCCGAGTTATAAAGTCGGCTAAGTTAGTAACTGCATCCACAGTAGACCTGCCAACCCGAAAGCCATATTGATTGTCCGATAGTAGGTAACTTATTTTTTTCCAAGTATGCTAGAAATCTCTTGTTGACAACTTTCTCAAGGATTTTTGATAGAGCTGTCAGTAAACAAATTGACCCAGAAGTGGCATTTTCTTGATCAGAATTTTCCTGGACATCGTATCGAAGGCTTTTGCAAGGTCCAAGAAGGTGCCAATACATGCCTGTCCCTGACCTAGATTCCGAGTTATAAAGTCGGCTAAGTTAGTAAATGCATCCTCAGTAGACCTGCCAACCCGAAAGCCATATTGATTGTCCGATAGTAGGTAACTTATTTTTTGCCAAGTATGCTAGAAGTCTCTTGTTGACAACTTTCTCAAGGATTTTTGATAGAGCTGTCAGTAAACAAATTGGGCGATAATTTGCGGGAGTTTTTGGATCTCCACTTTTGAAGATCAATATACAGGGTGTTAAAGTAACTGCGTGCCATAGCTTAGGGAAATTAAAATAAACATAAAAAAAAATAAGTCTCTACGTACTTTAACGGGCTTAGGACCGTCAAATAAAATAATTTTAATTCTAAACGATTGCTATTTTAAGTTAGTAGGTACTAAATTAGCTAGATCTTGCAATATTGTGTTTTCATTTTCATTTTTTTTTTCCTGGGTTCCTTTATCGATACTGAACCTACCCTTAAGCTATGGCACGCAGTTACTTTAACACCCTGTATATTCATGTGTATTTTTAACTCCTGAATTCAAAGCCTGTGGGTAATCCCGTACTCAGATTGCCGAAAGTCAAGCAAGCATTTAGAGCAGACATGAGGTTAACGGGAAATCGTCCGCATGTTAGTACAGATTAGTACAGAGATAGTTGGGAGAGCACCATGTTGAACAGACCTGCACCCAAATCCAATTGCGTAACACACTAAGAAGTGTGTTACGCAATTGAACAAATCACAAATCGAAGGATTTTTGAAGGAAATAGTATCCATTGATGTTCGAAAATATTGTCGGCTCGGCAACGTAAACAATGCAAATGAATATTTTGTTTTGTAATGTTGCCCCACGCTAGGAATTTCTTCTGTATTGTGGGCGCGTTTACAAACATTTAAGGCTCTTACAGACTCATGCGATATCGCGGGCGCGACAGGCACCGACAAAGAAATTGTGCTACTAGTGTCGCGTGGCGCCCGCGATATTGCACCAGTCTGTACGAGCCTTTAAACACACATAAACATTCAAATATTCGTTCCTTGCGGGAATCGAACCCGCGACACGTAGCGCAGTAGTCAATCGCTTAACCACTGCGCAAATGTGCCGTTGTTGTGTGCAATGTTGTTAAACTGTCAAAATGAAAGTCATTACCATTGTAACTTGTAAGTGTGTTTGGCAATTACCGCGATGGACACAGCTGTCCATCGCGGTGTTGCGCCAACTGCCTTGGACCGGGATCGAATCGCGCATTTTTCTCTACCTACCCTCGGAAGACCAGCTGCTACCTGCCTGATACGTGGTGATTTTTGTGATATTTCTTTTTAGTGGAAAATTATCAAATAACTTCTCCCGCTCATAGCGCTTGATAAGCACGAAAAAATCCCAATCTTGTCAAGCAATTTCGAGCGTCTAGAGACCCCATTAGGACTTTGCGTCCGAATTCGGTCGTATAGCGATCGCTGGGCCTGGGCAGACTTTTACTGACTAAAACCGTGTTCCTTCAGTTGCTTGTGTGCCAGGGCCACGATATAATTTCAGATAATTAATATAATATAATATAATATTTTAATATAATTTATAATTTTTTAACCCCTGAATTAGTATTCATTGTATTTAGAAAGAAAATTTATTATTTATTTTATTTTTTTGAGCTTCATTTTGCTCAGAAATAGAATATGTAAATAAATACAGTTTACTTTTTAAGAAATAAATTACTCGTCCAATATTTTTTTCTTGATATAGGTAAATAAGGCAGGGGACAGTGTCTGTGTGGATCAAAATGGAAAAATCTCATTTTCAAGAGATTCTTGTTACTTGTTCAATTGGCCTTCTTATTAAAATCACTCAAATAAATACTTAAATAAATTGTAGCAAAAATAAATGTTTATGAATCCCACTCGTCCAATTAATTATGTTAAAGACGAAATGTTTTATTTACATAACATTAGTATTTAAAAATTCATAGCGTTTTTATTAATATTCATTTCCAAATTGATTGATGATTTACCTAGTCGGTTTTATTTGGATTCTTCGACTGCTTTAGATAAAAACAAAGGGAAAACAAAACTCATAAGAATTCCTGCCTGTCCGTATATGTAAAAATGTAGATAGCGGTTAGATTAATATGGAGCTAAGCATTCGTTTTGTAACACGTCAAAAACTTTGGTATACGAATTGGTGTGGGTTTTTTATTTTTCACTTTTTAGTGGTACCTACACCACTAAAAAGTGAAAAATAAAAAACTTTTTTACAAAAAAAACAACCGACTTCCAACAAAAACACTAAAAAGTGAAAAATAACTTTAATTTCGGAAGTCTGTGGCAAGTTTGTTTTTAGGAGTTAGGTATTATTAGCGTCAGCACAAAACGAATAGCGCTGTAAACGCATCACTTTTAAAGATTAAAATTTCGGTCACGTTTACTTTATAGACCTAGACGCATTTAAATAGTGTTTAACCTTAATAAATAACACTAATTGCATACTAGTCGGATCATTACCGTAGCGGGGAACTGATAAAATAACACCGAACAAAATACTACGTTATCATTAAACCACAATCAAGAAAGCACGCACACATCGTCATAGCGACACACGCACACACGCGCACAATTCACCTGTTGCTATGGTTGTATTGAGAGGCTTTGCGCTGGCGCAGGTTGTAAGTTCTCCCACTATACTGCCATAGTAGTATCGCCATCTTTCTCTTATTGGTCCACTGTGAAAGAGACAGAGTGTTGAACTTTTCAGTGTCGGTAAAGCAGCGTGCGCGCTGTTGTACCGACCGCCGACTGGATCAACGGTCTTTCTCGCGTAGCGGACCTAACTTAGTTTTAACTTAACGTTGTAACGCAGCGTGTGTTTTATTCGATTTAACGGTCGGTTTTCAGCAATGTTGTGTTCAACACGTCACAATTTGAATTAGAGAACCGTTTGTGTGGTTTTTGTGACGACAAATGTGCATATTATGTGTTGGCTGTGAAAGCCAGTTGTGATACAGCCTTCGTTCGGTGAATGCTTAAATCACGCCATGTACCCCAGTGCTATGTAGGTTCGTTAAAAGTGCCAGTGCAAAGTTAAAATTCGAATTTGTGGTGGAGATAAAAAAGGTTCTAGCACGTTATACTTTGTGCGACTGTGTTTTGTGGATAAGTGCAACTGATAAAGGATTGGGAGATTAACTTCAGACTAAAACAGGGTATGTACGTGTGTACTTTAGTTTCAATACTTTCTACTATATCGATTTGTATCTATCTACTAACGGTATCGGTAGTCGAAAACACCTATAAATGGTAGGTGTTTGATATCATGAGATGACATTGGTTCTCTCATGTCTGAGATCTTAGAACGAGGTCGAAAATTATTCAAGCAGTATCACGTTTTTTCTAATATCAACATTAAAATTAAATTTATTAGTAAAGGTAGAATGATTATTATTATGTCAAGTTTCGATTACGGAGTGGTTTAGAGCGGCGTGACCACTCGTGTAGTCGTGGATTCGAACCTTGACACCGGTATATTTACTGTCGTGGTCAATCCTGTCTTGTTGTTTATCATAAAAGGTAGGGTCAACAGGAAAGTCGACATAAATAAGTTTACGAATATTCGAGATAGATAAAAGAAAAGAAAGCAAATAAAGTAATTTTTATTCTAGGTTTAATTCTTTTATATTCCTGAAAGTTCATTTACATGCGTTTCTTTATTATTGTTTACGATAAAACAAACTAATAAAACTCTTCTATTGATACAGTTGAATACAATTATTCAACTGTTACAGTTGAATACAATTATTCAACTGTATCAATCGAAGAGTTTTATTAGTTTTTTTTTTAATTATTATTTTTTACAATGCACACTTGTTTTCTCAACTCACTTTAAACATTGGCAGAATAGTCGACACCGGCTTTGGCTTGCCATTCAACAAAAAATAGAATAGAATTTAGAGGATGTTTTTGAATAGCATCTGTCATTGTTTATCACACATTCACACTGGTAAATGTCTACAAATAAAAAGGATTTTTTTTTCTACAAATAAAAAAACCAGGCATTTATTCGGACTTTTAATTAGCTGCAACAAAAAGAAACTTCTTACTGCATTTCGTCAATAACTTTAAAAGAAGTGTAATTATACTGCAGCTAAAAAAAAGTCCTAGTGTAAGTCTCGGATCGATGAAATACCTGTAACTTACCAACATCAACAACAGCATTAGTTAGGTTTCAGTATGAAAATCATTATTAGTTAGTTTACAATCACAAGAGCGTACCTACCTATTTATCTATCTGTCAAGTCCCAATTTTAGTTGGTAATTTAGATGTATTTTTGAACCCACCTGCAAGAGCCATTAGTCTTAAGCGGGTCAGATCACGCGGTAGGATCAGCATCAGTACTCAACTGCTCAGGTAATGACTAGAAGCTTCGACTTAGTACAGACGCCAGCAGGTCAAGCTACCCGAAACTGTCAAATTTTCCCAATCAACCTTGAACCTTATTTTTATAGGTATAAAGTTGAAAATCTATTAAAGAAATTTGACAGATTGTAGTAGCTTGATGTGCTGGCGTCTGTACCTATGAAAATAATCTATTTCTGCAATCTCGCTAAAAAGCCGAAAAACTCCTGAAAATTAATTTCACTCATTAAACTTACCTACTGAAAAAAAAAGTTACTTAAATTTTACTTTTTTCAGTTAGTTTTTATTTTTGCACTAGTTAACTTTGTCTATCCCACAATACTAGCTACAAGAAACTGCGTAGTTATAGTGGAAAAATGTCGAGAGACCGTACCTACTGAGCGAATCTGCCTTTAAAAGAACATCAACGCGCGGCATAGTAAGGAGTGGATAGGAACATAGGACGCTTGCCATGCATGCTAATGCAGATTATCAAGAAAACATTGCAGTATAATGTATGGAAAATCATTGATGTTGCTATGGATAGTTAAGTAGTTGATCAAGTAGACGGCAGATACTAAAGGCAGCACGGCACGAGCCTTTTAGAAAAGTGCCGGGAAGAAAATGCTCGGAAAATCTTACCTTGTGACCCGTTTAGGTAAAATTAATTTTTAAGCCTTATTAATTTGTGTAGATCATTGTGCACTTAAGACGGAGATATATGCCAGTGACCTTGAGTGGTTAGCTTGTGTGTTCTGTACTGAGCTCACGCAACGCGTTGTACGTTCAGCCAGTAATAGGACTCGCCCATCAAGGAGCGCTGTCCCCAATTTGACGCATTATTAATTTATTATACACAAACCAAAAGGTATTTTAATTAAACGCGTATACTAAAAGATCAATAATTATATTATCTTTAAATTGGTGAAGGTTTCAGAAAAATACGCTTGGTAGATTTTGCGTCATTCTCGGTTATCCTCGCCTTAAAGTTCAGTAACTGTGTTAAGTAATACTTTGTTATTAACTTTTAATGGTAATTGATTATTTTTGAAATATCGCCATTACTCTGCTGTTCCGAAAGAGATATAAATCTATATTATGTAATGATACTAAAGTTAATTGATACTGCAAATAAATATAACGCAACTTTTAAATTACAATCTGAAGGTGTGAACTCTGATGACCGCATTTACGTCACATAAAATTAAATAATACCGCTACACGTTTCCGTGAACATTTCACGATATCCTTTTGAAATCAAAATTACTTGAAAACTTGCCCTAACGAACAATTAATGGTAAACTCGACTCAAAGGGAACACTGTATCAACATAGGAAGATATTCGGCAAACTTCACCAATTTACTATTGTTCAGATTTCAATTATAAATCTGCCATTTCATATTAAAGAAACCACTAACAACCTTGCTTGGTTAAGTTAGGGTGTGTTTTTGATTGTGTTGAAGGTAGGATTCGTAAAACATCTCGGGGTGACAACGCAGCACATTCCGGAGATACCTTTAATTAGAGGCAGGTAAATCGGGCCCCGTTGTGTTCAGGCGTGACGGTAACGTCTCAACTTAAAGGGCTGCTTGCCACGTGCCTACTGATTCTTTGAAACAAATAGCGTAGTCATCTCAATTACCTCTTTTCTTTGAATTTGTATACAACATTATTTTTAGTATACGAGTATGCGAAACCTGAATATAGTTTGTTCAGAATAAGGAACTGAATCTATTTCAATATTTTCTACACCATGTTATATTTTGTCCGAAAAATATTTAGTGTGATGGAAAATGTTATCACCATTTAATTACTTACAATACAATCGCCTTATGGTTAGGTACCTACTGCCAAATTATTATCAATGAGCGCAAGACTAGCCTGGAGGCGCGTGCTGCCAGGGTTACGAGCCTGTCCGAAAGGGATATCGTGGCTCTGGCACACAGGCATTTGAAGGAACACGGTGGGTTTTAGTCAGTAAAAGTCTGACACTCCCTCTCGCTCCGCCCAGAGCGGGAGAAGTTATTTGATGATTTCCCACCCCAAAAAAAAAAAAAAAGCCTGGAGGCGCGGGGATGCCGTTAGCATGTTTTTGTACGGACAACGCCGGATAACTTTGTGATTTGTCATGATACAATTTTGAAATTTTGTACATAGATTCTTTACATAAAAATACTAGACGTGTTTCAGGTTTCGCATATATACTAAAAATAATTTTGTATTATGTAGGGATTTATTATAGTAAATTTATGTGTATGTGTATTATAAGTTTATAACCTATTTATGTAAAGGGGTATCGTATTACCCAGTTACTGGGTTGTGGAGGTCAGATAGGCAGTCGCTCCATTTAAAATAGATACTGGTATTCAGCTCCATCCGGTTAGACTGGAAGCCGACCGCAACATTGTTGGGAAAGGGCAGGCAGATTGATTGAACCTATTTTATGTACTTGTGCACCTATTTTATATATAATAAAAAATATATATCACAGTTTGACCGATAAAACTGTTTTGTCATAAAATGCTAGTACAAATTGACATGACATAATTTATCAAGTCTTGTCACAAACATCTTGGCGCGCCCGTGCTCGGCCCGCAGATTCAGATTCATTTATTTGCAAAAATATGTATAGATAATATACATGGTATGATGCCTTATTATTATAGGTGTAACAAGGTATTTTTTGGCTCAACATGTTTGACCATGGCTGGTGTACAAATTAGGTCGAAAGACTATAGGACAATATTTTTTATTATTATTATTTTCTCTCAATCAGAGCACCCGCCATCTTATCTCTTCACTAACCTTTGATTGACTGGTAGAGAATGCCAAAGGCATTAACGGTGAGTTGCACGAAACCAACATTAGTTTCACGGAGACTGTAAATTGATGCTGTCACTTTCTTTTTGACACAAATGTAAGGGATGGTATGAATTTAAAATGTTGGTTTAGTACAACTCAACGTATGTCTGCCTTTGTACCTTAGTGTGTGCGAGAAGTTTAAATAAATAAATACAAACACTTACGAATGTAGGTAGGTATATTCCAGTGTATCTGTATCAAACGTTTAACTGCTGAAGCACTCAAGGCTAACAAAATAATAATGATAACATGGTTGTTAAACAAAACTACTCGTGCTGAATGTAGATAGAATTAGGTAAATAATACTCGTATAATATAACCGCCTTCTACGCTTCAATAAATCTTTGAAAATGTATAATCTTAAGAATAATAGATAGCTGTCTAAATATAAAAATCATAAGTTTGTTTATACAATTACGAATATAAATCTTCAAGTAAAGCTCTCATAACAGCGGAAGGAAGCGATTAATTATCCACTCCATAGAAAACTATACGTAACTTGTCTATTGTGTCTATTTATTCATGAATACAAAACCGTGTTTCAAGTATTTACAATAAAATGCCACGTTGGAAGTTGGAAGGTATAAATAAACCTTATGTTTAGAATATTTTACTCTACAAATGAAGGTGGTTAGATAATTCTTCCCACGCAAAGTTGTCTCGGCAAAAATATGCTCCACGAATTTATTATAATCTTAAATGTTCACTAACATAACATGCGACAGGATATTTCAAAAACACGTTGCCAGATATTAGATAGCAAAACTTTATTACCCCCTTCACAAATTGGTTGATACGGAATATAATTATATTAAATTGGTCAACGAGCTCTTTAGATAAATATCACGTTCATTAACTGCGGATATGAATAATGGTGTTGCTGTTTGAAAATTATGTAAGATTAACTCGAACTTGTTACTCCACGATTGATAAAAAATGTGATAACTTTTTACTCAAGTGAAAATTGCTGTCAAGTATTCGATTAAGCTTGAATTTGATTGTATTTCGTCGGAAAGAATCTACATAAAGGTTATGTTGTAGCTTTTTTATTCTGGCCCAAGTTAATAAAAGCTCGACAATAAATGTAAATGAGACGAGCGCTTTTCCGAAGTTTCCAAAGCACTTATGGCGAAGGAAAGTGAGTAAAGATTGAGGAAACAGGAAAAAGGGCGTCGTTGTGTTGACACATCGACCGCGTAACCAGCGACATCGCGCCGTCAGACTGATGTTCTCACGAGGCAGCGCGGGCGGCGGCGGTGCGGGCCCCAAGAGGAATCTCGTGAAAGTTGGCCAACACTCGCTCAAGATCAAGTGGATGGGTCGGCGGAACCAGTTTTGTGAATCGGCAAGTGTAGGCAACGATGAGTTAGGAATCTACGGCGAAACCGGCCGAGCCAACAACAGGTCCGAGGAAATAGATCATTAATAAATATACCAAACTAGAAAACGAGATTTAAATTGTGCTCGTGATAAAATGGACATTCTATGAGATTCAAGCACGAGCGGGGACAGTTATGGCGCACGCAAATGTGTTAAATGTCAACGTGTTAGTATGGATATTAAAATGGCGAATTCATAATAGCAGTAAAATGTCAGGACCATAATAGTTTTTGGTGGAATGCGTAGCCGCAACGGGTATCGCAACTCACGCGCATGAGGCGTGCGTTTACGTGCTCATTTAGCCTCGCGGTCAACAGCCAGCATTATGAATTGATACTCGTAATCTTGCGAATGTTGAAATTTATTACAATGCCTCCCATAACAATAACAAAGAATACGTAACCGTTCCGCTGTGGTTCGGCTTAATTGCAGTTCAATAATTAGTTCTGGCACAAAGGCCGCGTTAAGGCTCCCACAGACGGGCGCGACGCGACTCTAGTAGCACAATTTCCATGAAAACTTCATGGAAATTGTTCTACCAGAATCGCGTCGCACTGTCGCGTCGCACCTGTCTGTGGGAGCGTTTAAACGCACCATATCCGTAGCCGTGAACAACAGAATACTTTATGTGACCTATTCTTTTGAATGGAGAAAAAACCTCCCATGCGATTCCTCTCACGTGCCATTGTGGATTGTTCCAGCTGTCTAAATGCGGCGTTTAATTGTTGCGGACTCATTGTCACTGCTATCTGAGATCTCACGGCAATGGTACAGACATAGACTAACTCCTTAGATTAGGTACAACATTTGTTTTGTGTGAAACCGCTGTCAGAGTAGGTACTTTGAACACCTTTTGAGAAGATTTTATAGATCATTTTGATAAGCATGTCATATTCTCAATTAACCACATACCTATAAGACACTAAATTGTTATATAATTTCAAAGTTAATATCACTGGTAATAAAAGAAGAATTGAAGTCACACTTCCACAATGTATGTCTGTGCTTACTTAAACAAGTTTGGTT
This sequence comes from Tiliacea aurago, assembly GCA_948098905.1. Taxonomy (NCBI): domain Eukaryota; kingdom Metazoa; phylum Arthropoda; class Insecta; order Lepidoptera; family Noctuidae; genus Tiliacea; species Tiliacea aurago. Next base: position 16,229,754 of record OX402591.1, on the reverse strand, counting down.
TTCAACTTTTCATTCAAGTTTTTCCAACAACCGTTTAATTTTTTTACGAAACCGTGATTTAATTGTAAGCTATGCTTTTGTTTTAAAAGGTAACATATAGGTCATAAGTAGTCATTGTCCGCTAGAAAAATTCACCCTTCGCTCAAGGCATACTTTTTTGTCTTGTAAAAGCGTGGATCAATCTTTACTGCTCAAGATAGTCCCGCCACCCTCTTAAGAGGGAGATATATGCCAGTGACCTTGAGTGGTTAGCTTGCGTGTTCTGTACTGAGCTCACGCAACGCGTCTTACGTTCAGCCAGTAATACGACTCGCCCATCAAGGACCTCTGTCCCCAATTTGACGCATTGTTAATTTATTATACACAAACCAAAAGGTATTTTAATAAAACGCGTATACTAAAAGATCAATAATTAAATTATCTTTAAATTGGTAAAGGTTTCAGAAAAATACGCTTGGTAGATTTTGCGCCATTTCAGTTTTTTTTCCACGTTAAGGCTTCTACATACCAGCGCGACTTGTCGCGCGACGCGACACGGCACAAAGGCCCCGCGTGTTGTGACTTTACAAATTAATTTCACTATGTAATATAAACATAATCTAAAATATTCACATATTAAGTTATTGAGAAAATGCTCTAATTTAACATAATTATCTTTTTTTCAAATCATTAACACTATTCGTTTAGACGTGATCTTCAGTATAAAATCATTAAAAGTCGGTTATCGTCACCTTAAGTCTGAAAGACTTGTGTTACATAATGTATATCTGATACATAATATTATGCAGTATTGTTTTATATCAGGGTTCGCATTGCCTTTCACAAAAAAAACCGTGCGAGATCGCATTGAAAAGCTAGGAAATCGTTTTTAACTTACCTTCTAAGATACAGTGGGTATATACTAGATAACATTAGCTATGTGTGAACTAAATATCTACCATTTAGTATTTGCGCACTGGTAGTTCGGCCAACTAGCAAGCTCAACTGCTCAAATACTAAATGGTCTTAGTTGAGTAAAAAAGGTGGTTATAAAGTTATGTTATACAGTGGGTAGTACTAGATAGCATTAGCTATGTGTGAACTAAATACCATTTCGTATTTGAGCACTTGAGCTTCTTAGTTCGGCCAACTAGCAAGCTCAACTGCTCAAATACCAAATGGTCTTAGTTGAGCAAACAAAGGTGCCAATGGTTACCGGCGCGGCTTATCTTACAAATATTTACATTTAAATAGCTATTGGTTACCGTTCGCCAGATCTTATCTCTGTCTAATTATATTGAGCAATGTGGGAGTAGAAACTATTTCATTGATTAACGCTTAATGCCAAACTTTAGCGATTATTCTGAGAGTTATTTCGTGTAATGGCAATTGTTTGATGAAATATCGGAGATCGTGACACTGATAAAAATTTCAATGGACGATTGAAAGGTTAGATAAAATGTGTTTTATAACTTCTTGAAAGCTTGAAGAATTTAATTTCAAATATCAACAAAAGCTTGTAAAAGGTTCAGCTTTTGCACCAAAATGAGGAGACAGCTTAAAGTTTTATTTATAACCTACAAAGAATTTTCAAGATGGGAAGTTTCTCCTAATAAAATAGTGATAATGGGTTCTAATCCATACACATGGTGCGGCCTCATACCATAAGACACTCAATAAATCCAGCTCGGTAGTACGCAGTAATACTAACCGATATTTCTTAAGCGGCTTAAACTCGGAGTACCAAGCCTTGTCTCATCGCTGACTTCTTCAAACCTGTTTTCAAGTGGACCAAGTGGTCCCATAAAATTAATAAGGTCATAGAGACACCATCATAAATTTTATACAACACACTATTATGGGCTGTTGGGGGATTACCATAGGATACTAGTTTAGTGCCGAGCACTTCGAAAGAATTTTATAACTTGAGGTATGAAGGAGTGTTCTCCTTTAACAGATGTAGTTTCGTAAGAGTATTTCCTTTTTGCTCTTTTTATTTCATAGATACCTTTTGAAGCTACGCGTTACGGTTGGTCCGTGGATGGGTGACCATCTTTACATAAAATAGAATATAATGGAATACTCGTTCTTTTTATTTAGTTAGAATTAAAATATTATGTACATAAATAACAACTTGTAACTAATTAATTTATAAAAATACCAAAATTATATACTAACTAAACTAAAACTATTTATTAAAAAAATAAAATATGGCGTCGAAAAATTCCTCCGCATCGCTGTCGACTGGTAATGTACCCAAGAGACTGGTGGCATTGCCACGTTGTATGGCAATGCTTAACTTCTGGCCAAGGTAAAAGCCAGCCCTTGGGTCACGGGAAGTGTCAACCAGCCGTTTGGAGATATCTTTGAACAAAACATGAGCACTCGGACCCCACGGCCCGAGGGTTTGGGAATACTCGTTATTATGTACATTATAAAATTACAGATATAAATGTACTACGTACCGAGACTCCTCCGTGCCTCGGAAAGCACATTAAGCCGTTGGTCCCGGCTGTCATTCGTGGATCTTTGACAGTCGTTACGGGTCGTCAGAAGCCCGAAAGTCTGACAACCTGTCTTACCAAGGCGTATCGTATTACCCAGTGACTGGGTTCTGGAGGTCAGATAGGCAGTCGCTCCATGTAAAATACTGCTATTCAACTACATCCAGTTAGACTGGAAGCCGACCCCAGCATAGTTGGGAAAAGGCTGGGCAGATCGACTTGTTTCAAAAGGTATTTATGAAGTGGAGCTAACATCATCGTTGGTAAGAAGCTGTCTACTAGATAGGGTAAACTTTCGAGTTTAGAAGAGTTATAATAATCTTAAGTCTACTTACATAAAAAGTTTCAAGAATAAAACATCGAAGAGTCATTCTTTAGAGATTCTTTGACTAAAGGCGATAAATAAAACCGATATCAGATTCAGAAGAAACTTTGATATCTGACATTGATAGCCATTTAAATGAGCTAAGCTTTCTTTGAGGGTTATTAACATAATTATTTTCTTATCGCAGTGTGACACTATGGAGTATTTAATCGACTTGCCTCTACGTAATCTCTATTTACATTGATGACTGAAGTCGTTAGTTTAAACTAAGTTTAAAGAAACATCACGTATAATATACTCGGCCGCATTCCTTCGATATTGACATTTCATTACGGTCGAGATAATGTATCGTTTTGTTAGAATATATTGTATTTATTGTCTGATTTGAATGTTATGGGATTAAGCTGCTACACTAATAGGTAAAGAAAAATAAGGAAGGCAATAATTTCTGTGTAACATATGGTAGGTTTACCAGCAAAAAACTTAGAAGGCTAGATTGATTATTATTATTACTTGCAAGTTTTGAGCCATAATAAAACGAATATTTGGTAACTTAATCCCTTAACCGACCGCTTAATTCAAAACCCAGTCAATGTAATCAGATGATTTGTAAGTAAATTAACTATACAAAGTTTCCCGTTTAATGCTAATCGAGCAGTTAGTTGAAAGGTGTAATAGGCTTGAAATAACAATTAATTAAGTGCTGTCGTCAAACTGGGGTGCCGTTTAAGGGGCCGTCGAGCAAGTAACCTTTACTCGTCAAAGGTGGCACTGGCAGTTTGTCAAGACGCGTGCCTGTTACTTACACCTGCATTTTTTATGAACTACAGCTGTTGAAGAGGGAAAGGGTTGCACGTGCCAAATCGTACTTAGTAATACATACATACAATTATTTACTTAGAATTTTACGTACGTTAAGAAATTTACATACATAAACTCACGCCTTCTTCCCATGGGGGTAGACAGAAACTATAGAACGCCATCTGCAACGCTCCTTGTAAACTGCTTTTGCTTCGTTTACGTTCATACATACCAGATGTATGATACATCTAGTCATACACGCACGCCGGTTGCTAGTACTACGCACCTGACCTTTCTGAAGAACATAACATACTAGTAATAAATAGAGAGTATATATATCTTTTATACTATAGGAGGCTACTCTAATAGAAAAATAAACTGCTAGCAAAACAAAAACTTAATTTACACACATGTAAGATCGCAGTGAAAGCGTGGTTGCTGGAAAAAAACTACGATGAAGTAAAAACTCAAACTCAAAGCATTTATTTCAATTAAACCATTGACAGGCACTTTTGAATTGTCAAGAAGTCGGTCAGTTACAAATATGAAGCTAGTTGCCCATTCCAAATAGTAGGTTCCTATGGAGAAGAACGGGCTAGAAACTCCACGGACACTCTTTTAAATTAAAATATTGATACAAAATATTCGTTACATCATTCATATTGAAGTTTAACATGTGAGAACGATGCAATACGTCAAAAGCGTCCGTGATAAAAAGATAACAATTCAAAACTAAAATAATTAAAAATAAGCCGCGGCAGCTAAGAGATGACCAGTCCCAACTGACAGCGCCCGTTCACGAACATGACGCATGGATCAGCACCATTCAGCTCAACCATTTTGAAGGGAGCTAAATGAAACACAACGCCACCATCAGCGAGACATCTGAGTGAGCATGACATACTCTCAGCCGCCAGGGCACATTTAAGTCAATGAAAGACATAATTACCCGGTAAATGGTAGCTCTATTGTACATAGTACTCACACCTGTGATATGCAATTATATAATACAACCTAAACCTTACCTTACCAACGAAAACCTTCTATTCTCTCCTACTGCAACACAAACAAATCATCTTCATACATACACTTGATACTCCACAAACACACCCACAAACTCTCTCACACGTCACACTATCACACACACTTCATGCTGATTACCTAAAAACAAGTAACCTTTGTTTTCTTTTTCACAATTTGTCTTGTTTATAACCATCGACATACCTAACAGTGGCGAAGGGTGATTTTATGAGAAAGGTAAGCTGGAGCAAAAAAAAAACGTTTTTATACAAAATAAACTCGTCATGACGTCGAAGAAATTGAACTCACGGCAAGCCGGACACGCGTAAGAGTTATTTTAGAGCAAAATGTTTTGTTGTTGGGATATAAAGACAAAAAATGCAATGTATTTGTTTTGTAATATTTTAATTTTACGGCGTATTAAATACCTAGTGTGATGATATTATTTGGCATTATTAACCCATCAACATTTCGACTATGCCATTTTTCAATGACGATAGAATGGTTGTGTTCCGAATTACCGAAGGGAAGCCGGTAGGAATCGTGTTATACGGTGCTTTCGCCCCTGATACCTAATGATTTTTAAAATGGAGGAACACTAACGCAAGTCACAGGTATAAACCTAGTTTGGGAGCCAGGAGACCCATGTTTGAGACACTACTTCTGTATGTTGTTATGTAGGTAAATGATGCTTGTAACAGTGTTGTCACTTTTTTTTAAATAAAGAACTATTTTTTTATTTTTTTTATTTGGATATTCAGGTGATTAATTTGTAAATGCGCAGATTTTTATGCCAGGAATTTAGGAACAAGTTCTTTGTTTCGAAATAGTTAGCGATAATTGGTGCTGGCGTTTTTTTTTGATACTGCGTATTGTATAAAAATAGACTTCAAATGAACATCACTCATGACTCGTGGAGATTTAAAATCACCTAGTCATGGAGTGAATGAAATATGCCTTCGTGAATAATGTCGCGCAAGCTCTGCACTTTGGTGTAAATTCCAAGATTTATTATTTATTTATTTAATACCATAAGCACACAAATGTACCAATCAACCTTTATCTTTACCTATTTTTTTTTGTTCTTTTTTTAACTTTTTTCTTTTTTCAGGGTTCGGTACCCAAAGGGTAAAACGGGAACCCTATTACTAAGGCTCCGCCGTCTGTCTGTCTTTCTGCCCGTCTCTCACCAGGCTGTATCTCATGAACCGTGATAGCTAGACAGTTGAAATTTTCACAGATGATGTATTTCTGTTGCCGCTATAACAACAAATAGAAAAAATACAGAATAAAATAAATATTTAAGGGGGCTCCCATACAACAAACGTGATTTGTTTGATCGTTTTTGCTCTATATTGATAACGGCAACAGGTAGACGCTTGAAATGTTCACAAAATCTTTGGTTATATATTCACTTTAAAAATAAATAATTAAATTAAAATAAAACAAATTTTTAAGGGGGGCTTCCATACAACATACGTGATTTTTTTGCCATTTTTATAGACAATGGTACGGAACCCTTCGAGCGGGAGTCCGACTCTAACTTGGCTGGTTTTTTTTTTACTTTTACTTTTCTTTCTTTCTTTTTTTTCGTTCTTTTTTTAACCTTTTTCTTTTTATTTTTTATTTAGTACCTGCGACACTTGTTCTTCTTTATTAGCATACAACCAGTATTTAAGTTCATCATCATTCTCCTTCCCTTATCCCAATTTATTTAGGGTCGGCGCAACATGTCCCTTTATTCCATACTTCTCTATTAGTCGTCATCTCGGTAGTCACTCGCTTTCTAGCCAAATCATCTTTGACACAGTCCATCCATCGTTTCTTTGGTCTTCTTCTACTCGTACAGCCATCCACATTCACATTTAAAACTTTCCTGATGACATTTCCCTCATTCCTTCGCATCACATGCCCATACCAAGACAACCTATTTCCACACAACTTTTCAGTCACCGGTGTCAATTTCAGACTTCCTCCAAACCAATATTTAAGTTCATAACACTCAATTTCAACGCTTTGTATTTGATCCAAAATATTCTGAAATTAATTTATTTTTAAGTAAATTTTGTCACGGGCTTTCTGTTTAGTAAAATGAGCTTATAGGCAACTGAATACCAAGTGTCATCACGTCACAAAACTTCATGAGCTGCATTTTATATGCACGCACTGCGCACACAATGCGTGCATTACGTAATGTAAAAATAATAATGGCTCGTTTTTCAAATAATATTTTAGGTTAGAAGCTAAAACTGCTTTAATTGACAAAGTTTTAGAACATATTATGAAGCAATGGATTAGCAATTTATTTCAAAATTATTCAGATTGTGATGCTGGGTTTCAATTTGGGTGTTGGACGCACGTCGGTTTATTATAAAATATCCCACATTTTATCGACACCTCGATTCACCCAATCGAACGAACCCCCACAAAATTACCCGATTACAACCGCAACGCAAACAATCAGAAGTACTTCCATAGCTCCGTTTATTTGCACCTGCACGGCAGTACACAGCCACAGAGTTACATCGATATTTCGGTCGCGTGCCAGCCAGTACGTGACTCATGCACTGCCGTGACGTCTGTCGTTACGCTTCGGAGTTGGCGCCGCAATACACTTTATAGTGAGTTCATTAAGTTACACATCTGCCATACCTAATTGTAGGATTGTGTTTTTTAGGCTGTGGTCAAATTATGCCGTAAGCTTTTCATGCCGTATAGCAAATTTGGAGTTGAGAATGGCAGAAAGAGCTACCTGTTTTCTAGTAAATAAACATAAATTCAGTGAAGACGATCACTAATATGTCTGCACAACAAAGAGATTTAAGATAGATACTTTAAAGAGGCTAATAGAAGTAATGTCACAGAAAAATTGTGATCCATGTCTCAGCGAAAATAAACCGTGGTTAAGTCGTCTAGTCGTTTTATCAATACGAGATTTGCATTACCATATTGCAAAATTAGGCTTTGAAAATAATTATCTTTTGGTGGACATGAATGCGAATTGCGACTTGACTTGCGGGCGTACCACACTATACTGACCGACTTTTGCCCACTAGGACAGATATATCGGACTACGATTTTGTTCGCTACGTCCCGCGTATTTTTAAGTAATTTAATTTAATGTTTGCTTCACAACCAGGGGTGTTTATTGAAATAGACGTAAGTAAATAAGAGGCCAAAGTTGAGCAGGTATTTCTAAGTTTGTCACATTGAAAAACTTGCAGAAAGTATACCTATTACGCTGTCTGCTGTGAATAATGTATTGATTTGAACTTACAAATCCCACATTGACGATACATTCGCCAATGACAGAACACATTCTACCTATTTCCGACGAGTCTTTGAACTTACAACAAAGGAGGTCGTAAGTTCAAATCAAACTTTGTCGATCCAGTCAACACCTAATCGAGGTTTAATTTAGCTGAATTTATTCATGTGTGGCGATAATAATAATGACGTGTGTATTACGAAATCATTCGCTATAATTATTATCTATGTAGTTATGAACAAAAGCTGACGTATTTTTAAAATTAGAATTAGATATAAAGCAACTGCTATCGAATAACAACGTTGTTTGTCATAGTGGTAAAGTATTCGCGTTTTAATTACTTTTTCAAGGTTTATCCTCATTAGATTATTTTTATGCATGTAAATAAATTTTGTTCATTCTTTATCCTGCATACGTTTATTTGCATGTTAGTAAACCTACATAATTAGCCTATATTTCCCCACTGCTGGGACATAGGCCTACTCTCTGTGAGAGGGAGTGGGCCGTAATCCACCACGCGGGCCCAGTGCGGGTTGGTGGATGTCACATGTCTTCGAATGTTTGGTTTAGGACATTCCGGTTTCCTCACGATGTTTTCCTTCACCGTTTTGAGAGCAGTCGTGAGGAAATTAAATACCCAAAGTGTCTCGGATCGAACTCACGACCAACAACTCTTAAATCGGGGCCGATACCACTACTGCTTTTTAGTAAACCAACAAAGTTTTTTATTTTTTCTTTATTTTTGAAATGTACTCAAACACCGAGACTACGGTTTATTTCGCCGTAGCTAGTCTTTATTTATTAGTCTTGGTACTAGTTCCAATCCTTTGTTATTGCTTTTCGTAATAACTTACAAGCTTAACCGACTTTGTGAGCGTCCTAAAGTCTTGAACAGTGAGTTACAGCTCTAGCTAATTAGTCGAATGTCGTGCGACTTCGTATATTATTTACTTGCAGCAATACGTTATTCAGACAGCTAGTACTTAGTGCCGTCACTAGGGCGGTGCACGCGGTGCCCAGGCACAGGATGCAGACCCTAGAGGGGCACAAAATGAACAAGGTTTGGATCATAGATGGTAGTAAGTAACTCAAAAAATTCAAATTAAAATTTATTTATTTTTGGGACAACTAGATCCAAAGGTAGGTAGGATACAAATACTTAAGACAACTATTGTTAGTACATAAATACAATTAAAAAGGACAACACTCATCATATTTAAACATAAGTAGAATTATATACAATTGCCCCTGTGCTGAGACACCCCACCCCGTCAAGATAACCCATAGGGAGACACCTCCCTAACTGATACCAGACGAACGAAATGTCTCAACACAGGTGCACGTACATCTTCAGCTATCGTTTTCGGGATGCTGTTGTGACTCCCCCGCACCCTCCTCATAAGTGACACGACTTAATTCCGCATGACGGCATGAAAATTGTCAGTATGAGCCTGCGCGAACATCTCGGAGGCACTGCAGAAACGAGGAAGTCCCAACATCATCCTGAAAATGTTATTGTATTGGACGCGCAGTGTGTCCAGGGATTTTTTGGTATAACTAACCCATAGACCCCCCGTGTAGAGACCCTGACAATACGCTTTAAATAGCATGATCTTGACTTGGTCCGTACAGCGGGCGAATCTATGGGCCAGCATGTTGCCACGCACTGACAGCGCCCTGCGCTCCCGCTCTATGTCAGCATCATCCTTAAGGTCGTCGGTAACATACATACAATACCTATTATTTATCGCGTTAATACGGGTATAGACGCGCCCTTCTATCAGCAGTATTCTGAGTTTACACACGATATAATATTCTTCTTACAAGCAAATAACATGAATGATAATAGACGACGTGATCGTAAATGCTAACATTAGGTTTCGAAAGCTTTACCTGCTGTCAGTCAAGTCTGGGTCTTCTTAAAACCATAGTTTTTCTGTGTTTAAACAAAACCTGGAACATTTGTTATGTCTGAATGAAAAATAACTATAATCTAAAAAAAGAAAAGAAAAATTGTTTATTCTGCACAAACAACACACACATTACAAAAATAAAATAAAAATTGACAAAATACACACTCTTATACAAAGTAGCCAAATTGCAATCATATTTTAAGACTATGATGTTCAAACTACAAACATGAGCTAGGTTTGGTAAATGTTGCGTCTTACTTATTTTTTACCTAAACTGAATTCTGCAAGTTTGCAGTTCTCAATTTTTAACTAGTACCTTTCTAATTAGAAGTTTTCCCTGACTTTTTATTAATTATCAGAGAACCATTTTGAATGTGTTTGCGTTGCTCGTAGTCAGCGCCATATTTAAAAGTATTTTATTGAAGTGAAAACTTCTTTAGGCGCGTTGAGCACTTTTTGGGTGTTAACAACAGGGACCGTACAACCCCAGTTAAGAGTTAAGCCTTTCGAAGGGGTAACCCATTCAATGGGTTACTTTTATCATGATGTAACCTATTGAATGGGTTTTATACTAGAAACCCAGTGAAAGGGTTACATGATAACCCATTGAATGGGTTTTATACTTGAAAACCAGTGAAAGGGTTACATGATAACCCAATAAATGGGATCTTTACCAACTTGAAACCCAGTGACATGAAAAAATCATAATATTTTGTTATTTCGATATCCGCCCAGCACGCATGACCAATTCTATCTCTATTCTACCCAGGGACCATTTTGGTTACCATTTTAGAAAAACCCATACGGTGTGGGTAATTTTGAATGGCTTACATTAAGCCGTTCAAAAAGGTTACCCACACCGTATGGGTTTTTATCGAAAACCCTTTCAAAGGGTAAACAAAATTTAATTTAAGCTGTTCAAAAGGGTTACCCATATCGTATGGGTTTTTGATGAGCCGCTTAGAAAAACCCTATCGAAAACCCTTTCAATGAGTACCCAAAATGGTCCCTGGTTAACAAAAATCATTGAACTCGCGTCATCGTCACGGAACGCTTCGATACAATTCACAAGATACTTAGTTTTCACTTCTGACGTGCAGTCCTATGACTGACAATTTTTTTATTATTGTAACCACAGATATAAAATACACTGACCTTATACACTTCTAGGCGAAAGCCCATATACCTAGGTACCTATTAATAACCTCCTCCTTTTTGGAAATCGGTTAAAAAGTCCGTGACATATTGACAATGTGGGTAATTTAGGTGTGATCCTTGGATTAGGACTGTTTATTGAAGTACTTATAAAAAATCATAAAAGTAAATATAGACTCAACTCAAAAACCGGCCAAGTGCGAGTCGGATTCACGCAAGAAGGGTTCAGTACTATCGTACAATATTTAGCAAAAAAAATGCCGAAAAACGCGCTTCTTGTATGCTGGGGACTCCCTTTTAATTTTTACCTTATTTGTTGTTATAGCGGCAATAGAAATACGCAATCTGTGAAAATTTCAACTGTCTAACTATTACGGTTCATGAGATACAGCCCGCTGATAGACTGACGGACGGACGGACGGATAGCGGAGGTTTAGTAATAGGGTCTGTTTCTCACCTTCGGGTACGGAACTCTAAAAATAGGCGTTTATATAAAACCGGGGACGCACGTGCATGTGTCGTAATCTTATGTAGGTAGTATTTCAAATAGTAGCTTATCTCAAGATAAGAATTTATTGCCTTCTACGTATTGTATAGCGATTACATTAGAATTTTTATGCCACGGCGACGTCGGGGAAGAAAAATGGTTTACTAGAATATTAAATCAGGCGTATTATATATATTTACTTGATATTAGAATTTCAAATGACGTAAGAATCACTTAAATGTTATATTGTATTTACTAGAAAGCGCTACGGACGCTCGCGTCTTTATAAATTTCTTGAAAAACAGTGTATTATGCTTCAAAAAACAATTTGTCACAATTTGTATGTGTAGTGCAAAGACTAGCACCTCCCTATTTCTTCCCGTGGGTGTCGTAAAAGGCGACTAAGGGACTTACTAGAGAATGGGCAGCAGCGTTATCTATGCATTTTAATACCATACTGCGCCAACCCTCCTGCCAAGCGTGGCGATTATGGCAAGCCCTCCCTTTGGGGGAGGCCTATGTCCAGCAGTGGACGTCTTTCGGCTGAAATGATGATGATGATGATGATGAAACAGAATCTACTCTTATGAATATCAAGACTATTCAGAAGGAAAAGTAATTCAGCCAACATTACTTGCATAATTTTAAATTCGAGTAAGCAGTACCTACATTCATGTGCTAAGACGCTCGTAGCAGAGGTCAGTCGTGTTCTATTGAGAGGTACAAAAGTTAAACTCGTATGACATGCAATAAACGTTGACGTTGAACAATAAACGATAGTATTGTGCGCATAACTGATTGCAGCGTGAGATGTTCAATATTCGTGAAAGAAATTGCAGAAATACCACCCTCCGCGGATTGAGCAAGCGAAATTCCAACAAAAACGATTTTATGCAATTACGCTTAAGTTGTCCGGAGAGTTATTACTAAACCGAGAGCTCGGTCACGCCGCCGTAATGTTCGCCGGGATCGCTCGTGCGAGTCACGAGCTTCTCACAACCTTATTCAGCAACAGAATCCAGCCTTTTACCGTCTTTTTGCCCTTTGTAAAGGTTATTTTTTACGAACGCAAAAATACACGGTCGAGATATTCGCACGTCATTTTTACAAGTGCGTTCCATGTTCGATATTTTTTATTCCAATTTGTGGCTGACACGACGCGCCAGGCCGTATACAATAAGCTTGTGCTTCAAAATACAAAATTGTTAACAATAAAATAATCGGATACCAACAAGTGGCCGAAAAATAGTTTTTCAAATTTTGAAGCGGATAACTTACATACAAGCTTCCACGCAAGGCTTACATGCAAGTTAAATAAAAGCTTTTAAAAATATGCAAAAATACGGAAACATTGATTCCAAAAAGCTTCACTAGAAAGTTTTCACGCCTAAAATCAACATGAAACACAAATTTGCGTTCTAACTCGATGGTTGGAATCGAATCTGTCCAATACAAATACGTCTTCACTATAATAGTAATAGCATGTTACAAAACAAATCTGGGCAGTGGTTCGTCCCGACGTCTGTCGCATGCCTGCACGTCGGAGCCGCTTTATAAGATCGACCACACTCGCTCAGCTACATTATTAAATAGGTAGTTGCTCATGCACCAGTATGTGATGAAATGTTTCTTGTCGGCTTCTACAAGGAACGCTCAAAGCGGGAATTTAAAATGTAGCCTGGCGTAGTGAATAAATGAGGTTGAGCTTTTGTGCTGGTACCGAATGTTGTACCTGAACATTCGGTACCAGCACAAAAGATCAAAGTCAAAGTCATTTATTTGCAGTAGATGCGGTTCTAAGATGGTACGTATATAAATTGTTAGTGCGATCGCGATGACACATTTCGCCATAAATTGGAAAGTAGCTAGATGCTAGTTTTAATAAGCAATTCTTTACAAAAATGAATACAATAATAAATTCATTAACATTTTTATGGTAAAAAAAAAATCATCAATAAATTATTTCAAGTAAATTTTAAGCTCTTAGACTCAACATCTAAAAAAAATTGGTATCAACCGTGTTGTTCAAATGTTTTATGTCTCTCATGATTGAAGGAATAACCAGTTAGTTCCTACCATAGTTGTAGAATTACCTCATTTGACGTTTACCTTAATCGTTGTTCGGCGGGACCATAAAATCCCTTCAATTTACGTGGTGTCTGTCACACATGAGATGGTTCATTCCCCCGGAAGGAGTATTTCATCAACTATAATATGGGCAAAGCAGGAATTATACAGATAGATAAAACTAACCCACTTTTATAGGCAGTAAATAAAAGAAAAGTCTTCATCATATACGTATTAACGTATTATTTATTTTTATATATACAAAACATCCATTTGTAAAGTTATTTAAAGAGGTTCTGTTAAGTGTGCGAAAATCCCTTTTGTTCGCCTGAAGAAGGAAATGCCCACCCACGCTTTGGAAAAGTATTTTTCAGAAGGATAAACGCAGATTACCATAGTAAGCTGTTATCGCAATCATGCAAAAGAGGTTATCACTATGCACACACATTTTATAATCTTACGTCCCACTGAAGAGGTAAGACTAGGAACTGAGAACTATCTCTAGTGATGAACAACTATTACATAAAGTAAATTAAATAGAAAACTTTACTGCGATTTTTTCTTCTTGAATAGTTAGGTTCCGGGGATCACGGAAGTAATAATAGCGCCCAAGATCCCCGGTGCAAGTGTGGGAATGAACACTGGGGTGGTTTTTAGTCAGTAAGAGTCTGACAGACCCCTTCGCCCGCCCCAGGGCGGAGAACATCCATGAGGATTTTCCACCCCGGAAACTAAAAAAAAAACTGTAGTTAGGTAGTAAGTAGTACTACCTATTTCGTGACATTATACTTTTCAAATGTGTGCTTGTTTGCGAAATAACAACAACTTTTGTTTTGCTAATACGACAGAGGGGGGCGTATTTCACGAGTCACATGCAATGGTACCAGGCACAGACCATTACCATGGCCTCACATTGTAGGAAAACCTTTAGAAGGTACTAGATTTTTATGTGGGTGTGACATTATGTACTCTTTCGAAGCCAGTGCAATTACTCACTTGCTTGATCTGTAATCAATCTGCCTAGCCTTTTCCCAACTATGTTGAGGGTCGGCATCCAGTAAACACACACACACACATACTAACCCCAGAATAGTTATATAATATAATAATCAATAGTTAAACCAGTTTTTATATAACTTACCGCAACCGTGTACGAGTGCATAATCCTAAATAAACGTTACTGCTTCCGAAGGGGTGGAAACCTGCATAGCTATTCACAAACAATCGACAGGCTTTTTTTTTTTTTTTTATTGGGTGGGAAATTATCAAATAACTTCTCCCGCTCTGGGCGGAGCGGGAGGGCGTGTCAGACTTTTACTGACTAAAACCCACCCGTATTCCTTCATTTGCCTGTGTGCCAGGGCCACGATATCCCTTTCGGACAAACTCGCAACCCTGGCAAGCATTGGCCCTAACGGACCCCGTCAGTTGCTGCTGACAACTCTTTGAGGCGCGCGTGGAATACAACGCGCCGTCGACCCGGGCCTGGTCCTTATCGGACGGTGAACTACCCATCGCTCACCGTCCGCAAGCCCGCGCCTACGGTGGCCGGAAATCGGCTTGCGACTCCCGACGCCCGGGGCGTCTCCTGCGGCGACTAGGGGCGCGAGGGCGCGAACCTTGCCTCTCCCTCACGCGTTCCGCCTCCTCCTTCGCAAGCATTACTGCTTCGCAGAAGGAGGTGACGGCCTCCCATGCACTCTCGCTCCGAACCATCGCCCGAACCAGGGCCGGACGCGAGAGATTACCGCCGCCGATCGCCTCCGTGAGGACACGGCGGTGCTCCACCCAAGCCGGGCAGACCTCCACCGTATGCTCCACCGTGTCCTCCGGGCGATCCACACAGTGGTGACACCCGGGCGTTTCCTCCCGCTTTATCCTGAACAGGAACCTCCCGAAACAACCATGTCCGGTGAGGACCTGCGTCAGGCGGAAGGTGAGGACGCCGTGGCGCCTCTCTAGCCACTCCTCAAAGAGGGGACTTATCGCCACAATTGTGGCGTGCCCAGCGCTGGGTTGCGACAATCGCACTCTCCATGCCGCCATGAGATCCCGCCGGAGCTCTGTCCGCTGTGCCGTGATTTCTCGCGGCAGCGGAGTTTCACCCCGGCGTTTCGCCTCCTCGCGCCACTCCCAGATGTGCGCGAGGACTTTTGCCTCCAGATCCCATGGCGGTCGAAAATGACACATTGCGATTACCTGATTTGCCTTGCCCCCGAGAGCAAACATCTGTTTTCCAACATAGATCGAATATTTGATTTAAACAGACAACATTTTCGGGTTTTTGATTTGTCAACAGTGTTGAGAAGACTCCCTTTCGATACCAATGATTGATGTTCGGTTCGGCACGGAAGCGTGTCGAATGGTTGTGAATAGCTATGCTGGTGCCCTGAAATACAGGCCTTACAGTCTAGCTTAGGTACCAGTCTCCCATTGCAGCGTTTCGTGTACATATTGAATTGTTTACCTTTTATCGAATTTGAGGACATTATACTTTCAGATTTCCTTCGAATTATGTTCGGGACGTAGGTACCTGCAGAGTTTCATACTGTTAAACAATTTTCATGTTTATTTATTTTATAACAAACTTTTTGCTTATTATGGCCGGTAGGACCCTTCTAACGATTGTTGTGTATATCAACATCGCCACATGTGAGCTACGCGTCACACTGACGTCACTAAAAATCCTGCATTGCTATAGCATAACTGCTAAAACTGTTATGTATAGATATTTTGAAAATTTACTATATTATGTATATTGTGGTGAGAAATAAATCTAAAAATCAATCAAACCCAAACCTCTCTCCCTCACTCTCATTCTTTATCTTATCTTATAACTGGATGCAGCTGAATACCAGTATTTCACTTGGAGCGACTGCCGATCTGACCTCCACAACCCAGATAATGAAAGACTGAAAAAAGAAAATCACATTTGTTTAGCACAGACTAAAAGGCTCACAATATAATATACAGAAAATAAAAAAAAAACAAGTAAATAGCGTAAAGCAGGAATTAGCAGGAAAGTGTGCCTCACGGCTGCGCCAAAAAGGCCCAGTTCTGCAAAAGTGCCTGACGCTGATTTTCAACTGGACCTACTGGATAATACGATATACCCTTGGTAAGACTGGTTGTCAGCCTTGGGCTTCTGACGACCCGTAAGGACTGTCAAAGATCTACTATTAATCATATTTTATATAGTTTTTTTTGTTAATGTGAGGACGTTGTAGGCTTAATATACTGTAGATCTGTAGACCATTTTCTATTTTGTTAAGTACCTGGTAATTTTGACGGGCCTACGCTGTCCTCTCATACTTTGAAAATATTGTAAAAGCTAATTTTTTTTAAAAGAGTAACCGTGGAGTTTCTTGCCGGCTCTTCTCCATAGGAAACGACCAATTGGAACCGTGCACCTAGCTTCTGACGTTTCATAAGTGCCCATGTAGGCTTATGTGAAATAAAAATATTTTTGATTTGATTTGATTTACTAATGACAGCCGGGACCAACGGCTTCACGTGCTTTCCGAGGCACGACGGAGTCTCGGTATGTAAAGATGGTCTCCCATCTACGGGCCAACCCTGGCAAGCGTAGCTTAACTTGATGGATCGACCACAGCGGCTGTCATAGCTTAGCTACGAGTACCTGATTGATCTGTCATCATCATGTCAGCCGAAAGCCGTCCACTGCTGGACATAGGTCTCATCAAGGAGGGAGATTTGCCATAATCGCCACGCTTTTAAAACCATACTGCGATCGCCAACCCACCTGGGGTTGGCGATCGCAGTATGGTTTTAAAAATACATAGAGAACGCTGCTGCCCATTCTCTAGTAAGTCTCTTAGTCGCCTTTTACGAAACCCACGGGTAGAAATGGGGTGATGCTATTCTTTACGACCGGCACCAAACGGAACGGATTGATCTGTAAATGATTCTAAATATTGCATTGAGAAACAAAACGTTTATATATCCGTATATTCCAAGAAGTATCGCAATAAACCACGCCGGTAAAGTACTTTGTAAGTCGTGTGAGTCGTGTAACTATGTATGTTGATGTAGAATTCATCTTCATTACTGCAGTGGTGCGCTGACGTTCAAATGAGATAAGTTCTAGTATTCCTTGTTCCATGTGCAATGTTGCTTAACGCGAGTTAAATAAGCTTTCACTTTAGTTTCCTGCGGCGAAAGTATAGATAAGTCTCGTGGGATAGCTGGGGCGATTAGGTAAAGATTGCTTTGTTGATGTAATCTTTTGTGATGCCAAATTGATTATTATCGTTGATAAGATGCCGTTGAGAATTGATTTTGTATGCATTGAGAGATTAATTTAAACATTAGAGATATCTCGCGGGTTGAGTTGTGTAATTTATTATTTTAATTGAGATTTTTAAATACTATATTGAAGTTACGCATAAATAGTTGTAGCGGCATCAACATCGCCACATGCGAACAGAGTTTACGCGCGAGGTAAACTCTGCTTGCGCGATGCAGGTTTTTGCGTACGTCACTGTGACGCGTAGTTCGCATGTGGCGATGTTGATGCCGCTACATAATGTTTACTAACATTTTCTAAAACTACATGTTGCGGCAACACAGCGTCAAAATCCCGTTGTCCCCACTTTATCAAACACCTTTAATACAGAACCCAGTTGATTTGATTTCTCGTAAGACGAAGAAAGAATGATGACGTTTCAGCTTTCATTTATCATCCTGTTTATCCGCGACTTGGGGGAACAAAATTGAAACTTGGCTGTTTTTAAGCCCGTCCCTGGAGTTGAGCTCACCCCTACGGAGTCTATAAAGTGAAAATTGTATCACACAGCGATTTTTTTATTATTATTACAGTAATTTTGGTTGGCGTCTCCAACATTGATATAAAAAAGTTTGTTGGCTTGAATTTTAAACATCAATGGGTGTGCTTTGTTATTGTTTACGCTTTTGTATTATGTGGTTTAACTTTTGTATAATTTTAGGAATATTTAACGACTTTATTGAAGCTTTCATGCCCATGTTTTAGAGATGAATAAATTAAAAGCAGTTAGCGTTCATAGGGTTGTGAGCTTTTGTTACGTATAAACTGCTTTCAATGGTCCATTTTATTCAATCGCTATCTACTGACAAGGAACCCTCTTAATAATGCACAGATGATAGCTGGGAGGTTTACCGAACGTTAATAAAACTCATAAAATATGGAATGTAGGTGTATTGTTCCAGTCGTGGCCGGAAGTACGCCTCGTGGCGTCGAGGGATCCAATGACGTCATATTAATATCCGGTATAGCGGGACCCGGTATCCGGTTCTGTTGCATTTCGCTGAACAACGTAATTACCTACTAGAGATTTGAACGCTTTCGAATATTTTTACATGAATTTTTACTCTTTTACGTAACGTTTACGTTTGCGTTTTGGGAGTTTTATTATCAAGTAGGTGTGATGAACGAAAGTTGAAAAGGAAAGTTTGCTTTCTAGAATAGTCAGTAGTGTGTAATTATAACAGTTAACGTATGGGATTGTCAGTACCCGGTACTTATAGTGGCGTCGTCGTAAAGTACAGTAACAGTACGTTCGCGTGTGTTGTATCGGGTTCACTATTTTAAACGGTACTGGGAGTGAACATTACAAACATGCGTTTAAAGACTCGTACATACTGGCGCGATATCGCGGGTGCGGTGATGGTCGCGCTCTGTCTGTCGCGCCCGCGATATTGTGCCAGTCTGTACGAGCCTTTATGTAGGTATCTGTTATATATTATTTGAACTGAATTATCTCTAGGTCGAATTACCGAGCAACCTGTATTAGTCTCTTGAACTATGACTCGTGTTCGTTAACTGTTATCAGGCCGTTTACGTTACCTTTTGCGATTAAAACGCACACGAGCGGAAATGTTTACATCATTTACATAATTCAAAAAAAAAATTAACATAAGACCAGCTTTATAGTTAGTTCACTTAATATGCAAAGTTTCATTATCTAATTTGAAGTATTTTTTTAATACAGGTATATTGTTGGGTTTGGAGATAACTTTGGTTTTTTTTTCTATGAAGAAACTTTTGTGGATTCGTGTTGTCGTCTACGCAGTACTTAACATTAAGCCTCAACTTTACCATATATTTATTTCAAAATTAATGCTACAGTATTTTCGACATAACGGAGGATCGTGCTAAGCCATTTGAGGTAGTATAGGCTCTTAAATTCGCACACCAGTTTCCGTAGTGAAAAATGAATTCATTTTATTTGCATACGTTATCAACAATGGATGATTCAATGTAGTTTACTAAACCAATGTAATAGTATTTTCTTATAACAGTATTTTCTTATAACTCTTGCAAAATCAATCTGCCTACCCTTTTCCCATCTATGTCGGGGTCTGCTTCCTGACTAACCGGATGCAGCTGAATACTGCCTATCTGACCTCCACAATCCTGTAACTGGGTAATACGATACCCCTTGGTAAGACTGGCTGTCAGACTTTCGGTCTTCTGACGACCCGTAACGACTGTCAAAGATCCACGAATGACAGCCGGGGCCAACGACAACGTGCCTTCCGAACCACGGAGGAGTCTCGGTATGTAAAGATGGTCACCCATCCACGGACCAACATTATTTTTGTCACTCATCATCGATCACCGTCATGTTTGTGAACGAGTGCTGTCAGTTGGGACTGGTCATCTCTTAGGTGTCACGGTTTATTTTAATTATGTTAGTTTTTTTTTATCTTTTTGTCACGGACGCTCTTGATGTTTTGCATCGTTCTCAAATATATAATTTCAACATGAATGATGTAACCAATACTTTGTATCAATATTTTAATTTAAAAGTGTCGGGGGAGTTTCTTGCCCGTTCTTCTCCATAGGAACCTTGGAATCTCTTTGGAATGGGCAACTAGCTTCATATTTCTAACTGACCGACTCCTTGACAGTTCAAAAGTGGTTCACCCTTGTTTGGTCGAACAATGTATCGTCGAAAATCACTTCGGCGAATTTTAGTTGCAATAAAGTCATTTCGTAGAATTATTCATTTGACCGAATAATTCATTGGTAAATTTTTATTTAGCATAATTATTTATTTGAACTAATTTCATTTGAACAAATTTCATTTCACCGAATTTTCAAATGCACTAATTTTATTTAAAGTAATGTTTCACTAGACTAAAATACTTCCCGTTGTCCCCGTGGTTTGGTTTTATATTCAAAAATATGTTTCTGGCACTCGCCGGCCGCTGCCGCGGCACCGCTCGCTCCGCTCGCTCGGCTCGTGCGTTGTGTGGTCACAGTTCTAACCTAACCTAACCTAGCTGTTTCGAACTTTCAATTTGTCCCCGTTAGCCGAATGTACGTTATGGGGACAACGGGAAATAAATTTAATCACGTCCCGCTGTCCCCGTGACGGGGATATGGCATACTTGAATATTCGATAAAATACATGTTATACCATCTGAACATTACATCAAATGAACATTATACCTTTTGATCATTAGCACAAATGTTGTTATAGCAAATAAATATTCGACGAACTGAAAATTCTGTCAAACGATATTATACTAAGTGATGATTTTCTTAAACGTTGTTCGATTTAGTAATATTGTATCAAACGTTGTTCGACCAAACAAGTGAACCTTCAAAAGTGCCTGTAAATGGTTTAATTGAAATTAATGCTTTCCTACAAAACAAGATTTATATTTTGACATGGCTTAAACCATGGAGCCAGTTTTTGTAATAAGAACGTAACAGTGATTGAAATACCGTTCTTTATACAAAACTGAAAACTTAGTTCGGTACTAAGTCGTCAATTTTGTGTTTAGGAACTTTACCATAGTCGGAATAAAGTTCGAAATTCAATAATGGCTCCATGTTTTAAACCTGGGTCTGAAGATGAACCTTGTTTTGGAATAAGGGGGTTAGAGTTTGAGTTTGGGGATCAACCGTGCGGCTGTTATTACGAGCTCCACTCTTATCATTCTTGCACAGTGCACTTTATTTTCATGGATTAACGTAGCATGTCATTAAAGTTAAAGCTCCCTGTATCAAGTGAATCTTAAATAAAAAGGGATTTACATTGGTTTAAAATATAATCCCATATAAAATATATTCTGAATGAATTTAATTCGAAAAAGCATTGGCGAAGAGCGCAATGCAGCAACGAATTGAATTTAATTTAAAATAGTAAATATCACGCTGATTGGTTTATAAGTTTCGTAAACAAAATCTGACTGGAATATTTTTATTTTTATGTTTACTTACACCAGTAGATAAATAAAATGTTCAATTTGTGACGCATCAAAATATTAGCTTGGAATGGGTGAGCGGACGATACGGCATTTTATTTAAAATAACGTAACGTTATTTGCATGCCAAATCGGTCAGTGAATGCATTCGCGTTGCTTGTTCACTTGATTAAATCAGATATCTCATACATATATAGTTCTTGTTACAACTAATATTGGAGGTTACCGATTGTTATCTTGATTTGCCTAACTAAACAAACGTACTGCCCGTTTTCACTAACATTAGGTAACACTTAAATGAATGCTTAGTGGGATTTTCAAACGCTCGGCTCAGCGCCTAAAGTTATAAATCCAACAGCACACTTTTATTTAGGCATTCATTTAAGTGGTGCCTAGTGTTAGTTTAAACGGGCTAGTAAGCATCGTCGTAGCAAAACCTTAGAGCTTTTCGTAGGACTGCGTCAATGTCATGCTACAACTGTTGGTTGAAAATTAAGTTCATGCTCCGAAAAATCTTGAGTGGAGTAATAAAGATCAAACATCAACACAAATCTGAACTGTATGATCATATTTTATTTAAATAATTATAAGCATAAGAATCAGCTTACAATGTTCCCATTGCTGGGACACAGACCTCCTCTCGGTAAGAGGGAGTGATGGGCCGTAATTCACCACGCGGGCCCAGTGCGGGTTGGTTGAGATGTGTTTTGTTTTTTTGTGTAAACTTCAAACAAAGTCAAAGTCAAATTGTTTATTTCAAATAGGCACATAAAAGGCACTTTTGAACGTCAATATTTACAAAAAAATAGAATTGATTCTAGTCGCCCCTTCCAAAAGGTAGTTTCGTATAGAGAAGAATGGGCAAGAAACTCCATCGGTACTCTTTTAAAATCTAGTACAATAATTTTATAGGTACATTAATTATATAAATTATATGTGAAGACGATGCACCTAGAATAAAATTACTATACCACAATAGGTAATAAAAAGAGTTAAGGATGAAGCAATGACAGATAAATTAATTATGTGATAGATACATGGTGCTCACATATTTACAAAAATTGTAAAAAATATATAGGTACGATTTCCTAAAAAATAACAATATCAGTGTGAGTTAAGGTAATCACAGAATTTAAAATAAATGTCATAAAAACAATAAATTATACAATTAAAATAGCAACCTCTTTGATTTTGTCTAGACTCTAGATTGTCCTATGGAGCAGGACCAGCATGTTTCCAAGCATTCTTATCTTGTATATAATCCTCTAATTTGTAATATGCTTGTTTACAAAGTGTTCTTTTAATATGAGTTTTAAATTTTCTTTCATTTAGTTGCAAAATATCACAAGGTATTTTGTTGTAACATTTAACACAGTACCCCATAAAAGATGTATGTACTTAAAGATAACCTGAAAAATGGTTGATTATTTTGTCTTTATTTCTAGTATTAAAATTATGTCTATCACTTATTTTATTAAAAAGATGTAGATTTTTCCTTACATACATAATATTTTCATAAATTAATTGGCAAGGTACCGTCATGATATTAATATTTTTAAATAGTTCCCTACGAGATTCGCGGCGACTTAGATTATAACTCTGACAGCTCTCTTTTGCAAAATAAAGATGGACTCAATGTCAGCAGCCCGACCCCACAGTAAAATGCCGTACGACATAATGCTGTGGAAGTAGCTAAAATAGACCAAACGCGCGGTTTCTACATCTGTTAACTGTCTTATCTTTCTAACAGCATAAGCCGCCGAGCTTAGCCGCCCCGCAAGAGATATTATATGTGGTCCCCATTGTAATTTCTCGTCTAGAGTGATTCCTAGGAAAACCGTTTGATTAATAAATTCCAGTTTTGCTCCATTCAATATGATATTACATTCACTACTTCTAACATTGGGTAATTTAAATCGAATGCTTTTGGTTTTTGCTTTATTTAGTACCAAATTATTTACCGTAAACCAATCTTGGACCTGAAGAATAGAGTTATTAACGTCGTCAAGATTTTGTGACCGTCGGTCTACTTTAAATATCAATGATGTGTCATCTGCAAATAACACCATCTTCGGTTGATTTTGAAATAATTGGGGTAAATCGTTAATATAAACTAAAAAGAGGAATGGACCCAATATTGAACCTTGAGGAACGCCCATTGCCATTTCAGACCCCAATGAGTTTACGCCGTTCACTTGAACTTTAACCTTTCTATCTTTCAGGTATGATCTTAGTAAATCATGAGCTGTATACCTAATCCCATAGGGCTCTAGTTTCAGCAAAAGTGTCTCATGGTTTACGCAATCGAACGCCTTAGAGAGGTCGCAAAAGATTCCAATGGCATCTTGTGCTTCCTCCCAGGCGTTCAAAATGTTCTTTATTAGGGAGACACCGGCGTCAGTGGTACAACGCCCTTTGGTGAAACCGTACTGTTGTTCATGAAAGATGGAATTTTTATTAAAGTGACGTAACATTTGATTGAGCATCAACTTTTCAAACACCTTACTGAGAACTGGCAGAACTGACACAGGCCTATAATTGTTGGGTTCTTTACTATCTCCGGATTTGAACAAAGGAACTACTTTACTGTGTTTCATGAGATCCGGAAAGACTCCTTGGTCCACACTGGTGTTAAATATGAAAGCTAAATAGGGCGCAATGGTTTCTATGATAGATCTACAGACTTTTACAGACATCCCCCAGAGATCTTCTGTTGATTTAATTTTAAGATCTTTAAAAGCTTTTATAACAGCCTCGGGGTTTGTATGCTGAAACCTAAACTCCATAGGGCAAGCCTTTACATTATTTCTAAGTAAGGCAGCAGAAAGCGCGGGTGAGGAATTTAAAGTTTCAGTAGTTTTAAGGGGAATATTAGCAAAAAAGTTTTCGAATTCCTGAGCTATCTCTACATTAAGAAACACGAGATGAATATCGATATCTAAAATTCTAAACACGATAAAATAAAAGAAATCAGATTTTCTCAACTCATACTACCTTGTAACTAAACTGCGAGCGGTCGAAGATCCCAAAAAAAAAATAACATCAAATCCTTCACTGAAAAGTGTTTCCTTTAACAAAAATGAATTGTGAGCCGTCACGGGACGCCTGGCAGATGTGAAACATCGAAATCAAACTTCGAAAAAAAGGTCAGGGTCGCGTAGCGGGGGGACCGCGCGCGCGGAGCGATCGGTGAATCGCCACGCGGCATGCGTCGCCCCGCCAGCAATCAGATTTACGTGCGCCTATAGATGTTTCACATCAAAAAAGATCACCCATCTTGACTCCATACGAGCCTAACAAGATCTTGACTTCTGAAGCTAGGAGAACTTTGTTAAATTATCATAGTTCCGTATAGGTACTAAGTAATGAATAAGTTTAATTACGGGTAGTTATTTAATTTAGCTGAAATGTTGGTTAGTTTAAGAATGAAATAATGCTAACAAGTTGCTTGTTACCATGAACTTAATTATTATTTGATATACAAAAGTGAAGAAGTTATATCAAACAAAGTATGTATGATGTAACAAAGACCGGTGATTATTCTGTTCATGTCACATTGTCGATATAAATAAAATGAATTTGTTGTGGCAAATATGCTATCTTGTGCATAGTTAATAGATAAATAATGATTCCAAACATTTTGATGCCAACTAGGAGTTAAATGTATCTTAGTCTGCATTTTTTTCAGTCTTTGCTTTTTTGTTTTATCGTGTTTAGAAATCGATAACTATCACTTCTGCGGAGTTTCGCTAGCTAACTTAAGATGCCGAACAACAGGTAAACCGCTGTCACTGTCAGATTGCATACAAAAGAAAGAGATGCGCCATGACACAGCGTATGGCGTAAAAATGCAAATAAAATCGTATAAAATTAGATATTAACTAATTAATAAAAATGTATCCATCACCGGATGCAGTTTTTGGCATTTGCAATTTTATGGTATACTTTCAATTATAATTAAATTAATTAAAATTAATAACTGTTAACGAAGAGATAAACTGCTTTTAAAAATAATTAAGAGTTGTCTTTGAACATATTTTTGATGTATTAAATTATGTTTAATTATGTTTTGAGTTCTGTATCACCGTATGCACAAAAGACTTGAAATTATCATACTGTTTTTGATTTGGAAAAATTATTTACGGTTTAAGAGAAACCCTGCTTTAAAAAGCCAAATTTTTGACCATTTTCAGAAAACTCCGCCTTAATTTGACCCTGTATACCGAAATAAATGGACATGAGTAGGAGAAAAATACAACTCCATTATAAGTAAGTTAGTAATCGTTCAGCTGTGGTTACTTGTCACTCATCCTCTCAGCGACAATTGTGACAAGTTTTGTGGGCGGGATGTAGAAAGTATGTCTAAATTTATGGACCAGCTCCGCCCTTAACTACCCATTGTCTCTGGTTTAGAACAATAGTACGCTCCAGTGTGTTACCTCTATGGTTATTTTAATTTCCCGCGACGACCTTAAATTTTCATCTGGTTGGCTTTGTAAGTGCCCTGTTTAATGACAGTGACTTGAATAAATATTGTTACGGAAAGAGTCGGTCAGTTGAGGAAAATTAGTCTTTGTCTTGTAGGCAGTTATTTGCATATTGACATACTGTCGCCATGCTGCATCATACTTAGGCTGCGCATAGACTTCTGTCAACTGTCTTTAGGTTGACTATCGCTCTGTTAAAACGATGGCGCTCAAACCTGCATCAAAAGTCTCTTATGAAACGTTGTTAAAAATACACTGAAAAAACTGTTTTGACTCTGGGGTGCACACTATCTTTCGGTTAATATTTCAATATATGCTTGGACTTTTAATCGTATTCAGTAACTTGATAGTTGGAGGGATACCAGTTCCTGACAAAAAAGAGGAAATGAGGTAAAAAAAAAAGAGCGAAACTGCCTTGTAATGTTACGGTTTTCATTGAAAATATTTAAACTCATTATAATCATATATAACATAACTTAAACGATAAGGTAATGACGATGATAAAGCATGGTAACATAATTTTGCTTCGAACTGTCAAGTTACTGAATATAATTAAAAGTCGCAAGTATATTAGAAGCTTTTCCGATAAAATATTTTTCAAAACAGAAGTCCTAGATGAAACTTTACTTTTAATTGCAAAAGTTAAAGCAACGTAGGTCACATCTAGTGTCACGGGGACTCAGCGGGGCTTAAGTTGTCACTTCCTGGGACATGTAAAGCCCCGTGTCACGAGCTAGTCCAGTGTCTGGGGTATTACACGATCGAGTGCACTGCCGACGCCGCGCGCCATCCGTCGAGAATGTATTAAATACTGAGTTCATTAATGCAACGCCGTATTGTTCGTTGAATCTTTTGAGGACCTTAATTAACAGCTTCTGATGGAAGAATTTCCCACATTTGATCTGATATCAAGAAGGAGGTTTTAACAGATAAACTTTAGTAATGATGTTGTTCTTCTTCAAGATAAGCCTTTTTAATACGGTTGTGTTTTCCTGTACCAATAGCCATTGTGATTAGGAATACTGCAAGTGTACGATTGTTCTTGTCTGGTTAAACCTTAATCGTAGGAGTAACGTGTCTTGCATTCAATAAGGTGTTGATTCGTCAGCGGGGCGAGCACGGCCTACCGTGACATGACTTGAGTCACACATTTTATCACAGTTTGAGCGATAAAACTATTTTGTCATAAAATGCTAGTACAAATTGACATGACATAATTTATCATGTCTTGTCACAAACCGTGCTCGGCCGGCAGGTCTGTTATCCTTGTCTAAGTTGTAACCATTTAGAACATTATCGCCTAGACTATTATTCAAATAAGTCTCTCCACATCGCATCTATAGCACGCTTAGCTAATTTTATGGCATCATTATCGTGCAACGCCAACGTTGCTATGAATAGAAAGTAGGAGACATTGCGTGTTGCATGTTGCGGTCACAGTGTTTGTTGTGTCATAACGTACGACGCTTATTGAAATTATCATGGCTAATTATATCGCATAACATTGCCATGCGTGTGTTTATGGACACGTAATGGTTTATTTGTTTATTGATTGAGGTATTGATGTGAAAGTTGAAGAGAAAGACGAAGTTGTAATCATGGCCTGTCACGGTTAAGTTTATTGTCATCGTTGCCCCATAGGTAGAGTACATAAAAACAAAAACGTAATCAATCATGTCCGTGTGGTGCCGGACGTTAAGAATAGCACCATCCTATTTCTTCCCGTGGGTGACGTAAAAGGCGACTAAGGGACTTACTAGAGAATAGGCAGCAGCGTTCTCTAAGCATTTTAACACCATACTGCGATCGCCAACCCGCCTGCCAAGGGTGGTGATTATTGCAATCCCCCCTTTTGGGGGAGGCCTAGGTCCAGCAGTGGACGTCTTTCGGATGAAATGATGATGATGATGATGATGAAAAACATAATTATAATAATAACCTTTTTAACGTTTACTGGACACGTCTGCCGCAATCCAAAACATAATTGAAAATTGTCTCAGCGTCCAACTCATTCTAATACAATATCCTCATCACTCAGAAGATCCAAGTACACATTAAAATCAAATATCCACAAATCTTTATCTGCACAACACACCATGTTCGCATTAGATTTTACTGCCATAGGTACAGCTTAAAGCCGAGCCTCCAGTCAATATCTCAACGTATAGAATATGGATAGAACCCGTACCGTTCACATAACATCCTATGTTAAATTGATACTAAACACACAAGTATAACCTTGATAGCCGACGTGGGATAGGATTGCGTGCGTAGATTGAACTTTGTGGATTGCTAAATTGTCGGGAACTGGTTTTGTAGCGCTATCCAACGTTCAATAAAACGTAAACAAACGGAACATACGCACAAAATGGCCGCCTAGTGGCCCCACGTAGTACCTTACATTCCTTTGGAATTTAAAAAAAGTTTATGGGACCGATGAGGTCGAAATTTGAAAAGAATTCGAAATTCGAAGGCGTTGAACTATTGTGGCGACCGGCTGTGGTATTAAATTATTAAATTGGAAAGGTACTGAAATTATTAGAAGCCACATTTGGTAACTAGATAGGTACTGCATTTTAAGGATACAAATTCCCAATTTCGATGAGAAAAACCTACGCAAAGCTGCAAGACGAAACCAATTCGTACTAGAGTGCCAAACCAATACCGTTGCGTTCTCGATATGTTCTGGTTTTCATCATTTTCCGAATTGAAGTTGAATAGTATTGTATCGCTATCAATAGTGCGACTGCTCTCATTGTTGGAGTTTCTACTCTTTATTGGAGCGAGAAGAATTGATATCAGTACGTAAATCAGTTACCTACATCGATTGAATATTACATGAATAAGAACTTGTTGCTATCCAATCATCCATGTTCTTCTTTTCCAAGCTTTTATTGTTTTTGAAACACCCGATATTTTTACAACAATATTCTCATATGTGTTCATTTCCAGAACATTATTTTAGAAATGATTTTCCTCTGTTAAAAATTTGACTGTAGGCTTTTCAATTTCCAATCTGAGGACTGCAGTTCTAATTCGTTTAATGAAACGGAAGATAACTGAAAGTTCGGTTTAGGATAAAACCGAATATCTCGAAGTTGAAATTGTAAATTCGTATTGTTTTAAAATTGTTTAAAAAAAAAAGCAGAGATATTAATACTCTTCTGTCTAAGTAAATAAACGCGGTAAAAGTATTCCTAGTATTCAAAGACAAGGCGTATTTATATTTTATAGAAATAACATCGTTTCTCTTCTTCTGATCCAAAAGGTTCAGCGTGGCTACTGAACCAAGGTAATTAACATAATTCGGGGAAAATATTTGGGATATTATGTCCGGATGTTAGCCCGTAATGTTTTAATCAAGATCAAAGTCAAGGTCGAAATATAATGAAGTCTTTATGATTACAAGACTTATCACAGAAGACGTAAAAGAGACTCAGAAAAAGGTAAAAGTAATTCCTGTCACGTCAACGTTAAATTTTAAGGCGAAAGCGAAAATATGAGTTCAAATTGCCCTATTGAATGACTATTTCATGAAATCTTGACATTTGAGGCTTAATCTAACTCAGGAGTTCTATTAATGATTTAAATGATTATAATTCTGTATATATATAGATTTTTGCGGTCGCGAATAGTATTTTGATCAATATACAACCTGACACGGATTTCAAGTCCAAACAGACCTAAATAAAAGGATTATTTCTCACTAGCTGCGCCCCGCGGTTTCACCCGCGTAAGTCTCGATCCCGTGGGAATATAGGAATAAAAAGTAGCCTAGATGTTAATCTAGGGTGTCAGCTACCTCGATACAAAATGTTATCAAAATTGGTCCAGCCGTTTTTACGTGAAAGAGTAACAAACATCCATCCATCCATCCATACTTACAAACTTTCGCGTTTATAATATTAGTAGGAAGGATAGAATCAGTTTGAAACAACAACTAGCACATCCGTCATGATATTTGACGACGATGTTTGACGAGTCTTGCGTACAGATCTACAATGGGTGTACTCAAACGGTGCCGAGTGGTCAGGGATTGCAGTACGCTCATTGTTCGAGAGCGGTAAACGTTACACTTAGAATGTTAATTGCACATCGCCGGATCGGATTACAGAAACGTCTTTGTTTGTCAAGTACGATCCGTAAACGACGAACGCTGTTACACTGTTTGTTCAGGTCCAGGTAACTTATTACGAAGGTTACGCAGGCCGCCATGTTCTGTCTTGTTTCATACATTCAGCGCTTTTTAACAAGCTTTTACTTCTCGTTTACATAGGAAAAGGGTGTAAAGTTTATGTTTTACAGTCCGTTTTTGAAGTCAGGCATTTCTCCCGAATCTTAATTTACATTTTGGCTTTATTATGCAGAGAACTGTGTCCGAAAATAAGCTTTCTGCTTATCTGTATTCCGCCTCAAGTTGGAAGCTTTGGTCTCTTGTTTAGCTAGCCGAAATTGAGAAACGGAATTAGGTTAGGAATCAAGTTAGGTCAGCCGGACAACTTGATACTTCAGTCACACGTTAGCGTGAATAATATAAAACCGCGAAAGATTTACATTGCGGCAAAACTTCTGCTACTAAAAAGTATATACTACTTCTTCTGCAGCTTCTCGAAGAATTTCATTATTTTATTAATTGCTTTACGCTTGTTTTCTCTAAGGGGCTGACTGGAAAGCGACACCAGCATTAATTGCTGTGGCGCAAAACTGGTACTTAAGTGCCAAATTACAGACTGAAAAAGCTGCGACAAGTGGCAAGTCGACATCTTCACTTTTCTCTCAAATTATTTAGACTGCCCGCGTATGTTCTTTCCTATATCTTCAAAACGAGTTAATATAAAGGCACCTAATATGAAAATTCCAGCGCCTCGCTAGTGGGTAGTATTAAAAACAATGCTCCACACGGCCACTTGAGCCACATCTCTGTGCTCGCCTCGAGGGCACTTGCTCGGGTCGAGTAGCGACTATAGAGTAATCGCGCCGTGTCTTCACCCTGTTACCTTATTGCGTGAAGCCGGCTAGAGTATATTCATGCATACCTTTTAAAAAAATAATAAACTATTTTCGTTTTTTGGGCCCAGTAAATGGAATTTTTAATCTAAAAATATAATAATTATTAAGAGAAGGCGCCCAACACGATATTATTCAAAGTCAAAGTCAAATTGTTTATTTCAAATAGGCACATAAAAGGCACTTTTGAACGTAAATATTTACAAAAAAATAGAATTGATTCTAGTCGCCCCTTCCAAAAGGTAGTTTCGTATGGAGAAGGTAGTTTCGTATTGGTTTTGGGTGCGGTTTTGAAATAGGACATAATTGGGCATTTACGAGTGTCAGTTGACAATCTTGGGACCAAAATGGACCGCATTTTAAAACAGCAAGCAAAATAAAATGGCAGATAACCTTTCAAAGAAGAAAATTACCTACGCCTTGTCATTCTGATCTTGACGAATTTAACCAAGCAAACGAAGAAAACTGATGTAAGGGAGTCCATTGTGGTAGAACTCGGAACAGGTTATATTACACTACTCTTACGGCTAAGAACTTAATGGTATGCAAACGGAAACACCTGGCTTCTGAGACGCGGACGCTACGTTTTCTTATAGCCCGACTAATCCGAACGAAGACTTAATACCAAGTGTTTGCCTTGCCAGATGAGAACTAAAATATGCGCTGAGTTTGACAGATTATTGCTATTACCGTCGTAGGCTGTCAAATATTCTAGACACCCCATAAATGCCTTTCGTTGGGGAATTTTTATAGCGGACTTGTTTTATGAACTTTATTATTTGTCTAGTAGTCATTATGCCTTTAAAAAGCTTAAATAGACTTGCGAACAGTTTTTATTGATCTTTCCGCATATTCAAGTACATATCCAGGTGTTTATTCAGTGGCGTAAGACTCAGCCTAAATGGTAATACCAGATTTGGTGTTGTTGGCAACGCGAAAGTAATACAAATGGCTTTATTCTACCGTGTCTATTATACTTATCTTGGTGATAATGAGAATTGAGTGCAAATTGTGGCAAGTAAGGTACAGAAGTTAGGAATCTATGTTAGTACTTAGTAGCAGTTTAAAGAGACTATATCAGAATTTTAAGTTGGTCTATTAACACGTCGTAATGAAGCGATTAAACGAACTTCGCAGTAACTTCGGTACGAGCAACTAAGGTACTTCTTAGTATATGTTATCCTCTCGTGCGGTGTATGTTTTCGGTTCCGCAAAAACGTGTCAACTTACGAAATTAAATTGAAAATTCCATTACCTTCATGAAGGTATATAATACAAAACGTGACGAGTTTTTGTTTTGATGGTTATTACTTATTACATGACACAGAAATTGAGTTTTTTTTGGCACGTGACTTCATGTGACGAGGAAAATTACTCTGACGTTGTTGGTAGATCCCTTATGTCAAATAAGCTGAATATTCCTGACTAAATAGGTGTGCCTTGTGCTACCTACCGTAATGAAGTTGTTAGTGGACGTAGAGTTAAAAGAGCACTAACAGACAGAGAAGGACTGATGCTGCCGTTTAAAATAAAACTTATATAAATCCGTCAAACTGTCGAAGTGAATAATTGATCTATCAAGAAGATCACGCCTCTATTTTCGAACAAAAAGGAAGCCTTATATACTTTGTCAACGCCCTTGAAAATGTCTAAGCCACGGAACCAATCCCCACAAATGATGGAGTGAGAGTGTCTTTCAATACGTCTAACGGAGCGCGTGTTACACTGAGAATTTTCCGGGAGTGTGTTTTCCATTTATTTTTCCAATGAAATCCTGAAGGGTGCTCGGTGTAATCCGACTGTTCATAAATTAAACCCCGTTTTAGGGTTCCGTACCAAAATGGTAAAAAGGAACCCTTATGGTGAGACTAAGTCTGTCTGTCTGTCTGTCTGTCACACCTGGATATCTCAAGAACTACTAATGCTATCAAACAAATTTAGAATAGTTTAGATGACGTTTGCCCAACTATTTTGCAAACAAAAAAGAAATTTAAAAAAATTAACCTTTTTTGCAAAAGGGACTGGGACCTTAAAATTTTGAAAGAGCGCTGTTTGCACATTCTCAAACATTTATTTTTTGGGTAGCATAGTTTCCGACTTTTGATGAAAAATATAAAAAAAATTCCCCCCCCCCCCCCCTTATCTCCGAAGTTTGCATAGATAAACATCTGAAATTATTCTATGTGATTGATGTTTATGAAAAGATTACAGGAAAAATAAAACGATGTCTCTAAATAGCACAGTTTTTCAGAAATCATCAACATCATATATATACGAACCCTCGGTGCGCGAGTCCGATTCGCTCTTGACCGGTTTTTTTCCTTTATAGCCCTGTGTTTGCGTAAAACAATGAGGGTAAATATATTGTAAAATACTACAAGACTTTAAACTCTATGCTAGTCATCATCATCTGCCTAACCTTTTCCCACCTATGTTGCGGTCAGCTCCCAGTGTAACCGGATGCAGCTGGATACCAGTATTTAACATGGACCGACTGCCTATCTGATCTCCACAACCCAACTTTACTGGGTAACACGATACTCCTTGGTAAGACTGGATTGTCAGACTTTCGGGCTTCTGACGACCAGTAACAACTGTCAAAGATCTACAAACGACAGCCGGGACCAACGGCTTAACGTGCTTTCCGAGGCACAGATGGGTCTTGGTATGTTAAGATCACCCATCCACGAACCAACCGCCGCAAGCTGTTATTATACTCTATGCTAGTCATGATTAATTTTATACTTATCATATACTTAGAGACAAACTTTTTACATTCATGTCTTAGTTTTTACTATTCAGCACGTACAAAACAACGTGCCATGTGGTGCCGGACGTAAAGAATAGCACCATCCTATTTCTTCCCGTGGGTGTCATAAAAGGCGACTCCTTGGAGTTACTAGAGAATGGGCAGCAACGTTCTCTATGCATTTTAACACCATACTGCGATCGCCAACCTGCCTGCCTTCTTGGCGATTATGGCAATCGTCCACTGCTGAACATAAACGTCCACTGCTGAACACAGGCCACCTCCATGGGGCCTATGTTCACCAGTGGACGTCTGTCGACTGAAATTATGATAAATGACGTGAGTTGTGAAAAAGTGAAGCTTGCTCTTAGCGCCCAGAATACTCGTCTCTTTAGTCAACTGTACTTAGGTATGTATACCAATCAGCTCATACTATTTGTATTTGTCCAAACAATCCCATCTCGAGCTATTATGTCCGTTGATACATATAGATAATGACAGCACAGATAGCTGATAGCTAACCAGTCCATACCAACTGACTTGTTTGCTCGTGACTAGACGATTTCGTTTCTATAGGAAAGTTATTACTGGCATATTTATTTGAATAGGTGGGTGCTTGCACAACAGTCGCTAGTATACACCCGTGTAGGGTGGGCCCACCGATTGCTGGCAGGATTGGTGACTAAAATAAACTTATTTGCATATGATATATCGGTGTGTAGTTGATAAAGTGTTTGTAGTTTGTAGTTACTAGTTCTGTTTGCAATTAGTTGTGTTGTTTAACTAAAAGCTCTGAGAATTGAGAATAGAAACTTTGTTAGTACTTTATTTGGTTCTATCGCGGGGGCGCCGTTAGCATGTTTTTGTACGGACAACCCGGTAACATAACAACCTTATAACTTTGTGATTTTTCATGATACAGTTTTGAAATTTTCTACATAGATTGTTTACAGAAAAATACTAGACACATGTTTCGGGTTTTGCATAATAATATATACTAAAAGTAATATTGTATATTGCCTTTTAGTATTTCTTATGAATTAAGCTGTAACTGGACATAACAGTAATGTGTTAGCAAATCTCTACTATAATTAAAGAGAACCGTTAACTCTCATTACACGTTATTGTTCAAACGTCCACGCAGTAATTATGTCACAGTAATTACTATTTGCTTCGGTTAGCAATTCGTAGCTTTACCCTAAAGCCTGTACGTATGTACATAGGTATATAGTTGAATAGTCATGATTCAGAGAGCAATAAACTTTAGATTATGATTCATCTAGGTGATACAGGAATGTTAGAGATTCGGTCTCAATTCGGTTAGACTCGGGGAACCTCGGGTAGCCTCGGGTACCGCCGACAGGGATCTGACAGGGAATTTAATCTCGGTTCGCTGTCGATTACCTGCGCCTGCGGTTTCACCAAGTTAATGTCTAGTCGTTTGATATTAGGCGGTACTGAAAGGTGTAATTAAGACTATGTAGTAACCATTAGTCGAGCATTAAGACAAAATTGTAGCGTGTGGCAACAAACAGAATGGTGCTTGTATAGACAACAACATTACCGATATTACATAGGTTAACTTTAGCTAAATTGAGTAAATTGCATTAGATTTTAATGAAATGCGATTGAACCTTTTCATTATTTGACACTAAATACATACAATTTGGCAATTCTTCGGGATATGTCGGTTGCCTTGGTTCGCCTGCGGATCTCTTCATTTCTGATTCGATCAAACATAAGCTAGATCGTGCTTAAGTGGCAGTGGGCAGGGCACATTGCTCGCAGAACTGATGGCCGATGGGGCCGAAAGGTTCTGGAGTGGCATCCGCGTACCGAAAGACGTAGCGTTGGAAGGCCTCCCACAAGGTGGACCGATGACCTTGTGAAGGCTGCAGGTATCCGCTAGATGCGGGAAGCACAAAACCGGCCGAAGTGGAGGTGCTTGGGGGACCTATGTCCAGCAGTGGACGTCTTTCGGCTGAAATGATGATGATGATGATGACATACAATTTTAATTTCAAATGTTTAGTAGTGGCTTTTGTTGATAGGATATTAATTCAAAATTGTTACAGTTGTAATGGCAATCATGTCATTTGGTTTAAATTGGTAATTGCTGAATTACTTTTGTAGGCTTAGATAATTTGGTTACGCAAACTCTTGCGGAATAAATAATTAAAAGATAAAAGTTGTCAGAAGGCTTTATTGGGCCATCGGCGAACAAACATTGAACAAAATAAATATAATAACTTTGTCAATCAATCAATTTGAACTGAGTCTGCGGAGAGATTGTTTCAAATGTTCAGGCGATATTTCGATAACTGATTTAGGTATTTTAATGGAGACTTTAAGTATTGAATAACTGAGTTACTAACTAAGTTATCTGTTGCTCGTAAAAGCCCTTTCTTCGTAAATTTTTATTTGATGACTGCTACAAGAGTAATTGTAAATCCTAACCATCCTAACTTTAATATTTTACATGCGAAAGTGAGTTTGTTTGTTTATCTGTTTGTTACGCTTTCACGCTAAAACGGCTGAACTAATTTGGATGAAATTTGGCACATGGGTAGACAATGACCTGGATTAGGACAGAGGATACTTTTTATTCCGATATTCCCACGGGATCGAAACTTATGCGAGTGAAACCGTGGGGTGCAGCTAGTGCGGATATATGTATGTATATATATATTACTAGCTGCACCCCGCGGTTTCACCCGCGTAAGTCTCGATCCCGTGGAAAAGCCACCCTCTACTGAATATACATATAAAATTTCATCAAAATCGGTCCAGCCGTTTCGGAGGAGTATGGTAACTAACATTCTGACACGAGTATTTTATATATAAGATATAAATTTATATTGTTTATTAAGTATATAAATATTATTATTTTATTTTTTATTAATATTATAAATGAGAAAGTTTTTTTTTTTTTTTTAATATTTATAAATATATAAATTTATAATTGAGAAAGTAAATTTGTTTGTTTGTTACGCTTTCACGCTAAAACGGCTGAACGAATTTGGATGAAATTTGGCTCATGGGTAGACCATGACCTGGGTTAGGACATAGGATACTTTTTATCCCGATATTGCCACGAGATCGAGACTGAAGCGGGTGAAACCGCGGGGCGCAACTAGTAGTTAATAATTTACACTATAGGTTACTAATTTATTTATCTCTCTTCATAGCCCTCATCCAAGGGAAGTCATGGCTGCTGAGAAAAAATATGCATCCTGTAGTATTATTGCCCACGGTAAATTTAATGACAGGAAACATCATTGTTTTATAAGACCATTATCATAAACTGCGACTTTCGAATAACCGTACCCGTCTCTACATACGGGCAACCTGAAATATTGATCCTGCCTTTATCAAGTTCCAATGTAATAAAAAAGCTCATATATTTCAAATGGTATATTACAATGAACACTTGAATGTATACATGGTTATCGCTACAAGAGAAAGGCTTCCGGCGATTCGGGAACTGGTTTGGCTACATTGTCTCGCTCTAGCATTCCTGGCGCAAAAGACAGGGCGGGGCGCGCGCGCATTGCAGTTTAAACGTCGAACAAATGGCTGCAGAAGACTCACTTCTTGCGTTTTACAGACTTATAACAGAGCCATACAGTTATATTAATTTAAAAGCTTAAAATAAAAAAGTAAAAAGATGAGAAGGCCATATACAGTTTTATAATAATTCATTTAATTAGGATTATTAAAAAAAAAAAAAAAAAACTTTTGCTAAACAAAACCAGCGTATTTTACGGTTATTAAAATTTTCATATGCTGCAATTCAGTCTAACAGATATACCTATTCTGCCATGTGAAAAAGTTTGGGTTTAAAAGAATCAACGTCGACAATAAAATTAATTGATAATGAAAAAATCTGATCTCTCCATTATTAGACAATTACTTACTTACCTATCCTCCAATAATACTTACTCCTCATGCATTTAATATTGCACTGCGGTTCTTCTGTACATTTCTGCCTTGTGTAGTAACTCAGTATATTCAATAAGGTACAAGGTCGTCGGCGAGACTTGCCGTGGAGGAGTCAAGGCCAGGAGACCTTTACGACTGGCCAAAGCAGAGCTATGGGGCATAACGGGAACAGCCGGGTTTCAAACGCTGTATCTTATGTTAAAAAGAAAAAGCTGTAAAGAGGGGACCAAAAGAAAATTAAGTTTATTGAAGCAATACATTGAAATTTTTTTTTGTGAAGATTTGCAATTGGTACAGGATTAGTGATGTCTGCCATCTTTCGCTCTCTGTGGGAGTGATTTCGTGAAAAGAGACGGAATGTGTAACAGGAAGTGACAGCTTGAGCATGGAATAAGTAAGTAATTTTTATAGCATGGAATTAGTAAGTACTTTTTATGGCATGGAATTAGTAAGTACTATATCAAGGTGAGATGTCAGATGTTACAACACATCATATGTGAGTAGGTACTGTACTTACCTAAGGCTCGCTCGTTTTTATTTAAGTTTTAAGTAATTGATTTTATTTGTCAACTGTCCATGCAATAAAATAAATAAAATCGCTCACAGTAACACCAATTTGCAAAATAATACCAAGCTCCTCTCACATACAGGAAGTTGGGTTCGTTTGTCAAAATGATAATCGTATTCATGGGACAAAACAGTTTCCGTGTGGTGCCATACGTAAAGAATAGCACCATCCTATTTCTTCCGGTGGGTGTCGTAAAAGGCGACTAAGGGACTTATTAGAGAAGCAGCAGCGTTCTATATGCATTTTAGCACCATAATACTGCCAAGCGTGGTGAATATGGCAACCCCCCCTCCTCCCCCTCCTTTTGGAAGAGGCCTATGTCCAGCAGTGGACGTCTTTCGGCTGAAATGATGATGATGATTCATAGGGCAAAAACCCCTAGTTTTGTTTGAGTCCGTTCATTCAAATGTCTGACGTCACCTATCATCTAAGTTGCGCGAAACAATGTTTACTTATTCAAGTATGCACGGTGACTAGCAATCGCCAAGTATTTTGTCCTCGTGGAAGAGAAGTACCTATGTATTAAGACGCAGATATATGCCAGTGACCTTGAGTGGTTAGCTTGCGTGTTCTGTACTGAGCTCACGCAACGCGTCGTACGTTCAGCCTGTAATTGGACTCGCCCATCAAGGAGCGCTGTCCCCAACTTTACGCATTATTAATTTATTATACACAAAACAAGAGGTATTTTAATAAACTGCGTATACTAAAATATCAATAATTAAAATATCTTTAAATTGGATAAGGTTTCAGAAAACTACACCTGGTAGATTTTGCGCCATTCTCAGTTTTTTATCCGCGTTAACATAACTTTACAAACTAGTTTCACTATGTAATATAAACATAATCTAAAATATTCACATATTAAGTTATTGAGAAAATGCTCTAATTTATCATATATTTTTTCAAATCATTAACACTACTCGTTTAGACGTGATCTTCAGTATAAAATCATTAAAAGTGGGTTATCGTCCCCTTAATAAGACGATCTAATTAATCAAAAATGTATTTATATTATTATTGAATTATAAAAATGTGTATATTTAAATTATTTGAATGAGTAATACTAAATGATTGAAATTATTAATGTAAAATTGTTAGCATAGTTATTTTAATTTTTAATAAACCTCAAATTTGCGATACCTGGCAAAGGCCGCTAAGTTGTGAGTTCCTACATTATAAAATGACACCAAAATGTACACTTAGTTTGCAAATAAATCTTTGACTTTG
The DNA here is from genome assembly GCA_948098905.1 of Tiliacea aurago. Lineage (NCBI taxonomy): Eukaryota > Metazoa > Arthropoda > Insecta > Lepidoptera > Noctuidae > Tiliacea > Tiliacea aurago. Next base: position 16,190,035 of record OX402591.1, on the reverse strand, counting down.
ACTTTGTAAGTAGACACGTAACGAACTATGCGTAGCATAGTCAGCCTATAATGTTCCCACTGCTGGGACACAGGCCTCCTTTCTTCGAGATCCCACTATGCGTTTATCACGATGAAACTAAACGACAATTTAAGGAAAAGTGAAGGTTTTTTTCTAGTATTATTAGCTCGAATATTTCTTGTTCTTAATTAATAACATTTTAGAGGAACTATTAAAAATACCTAACAATTATTTACAACCTCTTTACTTTTTAACAGTCTTTTGTGAACGAAATCAAGGCTACATTTTTTCATAATTTCATTCCAGTTTTAAAAGAATAGCTTTATTCATATTTCTTTTTCATTCCGGGGTGGACAATGTAGCTGCTCGTTCTAAAAAGAAAAATGAATATCGGATCACTAGCGAGATTCCTGATAGATATTCTTTATTCATTTTCACTTTATGCAACTCAACTAAAAGGCATGACTACTTATTTTTATTTTTTATTTTCAAAGATACTTTTTCTAAAGGAAAACTTTCATATTTTATTTTCTATAAAATGTGTTACTAGCAATCTCATTTGTGATAACTTGAGCGTTGAAAGAAAGAAAAAGTAGGTTTATTTGTCGCAAAAACACGTGCAAACTTCGAAGTGATAACGAATAGAATCGAACTGACGGCTTTCTTGCGATCTTTGGAAAACAAAATCGCGTCGTTAGTAACTGGAACGCGGGCCTACAAAAGCTTTCTGAAAACAGTGTCAGCGAGTTTCTATTCTCCCATTTTGAGGAGAGGATGGCTAAGTGAGAAATTTGTACCTTACTTGGTCGTCTTCTGTGCAAAGCGCTTCAAACTCTCAATAAAATAATAATATTACTTTGCTTACTAACACTAGCTATAAGGTATTACTAACATTTTGGATCTTTGTTGTCTTTATAAATAAAGTTTGATTTGATTTGAATTGATAACGCATTGCATCCGATCTGTTTAACTAACGTGAAAGACAATCTTCTCTTGACAAAAAGTATTCAACTGCCTCCAGACCTAGCGTGAATATTTACCATGTAGCAAATTATCCTCCAGCAAAGTTTAGATAGAGTACGTTCTTTGTACCTCGTCTGTACTGCAAGTTTGTTCAAAAGTTCCGCGAAGCATGCATTTGAGAAGATAGTGTGGTGAACTACTTTGCATCAGGCTCCAAGGCGAGGCTCAATTTGCAAGTCACTTTTCCTTTTGGGCGATTTAATTGCTGTTTGTTCCTCTTCACTTTTGAGGTAGAATGCAATTAAGGCGCCTTTTGTTGAATGCATTAATTCGAGAGATTTGGTGACGAAAATGGCCAGTCACTCTTTTCTGAGTTATTTTATTAAAATTGTTAGAAGCATCGTCGCGATCACTAATCTAATATTTTATGATGATTATAATAATGTCTGGGGCTTACCGCTTCCCGTCTGACGTAAATTCTTAATTGTTTGACTTGGAACAGTGAAAAGATTAGACCTTTAATATTGCTTTGATGTTCCCTTATTATATTTAAGGACGACAATAGACGCCGAGAACGCCTTTTGTCCACCAACGAGATTTGACCAAGTTACCTTTATTTTTTGACAAAAAATATATAATATAAAATGTGTTTTGTTGCGGTTATTCACTGTTACCAATTTGGTAATTTCGGTGAGATGTAGCGATTAAGTTATTTATAGGTTCTGAGTACCATTTTACACAGCAAACAATAGCGTCTATATTCATGAATTCTCATGGAACAAAAGCAAGAACCAGTAGTTTTTACGTTTGTGAGGAGGATAGTGACGGACGTCAACCATGCCCTCTTCGGTAGGTTTCCTTATACGGAGCGTCTGGTCTAGCATGCGCGCTGATTGCATAGAATGGCTTCCAAAGTACTTTTCCTTCACGCTGCACCTTCCCCCCTACCGTGAGACCTTAGCAGTTTACGACTACTGTCTTCTAAAGGATAGCTTTAAAGCTTGTCCACGTCAACTATTTATTTCTACTAATTACTTTTATTGCAACATCACAAGTTTGCAAATTAAATTCGAAGTGAATAATTTATTAAATTACATGGCTACCGATAGATACATATCTAATCGAGCTATAAGTTTTAAATTCTGGCTACATATTCCAACAGATAACGTTTATCGTAATTAGGTTTAAATATAGTGCCTATTTTATCATATAATCTGGAATTATAATAATATGTAGAGTACTCGAACGTTGATACAAGTTGTTTTGTGATTTTATTTGTTCTTTCTGACAACCAGTTATCTTACCAAGGGGTATCGTTTTACCCAGTAACTGGGTTTTGGAGGTCAGATAGACAGTCGCTCCATGTAAAATACTGGCAATAGCCTGCATCCGGTTAGACAGGAAGCCGACCCCAACAAAGTTGGGAAAAGGCTAGGCATAAGATAATTTCTTCTTTCTGAGCTAGAATATTAGGAAATGACACAAAATATGTTTTCAACACAAAACCACTAGTTTTGTGTTGAAAACATATTTTGTGTCATTTGTGCGCATATATCGTAAATAAATATTGGTAGAAAAGAAGCAACAATGTAGGATACATTTAATTGAACTTTGCCAATCAGCGGCTGGTAACAAGACGGGGAATCGTTAAGCGCAGCTTCGTTTACACAAGCACACAGCGGGCTTAGATCGCTATTTACTATCCATATTACTTTGTGCTAGTTCACTTGCATTCGAGTAATCCACTTTTATAACATCTTACTACGTTTGCCTATAGATTACATCGTCAATAAACAGTAGGTAATGACTGAGTGGATTAGGGTGTTGAGTGCATCTATCTTGACAAACATTTATACTTCTTGTCAGTCTTATCATTACAGAATTGCATTGTAGATAATCTTTTTATTAAGTGTTAGTACTGTACGTACTGCATTTTACATTGTGTTTTATTTGATTTAATAGCAATATTTTATGTTCAATTTTTTAATAGCAATATCTATTTTATATAGATGTTGAGTTTAAGAAGCTTAAAATTTACTTTAAATAATTAAATGTTGAATAATATTGCGTTCATTTGTGTAGAGATTTGCTTATTGAAACTAGCATCTTGTTACTTTATGGCAAAAAAAATTATGCCAATTTATGGCAAAATGTGTCATCGCACTAACAATTTATATACCTACCATCTTTTGTACCGTATTTACTGCAAATAAATGACTTTCGACTTTAATTCGGTTTATCATAAACCTAACCATGTATATTTGTAGTAGAAAGTTGTTTATTATTTGTCGACGAATAGCAAAAGTCCCGTGTTATTTTCTTCAGATGTGTGGAAATACAGTTAGCAGAGAGAGGGACAGAAAATGTAATTAAGCTGCTAAATGATTAACGGTAAAGTTGATTGTGTCATCTTCTCATCGAGGTCGTATAAAATATGGGCGTGAAAATTGAATATTGCAACTGTAAAAATAAAGCTCTTTAATTTTATGAATGCTCTTTGAATATTCTGCAGTAGAAAGGATGTTAAAATAAGATAATAAAATCTCATTCAATTCATAATTTATTATTCCTGTGTTGAATAATAGAGCGGTATCGAATCTAGTTAGATTTAAATAAACAATTCTGTCAACGTCTTCCTACTTTCGAATCCGAAATATTGATCGAAGTTTGAAACTGATAAAATGGATAAGAAAATGAAATATTCTACAGATACAAAAAAATCAATGCAATAATTGGATCAAATAATCAATAAAAGCTCTAAAGGTGTTTGATCTAGGCATGGCAGTTCAAACGCGGCATGAGTTCTCAGGTCTCGCAATAGATTGCTTCCCGGCCCGGGGCGCCTGTTCCGCGGTCTCAGCCTTTGCTAGGCGTCTTCAGGGAGCCGTGCTGATGCGATGATTCGAAATGTTTCTTTTGATTCGACGACAAACAGCTTGTGTAGGCAGCCACTTATCGGTATCAAATAGAACGCGAATGATTGTGATTCCGGTTTATTTTACATAAACGACGTATTACGTTTTGTTTTGGGATGAAAGGTAATGGTTTCTTACGTATTCATTGTTTTTATGTGTTTAAGGTTGAATTTAAAGAAAATAATATATGCCAACAAAGTAAAGCGCCTGAACCTGTAGGTCGTAGGTTCGAACCCAGGCAGGCGCTTTACTTCGTGTAAATTATTTCATCACCACTGCTCTCAAAATGGTTAAGGAAAACATCGTGAGGAAACCGGCATGTCTTAGATCCAAAAATTCAAAGACATGTGACATCTACCAACCCGCACTGGGCCCGCGTGGTGGATTACGGCCCACTCCCTCTCACAGAGAGGAGGCCTGTGTCCCAGCAGTGGGAACATTATAGGCTGTTTAAGTATACAACCCCAGAATTAACGCACAATCTGTTAAGGGGTCATTGTACTCATCATTATGAACAACTTTTACTATGGGACCAAACCTGAAATCGCGAAAAACTCTATATAGTAAAAGTTTGGTCCCATAGTAAAAGTTGTTCATTATGATGAGTACAATGCTTAAGAGATTGTGCGTTAATTCTAGGACATGTTGTTTAAGCCAAACATTTTACTTTAGTCGTGAAGAAATAGGATTTTTCTCAATTCGTGCAGTCGCAATTTAACTACTGCCAAACACTTTGAAAAGCGGTCTGTGAGACCTACAAACAATTATCCAATCTTGTATCTAGCTTCCGACAATTCGTTTACACCCTTATCTGTCAGGCTCTCCAATCTCCATTGGAATAACTACTGCCAAACACTTTGAAAAGCGATCTGTGGGACCTACAAACAATTATCCAATCTTGTATCTAGCTTCCGACAATTCGTTTACACCCTTATCTGTCAGCTTCTCCAATCTCTATTGGAATAACTACTGCCAAACACTTTGAAAAGCGGTCTGTGGGACCTTACAAACGATTATCCAATCTTGAATCTAGCTTCCGACAATTCCTTTACAAGTTTACACCCTTATCTGTCTGCCTTTCCAATCTCCATTGAAATAACTAGAATCTCCACTGCTAGTTACAATGTAGGAGCTTAGTTTGCTAAGCTCCTTGTAAAAGGCTAGCCGTAACTCGCAATCTTTAAAGACTATAATTCATCTAAGAATCAGTTTCATTGCTGGTGATTAGGCTAACCACAAATGTTTGGTTGCAAACGTTTGCGCAATAATCCAGTAATTCCAGTATGTATCTGCAAACTGGAGGTGCGTTCATCGTGTCTTGGATCTTCACCGCGCACACGCCTACTAACATCGCTCTAGGGACCTATGATTCAGTACTAAAGGGTGCCATTACGGGCTTGGCCTAACATAACAAGCTTTAGCGAGTCGATGGAGATAGGTACCTAAAGTACAACCATAGAAAAACAAGATTCTTTTGACGGTTACTGAATTAATTGCCTCTGAAGCTAATCAATGTAGAAGAATCTTAATGGTGTTGTTGTAATCAATAGTCTCTTTTAAATACAAGACGATTAATCATTAAACCAGTTCCAATTTAAAAAGCAAAAGGAAGTCAGACATGCAGCTGTATTCAGATAGTGCTGTGAAAAAATACCGTCTGCCCGTAACTCATGATTTAATCCAAGGTTTAACCGGCACACGGCTAGGGAGGGGGTGTCGTACAAAAACTCAGAGTTAATCACCAACTCCATATTTATGAAGCTGCGGAGCAAGATCGGCGGCATTCTTAGAGCCAGCTTGGCCAAGCGACTGACTCTATGGTGCTTGGAAAACTGAGATTACTATGAACTTTTTATAATATTATATTCAGTATGTGCAAACATGCCTTGTAATTATAAGGACATTTTTATGTTGTTTTCTCGTAAGCTAGTATAAATAACATTTAATTTTGCAAATGTTTCTTGTTCTTGAAATAACTCTCCTGGCAGAGTTACATAAAATATAAACTTTTTTTGAAACAGGTAAGCACGGCATTATTTAACAGCTATTAAATTACCAATAATTTATAGCAGACTCATTAGATCCACTTCATGTAATAGTGGAGCTTGAACCAGTTGATGTAATTACAAGAAAAAAAAAACCGGTCAAACGAGTAGACATGTAATTGTACAAAAAAATCAGGGACACTTTATCTAGTGATGGGAACCAATCGATATAAATTAAATTATGATTGACTCATTAACGGTCGAATTCCGAGCATGTGACGTGACATCCGGAAAACGGATATTATGATAGGTAAAGTTCGTATGTAACATTTTGATAGAGAGCGGATTACACAATTATTTACGCCGACGAAAATTATTCCTAATGGGAAAAGAAGATACTTTTCAAAGCATCCTCAAAAATCTTTTGATGTAGGTACCCATCATAATAAAATTATTGTTGCTTCAATCAAGTGAGGCACTCAATACTATTTTAAGCATTTGTTCTGTTTTTTGTGTGAATATTGCGTGCCTTAACCTGTGTCAAATAAATTTATTTTCTTTCTTCTTTCAAGTTAAAATAAGTTAGCATAGTTCTTGATAAGATTCATATATAACACCAAAACAAAGTTTAAATTCGAAACACGACAGAAAAAAAATATCCATCTAACGAAGCCAAGACGATTCGCTATCGAATAGCTATCTTATAAATAAATGAATATCGGTTTATAATACATTAGGGGCTATCGTTCTCAACGTCGCTTCGATTCAAACAAATGTCGTCGATTAAGCCTATTAGCCATGTAATCTGTGATTAAGGCCCTATGCGTGGGTGGCCGAGATTCCTGGACGGGCCAGCATGCCTTATTTATGTGAATATTATTATCATAGAGTTATTTTGTGTTTTGATCACGTATTACGTGCCGATAATTGCATAATTTATAGTTATATAATAAGATTATCTTCATTATGCTAATGGAAAATGGTGAAAGTTTTGTGTGATGTCGACTTTCCATGTTTTTGTCACTTTTGATTTCATATTGTTGACTTATAGGGGACTTTCTAGGGACGAGCCCCTGGAAAGTATAAATGATAACCACAGCACGGGTCGACGAAGGTTAAAGGCAGTCCGTGAATGGGTGACCATCTAGTACATATCGACACCCCTCCGTGCCTCGGAAAGCACATTAAGCCGTTGGTCCCGGCTGTCATTCGTATATCTTTGACAGTCGTTACGGATAGTCACAAACCCAAAAGCCTGACAACCTGTCTTACCAAGGGGTATTGTGTTGCCCAGCGGGGCAAGCACGGCCTACTGTGACATGACTTGAGTCACACATTTTATCACAGTTTGAACGATAAAACTGTTTTGTCATAAAATGCTAGTACAAATTGACATGACATAATTTATCATGTCTTGTCACAAACGTCTTGGCACGCCTGAGCTCGGCCCGCAGTATCTAGGTTGTGGAGGTCAGGTAGGCTGTTGCTCCTTGAAAAATACTGGTATTCAGCTACATCAGGTTAAACTGGAAGTCGACCCCAACATAGGATGGGAATAGGCTGATTGTCAAATTCAAATTCAAATTCAAAATATCTTTATTGTGGGCACATATGTTTGTTACAGGTCTTAACAATATATTATAGTTCCAATATGTCCTGCCTAATAGGCTTGTAAGTTATACATTAGCATTAAAGATAAAAATATTTTACATGTCAAATTTAGTTATTATAAATGTCATTAATACAGTGAAATTAAGAAATTAATACATGGTCAAAAAATCAATCAATAATTCAAGAAATCTTGTAATAAGTAATAAAAACAATAAATTATTAAAAGCAAAATAAATTATTTGAATTTCATTCCTAGAATTATTACAATACGTTAGTGGATTAATTATTTAAAGATACACGCACAGTTAGTACTTGATGATGATGATTGTTCCTATCAGACAAATCACTTCACCATAACAGTCCCCCTCAGGCATGATGCGTTCAGTGACCCACTGATGTGTACCTACTTTAATATGTTCCGTGTTATTATTATCTATTTTATTTATTTTTTATTTTATGTGAATTCTTAATAATTAAAAACAATAATGTACTTAAATTTAATTTATATAACTATTGTATGCAGGCCATAAAAAAATAAATAATTGTGATTAAAGAGAGAGATGAATTAGGATTCTTCTCTGTCTTTGATCACAGTTTTTTTTAAGACATTTATTATGTACCTACCTATGATCCACAATAAAGATATTGATTGATTGTTGACTGCTACTTGAACTTAAACTTGCAAGATATTTGTGAAGGCTAGATTGTGGGAGGTAAACCAAGGTGTCTTACGAGTAGTCACAGACATGAGAAAAGGGCAATGACCGAAAAGTTATTTGTAGGCGGATGAAACAATTGATACGATGGCATAATATCTGATAAAAATAAACTTGACCTTTTGTCATTGTGCGACGTCGCACACTAACTTCAGTGAAGTCACGATTACCAAGACTACATATTATAGACCTGTAGAATTTGGCCAAATGAAGTAGCTAGGTACAATAGAACATCTTATTGACTTCCCTAATATTATGACTACGGAAGCAATATTTGTCTAGTTAATTAACCTCTACCCTTACGCTCTAAAAACTCTAAATAACATTTAACATGTAATATGGCCTTCAAATCTTGAACAATAATCACTGAAGCGCGTTCAGCAATCCGTATAAAGGAATATTTATCCCGACTCTTGATCCGCTATGTTTCCTGGCTCCCGGGCTAGTTTACAACTGTACCCTTATGGCCAATAAAGCGTACGCGTATATACTCAGCTTTATTAATTGGGTTATATGTAAGTATATTATTACCAGGGAAATGTATAAGTTTTAAGGCTCCCGCAGATAGGCGCGACGCGTGAATGTGGAACAATTTCTATGATAACTTCATGGAATTTGTTCAAGCTGAATCGCCTCGCACCGTCGCGTCGCGCCTGTCTGCGGGAGCCTTTATTGGTGTTTGAATAAGTTTTCATAGTCGTGTGATCAATGGTGTTTCACCTTATTAAGTAGCTCGCTAAATGTATTTTTTTTAATGAAGTGAACATATTGAACCTCTAAATAATAGCCTACTTTCAAGCAAACCCGGTTTACAGATTCAAAACCTAATCTTAATTCCCGATCCCGTAATATTCAGTTTAAAACAAATGAAGATAAGGTTCTTTAATTCGAATTTCTCTAACTGTACTAACTAAGCAAATACTCAAACGATTCGAATAAAGATCTCCAATATAACGCCTGAGGGCGAAGGAAACAGCTGTTATTCTAATTTCGAGTAGGTCAGTTGCCCAAGAAGTAACATTTACATTCATACCCAGATACGCCCATATTAATTCACGTCGGGGATTTCAGATACAACTTGACGACCGCAAATAAACCAACGGCGGTCATTTTAATTAAAACTTGTGACACTTATGTAGCGATATTAGACGGAACCCTTCGAATGTACTTACCCACCTGTGACCACCTTATACTAAGTTTAAGAAACTTGAAATCCTTAACGTCACGTGTATACGGAACCCTAAGTAGTAGGTAGAGGTGTATTAATAGTAGAGACAAATTTCGCCAATTATATTAAGTCCCATGTAATAAGGGGCAAACCTATTAGCAGGTTACAAATCCAGATATATGAAAGTAAACGAAGCAAAAGGAGTATGTAAGGATTGTAGCAGGTAGCGTTCTGTTTTGTCCCCATGGTAAAAAGGAATTTGTCCCACCGAGCACAGCACAAAGTGGAATGCCTAAAATTTTGCAGTGGAATCTGCCCCACTACTTCGATTTAGTAGGGCAGATTCCGATACTCAATCTTGTTGGATTCTGCCCCACTAGGGTTAGCACCTTATAATAAAAGTACAAAAATAATTGTTTGGAAATTTTTATTTCTTACTAGCTGTCGCTGCTAGTAAGCTACTGGCTTCGCACAAGTGTGAAGAAAATGAGATCAAATCTTTTGATATCTCAATCTTAAAATGAAATAAAATGACATTTACATAACTTTACAACTTTTTAAAATATTTGAAGTATTCTAAGGTGACCAACCCTCGTAGGGCAGAAATCCAACAAAATTTTAGAGTAGTGGAATCTGCCCCACTAAAATCGAAGTAGTGGGGCAGAGTACACTGCAAAATTTTAGGAATTTCACTTTGCCCCACTAGTAGGGCGGCTCGGTGGGGCAAAGTGGAATGATTCGTAAGAAGACGTTTATCAACTCGGGGTGCGACGGGAATTTGCACTGGTGTCGAATATGGTGAAACTGCTCCGAGGCACAACCCGAGAGTGCTGCAGCGGTTGCACTTGTACGTACCCGACTGTCATGTGTGGAGGCGACGGCCCCCGCCACCGCTAATCAAACCCTTCTGACTCGAGCAATTTGCATCATCAATTATAGGTATTCAGGTCGAAATTGATATATTTACATGTCACTGGGGTGAATTCGCAAAAGTACTATTGTTTACACTTTGTTACAAACAATGATCTTTATGATTTTGAGATGTATTTTTTTTTTGGGCTTTAATTTTAATTTTGTGTGTGTGAATTGGCTATCGCATTAGGTTAACACCTGTAATGATAGTTTTAAGGCATTTAAATAAATAAAATAAAATCTGTACTCCTGGGAGAAGAAAACCCAAAATCCCTTTTTCGACCTAGGGATCAAAGTGAGGACTACTCTCCCAGCAAATCATGCTGGTTCCCTCTACTAGAACAACCAGATGGATACACTTAGTAAGAGTCGGTCAAGAAAATTTTAAACCTTAAGGCTTCTACATACCGGGGGACTTGTCGCGCGACGCGACGCGACACAAAGGCACCGCTCGTCCCGCGACGCGCGGGGCCTTTGTGCCGTGTCGCGCTGGTATGTAGAAGCCTTTACACCACCTTTCAACGGTTCCTAACTGTCTGTTGCTACTTCACAAACAATGTTTTTACATAGAGTTGCTAACTACATAAAAAATGCAAAATGTCTCAGTGTGTAAATACAGGTTGTGTTCTTTCATTTTTGTTGAGGATCGTTTAAACGGTCCGTTTTGTTATGACTGCGCTGTAGCATAAATGTGGATATTTATGCAATTTACTTTTTTTGGCAAAATATAAGTTTTTCTACCTAATATTATTAATAATTTTCTAACTAAAAATAATTATTTCCAAATTGTATTTCAGTAATGTAAAGTTTGTGTGGATTCTGAAATAATATTATGTGTAGATTGTTATCACACTTTTTCATTGGCATTCTTAATTATTTAACCATTTCCAGCGTTTTTATGAGATACTTACATTAACAAATTATATGCATACTTTCTGCATAAGCATACTTTCTGCATAATATCAGATTATTTGCCAAACTAATGGCTACGTCTCTCTATGCATTCTAACTTTTATACAGGACGCAACCGCGCAAGTTTTCCTAATTGAGGGAAGTGCTCTTCGTTATTAAATTCTGTAGTAACAATTTTAAAGAATTCCTGAGAAATGTTATACTAAGGGCCTGCTTCTATTATAATAGGATTATAACAATATTACATAACCTATGAAAGAGAAGCAACAAACTACATATTTTTTTGTAATTGTTAATCATACATTTTCTTCCCTCTTTTCTTCTAATTGGCGTTCTCATTTCCGTATTCCATATTCAAATTAAATAAAAAATAAGTACTTGGTGTACTTAGTCATGGAATTAGTATGTACTATATAGAACAGCGTAGTTTATTCGTTTACTATGTCTATGTACACGTTCTCTAACAATACGTCTTTGTCAAACACATGAGTACTGCTGCCTAGCGGTGTAAGAACCGAGCTCATTATTCTTGTCTAACTGTGGGATACGAATGGCATTTGAGGTGCTAATTGGAAAATACTACTTTGTTGTGTACTCGATATCCTCTTCTTCGCTTGATGTCGCAAATAGCTACACTTGACTGGGTTCATTTTACCTCGAGCTTCGGACTAAGAAATCGTGCACACTACACAATGTGGATACAATAATACGACAATGAATGAAAATAATCCTATTCGGATTATTTTAAACTTCCAAATAAATGTTAACATCTAAAGTAAAAAAAGTTTTTGTCAAACAAATTAAATATTACATAGTTATGGGCCGCTTTTGCCGATTAACACTCACCGCCTCCCATATATAGAATTTTTCCCAGAGTAGTTGCTAGTAGCTGTACAAAACTATTGGATATAATAACATTTGATCTATTTTTTGTATCAATCAACTCAGCCTATAGCAGTCACTGCTGGACATTGGCCTCTCCCAGGCTGCGCCACAACGCCCTGTCCTCCGCCTTCCGCATCCAGTCTGTTCCAGCCACCTTTTTAAGGTCGTCGGTCTATCTAGCTGGGGGGCGTCCCACACTACGCTTGCCGATACGAGTATCCGGTCTCCACTCCAGGACTCGTCTGCTCCACCGGCCATCGGTCCTTCGACGAACATGGTCAGCCCACTGCCACTTCAGCTTGCTTACTCTGCAGGCTATGTCGGTAACTCCGGTTCTCTTCCGGATAACTTCATTTCTTATCTTATCCTTTTAATTTGAATTTTTGTATGCAGACTGCGAACGTCATGACATATAAACGGAGTTTATTGTCGGTTTGTCGTCTCCATGTTATATATTTTCAGTACAAATGAACCAAACCTCTGTGTTACGTATGTTAACGTATTGCCTAAAAGCCAAATTAATGCCTCTCCTAGGCACACCGTATTCACCTAGTGCAGTTATTTTGCAGGCATAATTACGAATGCAAGAGAGTACTGTTAGGTAGGGGTAAGATAGGCTCAAATTTGTCTCAAATCTTAAAATATATTTTACTAGCTTTGTCACACGGCTCCGCCCGTGTGGAGGTCGAAAGAAAGAATCTTTAAAACCCTTTCTCTATGAGAAATACATATTTCTGCCAAGTTTCATTTAAGAAATAAAAATCATTTGCAGAAAATATAGGCGCTACTAGTACTATCAGTAATATAGGTAAGAGTTGGTGGTTTAATTACCTACAGTCCATATTATGCCTGTTTAGGGCATGCAAATTAATTTTACATTAATATCTAATAGGTACTTATTTTACTAAGATATTGTACGGAATATCCGAGAAAATATAATGGTGTTGGTGTTTATCAATCTCATATTTATACTTACAAGCAAACATTTTTATACTTAATGATACTTGAAAATATTCATGCAATTTTTGTCCACGTTTTCTGCTCCAAATACTTATTTATACGGACACTTATGGACGATGTAAGTGGAGATGCGACAACACGAAATCTTGGTTTCTTGGCGATGTCGCCGGTAGCCTCACCTCGTTCGCTCCGACAAACACGAGACTCGTTGAGAAATTCATGTGATTAAAAACGGAAATTCTTAAAAGGTAAATTGCAGTCATCTTTCGTAAAGGTGAAGAACGTTTTGATGTTTTGCTCGGTAAAGTCAAAACATAAATGTTATTTTGAATAACATATAAACATACTGCCTGAAAAAATCTCGATTCATATATTTGGACAGAGATTGCTAGAGAGATAGAACGATGTCAATGAGGATACACACTTTCAAAAAACCGGCCAAGTGCGAGTCGGACTCGCGCACAAAGGATTCCGTCCCATTAACTATAAAAATTGCAAAAACATCACGTTTGTTGTATGGGCCCCTACACTTAAATATTTATTTTATTCTGTTTTTCAACAAACGTGATTTTTGCCGTTTTTATAGATAATGGTACGGAACCCTTCGTGCGCGAGTTTGACTCGCACTTGGCCGGTCTTTAAAATTTCAGTTTTCATAGTTGAAACAAATCACTAGCACGTCGAATCACTGCTCCAATCATTAGAATCTTTTAATTAATTATTAAAACCAACCGAAAAGTTTCCGTCTTCAAACACTCCTCAACCTTTTAAGCTTAAGTAATATTTGAGCAGAAATTTTCGCCATTGAACTAATTGGCTGCATCGTGACAGGCACATGACGAATGGCATGGAATCGGTAATTAACGTCAATATTGACACGCCACTTACACGGTCCATTAAAATGGTAATAACTTGTTTATGTTTCGTAAAGCTAATGGGAATAAGTTAACATGTCTGGTAAAGGAATTATGGAGTTTACGTAAAGCTTATAAACATGACGTATGCTATAATAATTAAAAGACCCTTCACGGGTGCCTACCGTCGATGTCGCAAATCTGAGTGAGTAGTCTTGCCGACTGGCTTTGGCTATGGAGAATATTTTCATCAAGGCTATTCTCGTATTGGTCATGCCACATAAATAAATATAGAACAATTAAGGCGCATAATATATTATTATTATGATTTTAGTGACTTTTAAATCTGATAATACAAGTTAGTTATGCAAGAAATGTATCATAAACTTAGAACGCATACACATCAATTCTATAATATGTTAAAATGTGAATATTATTGTAGGAAAATACTTTATGAAACAAATTCAGTAAGTAATGTGGTAGACATTACTTCCTGAATATATTTAATATAGTACTTATAAAAAATTATATTACTTTCAAACTACGTATGATATTTTCATGTTTTTTTTTTGTTTGAACAGAATATTTTGTATTTCTATCTGTTTTTTTTTAAATATTCATATTTTTGTTACCAAAAATAAATATTCCCTATGAAACCAAACGGCGGGCGGCGGCGCTCCGCGAGCACGATGCGTTTTTGTATGGCCAAGGTCAACGGCGACTTCCCGACCCTTAAGAGATGAAAATAAAGAACGAGACAATGCAAAATAGCACCAAGGGCTCCCGTCTGTTATGATTCCATCCACTCCACTTAAAGTTTTAAACATAAATCACCTTCACCTGTATTCAAAGATATATTTCCTCAGGAAGTTATTCCTTCTTTGTTAGTTTAATACGTGATATTGTCATCAAAACTTTAGTTTAGGATCAGTTTTGTATCGTATAACTTTGAGGTGAGAGATTATACTCTGAAGTTTGACTCTCCATCTACTTCGTGTCAATTTCCATCAAAAACGCAACCTATCTTGTTCACAATTTAAGAATGGCTATAAATAAACATTGCAAGGAAATATGACTTAACTTACTTTAAGTACAGCGCTTTATTAGTTCATGATCGAAGTTATTATAGCGAAATCTAATGTATATAGCGAAATCTAATGTATTGAGATTTGCTGAGATTGGATTGGAGGATTGGATTAAATCTATTTCAATCAATATTGCGGAGCCGGAGGAAACTAAATCACAGCCACAGATAGTCTAGGTACCTACACTGGTATGATTAATTGTGCGCTACGTCCAGTAACATTGATTGATGAGCGAGTTATGACACAATTCCGCCCCATAATAGTCTAGCTTTGACAGATGCTCAAAGTAGAAAACAATAGTTGTTCACGTAACAGAAAGTCATCGGTCACGGCGTGGATCGTGACCGGGTGTGTCGCTAAAAGCAGTAGCCGCTTTTTAATTGACGGCGAAAGTTTTGAAAGCGGTTCCCATCGTCAGTTGCATAAACTATACCCGTTTTATACGACGCACCAATTCGGGAGGACCGTCGAGACATGGCTGACCCCTGATTTGTTACGTTACTATAACTCGACGCAAAGAATCGCACAATGTTTCCGCTTAGTGACGTAATGTTCCTGGGACCGGACGGATTTACGATTTACTTAACTGTTATAAAATTGCGACAGGTGGTTTCTTTGGTGGAGTTTATACTTTATTCTACAGCAATAGACTTACAATTTCATTGATGGATGTAGACTCCGTTAATATGATATAATTTGCGTGGTCACACGTAAGCGGGCGTTATTTTTGCGGCGAGACTAACCATGAAGCGGTGGAATTAGTATCTGTAAAAGCTCGGAGTGGACGTGAGACGAATAAAGTGCGTTTATACCCATCGGTGTAATCGGTCAGCGCTTTATAACTGCTTGTCGTATGTTATTAAGAGAGACACTTATGCAGTGGTTATAGGAAACAGGAGGTGAGATTAAGTAGTAATTTATTCAACTATTATGTCGCTAATTGCTTATTTATAGTGCTGATGTTAATGTTGGTGAATAGGTTCTGACATTATAATAGGCTTCAAAATAATTCATGAACGTTTGGAAACGTTAGGACCCGTGGGAAATATTCAGAACTTTACACAGTAAACTCTACCATGGGTTGATATTCTAACTTACGCAAGCATAATTTTATATTGTTACGATTGTTTGCAGAACCAAATGATGTATTTCATACAATTTACCTACAAAGCCATTATTCTCACAAAATATCGCTTTAGAAATAGCAACGTTATTTATCTGTACATCGTAGTTGGCGATTGTTTTTTGTTTTACCATATATCAGCTAATCTCAGTTTTGATGCACGTCTGTTTTGTAACTTTGTTTATACCCTAAAATTATCCTTATTTTGTGATGAATAGAGTTGGAATTAAATTACAGGGTCTGGTACAATCGTGGATGGATCAGACCATATTATTCTGTATAGAATGCACTGTGATGGCATTATGCTTGCTGTGCCAATAAGCGAGACAATCTGATATGACATTTGTGTAGGCTTTGCACAATTGTACGTGTCACTGTAGACATGGCTATATTTCAGTGTTGCCAGCGTACTGTGATAGTGTGTGTTGGACTTGTTCAAACACTATTATTGTCATCTGTCTGGTTTGGCAGTTAAGTAATATGCTACGATTGGTAATTTTGGCACTAGCTTTGTTATATAGGTTGCAAATTCCTCGGTGATGTTTAGTTTCGTTCAAAAATTTAAATCAATCAAAATAAAATCTTATTTTTTATGCAAGGCTACAAAGGTGTTTTTTGGCCCGAGTACTTGTAATGAAACCGGAGCAAGCGAAGGATTCTAGGATTGAACCACGAGCGAAGCGAGTTGTTCAAATATAGAATTCTGAGCGTAGCGAGGGTTTCAAAGGTACGAGACGCAGAACAACTTTGCTGCCGAGCGAGACACACAACTTTTCACCTCATTACAATGAGGAAAATGCTAGGTGCAAGAAAAACAGCTTAAAAATATATTAAATTAGTAATCATTTATCTAAAAAATTGAAAGTAAAATTACTACAATTGGTAATATTGAAAGTTGGAATTGTTGTGTTTGTCGCTTGTGTACCTACTCTATGTACTAGCTAAATTATTTGGCAAATTTGCGGAACATTGCTCGGTTTCATTGGATTCCATTGTGAATGTTGGAGACACAGACGGATTGGCAGGCGATTCAAAACGATTTTCTGTCGTGCTGTCTTTGGAAGTTCAATAACAACCCAAAATGATTGAAAGTGAATTGAATAGAGAGAAGAAAATTTTATAAAGTTTTTTTTTTCATGCAGGTGTCGTGCTGGCCAGTGCGATTATTCTAAAAATGAGGTTGGCACACTGACATGAAATAAGTATTAATGCATTTTTAGTGGACTGGCGGTATAGAAAATTATGGAATAGAAAAAAAAAAAAATCTTTCACTCAGAGTTCGAATGATAAACAGAATCTTTCCGAGGTTGTGAGCTGAAAAAGGCATTTATTAAAATAAGGCTGAGAATTAGTATTTTTAGAACGTCACAATTACATAAAAAAGTTACCGAAAAACGCCACGACTTCCTAGTGCTTTAGCTGGGAAGAAGAAGTGGCGCAACAAACTCCCCAGCAGCAAAGCTGTCTGTTCAGTTCATTCATACGTTTCAATCTCTGATCCCAATACATCTCTTTTATTGTGGCTAATAAGTATAAAACTTATCCATGGTCTCCTTTCAGTGGCGAAAGCACCGTATAACACGATTCCTACCGCTTCCCTTCGGAAATTTGGAACGCAACCACTCAATCGTTATTTAAAAATGGCACACAGTCAGTAGTGTTTAATAATGCCAAATAATATAATAACCACATTGTAGGTATTTAATACACCATACAATTAAAACATTACAAAACGCCTACATTACATTTTTTGTCTTTATATCCCAACAACAAAACATTTTGCTCTAAAATAACTCAGTGAGTTCAATTTATATACAAAATCGACGTCATGACGAGTTTATTTTATAAAGAAAAGTTTTATTTTGCTCCGGCTTAACTCTCTAATAAAATTACCATTCGATACTCCAAGTCACGACTTTCATTCAATAAACCCACGAAGAAGTCCTGTTTCTTTATATTCGGAGGCAAACAAACTATTCATATGGAATAATGTTTGTATGCGTAGGCCATCGTGTGTAAGCCTCCGTACTCAAGTAGGTAAATACAATAGCACTGCCTAATTCGGAAGCGAGTCTGTAACAACTGAGTTAACCAACATACCCAAGTACTACATACCTACCTAATTCCGCAAGGCATTCTGACTTCCCTTGTCGGCTTTGCTAGCTCAGCGGATGGCGCAACTAATCTGTCTATTCCGTTATCTGTCCAAGAGTCCCGTGAGAGAATCGGGTTATTGTGGTATTTGTAGGCTATTGAATAGCTATCTGGTACTTCCATTATTTTTAAAAGAGTAACCGTTACCGTGGAGTTTCTTGCCGGCTCTTTTCCATAGGAAACGACCAATTAGAACTGTGCACCTAGCTTCTGATGCTTCATAAGTGCCCATGTAGGTTTGTGTGAAATAAAATGTAGGCGTCTGAGCAAAAAGGGTCCAGTTCTCGGCATTTAGTTTCCGAAATATAGGTACGCAGTTTTGTAAAGTTGGGAAAAAAAATGCATTTTGATTATTAATTACTGCTCAATTATCTACAAGTTCATATAGTTTTTCTCAAATCAAGCTTTTTCAGAGTTTCAACTTCAAATGTCATATAAAAAAAAATGTGCCAGTTTTTGAATATTTTTTTAATCCTTATTATCAATTGACTATTCTAGATACCGCATCTATTCTTAACTCAATACCCCACTACTGACCCTTTTTGCTTGGACGCCCACAAATATTGATTTTGAACTGGTCACCCTGTATAATGACATTTTTACGTAATAAAAGCCGCTCCTGTGATGCGGAACGCCCACACATTTCTATTTTAATTTATCAGTAATAGGTATATTTATCATTGGTTAATAATTACAGTGCCGCCAGATACAGTTTTATTACAGCTCATAATCACTATATTATTGCCGAACGCTAATTTGCATGTTAAAATTGAAACCAGAGAAAAACATGGAGTCGTGTGAGTTCTGTATTCAATTAATTAATTTAAGAATCAACAAAATACAATTGTTTATTTGTATTTCTGGTATTCGCTTGCTTTGACGTCCTGTTATTTCGGAAAAACCTTGACGTAAAACACTTTGAAGCTTTTAGAATCTACGGTAGTGGAGTAGCGAAAAAGCGTGGTTTCCAATAATTTAATCTTTTATTTTATTTATCATTTTTTATTTTTTATTTCTCAGTATATGGTACATTTAGATCTTACATTAAACATTGTTTCACACATACTACCATTGCTGGTGTAGAAATTAATATTAATGTAATACACAGAATAGAATATATATATGTATACATTATGTACACCATAAAAATTCGAATATAAATGTTGAAATTTTACTTAGGGTGACACCGGTCTAGTCGCTAAAAGCGATTTTTTTACAGATAATCTTTGGAGAGACAATACTGCAGATAGTCAGTGGTGTACCATTTACATAAACAATAAATACATACATTCATATAGCATAAACTTATCTATATAAATATATATATACAATATACAATAATAAACATGAAACAAGAGCAAGGAACTCCGGAGACAGGAAGTGTGTTTTTACCAGAATTTTAAAAGTGGACGTAATATAAACCTTCCAGAATAAATCCTCTAACTAATGGTGAAAATCGCATCAAAGTCCGTTGCGTAGTATCGAAGAATAATGCGGTCACACAAAAAGTCACAAAAAGTGACTTTAATTCTTACTAAAGTCAACGCCATGAGACGAGATAAAAATTTCATACTTTGGGATTTAAAACTTTAACTGAAATTGCGTATGGTTCAGTTTCCATTGCAACTAAAATTATTTTATGACGTTTAGCGATAATTTCTTCATTCATAAATCAACTTAGATATCTTGAGTTTAAAGTTGATAGTTGTATAATTTGCAATTTTATGTATTTATAGCTTCTCATGACGGTTACTTTAAGTATATATTATTTAAACAACGTGCAGCTACAATGGTGACATTAAGACGACGATAACCGACTTTTAATGATTTTTTTACTGAAGATCACGTCTAAACGAGTAGTGTTAATGATTTGAAAAAAAAAAATGTTAAATTAGAGCATTTTCTCCATACTTAATATGTGAATATTTTAGGTTATTTTTATATTACATAGTGAAATTAATTTGTAAAGTTATGTCTAACGCGGATAAAAAAACTGAGAATGGCGCAAAATCTACCAAGCATATTTTTCTGAAACCTTCACCAATTTAAAGATAATTTAATTATTGATCTTTTAGTATACGCGTTTTATTAAAATACCTTTTGGTTTGTGTATAATAAATTAATAATGCGTCAAATTGGGGACAGCGCTCCTGGAAGGGCGAGTCCTATTACTGGCTGAACGTACGACGCGTTGCGTGAGCGCAGTACAGAACACGCAAGCTAACCACTCAAGGTCACTGGCATATATCTCCGTCTTAATTTAACACACAGGTAGGGCTTGTGACAAGTAATCATAAAAAATATAACAAGATAAAATAATTCGTACATTGAAAAATTCAAATTTTCAAATAAAAAAAAATATTTTTTGCATAAATAAGGTACAGGAGGTTGGTAAAACGTACAAAATTCTTCTCTTATTCTGCCTTTAATTTCGGCGTGCAAATACAAAATAAAGCAACATATTTTATTTAAATTAATTTACCATAATCATGCAGTCATTAAACAGATAATCCCATTAAAAACATTGTATTATTGAATTAAATAAATGTCAATTTATCAATGAAAAAATAATAGAAATAAAAATCATAAATGTCAATAATAATCATGTCAATAATAGGAGATTCCCCACACTAATATAATAACAATAATAATTTAAAATGACCGTGCAGTTTACAAAACGTACAATTTATAATCTAAAAATTCACGCACACTATATAAGCATTTTTCAATTAAAAACCTCGTCAAATTATTTTTAAATCTAGAAAATGGTAGCGTTTTTATGGAGTTTGGTATTTTGTTATACAATTATATGCACATAATATAGCTATTGTTCCTTGTAAATGTGAAACAAACTAAATAATAAAGCTCTCTTTCTTTAAATTCGCCTACTCTTTGCACGTTAATCGTTTTAATTTCATTGTTGCGATGTTAAGGTCCGATTCCCAGCAAAAAACCTCTGAGCTACAGTTCTTTAAAAAGTACAGGTTGCTATTTTAGAAAATTGATAATAAATCAATAAATAATTACGTTTAAAAAAATAAAATATCTTCATAAAAATAAAACGCGAAACCGTATAGGTGTCTTAAATTAATGTCGCCACTAAAGCGGCGCGCTGTATATTATATCTAAAACATTATTTTTAGTATATATATGCGAAACCTGAAGTTTGTTCAGTTTAATTAAGGAACTAAATCGATTTCAGTAATTTTTAAACCATGTTATATTTTGTCCCAAAAATATTTAAGTGTGATGGAAAATGTTATCACCATTTAATTACTGACAATACAATCGCCGTACAGTTAGGTACCTACTGCCAAATTATTATCAATGAGCGCAAGACGACTCTGTTGGCGCGGGGGCGCCGTTAGCATGTTTTTGTACGGGCAACCCGGTAACATAACAACCTTATAACTTTGTGATTTTTCATGATACAGTTTTGAAATTTTGTACATACTCGTATATTCTTTACATAAAAGACACGTGTTTCGGGTTTCGCATATACTAACACTAATATTGTAGATATAGATTACGAACCTACTAATGACGCTTTTACAAAAGCTTTGTATCCCGTAATTCGCATCTTTAACCAGAAACTATAACGTTTTCTGAAATAGCATATAGTTTCCTGTAAGCGCAGACACATCTAGGTAATTACCTGCCAGCAACACGCTAGCCTGGTTTTATCCGTCAAAGGATTAAAATTTGGACAGGGTGTCCTAATGGCGAGTCGTTGACTCGTATGCAGGTGGTCAATAATTACTGATTTAGTAATTAGGCTTTTGCCTTTTGCAATTAAGCGTTTCCTGGTACTTAACCACTCGAAATTGTACATACTTATTTAATACAATCTCATTAGTCCCTCTGAAAGTATGAGGATTATTAATTGAATAATAAATACCTAGCATTTTTTTACATTTTCTATGTTTATAGTTTTAATAGGTATCTGCCTACATTTTAAACTCGCCCAATTATAAAGTTAGTACGGAAAGTGCGCTTCTTTTCACAACAGACTTATTTAGACTTGCAAAGTTGCAACAGAACTGAAGTGAACTTGAGTTTTCCTCATCTTTTCTCACAAACTTTTCCTCAAAAGCTCGCGAAAGTAAACAACTACGACACTTGAAAAGTATTATATCAAAAAGCAGTACACTCAATGTTAACCCTGTTATAATTTGTTAGTATACAAGGGGGTTGATTGAGTCTGGGTATGACGCAATCAATGTCGCTTCAGGGGCGATGAATCGAAACAAATTAACCTCCGCTTGTTGGTGACATCAACTTTAATTTGCACAAAACTAATTTACAGCGATTCCTAGTTTTCCTTAGCACCGGGTTTGAAAATATAACAAATAACTTGAATTTCTTCTTTCAAGGTAGTTCAAATATGTCAATGTACTCCTTTGCTGGAATTATTTGATGTTGGGGTTGTTGTTATTTTCATTTCAATTACTGGGAACATAAAAACTACTAATTAGCGAGTCTAATCTAAAAGACTTTAGCCCTAGTTACGCAATTAATCCATCAATTTGAGATGAGGAACAGCCTAATAATCACCTGTAACTGGCCACGCTGCGAGCCAAATCCAACATAGTTAGGGAGAAATCTTCCCTAAAAGAGCTTACGAAGGTAATCAGGAATGTAATATTTTTCATGATTACGTTATGAGTAAATTCGTATCTCCGAGGCGGACTCAGCCGGCGGCAACAATTTTAACGTAGGTATCATATTCTGTAAAAGGAATTTAATTATTTAAATGCCAACCTATTTAATGTCAAGTTGTATCTTTTTTAAATGGAAAGTGCTCTATTTTTCACTAGGCAAAATTGAAATCTCAAAAAAAAAAAATATGTACAGGCTTAAGGGCTTCTACATACTGGCGAGACACGCGACGCGACACAAAGGCCCCGCGTGTCGCGTAGGAAACTCGGACTAGTTTACCCTTTTTGATAAGACTCTAATTTTCTCTAATAAAAATACCTTAGAAAGAAATTTGATACAACTTTACAAGCAAAGCAACACCATGTCTAAGATGAGCTCATAATGAAAATGTTAACCACGCAATCGTAGAGAAATTATTTTAAACATGCTTAATACCAAAAAAATAACCGGTTTTGTATAATATATCTACACACGCTCCAAACACGAAATTAATGTTAATTACATCCTTAACTAACGAGATTTATATTAATTAAACTGAGCCAATATTTAATTAACACATCCTTAGTGCTTAGAGTGGTTTAAGAAGATCATCTCGTTTGTTAAGTAATCGCAAGCGCAGTCGCGAAACATCCATCTACATTGGCCGGGAAAAGAGTTAGGAACTTATTGGGTTCTCTCTTTGTAAATACTAGATTAGGTAAATAGGTACATCACACACATAACTGACTTAGGAACGTCTTGTTTGAGTACCTACTGTAGTGATCCCGCCCTCGAGGATTTAAGCGGGGAGTCTAACGCCAACAGGTACACCGAAAGCCATAATTTCGTGTAGTTAATTAATAATTATTAATTCTAGTTACCACGAGCTTATTACGTCCGTAGTTTATCACGAACCACCCGACCTCCCGGCACTCATTGCTCTGCCAAATTGTATTACACTAATTAGCGCGCTCCGTGCCTTATTGTAGCTCTCGTGAATTAATTAATGTTCGATTTTTGACATTTCAATTAAACTTTATACGGGAGCATTCGTATAAAATGCATCAACAGTTTTCACGTTCGCGCTTTCTGCCTCTGTCAGCTTTTTTGCTTTTCAGGTATGCAATTCCCGTTTTAATGTATTTTAATTTGAGGAAAATATGTCTGAGTCAGGGAAAATGGAAAAGAAAAACGAGTGAGTACTCATGTCGTGCAAGACGCGGTACTATGCTGCAGTGTAAGTGTGTCAATGGGGTGCTAGCTCGCTCTGCTTAGCAAACAAGCTTTAAAGAGGGACAAAGTTCTTTGACGATAATTTAATCCTATACTATTCTCAAGTTTTCTCAGATCGTATCAAAGTTCACTTTACTAAAGAAATATACTTTTCTCGTGAGAAAATGTAACTTCCCAAATATATAGCTAAGAGATCTTATGCCAAAAAACTGTTGATAGGATCAAACCATTTCGCAGTATGATGTATGAAACTTTTTTTGAGAATATTCCGAACCCAATGGTGACACTTTTACATTACTTGAAAACATGTATGTTTTACTTTACTCTCTCGAAGGCTTATGGTAGCTAGTTTTAGCCAGTGGTATTACAGTGATACAAATTAAGATTTGAATCGTGTTAAAATAAATCTCCTTTATTACAAGCTTTTATTTAAGTTGCAATATTTGTATGTATGGATGATCGGGTCAAATCTTGCAACTGAATTTTAAAGCAGTTATCCTTAACCGATTGAGATGAAATTTTGCATACACGTTTAGTTTAGATGACAATGCACCATGCATTGTCAGTAAATCTCGCGACAAACTTTTATATTATATATATATTTTTTTTTTTTAAACGTTGCCCCACGCTAGGAATTTCTCCTGTATTGTGGGTGCGTTTACAAACATTTAAATTCACATACACAAACAGCCAGACCCGAAACAACTACTTGTAGGTCATACAAATATTTGTTCCGTGCGGAAATAGAACCCGCGACACGCAGCGCAGCAGTCAATCGCTTAACTAACTGCGCCAACCGTGCCGTCATATAAATAATAATTGTTTAATGTAATAACTTGATGGGTTTGATTTAATTTGCGACAAGGGTCACACTGCCTGTCACGCCCTCGATATCGTGCCAGTCTGCACGAGCCTTTAATTTAAAGTTTGTTTTCTCGATTTTAGAGCACTTAATAAAAGCTTGTTTAAAAAAAAGTTTTTTTACTATTAATTTAATCATAAAACCTACACGTGTTACATATTATTTAGCTTCCAGTGTAATTTGTGTCAAAATTGTAGACAGAAAATAATTGCATAACATGAATACAATAGAATAATGTCATCATCTGTTTTACCTGAAATACGTTTTTGAAAGTTTTATCATAAATATTAATTGAGCACTTTGCTGTATTAATTTTTCAATAACTTTAAAATATGTTTAAAACCACGAAACTGCGGTTATTAATTGTTTGATGAATTATTGACTTGTTGATTTTAAGTAGTCGTTTGTGTAAACTGTAAACTAACGAGTAATAAAAGTTCTCCAGACCGAATTTCGGCCATGATGGCCAAACTCAGCGGAGACTTGCTATCGACGCTCACTCTTCCCTCGTTCTATTC
This sequence comes from Tiliacea aurago, assembly GCA_948098905.1. NCBI lineage: Eukaryota > Metazoa > Arthropoda > Insecta > Lepidoptera > Noctuidae > Tiliacea > Tiliacea aurago. The sequence goes on along the minus strand of OX402591.1, from coordinate 16,164,541 downwards.
CGATAAGACGGTAATTGACACGACCGGAGAGAGACCAGGCGCAGGACCAACGGCTTAAGGTGAATCCACAGCTATAGCTCACGAAATTCAAATTTTCTTACGTTTTTTGCAAATTGCAAATTCAAATTCAAATAATTTACTGTGGATCATAGGTTCATAAGATGTTGTGTTAGTTACAGGTAAGTCAGCTATGTCCCGCCATTGAAGGATACAAAATTCATATCATAAGTTCGGTACATAGATCAAATACAATACATCAAATTATCATGCAATGCGTTAAGATGATATAACTAATTAATAATAATAATAATATAATACTCTACTAATTAGTAGATATAATACTTATGTCAAATTACAAATTAGTCATTTTACAAAATAGTGTGATTCAATGTATTGTCATTTAGAAGTTCTCATAGAGAGTAATAACATTTACTTATCAATAATTTTCGTAGTTTTTTTTTAAATGTGTTTATATCGCTCACAGATCTGAGAAAAGGTGGAAGATTATTAAATTTATTATAGATATGTGGGCCCATACAAAAGATGCTTTGGTGCATAAGCTTTGTTTTACTGGCTATGGTACGCAGCTTGTCTTTGTGTCTGGCCCTAATGCAAAATGTATCCTGCTTATGCTTATGAAGTTTCATTAAGATCGGTTCAGTCATTTCGAAAAACAAGGGCTTGAAAGTTTGTAGGAAATGCCGTAATAAGGTGTAAACGCTCTTTAATGGAAAAACCCAATAACACTTTGCCCGACCTGGGAATCGAACCCCACGCTCAGCAGTCGCATTTGCGACCACTAAACCAACGAATACGTACAGTCGGGGTACCAATATAAGTATGTATCCCCAAGTAAACTGCTTACTAGAATGGACACTTCTATGACAACCGACCGTACATACAAGAAAGGAATTTCCTTTCTGTTATATCGCGAAATAACTTGTCTCGTAAATTATTTTATAACGTGTGAAAATGTTACAAGAACAGTTAGATTGCTTTAGCAAAATGCAAATACTTTTAGTAGGTACCTATAATATTTAGCGGCAGTATTTTATAATATTTTTTTAACCAGATTTTATAATAGATTGTTCGACAAGACATTTGGGTGATCCTTGGTATTTTCATGATACCCAGTTCAATTGTTTAGCCAAACTCATTACCTATGCATGCAGATTCAATGCCGACTCCTAAACTTCCGTATTTAAATAGTATTATGTTTTCGTTGTTGTTTTTTGTTTTTGCCTTTTGGCCTCGTACAGGACTTTCTGTTTTAATTTTAATTTTTAGTTTGTTTTATTTTTAGTTTTGTTCTTTATGTTTCTATGAACTGGGTGTGTTTTATTTTAATTTGTGGCTGTGAGTCCAAAAAAATGCTTTTTCTTTCTTTCAAAACATATTTTTTCTTCTCTTTCTATATCATCCGTGTAGTTTATTTTATATTCAGCCTCTTTTAGCCTTAATTTTCTAAGTTATAATATCAACAATTCTTCCTCTAAAAGGTTTTCAGTTTTTTTTTTAATATTTATGAGCTACTTACGAGCTTAATATTTATTAAAACATTTATATTCCGAGCAGGGAAAATGTGGTTGATGAAACTCGGTTTGGTCAGCTAATTAATGTTATATCGGGATTTAGTTACGCTCCAATTCATTATCGCCAGTTCGGATTTCCAATTTGTGATTTAGATTCATAATTTTAATTCCACAAAATTAATTTATGATGGTTTAAATTGTGGTTAGTAATGGGCTTTAGGTATTATTATGTGATTTAGAAGATAATATTTATGTCTTAAACATAACCGGCCAAATGTGGGTGTAGGTACCTCTGCATAACCCTTCGGGGCATTAGGCGCGATGAGTAAAGGAAGTAAGCTGGAACGCATAGGGAAGTGTGGAAAGCTTGATATACACTTTTACTTCTACTACACAAGTTACTTCAAAAATAAATCAACTTTAAATATAAGGAAATAAACTTTGCTTAATTATTTTTTAATAGCAAAATAGGGTTATGTAACAGATCATAACACCTAGTCCGCTAGTCATAAATTTTGTGTAAGCAGTAACCAACATTTTGTTACAGCTATGCAAACATTTATTTGAGTTTAGATGAACTTTGCTTACCTTTGTCATCATCCCTGCTACTCTATATTAGCCGTCATCTCAGAATTTAGTAGTAGACTACTTAGTAGACGGCCTGTACATTTAATAACTGTTTAGTTGAAAACTAATGTCAAGATCTAAAGATTTCAAGTTTCCCTAAATATTGGCATATAAGCTAAATAGTATCGTGCGGTGCTGGACGTAATGTCAAAGTCAAAAGTCAAAGTCAAATTGTTTACTTCAAATAGGCACATATAAGGCACTTTTGGACGTCAATATTTACAAAAAAATAGAATTGATTCTAGTCTCCCCTTCCAAAAGGTAGTTTCGTATGGAGAAGAATGGGCAAGAAACTCCACCGTTACTCTTTTAAAATCTTGTGCAGTATTTTTTATAGGTACAGTAATTATGAATAATGAATAGCACCATCCTATTTCTTCCCGTGGGTGTTGTAAAAGGCGATTAAGGGACTTACTAGCGAATGGGCAGCAGCGTTCTCCATGCATTTTAACACAATACTGCGATCGCCAACTCGCCTGCCAAGCGTGGCGATTATGGCAACCCGCCCTTTGGGGGAGGCCTATGTCCAGCAGTGGACGTCTTTCGGCTCAAATGATGATGATCATGAAGGCTTTAAAATAATATTTTCTTTCTTTTGGTTACAGAGACGGGGAGCACGGATAAGAGCAATGGTATGAAGGAACCGGGATCACCTGAGGAACTGGTATGTATCATTTTGATACTTTTCAAGCGTATGTAAGGGCAGAGAGATATATCTTTTTTAGGTAGACATGACCTTGTGTTAGAAAATATGACCGTACTTTTAAGAACCAACCACTTTTCATAAATTTGTCGCTGCCTACATATTTCCTACTTGTATTTAGGATCCTTATAAATAGGTATTCGATTTTGAATATAATTCGTTCTGATGCAGTTGCTCATGACAACGTTGCATGATTGACATGTTACAATTGCTAATATACCGTACATCTCTCAAATGCCATAATCACGCATCTTAAGTTTGAGTACTAACAAGCCATAGAGAAGAGCTGATCGTCGGTTGATCGGTCAGTGTCATAAATAATAACAGTTTTGCTGGTAAGAAACGACTTATACTTTTCCGGTTTTTATTTTCGTAATTTAAGTACTTATTATGAATTCGTCTATGCTTGTGCATTGACTTCGGAAAGTTAATGGTGCTTGACAATGGTTCTGCTTATATCAGCAGCTTGTTTAGCGTACTGAGCGATAACATTACTGCTGTACCTTATAGCTCGTCTGTTTAATACACAAAGGTCGCATCGTTACTTACAATCGGAATCGGATTGATCTCCCCAAAGATCGAAAGGTATCCGAAATCAGGCGGTTTACGCGATTCGTTTACCGATCTTGTTTGAGGCGGTCTAATCGCCTTGAAGTTTTACACCGTTTTACTCCTTTTACGTACGTAACCCAAGTTTTTGATATCGTTCTTTTCGGTAACGGATATCACTGTAATGTTATATTTTATTGAAATTAAGGTTCATCGGAGTTGTTTGATCGTTTTGATTAAGCTTTTATCCTTTTATCCTTTAAATATATTATTATCATTATCTGTTTTTTTTTTCCTTCGGGGAAAATGGCGTGGTTTTTGATATATGTTATGTTATGTGAATTTATTTTTGTGCTAATGAATTTGATCGGAGTTTCGACTCCGAGGAGTAATACTTTCTGTGTGTTAGACAAATGTTCGTTTGTGGATTTCGTGGGGTGTAAAAGAATATACTTTCTGCAAAATAACCTTCAGGTAACTTTAAAAAAAAATATGATTTCATAACTTAGTTCTATCCAAAACGATCCCTATAATCGTATAAATATCACATTTCAAATACAACAGCCTATTTCACCAGTTTATCAGCCATTAGCGACTATCACATGTGCCAATCAAACCGGCGCGTTTCGATTCCGATTTGGACGTTAGGGTCGTATTCAACAGATGACCTGTCGAACTGTCGATGATCGATTACTCTCCGGCCCTTTGCGATTGTTCGCTTCACATTCACGTTTAATTGCTGGCTGGTGAATTGTCGTACCTAGGGAGGGTGGGTAGGGGTCTTTATGTCATCCTTAGACTAATTTTGCAGGTGATTGAAATTTTATTTAATCATTTTGTTATTAAAAGTAATAGTAATTGGACTGGATGGACTTTAAAAGAGACCATGACCGCTTAGTTTGTTTTGGCATTTCTTTTCACGGATCAGTTGACTAAGTAATTCCGGCGCAATCTAGTTAAAAAAAAAGTTTGTAAGTTTCTTAGAAAATTAACTTCAGAAATGCACATAATCAGCCTATAATGTTCCCACTGCTGGGACACAGGCCTCCTCTATGTGAGAATTTCATGTCATAATTCAGATTCGGGTATAATATATTGGGCAGACTACAATTACCACCAAATGAGTCGGTTGATTGAAATCAAATTGTGTTATGTTAAAACAAACAAATCGTGGTCAAGATTACGGAATTTTCCCACACTTACATCGAAATGCAAACAAACCGATTAAATATCTGTTGCTCAGCGCTTATTGCCAATCATTCGAACGATGCACGAACACAAAAGCCAAAACGTATGAATTGAAATAAATTCCTAAAAAAATGGGAGTTGGAGTGTGGCCAAGTCTGTTGTGGCGTCGCGACGCGATTATAAATAAACAAGAACGATACGATACTCGTTTGTTATCATGTTAAAGAGAACTGAGGCTGCTGGGGAGTTTGTTGCGCCAGCTATATAAAGCACTAGGAAGTGGTGAAGGGCGTGAGTTTTTGGGGGACTGTCTCATGTAATTTTTGACGTTCAAAAAGTGCTGATTCTCTGCCTAGTTTAAATAAATGACTTTTGACTTGATTGATTTGAAGCTGTTCTTTTAACTCTTTAAGGCTGCTACATACTGGCGCGACTTGTCGCGACACCGGTAGAACAATTTCCTTGAATTTTTCATAGACATTGTTCTACCGGTGTCGCATCGCGCGACAAGTCGCGCCAGTATGTAGAAGCCTTTATTACAGACCAATTCTTGCATACTACATGCTCACTTGATTAATTGGAGATAAATAGGCTATCAACATATTTGTTTTTGGAACACAGACATGCATCAGTCTATTACTTACGTATTTACCAAGGGACAAATTTTCCTAAACAATACGAATATTTAAAAAAACTAAATAAGTAAAGTAAAAGTAAAAAGTTTATTCATCAAAAAGTAACAATACAATGTGAAATATTGAGTGAGCCACAAACTAATATCTTGTGGCTCTGGAGTGCAAATTTTACAAAGTTATAAAGATTACAATTTGAGGATGTTAGAAACATTTATTTTTATTAACAATGGTTGAAAATCTAAAATTCATTTTTGTCTTTTTGCAAAGCCCACATCTTTGTCGTACATTAATCGGAACACATTAGGTAAACAAAGACTGTATGACGTCACAAGTTCACAACACGCAATCTTGAACGCGGGTCCCCCTGTAATCCGCATCTAAGTCCATTTTAGTTCCGTGCCCACTCAGATTATTGTCAAAGCGATCGCGATCCGATTCGGATCCGATTCGATGAGATATCCGTAATCTGCTGTCCGTCACGTACTGCCATGGCGCTTGCTCTCTGAAATTCAAAGCTGGTTGGTGGTCAGTAAATCCTTTCGGCGATACTTGTGGGAGTAATGTTAAATAATACGTAGAGGTTTTCAGGGACTTACTAATTTTGGTTATAGGTATATATAAAAAAAAATAGAAATATGTATTATTTATTGTTTTAATGAAATGGAAGTGTTTCTAAAAGAAAATAACGTGTTGTTATAAACCACATCTAAGCTTACTACTCCTAAGTCACTGGCTCTCCTAGTTTGGGTTGTGTGTATGACCTTTATTCACTGTAAAGGCTTCTACAGACTTGTGCGATATCGCGGCCGCGACAAGGGTCGCACTGCCTGTCGCGCCCGCGATATCGCACCAGTTTGTAGCAGCCTTAATTCATATGACCTAGTTTTTAAGCATTGTTGAAGGTTTTTGTATATATAAAGATTTTTAGGGTTCCGTACCCAAAGGGTAAAACGGGAACCCTATTATTAAGGCTCTGCCGTCTGTCTGTCCATCTGTCCGTCTGTCACCAGGCTGTATCTCATGAACCGTGATAGTTAGACAATTTAAATTTTCACAGATGATGTATATCTGTTGCTGCTATAACAACAAATACTGAAAAACAGAATAAAATACATATTTAAGGGGGCTCTCATCCGACAAACGTGATTTTTTTGCTCGTTTTTGGTCTATATTGATAATGGCAACAGGTAGACGCTTGAAATATTCACAGAATATTTAGTTGTATATTCAAATTAAAAATAAACAATTAAATTAAAATAAAACAAATATTTAAGGGGGCTCCCATACAAAAACGTGATTTTTTTGCCATTTTTATAGATAATAGTACGGAACCCTTCGTGCGCGAGTCCGACTCGCACTTGGCCGGTTTTTTTTAAGCTTTGTTGGAGGTTTTTGTATAAATAAAGATTTTTATTATTATATTTTATAAACAGTGATAGGAATAAACCAGTTTTAAAATGTAGGGGTTATTCGTTATTCCTTGTTTGCCATTTGTCGGTCTGAAGCTGAACTCCAGTAAATCTCAAAAATGTTTGCATATTGATCAACTTTGACGTTCAAAAATATCTATTTTCCCGAGAAGTTTGCGATTGGTCATGCATCAAATTCAGTTACCGAGCTCTATGTCTGTTTCCCGACATTTTGAAAATATTGAACTGCGGAAAGAGCAAAAGGATTTGTTTCTGATGTTGGTACAGTGATATTTCCCTGAGGTATCTCGTTACTAGGCAAAGTTAATTGGTAGGAAAAGAAAGTGATACCAAATCAATAATGTGTAGTAACCACGCACTTAGGTACCTACTTGTTCAAATTAACAAAGATAACGACATTTCGGACACGTAAGTTTAGATTAAAATTGAGATTCTAAGTTAAGGGCGTTTACAAAATGTTCTTTACTAGCTTTTTAGACCTTTGTATCCTGCTTATGAGTATGAAGTTTCATTGAAATCGGTTCAGTCATTTCGAAAAACAAGGGCTTGAAAGTTTGTATGAAATGCCGTAAGGTGTAAACGCTCTTAACAGGCTAGTAATTTTACACAGAAGGATGAGGCCTGTTTATGATTTCGTTAGTCAAAGATGTCGATTTAAAAAAAAAACTTGTTTTAAATGTGTGTGTGTAACATTCATTTTCTTCATCCATTTTACAACAAGCATTAGTACATACCAGTAAATTCCCTCATAAGCTTTCATATTTAACTTTTATTTACCAAGTTCTTACTAAAGATGTAGGTCAATTACAGCTAGTCAACAAGACGTTGCATTGCGGTTAACCCGATTGCGGCGCGGTGCAGCCGTCCGACCGGCCGCGGCAGCCCCGGTCGCAGCGCGGCCGACAGCAAATGGCTTCGCAGGCGTAACGGACTGACCGACACTGTTCGCGTACGAGAAAGACGTGCGACGCTATAAGATTTAACCTCGATTAGATAACATAGATTACAAGTTGAAGCAAACTTAAAATTCCAATCCTAGCTTAAAATTTTGTTTTATTTTAGTTTCAATTTAATATTGTCTGTATATAGAATTAATTCAACCAGTCCCATTAAAATAACAATATAAAGTTTTTGAATTTGCCGTGAGATAGCAATCGATACAACCTTATTCCAGAAAGTGCATGCCAAATGTCGAAATTGTGATGTGATGTCTTCTAGAAAATTCAGTTGTTAAAAGTAACGTCGTAACCGTTAAACAGACGTGTCATATTGAAACCAGTTTTGCAGTATTATTATGCAAACAGGTTCAATGACAATCTGATGCGAGCATAACCTGAAGGTACTCCAAACGAATGGTATCATTAGCTGTATTCACACTCGTGAGACATAAAGATTCACGATAACTTAATTTGCAAACATTTCTCGCGAAACACGCAGTGATTATTCGTTCAACAGCTCTGATCGACTCCTACGCGACTCCCGACGTTTGTTCCACAAGTCCATTTAAATACACCAACATTTGATTGCGTTAACAGGATCGGCGTGTCGACCAACCGGATTACAGCTTTTACGTGACTTTGACTAGGTTGTGTCCACACGCCGACGCGGGAGGGTTATTATGTAATAGTTGTCACTTGTCAGTTGTGTTGTGCGACCGATTGCATCGCTGATGAAGATAAGTGGATCAATCAGGTTGATGTATGAAGTGAGTTAATAAGTTTTGTGCTATCATTTGATCTCCTGAAACCTGTTGCGGGATTAATTAAAATTCATTTAACTTAGGTATTCAAAGACATGTGACAAGTCTTACTAAGGGGTATCGTATTACCCATTAACTGGGTTGTGGAGGTCAGATGCCTATCGTCGCTCCATGTAAAATAGTGGTATGCAGCTGCATCCGGTTAGACTGGAAGCTGACCTCAACATGTTGGGAAAAGGCAAGGCTGATAATGATGATTCGAAGACGTGACATCTACCAACCCGCACTGCGCGACCCTCTCGAAGAGAGGAGACCTGTGTCAGCAGTTCAGTCGGCACATTATGGGGGATGCGCTAAGTTAGCCCGCAAAATTCAAATTTCCTTACGTTCTTTGCAGTTTGATTCAAATTTTCTTACGTTTTTTGAAATTTGCAGGTCTGTGTCAGGTTGTATGTTGATCTAAATATGATTCGCGGACGTAACAAATATGGTTTTACAGAATTATAATCATTAGAATTAGCAATATTACCAATTTTATGATTTTTTAATTTTTATTAGTCAATTATTATTGTCTTAATCGGTAATGAAAACTGCAGCAAAATCCGTTCCATAGTTTAGAAGAACAACGCAGTCACACGTATTTGCATTTAAGATAGGTACTTTCTATTTATAATTTTTTAATATAGTTAATACACAGTTAGTGGGTATTTATTTTAGTTTTAAATTAAACACAACACTCACACACATGTATGTCACAACATTTTATTTTATTTTGTTCGAGCTTTTTTCATATTATGCCTTAATTGTCTAATTACTAATTATGTTATTGCCTAATTACCTTTAACTTACTCTCAAAAATTAACGGACACACAATTCCCTATATGTTTATTATTCTAGCGTATGGCACTCGTGGGTTGCAGCTGAAAATCAGCGTCAGGTGGTAGGTACACCTTGTGTTGTCATCTGACATTATGCTGAGCTGAGGCCCTTTTGGCATTATAATTAATTGTTTTCTGTGTTATTTATAGTTTTTAAGGTGTATTTTTTTTTGCTGTAATGCCAGTAAACGCATTTTTCTTTCTTTCTTTCTTTCTTTCAATACAACTTAAGTTAGAAAAGGCCTGAAATGTCATGATTTCATGATATATAGTCATTCAATAGAGTTTCATGAACTTATAGAAACCCACCTGACACAGACCTGCAAATAGCAAAAAAGGTAAGAAAATTTGTATTTCGCGGACTACTTTAGCGCATCCCCCTTATAAGGTGATTATGCTAACTTAGGTATAATACACCCGAGTTTGGGGGAAAAGTTAATTTAAGAGTGTTTTATTAATTAAATTTGAATTTATTTTTAAATAAAAAACGCAACAGTTGCAGTTGCATGTTACAGAATAGTCTATGCTGGTATTGATTGGTGTGCCGCTGCCATCGGACCGTGGTCAGACAAGCCAGGAGCTTGAAATTTTTTCCAACATTTTGTTCCCAAACGAATGTCAATCCCATTGTGCAATAAGATAAGTAGGTAGCAACGTACACCTACATAGTTTGGATTAAAATTGTTCAATATACGTGTACGCGGAGCTGAGAGCACTGATCCGGCTTTCACGATTTTATCTCAGCAAAATATATACCGAAAATATTTTTGTTACTTTTTTGTGCTAAATCGGTCTCGCGATAAACGCTTCAATAAATATGAGTCGTTGATGGACGGACTGTATGGATTATCGTTTCATCCTCACTTTCCAAATACAAACGTACTGTAGGTATCTTTGGAATGTTTTCGACAAATGTGGACTTTAAGTTGGCTTTATCGAGCTGAACGGTGAGATTTTGCTTGGCCGTTGGATCTGATTTCAATCCTAGCTTAAACTTTTGTTTTATTTTAGTTTAAATTTAATATTGTCCGTTTATATAATTAATTCAACTAGTCAAATTGTTTTTTTAACGCCTTCTTTTAAATGCCCAAATATATCTGGCACAAAAGAAAAATGTTGTTAAAAATACCATAACATCCGTTAATTGTGGCGGCGTAGGTTGGAGTGACAGTCATAACGGGTCGAGTGCACCGTTGCCCATCGGTCGGTCCCCGCATGCATATGCAAGTGGCAATTTACGAGCTGTGTCTCGGTGTCCATCAATAAAGAACTGATATCAACCTCAATCACCCACAATTGGACTTTACTGATACATAGCTTTGTTTATGACGGTTCGATTAATGAAGCCAAGAAGTATGATGAACTCTCTATAATGTAAACTGCTTTTTCTCGTTCTTGGACAAAGCAAACGGCATTGAAGTTGACATTTCAACAATAAACAGCGCTAAGCACTTTAACAAAGCCATTAAACAATGCGAAGTTATCGCTATGCATTCTTTCAAATAACACGCCATTAGTTGTGTTTTATTTCTCACAAATCGTTTCTTAAGCAATCCTCTCACCAAGGTTTCGTTTGTGTAACTCTACCTCTTAAATCCCGCAAACATCCACGCATTTCCGTCTAACACTCCTTTCCTCCTGTCCACCCACAAAAATCTTGTTACGAACCAGTTTTTGTTAGTCGACGGCTTCCCTGACTGATGAATGGGACAGCCCATCAATAGCAGATCACTTGGATGCTTCATAAATATGTACACGCCAGTGTGACGTCAGTTTTTATGAGCTCAAAAGGACCCGCTCGCGTTTGATTGATGATGGGGGACCCGGCGAGTGGTTTATTGATTCTCTTGATTTGAGTATTATGTGTGTTGTTAACAGCGTCATTAGGTGAAACCTCGTTGTGGTCTGTATTGGCAATTGGCTCGCTTTTGTTGTAGAAGAGAAAAATAAAAATGTCGGTGATCAAAATAAACAGCGAAAAATAATGTGTCGTGTGAAAGTCGAGAGCTTCGTGCATCAGGTTGCGTGTCCAGACGGGACGTTTAAGTATTTGGCAAGCCAACCTAATTTCTAACAGCTACCGTCTGGAAGCTGATGGACGAACATTCAAATTGGGATCCTCAATTAGAAAAAGCACGCGATGTTCGCATTTAGGACGGTTTCTATTTGAATCTTGTGTTAGGCAAAATTAGTTGAACTATACAAAATTGCCCCAATTTGGCGATCTATATCTCCATTGTTCCTAGATTTTTGATATACCTATTACTATTCAGCGTAATAGATACCGTAATTGAATATATTTTACAAATTGTTTTATGTGGACAGCACGTGTAGGAAATTGATATGACGGAATGGTATGTAAATACCTAAACCAGAATATTATCGAAAGTAATCTACAAACTTCTATCACTGAATTCGTCTTGTTTACTTTTTGTTATCTTTTGAAACATTTTTCGGCAAAGCTTTTACCTAAATAATTACTGCTTACACGTGTCATGTTTATTATAATGAGAGGAAATGAGTGGGTCGTCTATTGATCCAGCTTTTAATCTAGAAGAGAAATGGCGGTAGATTAACTTCTTAAGTCCACACAACGACATAAGAATATAGGGCATGTTTTATTTTAAACAAAGCTTTCAGACTAATAACAAACTTAAATATAATGTATAGGTTAAGAAATTTGCTAATTTCAAGCTTCCACATTGAGTCAAGCTTCTGTATAAGTCCTTGCCTTATTTAAAAACAAGTAGCCACGAAGCCACGAACATTTCACGTAATAAACGAAATAGCTCCTAAATTAGCAATATTGAGGATTCCTTATTCAATCTTCAAAACAAATCAAAATTAATTGGCGTGAGCTATGTGGTTTCATCGTCTAGTTCGTCATCTTCTATTAGCATCGTTCGATAACAAATAATGAACTCCGATATTTCAATTAAACTGGAACACACGTAACTATAAAAGCTAGGATTAGTTCAGTCTGGAGTTAATCAGAGATTGGTAAAACGAGCCAACCGATAAACATTATAGAGAAATACATTACTATCCCGAGTCAATCTGATTTAAATTTTGTAGTACAACAATAAATAATACATGCGTTAAATGCAAATGTATCTCATATTTTATTAATGAACGCTTAAAGTGCAGTTCTGGATATAAAGTATTTCTCGACACACTGTTTCAGGCTCTTTGCATAATTGGAAATGAAACTGTTGTGTGTTTTTGTTCACTTTGTTTCATCATTAGTTTACAGCTGTACAGGCCGACTTTGAAAACATGCGACAAAATTTAAGGGAGTGTTCTACCCATCAATATGCACAACTTTTACTATTTGACCAAATTAGAATTCGCATAAACAAAGACGACCTTCCTAAAAAAAACTTTTTTACAAAAAAAACAACCGACTTCCAACAAAAACACAAAAAAGTGAAAAATAACTTTAACTTCGGAAGCACATAACATAACATCACGCCTTGTTTCCTCGAAGGGTTGGGCAGAGGTGTACCTGTGTACACCCACGTTTAAATATTATATTTAATTTAATTTCGGAAGTAGGTGTCTTTGGTTTTGTATTTTTCTTTAGGGCCACCGACTTCCGAAATTAAATTAAATATAATATTTAAACGTGGGTGTACACAGGTACACCTCTGTCCAACCCCTCGAGGAAACAAGGCGTGATGTTATGTTATGTGCTTCCGAAGTTAAAGTTATTTTTCACTTTTTTGTGTTTTTGTTGGAAGTCGGTTGTTTTTTTTTTGTAAAAAAGTTTTTAATTTTTAATTTTTTAGTGGTACCTACCTCACACCAATTCGTATACAACTACTTGCTATGAAAACAACAGTGACAGGAAGTTTTATAACACCATCAACATACACCGAGTGGATTAAATAAGTATTATTGAAGAGTTAGCTGTAAATCTGTAATGTAATGAGACCGCGCAAGCTTACTCTACCAAATAAAAGAATTATAAAAATCAGTTCTTAAACAAATAAGTTATGCCTGAACATATTATATAATACTAGCTTTTGCCCGCGGCTTCTTAACTCTAGGAATAAGATTTATCATGCAAACTAAACCCCCCGTTTTCCCCCTTAAAGGTCAAATTTCCAAAAACCCCTTCTTAGCGGATGCCTACGTGCCAAATTTCAGCCCAATCTGTTCAGTGGTTTGAGCTGTGTTGATAGACCAATCAGTCACGGTTTCCTTTTATATGTATATATGGCTAGATATATATATATATTGAGAACCTCTTCCTTTTTTGAAGTCGGTTAAAAATCATTTATAGCTAGAGTGCATCTCATGACAATTCCAATAAGACTAAACACGGGTAGGATACATTGTTTTATTACGGAGTTCCAGTGTTCGGCTTCATCATCAGATCAGTTTGATGGTACCATTTTGATCAGAACTATTTATTTAAATTTGCTTCGCTTAACTATCTTAATCCAGATATCTCATCGCCACCCGTGAAATACTAATCATTGAGAAGTTCCGGTGGCCATCTGTGGCCTTCTTCATCAGTTCCACTTCACCAAATTATACTTTCTGAATGCAAATGATTGACTTGTTGATGAAAATATAAAAATCGCTATATGTATGCCTATAATATTTGAGGAGTTCCCTCAATTACTCACGGATCCCAACATCAGAACTGGATTTTAATAGAAATGGGACCATTCTGGAAGTATATACTTTCAAATAAAAAAAGAATTTTCCAAATCGGTTCATAAACGACGGAGTTCTGAGGTAACAAACATAAAAAAAAAAAAAAAAAAAAAATAATACAGACGACTTGAGAACCTCCTCCTTTTTGAAAAGTCGGTTAAAAAGGTACATAACCGATTGGACCATTTTGTATAAGAAGGTCGACTATTTTTTTTGCGAATACTAATTTTGTCCCATAGTAAAAGTTGTTCATATTGATGGGTAGAACACTCCCTTAAATTTTGTCGCATGTTTTCAAAGTCAGCCTGTATAATAGGTCACTTTCTGAATCATCTCATATTTCTAACGATACTGTTTTAATATATGCGCTATATATAACCTTCAGGTAACATGGGGACTTCATTAGAGAAAATAACTACTCCGTCGCAGGTTCACTCACACTTCCTCTAATTACCTTGGCGCGCTATATGAGTTGCGAGGTCAGCGTTGGACTCATACCGCCTTATTACAAAACAAGATTTATATTTTGACATGGCTTAAACCATGGAGCCAGTTTTTGTATTAAGAACGTAACAGTGATTGAAATACCGTTCTTTATACAAAACTGAAAACTTAGTTTGGTAGTAAGTTGTCAGTTTTGTGTTTAGGAACCTTATCCATAGTCGGAATAAAGTTCGAAATTCAATAATGGCTCCATGTTTTAAACCTGGGTCTGAAGATAAACCTTGTTTTGTAAGGGGGTTAGGGACCTGATTGTTATGGTTTGTTTGATGTTTAAATTATTCTCAGGATTTAGTAAATTAAATTCGTGCTCCTAATTTTCTTTGTAAACTAACGAATGTTATAGATTCTAATCTTTGTAAATGGTTGATGTCTAAATTACTAGTACTTAACAGCTGTACAATCCTTTGATCTTTCTGTTAGGTTAGTATAAAGTTTGTAAACATTGTACAATTTTGTTAGTATTCCAAGCAAAAAAAGCTATTCAGCATTAATGGTACACTTTGCACGTAATATATCATGTAAATCCGCTATAAGCTTATTTATATATCTCCGCAACATGTGTGCGAGCTCGCCGCAACCGGGATTTCGTTAGCGTTGTCACCACAAACATTTGAACAGGCGGAGGGGATACAAAAATCCCTCCCTTTGTGATAACCATTTAGAAAGAAACAGTTACCTGCGATATAGCGTCATTCGCTTAGTTAGAGTCAGACTTTTGTCCTAGATTCAATCCCAAGATACGACATCAGATAGAACGACACTGTGATTAGGTTTCCTTTTTCAGATAGTTCTCAGTCGTAACCCGAATCCCACGAGGATTGTTGTGCTAGAGTGCTGCCAGTACTGTGACTTCGAATATACTCTCTGGGAGCCAGGACTACTCTCCCGCCACATCTCCAGGGATTACTAGTGCAATAAACATGAACCTACGGCACGAAGCGACGGTCGAATAGAGTATTTAGATCAAGGTTCATTACCCACTTTGTAAGCCTCCTCGCGAGTATGAAATTTCAATAATGGAGAACCCATTATCATTTATTTTGTGAACCATTTTATTTTATGCTAATGAATGCTACGGTATTGAATAATTTACACAGTTAGCGGATAATGCTTTGGACATATTGGGGGATTTGGGCTGTCATAAAGATAAATTGATTGGTGTTATATTTTGGCAACCTTATTAACTAAGGTCAACATGATTGAATGTCATCACTGAAATGAAAAAAATAAAATGTTATTGTTACTACAATGTATGAATGTAGAAGCAAAAACGATTTGCCAAAGTGGAAATTGAGAGATCAAAGTGTACATTGCGAGGCATGTTATCATTTCGTTTTGCCGATCAAAAAACCCTGTTGGTGTTGTAGACGTATAATATTTCGGAGGCGGAGACCTAACTGAGTGTTTGATATCGGGTAGGTACTCGAAGTTTTCGCGAGAGATATCAACAATGATTTCGTTCGGTGCAAATGTAGTCCTGGCACGGCATCAAGACGACGGACGACGCAAGGTCGCGGTTACTAGCTAATAAAATAAAATTCACGCATATCAGTCTACATCATACTGCGGTTTAATAAACAAAAACAAAGTCCATGTCCAAGGTTGTCTGCATGTTTTATGGGGACGGAAAAGTTAGGAAGATAGTTTGAAGGTCTTGTTTGGAAGGTCAGTGATTCTCTATTATGCAGAATAAATTAAACATCTGTTCACATATTTCAGGCAAATTATTTCCATGTTATATGTAAATCACTCTTTGGCTTTGTGTGGTTGATCAAGGACAAAAATATGTAAAATAGCGTTACAAATATTTGTGCAAATACAGGCATCATGCTGAACCTTGCACAGACATTAACCAGAGATGCGTAATTATTTATTTTTACTTTTCTTTTAGCTATGGTCAAATAGAGCTTACCCTTTAAAAAGAATAGTATCTACCACCTACCTAGATACATTTCAATATTCTCATGTCCGACTTAACTTTGTGTTACCAGATGCCATTTCTGGGAAAACATGTAGATCTACCTGCTATTTTAAGACCTTGCACATATTATTTGATGTATACTCATGTTTTACAATAAATATATTCTATTCTATTCTATTACACAAAGTTGATAACGTAAATTCAGGGTCAGTGCCGGTTGTTGCCAGTTTGAAATCTATAACTTTGAAAGCAGATGTGGAACCATTATCCATAATAAGCCTATAGTGTCCCCACTGCCGGGACACAGGTCTCCACTCTTCAAGAGGGAGTGGGCTGCAATGATTCCACGCGAGCCCAGTGCGAGTTGGTAGATTTCACATGTCTTCGAATTTTTGGTTCTAGGACATGCCAGTTTCTTCACGATCTTTCTCTTCACCGTTTTGAGAGCAGTGGTGGTGAAATTATGCACACAAAGTAAAACGCCTGCAGCATGCTTGGGTTCGAACCCATGACCTACAAATCGTAAAGGCTTCTACATACCGGGGCGACTTGTCGCGCGACGCGACGCGACACAAAGGCACCGCTCGTCCCACGACACGCGGGGCCTTTGTGCCGTGTCGTCGTCGTCGCGCGACCAGTCGCGCCGGTATGTAGAAGCCTTAAGTCGGAGCCAAAACCCCAGTGGTAATGGCTCCGACTTACGATTTGTACCACTGCTCACAGATGTAGAACGAACTGTCAAAATTGTTGCTTGAAATAATTCTCGTATAATTTGTCACTATAGTTGCTGCCAAATAATTTTTTTTTGGCTATGCAGGCTGTCTTTAACAGATCGCAAAAAAGACTTTAAGGATGAAACATGTCATTGTTTTCATCATCATCTTCTTGCCCGTTGCTTGTCCCATGTTACTTAAGCGTCGCTAAATGTTTCCCTATCAGTCGTCAGACAATCATTCTCTATCATTTTGTTGGATAAATTAGCAGATTTGAAGAATTCTAAAGATTAAATACTGAAACCATTTTATTTTACTCTTTGATTCTGCGTACTGACTGTAGGTGAAAGTTGACTACTCTAATATCGTCAGAATTTCAATAAGCGCCAAGAAAAATTGTTTAAATAATGTTCGGGCGCAAAAACTGGTATTAGTGAGTCATCGCGGATGTCACCGGGAGAAAACGGGAAAATACGCAATGTTATTAAACCCACTTCATTTCAAAATTAGAACGTTCAGTCTTGATTCATCCCGCGTGGCGCGTGCGCCGACTCGCGGACCGTTAACTTTTGAATCGGAAACTATCATTCAAGAAATAAATGTTATAGTTAGGACGTATTTGTAACGAATGTGACAAGTTTATCCGTAAATCGTAATCAAGTAAATTTTTTTTTTTTTTTTTTTATATGTGCGACATTAATTGACGTTTCGTGAAATTTGGCAAGAGTGGTTTCTTTCAAAACTGTGTTTGACACCCGTTAACAAAGCATTGATTTGTATGTGAACTGTAAACAATCTGCAATTTGGTCAAATGCTTTTCTTCTCGCTTTTATTTTTTTTTTCTTCTAACCACTGTTCTCTTGAGAGGCTTTATTGTGAAAAGTGGTTCTCCCTGGAGGAAACGAAAAAAGGAATAACCTACTTTTAAAAGTTTTAAAGCTTTTATGACTTAGGATCACAATAAAAATATTTTTAACAGAATCGGAGTCGATTATAATTTTTTCAGGAAAAGTTGAAAAGTTGTTTTCGGTAACTTCGCAAGTCGTTTTGATTTTCTCGGTTAAAATAAGAAATTAATAAAGCATCAGTTTTCAATTTCAATTGTAATTTATAAATAAAAATATAAAAAAGTAAGGTACATAAAATGCTTTCACTCAGTTTTACAGTTCACACGACCAAAATAAAAGCTACTATTGAAATTAAACAATTATCCACCCAAATAATAATTAATAATCATTGACTAAACGTTGTTCTGTTAGCCAATAACAATGATTCGAGCTTGTTGTTCAACGTTACATTGGCAGTGTTTACTAAATAACATATCTAGCACACAATTGGGCATTGTCATCAGTTATTGTAATCACTTTGTGGTCAAATTATGTACGCTAGCTAATGTTTTGAAAATCTGCTCATTGTGAACTTTGGCAGGCTGCAAACATCACTGGAAGTATGTTATAGGTACCTAAAGTAAACCATTCGTATGTATAAATTTGTTTTATTTGTCTAAGCACCTGCACCGTTTGCTTCAGCTTATGGCATACTCGCCCGTAGTGGGCGAATCGACACTTAAATAATATATTTTTTTCTGTAGGCGATTTGCACGAAGTTAATTTATTTGTGAGCGAATCGACAACTCCAGAAATATGTATTAGGCAATTGGCACACAACATTATTTTCTTTTAAATTTCAATCAATCCACTCAGCCTATCGCAGTCCACTGCTGGACATAGGCCTCTCCCAGGCTGCGCCACAACACCCTATCCTCCGCCTTCCGCATCCAGTCTGACCCAGCCACCTTCTTAAGGTCGTCGGTCCATCTAGTTGGGGGGCTTTTATATTTACTTATAAATAATTGTTAAATGTAATTTCTAGTGTACTTCTTTCATAACTTTATTGCATAAAATTCAAAATGTGCCAACTGCCTAGTACGTATTTCTGGAGTTGTCGGTTCGCCCACTATTATATGAACTTCGTGCGAATCGCTTACAGAAAAAATCATATTTATTATTTAAAAGTGTGGAATCGCGCGACTCGGGCGAGTAAATTCGTGCGAATCAACCAATGCCAAAGCCATTAAATCGCACTGTGTGAATCGGGCTTAATAGTACAGTGCTAGACCTATTTCTATGTCTAAGTTAATAATTGACTTCTTGGCGGGAAAGTGAAGCGTCATGTTCAGCAGTTTGTTTAAATTTCCAAAATTAGTGTTTAGCCGAATATTAATGTGTAATAATGGTGGATTATTAACCATTAAGTGTTTGTAAACGTGCATTAGTGTAGGCAAATGAAACAAAACAGTGCAACTTCGCTTCAAGTTCTCTCAAGAAGTCCCGTGAGGACTCAGTACAGTGCCACATCTTTAATGAAACTCAAGGGGAGTGGGCGGGGATATCATCATCGTGCATTTATAATTCATTTCATCAATATTTTAAACAAGAACTAAAACTTGACATTGGCTAAATGCACAAACCGTGCGAAGCCAGAAGGAAAAAAGAAAAAAAAAAGTTAATAATTTCGCTTAAGTTTTGGAATTTCACATCATTCTACGCAGTCTGCATTCAGTCTGAATATGTATCATGAAACTACATGGCTAAAATAATATGTAAGATTAAATAACAATAAAAGAATACTCATAATTTAACCTAAATTGAAATACAGTAACAGTAAAGTGGATACAATATTTAATAATATCGAACAAATTACTTGTAGTAAATGAATATTTATTAGAAGTACTCCTCAATGTCTGAATTTGATGTTTGAATTAAGTTTAGTCCATAAATAAGACGTTCTACATGATTTATTTATCTAATCTTTTAAATCGCCATTTTATATGAATTTAGATCTTAAGCTAAAGGAGTTAGGGCAATTAATGTATCATTAGGTCGTTTTCAACTGTCAGGAATTTAAATAGATACCTATGAGAAGATTTAATTTTAAAGTCACTGACCGATGTTGTTTCAAAGTCCAAAGAACTAAAAAAGGCAGATTTGTTATGAAATCTAAAATATATTTAATGACTTATTGTTACTTGCCTGAATAGAACTACAGAAAAATAAAATAAATACCCTCATCTTTTTTTTTTTCTTTTTTTCTTTTAAACGTTGCCCCACACTAGGAATTTCTTCTGAATCGTGGGTGCGTTTACAAACAAACACACAGTACAGTTTATTGGCAATGGCGCTATACCACGAGGACGTTTGATATACCGAAGCAGCGTGCAGCGATCGCACCGAGCGCCAAGCATTCTCCGAGCGCTGCACTGACAGACATTCTATTAAATAGTTCCAGCGAGCAGACTATAAGTGATGATATCCCTCTTTTAGTGCATGTAGTGGCTTCTAAATAGATGGTCGGGAGCGATGACACCGTGCCGAGTGTACCGACCATGGTTTTGTTGCATGACATTTACGTTTTTGGTTGTGCCGTCTGGACTGCGTCTGATTTATTTCAGACGCCTTCATAAATGGCAACGGGTACAAATTCGTTCGTGGTTTACATGAGTGGGTTGGAAAATTAACTAGGTACGAACATTTTCGTGAACTAATCTTATAAACACAATACGTTCATGTTAGTTATACTCGTATTTCACGTTTTTACTGCATACGTAACGTGACGTCAACAACACAGTTTCAAAACAAACAAAATAATGCTAACGGCAGGGTAAAATTAAATATAAAGTATTTCCATACGGCTGAACATAGCTTATTTGAGATGAGAGGTAGAAACATGCGCGAGCTCCCTCGGTGACCCTTATCACCTTCCTTTCACCACCTGTGGACAGCCCCCGCAACAATTTGATACCCATTTTTAAAATGTCTAAACATTTTCATTTTGAATTTTCTACGTACACTGGAAAAAAGAAGGAAACAACGAACAAAATATGTACTTTGCGCCTGACACGCGTGGGCAAAGTGCGCCCTTAAAAATATAACATTATTTTTCGAACATACTGAATTTAAATTTTCCTCAGCTGTTTTAGAAAAATGTTTACATTGCTTTATTCGTACGACTGCGAAGCTTCCAAAAATAACTTCTTTGCCTAGCGCCACAAGGCTCATTTTTCACGACCGTCACGTGGACGCGTGCAGCGGTCAGATGATTGCAGATTGAAATCAGATACCCAATACGCCCACTCGTCGACAGACGCAATTCATTATTCTACTTTTACTGTCGCACTGAAAGTTAAACATACATATTTATGTCCTTTGAATAATAAACAAAGTTATTCAATCAGTGCAAACACAACTCTGGGAACAATGGAGTGCGGTCGTCTTAACAACGGGTTGAAGTGGAGTGTATACTCTTCCGCGTCTTCAGACGCGAACATGCCGGCCGTAGTGATCGAAGACTTGTGCGCAGATAAACAGTGCCCGGTTACTGACAATTATCTAATAACTTTCCCGGAAGAGGACAGTGAGCCCGAATCAGCTCACGATATCAAAAAGCGGATTTCCGAAGAAATAGACATCTTAAACGAAGCTCCTAAACTTCTTAATCGTTGTTACGAAAACCCTCTTTTCATCCCGGCCAGCGAAGTATTAAAAGATGAGATAAGTGACGGTGGGGACAGTGAGGAACTAATGAAGAGTGAGGCAAAAAAGTTTGAGGATTATAAGTTTTGTGAGGCAGTTAACGACTTCGATATCGAGTTGGAAGCGGGGGAGGCGGTGCCGATAGTGTACTTGTCGACGACGCGGGCCGCGCGCCTTCAGAGGGCACTGCGGCTCGGCGGGTACAAAAAGGTGAGCCTCTCTCTTTATTAATATCGCCACTGTCGTGTTTTCGTTCTTTCTCATTGTGCCAGACTTTATTGGAGTCAAAGTTTGTGACAGCTAATTAACATTTAATTTTTTGGTGTGTTCAATAAGATATGTTTAGTCTGTTTCGATCGGATGAAATTGAAATGTCACAAAAATACCGAACGTTGCACAACACCGTGAAAAGTTTTCAATTAGTGCTACATTGTGTATAGGTACGTAATCCGGTGTGTTGTCCTCGTCTAGCTTGTTAATTACTGTTGTTAATATTTCATGTATGTAGGTTAGAGTAGTTAGTGCGGATGGATCGTATACTTTGATCCTCTGTTCGAATATGTGTACATAATATAGCTCTATTAGTGAGCTCATTCATTGGTGACTATCAAGTAGCAAAGGAAGGATGTGTTAACAATTTGCTTATACTTGCGAAGTTTCGTTTCCTTGACATTTACCTTAATAACTGCTCTCTCTTTGGATGCTTTATGAACTCATAATGATAAAGTTGTTTAATGTTAATGTTACATATTGAAGTAGTTCAGTCACGTAGTGAGGTACTTAGAAGCGTGTCTCGTAAGTCAGTGAGCTCGGCAATAGCTCAGTGCAACGTTGATATTTGCTTTCTTGAACGTCCCTTTAATTAAAAAGCAGCCTTGTAATAAAACAACGATAAATTGCTGCTACTTTAATTTCCTTTAAGGTAAGAGCTTCCTTATAAAGCTTACGTATTCTTAGAAATTACACGGAAGTTTGCAGTTATTTTCTAAAAATATAGCTTGCTTGGTAGAGTTATAGCCAGGGTGAGAAGTAGGCCTTAATGATTTGTATTTTTTATGGCTACAGAATACAACAAATTATATTATTAATTGGTTCCACCAATATTTTCAGAAAATACAAAAACCATTTCTATTTCTTTTGTGTATATTCAGCCAGTTTTTTCAGTGGAAAAGTAGAACTCGGTAGTTCTACATTTCCACTGAAAAAACAATTTTAGATGAATTGCATTTAAAATTCGAATTTCATATTGGGAAAATAAAACTCGGTACCAAGTCGCGCGCGAACACTCGACGCGGACTCACGCCACGATTCACGGTATGCTGTACGATTTTAATTAGTACTGACAGAAATTCTGCACCCTACCTGCTGTATTATTCGTTTAATTTTGTTTAACGTCGTGCCTTTCATCCCCTGAAGAATAAATATGAGCAGGTTTTTGTAAAATTAGGGAAATTAAAATGAATAAAATTATTGTACTGTTCCTAAAATCATTACCGACACAGAACACAACATTCCAAACGAGCTAATGGAACATACCTTAAGACTTAAGACCAGAACTGACTTCCAATATAACCTCCTACATTCGCGAAAAAAACTCACGCTCATTTATACGAATCACAAGAAAACGAGAACAATGTAGACGAGATTGGATCGAAATCAAATAAGCCTTTTATAGTAGCAACCCGAGTCTTTAAAATTCATTCGGTCCGTCTGTAACGCCACTTGGGTTGCTCGATTCTATCCAATATCTAGCGTGCAATTCCTTAAATCCTTGTAAGCCTGTTTTAAAACAAAGATGGAATAAAAACGTGGAAGAGTTGGGAAGGAGTGGCGTACTTAAGAAGCCGGCAAGAACTAAAACGGTAATGACTGGATAGGCCTCGTCTGGCGCTAATAAATCGCAATCATCTTATCGGACGGGAACATAAATACTTAGTTAGTTAGTTCTTAGATCTGTGTTTTTGTTGCCCTTGTTTGGACTCGATTGGTGCTTTTAATTACTTCAGTTGAGCTCTCATTACGCAATGGAGAAATTGCAAAGATAGGCAGTAGATATGGTAGTCACAATTTTTATTTACTCTTATTGCTTTTTAAAAAGTAGTACCAGGTAGTAATTCTAGTCATCTTCAAACTGGAATAAAATAAATATCGTATCAATCAAAAGTTAACAAAACACATTTACTCTGAATTCTAACTTTATAAATGCAGCTCACTTAAGGCAAAGCGTTCTTCGTTCTTCACCGTAATAGCTAAGTAGGTATACATCTGAACTTGCCTCATTATTATGAAAGGTCCGTTTACCGCCTTCAGAAAATTATAAATCATTTGCTAAAGATTTTAATTAATTCAGACGAGGCTTCAGAACCAAGGCTCGTTACGTAGGTTAAATTAATTTTCCAAACTATCGACAATGAATTACACGAGCCATGGAACTTAATTTCTGACTAATTGTTTCTAAACAATTGTAATTTGGGACGACAAACATAAGTTGTTGAGGGCAGAAAATAAACAGAAATCAGATCAGACCTCTGTCGCAAGGTCTTGAGTCCATTTGTGTTCGAAGTATCATTGATGAGGTATCCGTAGATACAAGAGGTGCTTGACCTCGAGTGACATACGAAAAAGAAAAGAGGCAAGATTTCTGCAAGATAAAATGCCTTCACATCGCTGTATCTTTATTGGGCACCATGCTATTCTATAAATTAAACATGTTAGCGGAATAAAAGAAAGGGTTATATTAATACAAACTTTTGTAAAATACGAACCAGAAACAGTAGACTTTCTTTGTTCCGCAAACAATAATAATTTGCTAACTGTAGGTAGGAGTTTGTTGTTGTTCTTGAATTCATGATTTATGAGAATACGGTATTATATCAAACCTTTGAGGGATATACAGCTGTGTAAAAGTAGATAGGTAAGTACCTAATTGCAGATAGTTTTCTTTTCATTGGGGAATTAAGCTGTAGATTTATGAGTCACATTTATCGGATGGCAGGATTAGCAGGTTAGCTTAAGGGTCGGGTAATCTTCATTGACCTTGGCCATACAATCGCGCGTCGCGTTCACGCCGCGCTGCTGCGCCGGCGCCGTTCAGTTTTATAGAGATTCTTAATTTTTAATAACGAAAATATGAATATTTGAAAATAATTACCGATAGAATTATAGAAAATAAAATAATCTGTTCATAAAAAAAAAAATCATGAAAATATCTTAAGCAGTTTTAAAGTAATATGGTCTTTTATACTTTGAGTAGACATTACGTTCTGAATTTATTTCTATAATACTTAAATATCCTCTTATAGATTTAATGTGAATGCGTTCTTGTTTAACATACGGTTTTTGCATTATATGAAGACTATACTATGCATTATATCAAATCTGTTATTACAGATTTAAAATTAGTCACTAAAATCATATATCTGCGCCTTAACTACGGCTGATTCTTTCGGCTACTACTCATTTTTGAAATCCTGTATCAAGTTGAGGCGATTGTCATAGGTATTCTTATGATAACTAGGACCATTATCCTTCGAAGGATGCTCGAGGTTTTCAGCGTAAAGGAACCCTCATCCACCCAGGACACAACAGCGGCGGTCCTCATAGCAATGAGCACCTCAAGTTATTTAGTTACCAACATTGTTAAACGAATTTCAAAGGCATCACAGTTCGTTTGGTGGTACGAAAGCCGATCTACAGTTAATCCCCATTCATATTACCTGAGCCGCACCTTTCAAGCTTTAGTATGGCGTCTGTGGAAGTCGGCGGATGTTTTGATTAAACGAATATAAGATGCCTAGCAAGCGTAATGCACACCTTGAATCTTGAACCAAGTTTCATAAATCTCGCATCTTTAAAACGTGCTCATGTTAATGCTTCTAAATAGAAAATGTTTTTGGCGTGAAGTGTGATTTTATTTATATGATGAGTGTAGCGGCATCCACATCGCCACATGCGAACTACGTGTCACACTGACGTTACGCAAAATCCTGCATCGCGCAAGCAGAGTTTACCGCGCGACTAGCGTATATACAACATCCCGACATCAACCGTCGGGCAGTTGCCCACCAGACACAACGCCCGTGATGGTCGGAGCATCCTCCTTTTTCTATGAAGGATGAGTGAACTTTACACCCTGTTCCTCATGCCTCTAAAATGAGTATTGCGTCAGTCTTTTGTTTTTTTTTTAAATCATAATGAATGAATATATTATACACGACCATTTAAAAGTTGGTTATGGTTTAGTCAAAACCAGGAACAATATTATTATAATAGCTGAGTATTGCTCTGAATTTATTGAATCATCAACACACCTTTATTATATTTACACCATTTATTATCATCACCAACCACCGCTGCCGCCATTGTCTGAAATCACCAACCCAAAATGGGCAAGCGTGGTGATCAATGCTCATGCCATCTCAGTATGAGAAGAAGCCTTTGTCCTGCAGTGAGATAATAATAGGCTGGTATTGTAATCATCCTATTTCGTCCCGTGGGTGTCGTAAAAGGCGACTAAGGGTCTTACTAGAGAGTAGGCAGCAGCGTTCTCTATGCATTTCAACACCAAACTGCGATAGCCAACCCGCCTGCCAATCGTGGCAATTATAGCACCCCCCCTCCCCCTTTTAGGGGAGGTCTATGTAGTGGACGTCTTTCGGCTGAAATGATGATTGTAATCATCGATGCCTAGCTTATTATTTCAAATTAACTATAATAAAAACCGCCCAAGTGCGAGTCGGACTCGCGCACGAAGGGTTCCGTACCATTATCTATAAAAATTGCAAAAAAAACACGTTTGTTGTATGGGGGCCCCCTTAAATATTTGTTTTATTTTAATTTAATTATACATTTTTAAAGTCAATATATATCTACATATTCTGTGAATATTTCAAGCGTCTACTTCTTGCCGTTATCAATATATAGCAAAAACGAGCAAAAAAATCACGTTTGTTGTATGCGAGCCCCCTTAAATATTTATTTTATTCTATTTTTTAGTATTTGTTGTTATAGTGGCAACAGAAATACATCATCTGTGATAATTTCAACAGCTGGAACGGTTCATGAGATACAACCTGGTGACAGACGGACAGACAGACAGACGGCGGAGCCTTAGTAATAGGTTTCCCGTTTTACCCTTTGGGTACGGAACCCTAAAAAGTAGTCAATATACTTTGACTAAAGGCTTCTACATACTGGCGCGACTTGGATCAATTTCTATGAAAACTTCCAGGATTTTTTTTATCGGTGTCGCGTCGCGCGACATGTCGCGCCTGTATGTAGAAGCATTAATAGGTATATTGACTACTTTTAGTTATTGTAGGATTATTATATTTCCCAATTTTCTAAGTATTCATTGATATCAACAACCTCTTCAATATTATTTTGAGGACTAACAATGTTATCAGTTATCTCTTCCTTTGAAGGCATCAAAGAAAAACAGTTGATGTCAACGTCAGTTCGATCAGGAAGTTCTTATTTTACCATGTAACCCACTGATAGAACTGTCAAAATAACGAAACGTTGTTCGAAACGGTTTTTGGGGCACGAACAAAACGTGACAATTTTTTTTTCTTCTTCATGTCAATCTGGGACTAAAAATACAGTGTGGTTTGTGTAAGTGGGAGTCGGGTCGAAAAGTCATCTTGGGAAGATTGTGATGGCCATAGGTTTTAGCAAACTAGTGTCTGTCTAGCTAGAGTCATCTCTAGCACTCGTGTACCTAAATGTGGGTTTTGTGATTAATATTTGAAGGCTAGTTTTTTACTACCACGAACTTCCTACAACTAGGTAAATAATAAATGAGTCGCTCTCTAAGAATTATGTCCTAAAACAGCATCAGCACATAAGCTTGATGAAGGTCTATTTTTGACATATTACTTAATGTATCTATTCTTAGGTGGCACGATTTGTATGTTTTAGGTACTATTGAATTTTCCGTTAGCCGGCTATGGGAAAATACCTTTTGTGGATCTTTGTTATTAAGCTCGTGGCATAGGCATTAATATGGCTCGCCGCGTGACGCAAAACGGGCGTGAACATAATCATAAAACAGTGCTACAATTTGTTCTATGAAAGTAGTTCGCAGTTAGATATAATTTATAAGACAACATGATTTATGTGCCGTATTTTTTGCTTATAAGTTTCGCTTCTTGCTCATAGTTTTTCTGTTGTCCTTAATTTGGTTTAGCGTGACGACCTCCATCCACGTTTTGTTCTATTAGAATAATATTATTATTCAATACTTTTTTTTTGTCGTTCTGTATAATTATGAATCTCAACATAATAAAGCTACGGAAAATACCTGGATAAGATTGTGCTTGTTTCATTTTCTCAGAAAAAGACAAATTTCTCAGAAAATTAAACATTCGCAGTAACTCCTGAACAGCGGTCGATGAACCCATCCAGTTTAAAGGTAAGCCGGCTGTCTATGTCAGTCAAGCCACAGATGTACTTCATACATTTTTTTCTACTGGCAGACGGTTGGCTCTGTTCCACACGGGAAGTGTCGTCGCATTCCGGAGCAAGTCGCGCGAATACTGAGTTGCTTGGCTTTTTGTATTACCCACGAATATGGGATTATAATGTTATGTCGATTTTTGAAGGACATCGTCGTTGGTCATTGGTGTATGACGTAATACTACGTATGACGTAGGAACTCTAAGGTGAACGCTTTTGCTTAAAATTGTATGGTGAAACCATATATTTTTTCAATTAATTATTTGGTTGTCGCACAACTTGTAGTGTTATTTGCACCAATGTCAACCCTATTTTATGTCCAGACAATCACTTTTCATACCAAGGTTGCCTGGAAGAGATAAAGCCGCCAATTGTATGTTATGTAGTGTTAAATTTATTTCTTGTCATGTATTTTTCTGGTGTAATATAAGTTGTATATAAATTGATAAATTAACCGAACATTGCATAAGCCACTCAAACTCTTATTGCTAAAAATCTTCAACTAGCAAACAATAGCTTAGATTTGGTACAACTGAAATATCCCAAATATAGCGTTGAAACCTTACCGACAGATCTCACCTTCACCTCAGAATTTGATTTAGCAGCACTCGTGTAATTTTCAAAGTTCACCCGGCGCCCCTATAACAATACGGGCTACGGCGCATTCGATCTCGGGCAATTTCCCCGACGCTTCCATCGATGCGGTTCGAGACATTACGACACCTACCGGCGGATGGGATTTAGTTAGCGTTTCCTTCTCAAACACTTTAATTTTAAACTTACAAGTAGGGGATTACTTGTGTAAGCCTCTTTCTAAGCGCGTAATAGCGTTTGTAAATTGATAGATTATGCTGAATTATGATGGTAATTAATATGTGATTGGTACGAGTTGTTGAAGTATTTTAATTTACGTTTTAGTGGGTAATTGAGTGTAGACCGCCTTTTCGATTGATTAAACTGGCAAGTAAAGATTTTTCTCAAGCCAGTTTGAGAATGTTTTAAATACGTAAGAGTTTGTACCTGCACAGCAAGCATTGACATAATTTCAAACACAATTAAACCTATAACGAGGACAGCCTTAAAAGGATATTTCTACTGCAGTCGTTAACAAAGTTAAGCAAAATGCAAAATAGCTATTGCTAAGAGTAAGTTCGTCACACAATAGGTGACCGCAGCCTCATTGCTCCTCACGATTTTCCGTTCACTCATTCAGTCAACACCACAGCTGTTGTCTATTTCCACTTTATACAACATTATGACGTCATCCTCTTCTATAAAGTGTTTCAATCGGTTTTTAGTGCGTCAATTTGCACTAGAAAATTGCTACGCTTCGACAAACTCAAGATGTGTACTTGTTGCAGTTTTCAAGAGAACATAAAATGTGTGGAAGTTTTACTGAAAATAGAAACTGTAATTTTATTTTGACTGCACTCGTATAAAAGCTTTTTATTTGAGTGTATTTCACAGCGCTACATTTTAATTGTTTTATTTAAAAACTTTGCTCGACGGGAATATCAAAACACTGTCAATATTTCGAGAACCGTATTTTTAACCATAATAATTCACTTCTGCCAATATTGTACAGCCAAAACCATAAATAACTCGAGAGCTTATCGAATAGTTAGAAGAAATAACAATGGAATGATTTATCGTGCCCATCCACTTTAACCATCAATATAAAACAGCATAAGAAGTAGATACGTTACATGAAAATATCGTTTCGTTATATGACAAGTATCACGTAGGAACACTTGCCTCAAAAACTGTATGATGAATATAAATAATTCACAATATTCAACTTTTATACCAATGTACTGAAACGAAAATACTTCTGTTCCAGGGCGCCAAACTTTATACAATATAACCCGAAACACGTATCTAGTATTTTTATGTAAAGAATCTATGAACAAAATATCATAACTGTATCATGAAAAATCACAAAGTTATAAGGTTGTTATGTTACCGGGTTGTCCGTAAAAAAACATGCTAACGGCGCGCGGCACCCCGCGCCTCCAGGGTCGTCTTTGGGTCATTGATATAATAATTTGGTAGTGGTACCTAACCGTACGGCACGCGGCGAAAAATATTTAAGTGTGATGGAATATGTTATCACCATTTAATTACTTACAATACAATTGTATTGTAAGTAATTAAATGGTGAATTACTTAATAACATGGTGTAAAAATTATTGAAATCGATTCAATTCCTTATTCTGAACAAACTATATTCAGGTTTCGCATATACTAAAAATAATGTTGTATACGTAAAGTATTTTAATCTGCAGTGCGCAAGCCAAAGTTACTATATTTACATAAAAGTGATACTTCGCCTTCAATTTATTCGTCGCGACGTTTAATTAGTACGCGTTAAAAAGGGAAGTTTGTTGTTTGATTATTTACATTTTATCATCTAAGAGAGACAACATAATTAGACGAGTTCAAGGCAAGAGACGAGAAAGCTACGTGAAACAAAATGTCTTGTTAGGAAAAGCCGATTTGTAAGCCAATCTCATTATTATACAACTCTGAAGATTTTGGCTAATTAGATAGACGTCAGAAGTAAATTAATGCAGACCCTCGGAATAATGAATATTCTCATGGCGGACCTCCGCTGAGCTGTATAATACTAGCAAACTAAAATAGAAAATGGAATTGTTTTTATTCAATCTTTTATAATTTAAAGCAAGCTTTTTGCCCTCAAGTAAAACCCTCATTAAATATGCAAAACTATAAGAGAAGTATAATGAAAATGAAATACTCGTTTGCGAAAGACAATAGAATAATTAAATTTAAAGTCAAATGTAAGCCTAAATGAGAAAAATGAAATGCTCTCTAAATTGCAGCCCTAGTGAGCAGCCCCAGAGCTAGTGTTTCTTTCAGATTACACAGCAAAGCACAAATTACAGAACAAAGGTTACTACTAGGGAACAAGACGAAAATACAGGCATTTTATTTGAAATTTAAATGTCTCTAGGCACAAAACGTAACTAACAATGTGCATGTATACTATGCAGCATTTTTGTCATAACAACGCGCCACTCGGTATACAAAAGGGGCGCCCACGTGGACCGGCGCCTAATTGGACTGCACATGGAGGTGAGATACACGTGTTGTTGTTTGTCTTTGTGTACAGCATGTTACACAAGTGTAAATTAATATTGTTTTGCGGGTGAATGTACCTGTGAAGTGTGTCAATAGACTTTGTATCTGTTGAAAATACTGTAAGGCCGTAAGGGTCATTAACAAACAATCAACCATTCTATCAGCGATTTGCCTTATTACGGACAAGATTCTGACCTAATCTTAACTGCCGAAGCTACATTTGGTCTAAAAGAAGGCAGAATAGATATAAGAAAAGGGAGTACCAGAAACTGTCAATCAAAAGACCGTGTCCAGTACTTTCAAGAACCTTTTTCAAAGATATAATACTGACTCTGTTCACAACTTTATAGTTTCTCTAGAAATCTAAAATTAAACTAGGATCTATGAGAAAGTAACAATGCGTAAGTAACGATAACTTATAAACCCACATCAGAAGTCTGTGACTCATCCCTCGTGACTTCTAAAACAGGCGTGGGAACATAATAACCTGAATCCTTTAGATCTACCACATTCTTAGAATTATACATCCTCAGTTTCTCAATAGCAATATCTAAAATATTCCTACAGCCTGTTTTTCCTGAATTTCATTGATCATGACGAAAGTTTCAAGTATGAATATGGATGGATTTAAGAAAAGAGACGGACTAAGTAAAATATGAATGGATAGTATGAAATGAAAGATTTTATGGCTAGAAAGGATGAGAACATTAAAATAACAGCTCATAGAGATTTATCTATGGCAGGAAAGGAACTGAGGCAGGAAGATGGTAACTTTGTCAATAAAAAGATTGAATTTATAAAACCTGTTTACCTATCATTGGTCATTACGAAAGCGTTTGGTATAAATATGGATGGAAATAAGAGCTTAAGAACACCAAAGAAAAGATGTTTAGAGGCATGAGGAACAGGGTGTAAAGTTCACTCATCCTCTATAGAAAAGGGAGGATCCTCCGACCAGACGGGTGTTGCGTCTGGTGGGCAAATGCCCGACGGTTGATGTCGGGACGTTGTATAACCAAGTAGCGCGGTAAACTGTGATTGCGCGATGCAGGATTTGCGTGACGTCAGTGTGACGTGTAGTTCACATGTGGCGATGTTGATGCGCCGCTACAGATGGATGAATAGTGTGAAAAATGATTGAAAATGTTCTTAACTAACTTTTTAGACCTTTGTATCCTGCTTATGCGTATGAAGTTTCATTAAAAACGGTTCAGTCATTTCGAAAAACAAGGACTTGAAATTTTGTATGAAATGCCGTAAGTCGTAAACGCTCTTAAGGCTCGTACAGACTACTGCGATATCGCGGGCGCGACAACGGTCGCACTGCCTGGCGCGCCCGCGTTATCGCACCAGTTTGTAGGAGCCTTTACGAGTTGTAGGTCGTGGGACCGAACCCAGGCAGGCTTTACTTTGTGTAAATAATTTCATCACCACTGCTCTCAAAACGGTGAAGGAAAACATCGTGAGGAAACCGGAATGTCCTAGAACCAAAAATTCGAAGACATGTGACTTCTACCATCCCGCACTGGGCCCGCGTGGTGGTTATGGCTCACTTCCTCTCATAGAGAGAAGGCCTGTGTCCCAGCAGTGGGAACATTATAACCTGATTGTTATAAGGGGTGCAGGATGACTTTGTTAATAGGGAGGACTAATTTACACAGCCAATTTTCCCTATAGATTATCTTTGCCATGACATGACAGAAAATGTATCTATGCCAGATACTAATGATACCTAGTAACATAGTCACTATCATTCCGGATATTGCTAAGGTGTCCGCCGAGTATCGGTGCCGGAAATCAGGCTGGTTTCTATGGGCATGTTCATTAGAATTGGCCTCAACCTTTCAAATGCCTTTCAAAGGCATATTTAAATGGAATGCTTACTTTTATGGTGATGATGAAAAACATGGTCTTAAAAGTTTCTAAGCCGAGATTTTTTGGAGTCAATCATCATCATTCCATAGACCAACGAGGCAATTGAGGACGGACGTAATAACAGATCCCAAGATCCCCGGTGCAAGTGTGGGAAGGGAACACTGGGGTGGTTTTTAGTCAGTAAGAGTCTGACAGACCCCTCCACCCACCCCAGGGCGGAGGACATCCATGAGGTTTTCCACCCCGTGAACAAAAAAGAAAAAAGGGGGAGGAAGTTTTTTTTATTACATACATAAATTCACTCCAGTAGGGGTAGCCATCAGAAACTACAGAACGCAATCTGCGCCACGTTCATATATCTTGTCATACACGCACACCGCACGCAGCTTTTTTATTCTACTGTAATAAATTTGAAATACCATACAGTCCGCGAGGCCTTTTTTTTTTGTTTGGAAATTATTAAATAACTCCTCCCGCTCTGGGCTGAGCGGGAGGGCGTGTCCGACTTTTACTGACTAAAACCCACCCGTATTCCTTCAGTTGCCTGTGTGCCGGGGCCACGATATCTCTTTCGGACAAACTCGTAACCCTGGCAGGCATTGGCCCTACCGGACCCCGTCAGTTGGTGCTGACATCTCTTTGAGGCGCGAGTGAAACACAACGCGCCGTCGACCCGGGCTGGTCCTTATCCGACGGCGAGCTACCCATCGCTCACCGTCCGCAGGCCCGTGCCTACGGTGGCCGGAAATCAGCTTGCGACTCCCGACGCCCGGGGCGTCTCCTGCGGCGGCTAAGGGCGTGAAGGCGCGAACCCAGCCTCACCCTCTCACGTCCTCCGCAATACCTAAGCTGAGCTTTGCATTTGTGTGAGTGCACATAGATAGTGTAGGTGTGACGTATGAGAACAACGTGACAACGTTAAATAACTTGGTATAGTATGCGACGCAACTCCGGCGCGCATCTTCCACACTTCACCTCTTGTACTGTAATCACTCACACAAATGCAAAGCTCAGCTTAGACCTCGCGGACTGTACCATACATATTGAAATAACAAAGGTCAAAGGTGATTCCTACATTATTTCTTGGAGTTCTTTGGAAACTTACTTTGACAAGCTTCCTCTAATTAGATGATAAAACAATGAAACTTGATGTTATTTCTTACATGAAAGTTAACTTTTACTCTATGAAAAA
The DNA here is from genome assembly GCA_948098905.1 of Tiliacea aurago. Lineage (NCBI taxonomy): Eukaryota > Metazoa > Arthropoda > Insecta > Lepidoptera > Noctuidae > Tiliacea > Tiliacea aurago. Next base: position 16,130,340 of record OX402591.1, on the reverse strand, counting down.
TAATTGGCAACAGATTTCCTTTCAACATTTTTGGTAAAAAGCTTTGTTTATGTTCACTGTTGGCAATATTCCCGTTATTATTCACAAAGTGATATTATTGAGATTGGCAACAATTTCATAGCACCTTTTTCAGTACAATTGAGTTTATTTTTCATTTGCCCGGACCGATATTCTGCGAATTTCGTTTTAATTTTGTTCCTGGCAGAATTTCAAATGATAGTATTGGCATAATACCTGCTATTGAAGCTTTATTTAATATTTGTTGATATTGGCGAGATGGCTGAAGTAATGATGGACGGAATGGGGAATGGACGGCACGGTTGGCGCAGTGGTTAAGCGATTGACTGCTGCGCTACGTGTCGCGGGTTCGATTCCCGCACAGAACAAATATTTGTATGACCTACAAGTAGTTGTTTCGGGTCTGGCTGTTTGTGTATGTGAATTTAAATGTTTGTAAAAGCACCCACGATGCAGGAGAAATTCCTAGAGTGGAGCAAAGTTTAAAAAAAAAAAAATGAGATTGTAATGAGAAGTTAAACTATTATACCTACCTAATATTTTTATGATAGACCTCTTTATTTTTTTAGGCGTACGTTTTCACTCTACTGCGTCATTTTCATACAAATTGGTATACTATTTGGAATCGAGATAATAACCGTCAGTCCACCTGCCAATATTGTAGCCACTATAGGTAATATGTTTATCCGCACGTTTCGTGGTAGGCATGTAGCGGATATCCATATCCAGCGGCAGATTGTACGGGTGGATAGGATTCGAGAGCGACAATCGTCTATTATTGAGTGACATGAAGTGCGTGCGTGGATTCCGCAGCCAAGTACTGAAATAACTCCGTATTAAATTAGCACGAGGTATATTTACCTGAGTTTTGGTCTTTAGGAGCGTAGATATTTTGTCTAAATTAGAAATGACATGATAGTTAGTTCACCATGGCCTATCCTGCAGCAAGAGCGATGGTCGGATAGCATGGCACGCAAATATATGCCAGTGACCTTGAGTGGTTAGCTTGCGTGTTCTGTACTGAGCTCACGCAACGCGTCGTACGTTCAGCCAGTAATAGGACTCGCCCATCAAGGAGCGCTGTCCCCAATTTGACGCATTATTAATTTATTATACACAAAACAAAAGGTATTTTAATAAAACGCGTATACTAAAAGATCAATAATTAAATTATCTTTAAATTGGTGAAGATTTCTGAAAAATATGCTTGGTATATCTTGCACCATTCTCAGTTTTTTATCCGAGTGTTAGCTATACAAATTAATTTCACTATGTAATATAAACATAATCTAAAATATTCACATATTAAGTTATTGAGAAAATGCTCTTTTAAAATCATTAACACTGCTTGATTAGACGTGATCTTCAGTATAAAATCATTAAAAGTCGGTTATCGTCCCCTTAATATGACATCATCCGTCGGGCTCTTGTCACCACAGGTTTGCCAGCTGTTTTAGAACCCAATGGCTTGGCACGCGACGATGGGAAGAGGCCAGACGGAATGACCATAATACCGTGAAAGTTGGGTAGGCCTTTGGTGTGGGATGCAACCTGTGTCGACACCCACGTGCCATCCCATCTTCCTAGCACGGCGGGTTGTGCTTGGGCGGCTGCTGCAGGAGCAGAAAACCTCAAACTGCGCAAATATAACAACCTTATTGGGAGGTATATGTTTGAGCCGTTTGGAGTTAAAACACTAGGGCCTTGGGGTCCGAGTGCTCATCAAGTACTCCAAGCGGTTGGTAGACTCTTCACGTGACCTGAGAGCTGGACTATTTTTAGCCCAAATAATCAGTATTGCCATCCAACGTGGCAATGCTGCCAGCCTTTTGTGCACTTTTCCAATTGACAGCGTTGTGGACGAATTTTTATTTTTTTGTTATATACTTGTACATATTACATATATTTTAGAGTTAGCTTGTGTATTTTAATTAAATACCAATTGTTATATATAAATAAAGCTTTGTTAGTTCTTCAATCCTACATAATGAAATGTAAACTTTTTATTGACCGAGCGAGCGAAGTTGTCCGTTTGGTGCCGGACGTAAAGAATAGCACCATCCCATTTCTTCCCGTGGGTGTCGACTAAGGGACTTAACAGAGAATGGGCAGCAGCGTTCTCTATGCATTTTAACACCATACTGCGATCGCCAACCCGCCTGCCAAGCGTGACGATTATTGTGGACGTCTTACTGCTGAAATGATGATTGTAATCATCGATGCCTAGCTTATTATGCCTGGTAATCTGTGTGAGCCTGGTAATCTGTGTGACAGGGTTTCCTAGTGCAGATACCAGTCACAAAGGAATTATTGTGAGGATATATTATTCATATTTTTAAGGCGCCTTTGTGGAAGATAAATAAAATGTTTTATTTGTTTATTATTTTAAATTAACTATAATAAAAAGTAGTTACTGTTGGGGGAGGCCTATGTCCAGCAGTGGACGTCTTTCGGCTGAAATGATGATGAGCGAGCGAAGCATCTCTGCTTCGAGTCTGGCAAAATTTGCTTTTCTCTGTCAGTTTTTTGGTATTGGTACTCCTCTACATCACTCATATTTTGCAACCGATCTGGATGAAGCTTGATATACGGGTTTTACCATTTAATAGTTTTTTTTGTCGTCGGAGATAATTGATTGGAGGGTGGGTTACTTCCTCCAAAAAGGGGCAAAAAGTTGGCTACTGAATATCTCCGCTTTAAGGCTTCTACAGACCGGCGCGACACGCGACGCGACACAAAGGCCCCGCGTGTCGCGCGACGAGTGGTGCCTTTGTGTCGCGTCGCGAGTCGCGCCGGTATGTAGAAGCCTTTAGATCCGATTTTGATGGTACTTTTTTATTTGAAAGGTAGTAACTTTAAGACGAATAAACGTATTTTCTTCTAAGACGGTCTCATAAAAATTTTAGATCTGATGAGGATCTTCGGCCTGATGTATTATATATTAATTGTTGCAAAAAAGTTGGTTCTCGGGAGGTTTACTGCTCGCAGAACTACTAATAGTTAACCGAATTATTTTAATACTGAAAACGGTAAAAGTTCTGAACCTGAACTACCGGTTTAAAAAAAAAAAATACATAAGTTATAGCTTTTTTAGGGTTCCGTAGAATGACAAAACCGGAACCCTTATAGGATCAAGGTTTCTACAGACCGACGCAACGCGACACGAAGGCCGCGCGTGTCGCGCGACGAGCGGTGCTTAGTGTCGCGTCGCGAGTTGCGCTGGTCTGTAGAAGCCTTCACTCGTGTCAGTCTGTCTGTCCGTCTGTTACAGCCAATTTGCTCCGAATATACTGAACTGATTTGAGTTGAAATTTGGTACACATACGAATTTCTGTGACCTAAACAGGGAGGTGTAACGTATATAAATGAATTTTGAATATGGGTGTCACTTTTGTGGATAAAACGAAAAAAAAAGGTGACATATCAAATGAAAGGACTTGTAAGGACTTCAAAAGTTTTTATTTTATAATTTTAAAATAATACTATTAAAGTTATTTAAGAAAATTGATGAAGATTGACCATTCCCGTAAAAAAAAAACCCGTAAAATTTTAGACTCCCGTATCTCCGAAACTACGGAATCTAAAATTTTGAAAAAATACAGAGAATAGAATAGTCATATACGTACTTACAGATTACAGGAAAACCTATAAGCAGTCTATGGTCTTAAAATAGCATGGTAAAGGCTTCTACATACTAGCGCGACTTGTCGCACGACCCGACACCGGTAGAACAATTTCTATGAAAAACTCAAGGAAAATGTTCTACCGGTGTCGCGTCGGGCGACAAGTCGCGCCTGTAAGTAGAAGCCTTTAATCACTCAATATTGTGTGTACAAACTTACTTACCAACTACGGAACTCTTCATTGTGCGTGGTCCGACACGCATTTGGCCGGTTTTTTTGTGTACCTATTAGCTAACAGCTACTGTGTCCTTTGGATACGTTCAACAGTTTTGACCACCTTAATAATAATAATCCAAAGATGCAGTTACCTACAAAGATCTATCTTCACAAACGTTATACGACATGGCTATCGTGACGAAGCTCTGTCTTTCCACACAGCGATAAGTTTGAGATCACTTTGTGAAAGTTGCTAGTTATCTCAGTAGATTCTGTCGTGGCCGGCCTTATCTTTTCGAACCAAATAGTTCTGGTATCTATTGATAACTAGTCTTGTTGGTGAGATAAAGTCAGTCAATCGACAAGGAACGTAGATAAAATTCAGGGAAAGATCTTTATAAGGTAAGGTCAAAGCTTAATTAATTGTGATGGCTGTTTGAAGAAATCACAAAAAAATCTTTATTCTATTATTTTATTCATCATCATAGTTATTAATTATCCAACCCCGAAACTATGAGCTTTAAAGATCTGACTTACCTTTATGTAATAAAATAGTAACAAAACAAAATAAATTGAATATAAACAAAAATATTGCTATGAAGTGTGGAAACGAGCATGAGGCCGAAAGTTATAGTTTTTAGAATTTTTGTCCGTGTTACTGTTGAAAGAAAATACGTTTATTTGCGGTAAACATGACGCAAAAAAGAACATAAACACAAAAATAAGAAAAGGTTGGGGGAAATATGCGTCACGTCCACGCAAAACGGCTATCGCTCAGCATTATAAAAAAAAAGAAAAGAAAGAAAATACGTTTATTTGCTCGTAAACAATACGCAAAGAAAAAAAAACACAAACACGAAAGAACAAGTTGAAGGAAAATATGCGTCATTATACTGCGACCCTATGCAAGATCGAGCCCCAGCGCTGATTTTCAGCGACAGCCGCCGCTGACGTAACGACGTCGTTCGGTGCAGCAAACAATTAATAGGCCGGTTTTACCGGTACATCATACATAAAGAAAAATAATATAAAAATAAGTGATAGAATAAACTTAACAGAAATATTAAAAATATACACACATGATTACATGCTGTAAGAATAATTATCATCTATGTTCTTATGTTCGTATCTATGTTTTATCTGGATGTATGTTCTGGATTGGCGCAAAAACGGATAAACGAATTCGAATGAAATTTGGCACATAAAAAGTTCATAACCTGTATTAATAGTGTACTTTTAATCCTGGTAGTACGTTCCCGTGGAATATCGTCCGTCTACCACGCCGGCGAAGCCGCGGGCGAAATCTAGTATTTTAATACGAGATGAAAATTAAAATAATATAAAGTTCTAAACCTTATTTTGTTTCGAAGTTTCAGTTATTTGACGCTCACTTTCTTTCTTGTTTTTCTTCAAAAAAGATAATCATTTTGGGGTTTGTTTAAAAACATCGCATAAAGTTGAGTAATGATTCAACTCAGCCTATCGCAGTCCACTGCTGGACATAGGCCTCTCCCAGGCTGCGCCACAACACCCTGTCCTCCGCCTTCCTCATCCAGTCTGTCCCAGCCACCTTTTTAAGGTCGTCGGTCCATCTAGCCGGGAGCGTCCCACACTACTCTTGCCGATACGCAAAAGTGACTGTTTAAACATACATTTTTGAAAACATGTCTTAACTTTAAGCAACCTTTATAAATAAAGGGATTATTTTTAGTTCAGTACTAGAATCGACGTCAATAGATATTTGTATAATTATTATACTCAGTATACTTCACATATATCTACTTATTGCGTTAATCTCAATGTTAATCCACTTTCGTTCGGGTCCCCCTAAACACCATCCATCAATGACAGTGAAAAAATTTGCGCCCTTTTAAAGGACGACGCTCGCTTTATACTGAGAATGTAATATTGTCAGAAATATTCCGATGTTTTGGTGAAAATTACCCAAATTTGGTTTCTGATATTCATCTTGGGTAAAATTGAGGCAAGCGATAAGAATATCTAGGGTCTAAAATATAAGAGCTCCCCTAGGACTGGGTATTTTTAGGCTAAATATTATTGACCGCCTCGTTGGTTTAGTGATCGCAACCGCTACTGTTGAGCACGAGGTCCTGGGTTCGAATCTCAGGTCAGGCAAAGTGTTATTGGGTTTTTACACCTCTGTCTAACCCTTTGGGGATTACAGGCCTGATGTTATGTTATTATATTAATGAAGAAGAATTGGATCTGGCTGTTTGTGTATTTATGTGAGTTTAAATGTTTGTAAACGCACCCACAATACAGTAGAAATTCCTAGTGTGGGGAATTAAAAAAAAAATTGAAAAGAAAAAATTATATTTTAAAGTTTTGTTTAGTTCTACCTATTTAATTATAGGAGCAAATGATTTCCAATAAGATTACCATCATATTAATGTCTTCCCGGACACTACTCTTACTAGATAAGTACGGTTACTTATTCTAAGAGGAAAACTTAAACAACACGGAAGGCGACAGTTATTGATTAAAACATTGCAATGACCAACATTCATTAACAGAATTAAAATACCACGCAAGGAAATACAAACAACACACAGTAAACAAACGGTAAACAACGTCTTGTTTAAAAGAAGGCAAAAAAAGAACTGACCTATAAGAAAATTTCATAATTCAAGGACAGCCAGCATAATATTTTCATCTCCCAGTATTAAAAAATATTACGTTATTTAGTAAAATATCACAAAGCATAAAGACTTTTTAGCCGGTATTATAATTTTTATTATACCCGTAATCTTTGGCGTCAGCTCCCTTGGAGTATAAGGATGAAGTTAATTCTTATTTCCAACTGGATATAAGTCCTAATTCAGCGGAAATTTCAAACTACAGTCGAATTTCCATTAGATGCGAAGTGGGGAACGCAAAATTCAATGACGTCGAAATTAAACGGCACCTACCCTACATTAACAAAACCCAGAAAACAAAGTTTCACACTTTTTCTAAGAAAACCTAAATCCAATCAAATTCGATCAAAGCGTTTGTGCACCTGTGACTATTCATTTGACGCGGTTGTGACAATTTTAGAATGCTCCTCAAAATTGCCTAGATAACATGTTGTCGTTGTATCGAGGTTCAAATCGAGCAGAACAGGCAGAGCGAATACACAGACATACGTTCTCAGTCCGAATTTTCGGTTTTGTATCAAAGGTATTCTATTGGCAGGCCTATGTATTGCTCTGCTTCCCAATTTATTGTTATATTTCTCACTCAATACTCGCAACCAAGACGGCGACTGATCCCTTGGGTTCTGTGGGCTTTCGACCATGAAACAAGTTGCATACGGCCAACAAGAGATTTTTCATATCGTCCCCGTCCGTTGCTAAAATTTACTGGATGTCGCTCCAAAAAGAAACTTTGCTTAATTTAATTTATATGAAAAATGCTTCAATTTTGGCCAAGGAGACATTAATGACGAGAGACTTTTTAGCACAAAGTATACAGGGTGTTTGGTGCATCGTATGCCAAATTGCAATGGTCGACTGAAGGAGTCATCCGCTAGCCTTTTAGACCCTTTAACACCCCTCATGCTCTGTGGATTTTTTTTTATCGACTTTTTATTGTTTTCCAAAAAAAAGACCCAAATTTTACATTCAAATACAGATTTTAAAAAAAATATAAGGCGTAGACTCTGAATTTTATTTTTATTTCGATGTGTATTATTTAAGAATACTTTTAAATACAAAATTAGTGATATTAGTCACCTAGTTCTTTTTTAATTCACTCGCAAAGGTAAAACTTAAATTAAAGCTGTACATGTTACAGCTGTTTATAAGGCTACAAAAAAAAAATCAAAAGCGACCGGGATCTTCCAACTCCCTCATTAATTCTCCAGTCTATCCTCTTTCTAACGATGTGCCACATGCCATAAAAGTATTTTAACAACTTTGTGAATTCGCTAGAATTGTGAATCGAGTCACCTAAGGCTAATATTCAAAATTATGATTTAAAAAAAAATCTCTTAAATGATACCTGTCAAACCTATAAATCTGCTATCTCATTCTTATGGTTAGGTAAATTCGTGTCTCATATCTGTATCTTTCGTGGGATTTACTTGAAATAAAAAAACAAAATTGCATTTTTAACATTTATTTAATCATTGTTACAAATCTTGCTCAAATTGTTGGCCTCTGTTGCGAATGCAGGCCCGACACCTGTTTCGTATTTCAACAGTTGTTGTACGAAGTCGTATTTCCTCCTTAATAGTATTGAATGCCGCTTCTATGCGTTGGACTAATACCTCCCTAGTTGGAACCTCCGTGGCATATACCAACTCTTTGGCACGTCCCCAGACATAAAAGTCTAACGGAGTTAGATCTGGGGAACGTGGCGGCCATGGAATAGGGCCATCGCGTCCAATCCATGCATTGGGGAACACATTGTCGAGATATTCCCTCACAGTCAATCGCCAATGCGCGGGACAGCCGTCATTTTGAAATACAATGGGCACACGTTCATTAAATACGGGCACATCGGTCACTAATTCGGGCAGGTCATTTTGTAGGAATTCCAGGTAGTTTTCGCCATTGAGATTATCGGGCAGGTAATGCGGTCCAATTACCTGATTCCCAATCACTCCTGCCCAAACGTTTACACTAAACCTTCTTTGAGAAGATTTCTGTCTTTTAACACGTGGGTTTTGCGTTTTCGTTGTCCAGTGGTGCAAATTGTGTAAATTGAGGATCCCATCCGTGGTAAATTTGGATTCATCCGTCCACAGTATTCTTTTTAAAAAATCAGGATCATCCACATCCGTGTGTAAAAGAAACCGACAAAAAGCCACTCGTCTCTCAAAGTCGCCACCCTCAAGACCTGCAACAAACAAAAAACTCTTTTAAATTTCTCTTGGGCAATAAGTAATTGCACAAGAAAGGACCCGCTGTTCGTGCTTATAGATTCACTACCTGGAAGTGACGCCATACCATACCCGTTACCTGCTAAACAAAGGCAAGGTCAAACAAAGCTTGCACGGGTTTAAAGTTAGTTTAAAATTACGTACCTTGCACCGGAGTGTAGTGGAATGGATGCTTTTTGTTTTGACGAAGTACTTTCCACACTTTCTATATTGAAATATCAAGATGTGATGCCACATTTCTAATGCTTCTTGTAGGGTCTTCCTCAAAAAGTGCCAGTATTCTCTCGTCTACTTCAACATTATGTCGCACAATATGACCCCTTGGTTCATTAAAAGTAACACTGCCAGTCTCGCGTATGCGTCGGTATGTCTTGGAAGACTCTGCGGCCAGGTAATCGTCTACCAGGAAAGCGTTCCTGGTAAAGTCGTTGCGCTGCACGAGCGACGCCATTAGCGGCTCCGTAAGCCATCATGATGTCCGCATATTCTTCGTTAGAGAATGTCGCCATTGCAATAACAAAAAACTCAAAGTTTAACAATAACAACAAAAATTAAACAAATGTAACAAGAACCAGCAAAATTTAACGATAACAAAGTAATAAAAGAATCGCGGAGTATGGTGAACTAGCACACACGTTAGGTAGCAGAGGCAGTCATGTCTCGACTAAAAAAATGGCGGGTCGGGCGGCGCGATTTGTTCAAACCGATTTAAGGTATGCAAGAAAGAGATAGAAGATAGATTTTACTGTGAAAGAGTGAGAAAACAAATTTTACCTCTTTCTCAAGTAACAGTTCCGCAATAAATATTTTTTCATTAGAATTTGGAATGTAGTTTTATGTGACTTGATTCACAATTCTAGCGAATTGACAAAGTTGTTAAAATACTTTTATGGCATGTGGCACATCATTAGAAAGAGGATAGACTGGAGAATTAATGAGGGAGTTGGAAGATCCCGGTCGCTTTTGGTTTTTTTTTTTGTAGCCTTATAAATAGCTGTAACATGTACAGCTTTAATTTAAGTTTTACCTTTGCGAGTGAATTAAAAAAAAATTAGGTGACTAATATCACTAATTTTGTATTTAAAAGTATTCTTAAACAATACACATCGAAAAAATTAAAATTCAGAGTCTACGCCTTATATTTTTTTTAAATCTGTATTTGAATGTAAAATTTGGGTCTTTTTTTTGGAAAACAATAAAAAGTCGATAAAAAAAAATCCACAGAGCATGAGGGGTGTTAAGGGGTCTGAAAGGCTAGCGGATGACCCCTTCAGTCGACCATTTTAATTTGGCACACGATGCACCAAACACCCTGTATATTATTAAGATTCTGATTAAGAAGTTTTAGTACTGCTTGGCTTGGTACCTACTTATTTAGGGCGTGAAATAAAAAATAAAAAAGTAGGTACTTAAGTGAATTGTTGCAAAGTTAAAAATACATTATTATATTAAAATTAATGTGACTTTCTACATAAAGCTTAAGGGTAATTCAGTTAAAAACAATTAATTATGTTGTGTTAAAAACTAATTAGCGTTAATTTCTTAGTTTTAAGTAAATGCTGATACGTAGCACTTTCTACTGCTAAATACGGTTACACGAAAAAAACATTAAAAGAAAGTTATAAAATGTAAATGACTTACCAACATTAAAATAACTTACCTATACTTGTTAAGTATATGGTTAATATTAAGTATATGGTACTTAAAACTCGACCTGAGATTGTATATTTATGTGCGCGTAGAGAAACAACAATACCTACTAGATTTTGATTATAATTCAGCGAAATGACAGCAATAAGCCCTAGTAGTTAACAGCTAACACCGCTGCTGACAGCTACCAACAAAGAGAATAACACATCGCGGTAATCAATCAGTTCATTATTTGTAATCAGAGTGAACACTCTCTGTCTTTCTCTCTCATTACTCTCATAAGTTTTTCTTGTTTCAGAGTAACGCGTGAAACAATTAAGTATCCACTAATGGCTAACAACATCAATCTAATCTTTCCGCGTTTTTTCTTTCTCCCCCAATTATCTTTTTTCTTTTGACGTCACACCCAACGAACCGCGGCCGAGAACAAACTAATTAATTTTTACTCATTTACAAGTCGTTTACTTTAAGTATTCTTTGAATGGCATTGAAGAATTATGCGGCAATTTTTCTCGCTTGTACAAGATAATTGTGATCCGTGATAATTGTTCTAATTTGTTATTTTTTGTTGCAGGTATGTTGTTAAAGGTGTAATGATTGGCCTTTGATATGCAATAAAAGAAGTAATAAAGTCATCAGAGTGACAAGGACAGGTAATTACCAGCTAAGAGGATAATTGATTACATACTTTTTGTTAAATCGCTGCCGCGTTGTTCTGTAATGGATTACGCCTTTATAAACACATACAAAGTTCTTTCAAGCCGGAATTAGTGTTATTTCTGCAATTAATTTGTATAATTATTGTTTTCCTTTTAAACAAAGTTCGTTTGCTAATGTCAATTTAGAGCCAGAATATCTGAGTAACTCCATTAGGATCGCTAAGCAACGAGTCTCAGTTGCAAGATGGAACAACTTGACCAAGTTTCCTACTCCAACTTTCTAAGTTACAACGATTTATGTGAATTAGAATGGGTCATAGTCATGCTTAGGGCATTATCGTCGGATAATCCTTAGGGCCCACGTTGGGTGTATCTGAAGTCATCACTAGGGGGTCGTCGACCTTTCAGGTCCCTTCATGCAAAACGTAGATGAGTGAACGTTTAGTTAATTACGTTTAAGTTTGGCCGTACCTTGCGAAGTAATGGTCGGTTGGTTAGTTCGGTCAAGTTTGTGACAGTCATACAAGTTTAACGTGGAGTGGAATTCAGTTTCAGAGTTTCAATACAGTTATTAGTTGAAATGGAATTGCATTCATTATGTTCGACTTACGAAGTAGTTAGTTCCCTATATTCGTGAGTGGTACATTTATTATATCCTAACTAATATTGTAAATGCTAAAGTAAGTTTGTTTGTTTGTAACCCTTTCAAGCTCAACGGCTGAACGGATTTGGAGTTTTCATATAATTTCATTCATGAACGCTTCTGAAATTAAGCGACACCAAAACTGCCATTTTTCTTTGGCAGATGGGTAGACCATGACCTAGGTTAGGATATTTAGATACTTTTTATTCCGATATTCCAACGGGATCGACACAAATGGGGGTGAAACCGAGGGGCGTAGCTAGTGACTCTTTATGGCCCTATTTTTACGCGATGAAAGTTTTTTGTCTGTGGCATACAATACAATCGAAGCAAAAAATGACTTGCATCGTCTGAAAACTTTTTATTGTAGCTTCAAATTATGGTATGCCACAGGCAATTAAATCGCACCGTGTAAATAGGCTTTATAATAAGAAACGCTATAGCACATTAATTTCTCGATGTGCAAGATTTTCATTGCATAATTTCTTCTTAAATATTTTTCTTTCTAATGCCCGTTGCAATTACTTAAGCATCTTTACACACAGTCTATTTTGGTAGGTCATAAACTCCTAATTGTTTCAACAACTTGTATACCTAATATATAAACTCACATCTGCGTTACATCGCATAGTTTTATTAAGCTTTTAGTGTGGCAGAGAAACTTAAATGTACTAATTATACCAACTAATGTATTAAATGAGCCGTCGCCATTTTGAATGCACGGTGACTGACTTTTAATTGTAATAAAGCGCGCTTCTCGCTCCCTGGCAAAGTTTCACGAGAGACGTTTAAACTCATACATCTTACTTCATACATATTGAGACAACTCGATTAGGTATTAAACTGAGAAGTTGTAGTGTCGTGATGGAACTGAAGTTCCTGTGGAAGCCTTGGTTTATATAAAGTTCAGCTTTGAAAGTTCTTATAAAAATCCTTCTCAGATCCATTATTGTTTAACATTAAATAAATAAAAAGGTTTATTTCAGAAACTTGTACAACTTTTACAGTAAATCTTACATAGGGACCTCCTTTTAAGTAAAAGATATACCTGTGCTAGGAGATCCCGCTCTCCAATGACAAAATAATTAATTGGTAAAAGTGATGTACATACACTATGAAAATAGAACTTAAACAACAAAAAGAAAAAATAAAACAAGTAAATTCCCAAATTAAACAAGACAAAACTTGAACTATAACTAAATAAAAAGAAAAAGAAAAACTTAGAGATAAATATCCTAAAATAGTATGTGTGTGTGTGTGCGTGCGTGCGAACATTATTTCGAACTAAATTAAAACTATCTCCAGCAATAATATACACGTAAGCCTCGGAAGGTTATTTAAATTCTAATGAACTTTTTTTGGGCCGTCATAGGCCAAAATATATATTTATATAGCGCCGTGTCATGGACGTGACACCGACATTGTACCAAAAATTCCATTCCACGTATGACCGCTCCGGAATCCCGCGCCCACAGCGTTGAACATTTTCCAAGTGAAAATTCAATGCAAAACGGAGCCAATACAGACATTTTCATATTTTTCTCCATTTTCAACCAAGTTTGACGATTGAGTTACGGCTCGCGATTGTTATTTTCAGGTCGTTTGTTCGCAAAGAGTGCATGTTTTCCAAGTTTTGTTGTAAGTAGGTCACTATTACCATATTATTTTTGCGTGTTCAACTGGTAATGAAAGTGAAAATATTATTATGTGTGTGTAAAGTAAGTAGCTTTTAAGCTCGCGAATTCCAAAAATCGCAGTTGCAAATATGTTTAAGTGTAGTAATGTATAGATATGTGTAAAAGTTTTTTCTCCAACATGCATGCAAATATTTTCGAAATTACGGTCAAAGAAAATCAAATCCATTGCAGGAGCGTTTTTTGAACTTGGAACATTACAACGCTTCAGCAATGTTATGTGAAACGGCGTGCTGGGGTTATTAATTCTTTTCTCAAACATGCTTGGAAATTCGGGCATTATTTTGACAACCTTCTTCGAGATAAATCGAAATTGCTGTACTGGCCAAATACATGCGAGCAGCGGCCACCAGTTGTATGAAAAATCCATAATTATGTGTCGTGGTTTAGCGGCCAAATACATTACATTGGCAACCAAGGAGGTCACTTATCAAAGGTTTTATTTAAATTTCGAACTGGCTTGCAAATAGAAAGCTGTTTATTGACAAAAAAAAAACAAATGAACACATTGGCGCGTGAAAAATTATCGTTGTTTGTCAACCCTGTATATGCCTCGGCGGAAATGGCAATTGCCTGTCTCGTATTAGTGAAGTCCTGGCCTACGGCTCGGCCTTCAAACTCATACTCGACCTGCAATTGCCTATTTCACGGCCTTTGCAATAATGTACTATTTACTGCCATTGCTACCTCTCTACTGTAGAACTACGTAAAGCTTCTAATTAAAAACAATTTTCTATTATATGAAACTTTTCCGTTACTTTAAAACCCAGATGGTGTTAAAGTCATTCGTTGGCCAGGTAAACGCGGCCTCCATCACAATAGGACCTCTAAACAGTGGGACCGCCATCCCTCACTTATGTTAATCTATTCCGGCGCAGATATATTTAATCCTTTACAGAGTGTCGCTTTACCAGGGATTACTCGGGATTTTGTTAATTTCGTCGTTCATTACGCTACTAAGATACACGTAAAGTGCGTCGTGTAAAGCTTTGATAGAAATTTAATTCACGCTATGTTTACAATATACCTACAATATTTAGGTATAAGGGATGCCGGATGACGTCACACAGAACTTATGTTTATAAGTGACGGTTCTAGGTTGTGTTGATTGATTGATATTATTATTAATTGGTTTTGATATTGCTAATGTAAAATTTGAAGTGTCTGTTTATCAATAACCCCAAACCGCTGATTTATAATAGTTACAAGTCGTCTCGTAGTTATTAATCGTGTCAAGGCTTCTACAGACCGGCGCAACACGCGACGCGACACAAAGGCCTCGCGTGTCGCGCGACGATCGGTGCCTTTGTGTCGCGTCGCGAATGGCGCCGGTCTGTAGAAGTCTTCATGAAACTTCAAAACGCTCATAAAGAGTCAATTATCAATGTAAGTTTTGCAAAAGTGCAAAATGTTTACAGGCAATAATATTATAAGTGAACAGAGGTACATAGGTTACCTACCTAAGATTTGATCTTCAAAAACAGCACAATGTCATATTATTAGATGACACGTGGAATTATCGGGAGTGAAAAAGATACAAGACGATACGCAACTAGGCTAATTAGCCAAATTATGACGTGTCACTTGCGTAGCGTGTATAACCTTAGATAGATTATACACGTTACGCAAGTGGCGATCTTTTTACTTATAATATCATTGTTGTGTTGTGGTCGTTGTGTTTTTTTATTTTTTTTTATTTAGGATGGGTTTGCTCTTGACCTTAGTCTAGGGCAGAAGTGACAAAGACAAAGTCGACGATGGAGTGAGCTTACCCAGAAGAAGCCTGTTCACTCTTACTTTGAAAAGATTAGGGTTGTATGCGTTCGGAAACACAGACGCAGGCAGAGAGTTCCACTCTTTTGCTGTGCGCATTATAAAAGACATTTGGAAACGCTTAGTGCGAATTGGTGGAATAACAACAAGGAAGGGATGGTAACCTGCAGTGCGTCTAGATGTCCGATAATAGAAGAGGGCCGGTGGAATGAGGTCGTGGAGTTCTTGGGCACACTCATGTTTATCATTGTTTACAGGAATATCAGGGTTTTTTTTTTATACATAGTTATAATAAGTATTAGGAAGTAATAGAAGTATTTCTGTACGTAATTTATTCGTGCGTGATATTCAATATTATTAATTATCTTTAAAGCATAATAAATTGTTCTTATAACTTCCATCATGTTTATTGCTGCACTATTGTTTTACCAATTCCCGGTTATATTTTTCTCAACACGGAAAACATTTTACACAAATAAATTGAAAATATTTTTTATAGATCATGCAATGAAAATAAAAAATTTCCACAGCCCGGCGAGAACGATCAATCAGCGTAGAGCGCTATTCATAGAATTTATCTTTTTTTATTGAGCATTTTATTTATGGCGAGGGTTATTTTCGGTTCCTTTAACAGGCCTTACACATAATAGATTTAGCTAAGGAAGTGGCAGTGTCTGAATGACTTTCTGCGCATAACTGTGGAAAATGGGTTGTGATTAGGGTAAACTTTCCCACCCCTATGGTAAAGGACGGAAAACCGTTATGGTGGCCAGTGAGAGAATCGTAAAAACAGTATCCTAAAGCTTCTTCAAAACTTTTATCGCCATATTACATAACAAGTTTTATATTTTGACATGGCTTAAACCATGCAGCCAGTTTTTGTAATGAGAACGTAACAGTGATTGAAATACCGTTCTATATACAAAACTGAAAACTTAGTTCGGTACTAAGTTGTCAGTTTTGTGTTTAGGAACCTTACCCTAGTCGGAACAAAGTTCGAAATTCAATAATGGCTCCATGTTTTAAACCTGGGTCTGAAGATAAACCTTGTTTTGTAATAAGGGGGTTAGTGTTAGAAGTAATTAATATTGTTATTAATTCGGACCACACAGTTAAAACTGCATCAACCAAATCAACCTAGATTTACAATCAATGTACTAAGCCCTGGCCCTACAGTGCGATAGCGATCGCTTTACGACTGAATTCGTGGGGTCGCAAAGTCCGAATGGGGTCAAAATTGCTTGATATGCACGAAAAAATCACAATCTCGTCAAGCAATTTTGACCGTCTAGAGACCCCATTAGGACTTTGCGATCGAATTCGGTCGTAAAGCGATCGCTATCTATGTCGAAATCGAGACTGCAAGGCCAGGCCCTCTTTGGTACAGAATAGATATGGCCTCGGATGAGAGAAAAAAGAGTAAAGAAGAAGAAAGAAAATACGTTTTTTTGCGGTAAACTTAACACAAAGAAAACAAAACACAAACACGAAAGAACAAGTTGGAAGAAAATATGCGTCACATTCACGCAAAACCGCCATCGCGCAACTGATGGATGCTGTTCTGGTCTGTCCCAGCAAGGAACTAGATGCAGTTCTCAGCCAAAGGAGAACAAACCGCCTAGACGCATTTTCAATATCACAACCCACCATCCTATACCTTACCCTTTCTATATTTTTGTAAATGATACCAACAAAGGTTTATAAAGGCATTGAACGTTCGATCACGGCAACCGTCATCTATCTCAACGAGATGTGATGTGATGTGATTGTAGTCAAACACACGCCATCAATCGAGCTCACACTCCCGCGGCGGCGGTTTGATGTGGCGTTTAAATCACGCAGATTACCTCGCACAATATCATGGAGGAACTGTGGAGGAAACAAGTATATTTGTAAGGAAGGTGTGGTGACAACTCGCAATGTTACTCTGTTGATAAAATGCTGTTGTTGCCGCTTGGATTGATTGTCACTTCTTTAGTGTTAAAAAAGTGATAATACCTGTCTGTAAACTTCTTACTGCGGTGTACTCGTAAAGACTTTTTCTTATTCAGAGAATGAATGAGAATCGATTACTGCGTGTTGACGTTTAGAGGCAAAGTTTTCGTTTCACGTATTAAAAAAATGATTATTACTAAAAAGAAGTTATGTTTCTTGAATTTTAAGGACATAAGCCTATCCTAATATAGGTATTGCTAGCTTTTCTTGTTGCTTAGATCTATAGTCGTTTATCACTTTTGACAACAATTTCCATTAAATAATACTTCACTAAGTTTGAAACTATCTAACCGTCACATAGACAAATAGGTCCTTGTCGTTTAATTACGTGCAAGTGACATTGAATTGGGCGGTTTAACAAACTTTGTATCCAAGTATTTTGACCAATGTGCCAAGGAAAAGTTATTGTTCGGGTTTCGGTTGAATACAATATGTGTAGTAGGTACTCTTAATATGTTATCATTGGCAAGTCAAATATTGTTTTAGTAGTAGCTTCAAGGAAAACCCGTGATCTGTTAGTGTAAGGGGAATGTAAAGACAATTGAAGCCACCCTTTGTATGGTGTATGTTAGTTTAGAATTAATTTGGTATATTAATTTTCTGTATTCATTCTCTATTCAAAGCTGCATAAAGCGCTTCTCTCGAACCTGTGTTTTTGTGGTTGTATTATATGTAGCCAGAATCCTCTCCAGAGAGAAAATCACTGGCTGCTAGGATTTAATTTCTTTTTCACTCCTCTTGCTCAAAAAGTCCGTCATTTTAGCGTACCAGAGCGGGGCTAAAATGGTATATAATCCTCTAGGGGAAAAAGTCCTTTTTAAAATTTTTGTCTTTTACCAACGAGCCTACAAAAACGAATAAGTAATTATTCTTAAGGTGACTCCGTAGCTGACCTGCAAATAGCAAAAAAACGTAAGGAAATTTGAATTTCGCGGGCTACAGCTGCGGATTCACCTTAAGTATAATAATCATGAATAAAGACTCGACTTAATTTTTTTTTTATCCAATTACAAATTGAATTGGTGACCGTAATTTATTTTACAACAGTGAAAATGTCATCATCTAGTGAGAATGGACCCGTATTTGCAGATGGAAGACAAAGGAAAACAAATAATTTTTAATCTGTTGCCGCCAATGTGTATTGGATTATTTTATTTTCTCGAAATCGTAGTGAAAATTATAGTGTAACACACGGCGCTAAAAACCGATTATAACTCGGTTGCTATTTACTCACTACCTCGTATATAATGGTCATTCGTTGTTTATCAATCTACTATTGGATGGATACTCGCGTTTTAGCACGTCCTCTTCTGATGGCAAGCAATGACGCGGACGATAATCAAGCACGCTTCTCTAGAAGTAATCTCATTATCATTAGGCAGGTAACATAATAAAAATGATACCAGCCCACTGATACTGTCCTACTGCAGGGCAAGGCATTTTCTCATACAGAGAGGACACGAGAATCTATCACCACGCTTGCTCAAGACGGGTTGGCGATTTCAGACTTATATTAAGACGCAGATATATGCCAGTGACCTTGAGTGGTTAGCTTGCGTGTTCTGTACTGAACTCACGCAATGTGTCGTACGTTCAGCCAGTAATAGGACTCGCCCATCAAGCAGCGCTGTTCCCAATTTGACGCATTATTAATTTATTATACATAAAACAAACGGTATTTTAATAAAACGGGTATATTAAAAGATCAATATTTAAATTATCTTTAAATTGGTGAAGGTTTCAGAAAAATACGCTTGGTAGATTTTGCGCCATTCTCAGTTTTTTATCCGCGTTAGACATAACTTTACAAATTAATTTCACTATGTGAAAGTATAAAATCATTAAAAGTCGTTATCGTCGCCTTAATAATAATCAATGAATGCTCATATAAACCACGTCACTTAACCTAATTTAATGCAAGCAACTGTTCTAGACTAGTTTCCACTAAAATGACAACTGCAATAGCGTCACTTACTGCATTTCCTTCGGGAATGTTTCAGTGAGTCCGATTTCAGACGTCGCTAAATTTGTAGGTCCCGAAGCTTACAGCTTTATGAAATGGACGGCCGGATCCGGAACTCTGTCAAAACTATCTACATTAATGTTTGTATTGTGTATGAATGATAACTTAATTGAACGTTGTATTTAGTTTGAAACCACTTTGGGTTCGGTGCGTTTAATATTACTTACACGCCTTTTAAAACCTCAAAAAAAAAACGGATCCCTTATAAGATCATTTATGTATCTGTCTGCCCATCTGTCACAACCGATTTGCTCCGAATCCACCAGACCGATTAGGTATGTTGAAATTTGGTACACGTATGAATTTCTGTGACCCAAACACGAACTAGTACCGTAAATAAAATATTTGAATATAGGGTTCACATTTGGGGGACAAAAAAAAGTGTTGCTAACTGTACCGTATGACATATCAAATGAAAGTGCTTGTTATGAAAACGTCAAATATAATTTTGTTATAAATTTAAAATAATTCGTTTTAAAGTTATTAAAGATAATATAATATTGAACATTCCCCCCTTATCTACGAAACGGATGAGCCTAAAATAAAAAAAAATACAGACAATAGTTGCATACTTATAGATTACAGAAAAACCTGTGAAGTCTATGGTCTTAAAATAACATAGTAAATCACTCAATATAATAACTTATATTTGCAGTTGGAATGTGGAATGACGGCACGGTTGGCGCAGTGGTTAAGAGATTGACTGCTGCGCTGCGTGTCGCGGGTTCGATTCCCGCACGGAACAAATATTTGTATGTTCCGGGTCTGGCTGTTTGTGTATGTGAGTTTAAATGTTTGTAAACGCATCCACAATACAGGAGAAGTTCCTAGTGTGGGGCAACGTTTTAGAAAGAAAAAAAAATGGTGGAGAACATGTTTTTCAACTACAAAGTTAAGTTTTTTTCTTGGGATAATCGTGTAGTGTTCCGAATGAACGAAAAAAATCTTAACATCTAAACAACTGAAAATGTAAAAGAAAGTAGGTATTCTTT
The DNA here is from genome assembly GCA_948098905.1 of Tiliacea aurago. NCBI lineage: Eukaryota > Metazoa > Arthropoda > Insecta > Lepidoptera > Noctuidae > Tiliacea > Tiliacea aurago. Next base: position 16,110,169 of record OX402591.1, on the reverse strand, counting down.
AAACATAATTAAAGTTAGTTTAAAAAAAATAATAATACCGTTCAAAAACAGTTCATGTCCATTAAATAAAGAAGTTTCTGTTCGGAAGTTTTCCTGCTTTTTCCGTGATGTAAAACTTTTCTTCTGTTAAAACTTTTGCGCCAGTATAATTGACTTTTGAAAGCCCGTAGTGCATCCCTGCAATAGAAAAACTACTGCACGTTAGAAATTGGTATAGCAACAGTTGGCTATGGCTAGATTTTCTTTTATTCAGTAGATATAAATGCTCTTACACACTTACGCGATATCGCGGGCGCGACAGGCTCAGACAAAGATAATTTCTTTGTCGGTGCCTGTCGCCCCCTTCTTTTTTTTTTTTGGGTGGGAAATTATCAAATAACTTCTCCCGCTCTGGGCTGAGCGGGAGGGCGTGTCAGACTTTTACTGACTAAAACCCACCCGTATTCCTTCATTTGCCTGTGTGCCAGGGCCACGATATCCCTTTCGGACAAACTCGCAACCCTGGCAGGCATTGGCCCTAGCGGACCCCGTCAGTTGGTGCTGACAACTCTTTGAGGCGCGCGTGGAATACGACGCGCCGTCGACCCGGGCCTTTTCCTTATCGGATGGTGAGCTACCCATCGCTCACCGTCCGCAGACCCGCGCCTACGGTGGCCGAAAATCGGCTTGCGACTCCCGACGCCCGGGGCGTCTCCTGCGGCGACTAGGGGCGCGAGGGCGTGAACCTTGCCTCTCCCTCACGCGTTCCGCCTCCTCCTTCGCAAGCATTACTGCTTCGCAGAAGGAGGTGACGGCCTCCCATGCACTCTCGCTCGGAACCATGGCCTGAACCAGGGCCGGACGCGAGAGATTGCCGCCGCCGATCGCCTCCGTGAGGACACTGCGGTGCTCCACCCAAGCTGGGCAGACCTCCACCGTGTCCTCCGGGCAATCCACACAGTGGTGACACCCGGGCGTTTCCTCCCGCTTTATCCTGAACAGGAACCTCCCGAAACAACCGTGTCCGGTGAGGACCTGCGTCAGGCGGAAGGTGAGGACGCCGTGGCGCCTCTCTAGCCACTCCTCAAAGAGGGGACTTATCGCCACAATTGTGGCGTGCCCAGCGCTGGGTTGCGACAATCGCACTCTCCATGCTGCCATAAGATCCCGCCGGAGCTCTGTCCGCTGTGCCGTGATTTCTCGCGGGTGCATGTCGCCCCCGCGATATCGTTAGAGTGTGCCTTAAGAAAATCATGAGGAGTTCCAAAGCTTTGTGGTCAAAAAATATCCCAATTCTGAAATTACCGCGAGTTTCCAGAAAAAGAAGCCATGTTGATGTTAGTGCCTCAATATAGAAAACATCTGCTCACGTCGTTGGATAAAGGCTACATCTCACATTTTCCTGCTGTCACTATCAATTGCTATAAAGTCCACGATGCGGCGCCGCTACAAAGAAAATGTCACATTTCATTCATTTTACCGGCATTTTTCCATCTGACGTGAATAAAAAAGGAGCCAAGTGCGTGTCGGACCACGCACAATGAAGGGTTCAGTAGATGGAATGAATTTATCCCAAGAACAACCTTATCATTGTAGTTATACATTCCAATTGCAAATGTAAGTTCGTCAGTTTGCAATTTATCTAGGTTAAAATATAGTAATGTCAACTGCTCATCAGCTTTTACAAAATATTGCTTTTCCCTATGTAGGGGCATTAATAATTGAGGAGTTCTCCTGGTATTATTAAGAGAACTGACGGTGACTTCACCATATGCATTGTGACGAGCATAAATTGCTTGGAACCATAATTAAAGTATCTAATCGAATCGCAACAGTGAAATACTTATTATTAAGTAGTTCAGGTGACCATCTGTTGTCTTCATCATCAGTTCCACTTCAACAAATGGTGCTTTCCGAGTGCAAATGCATGAGTTTCTAAAAAAATACTGAAATAAATATAGGTGTGCCTATAAAATTTGAGGATTGCCCTCGATTTCCATGAAATCCCCTCATCAGATTCTGACTTGGTAACAAAGAGACCACCTCGAGAGCATATCCTTTCAAACAAAAAAAGAATTTTCTAAATTGGTTCGGAATTGACGGAGCAATCGGTGAACAAACATAAAAAAAAACTAAAAAGAAACAATTATACAGCCGAACATAATTATAACCTCCTCCTTTTTGGAAGTTGGTTAAAAAAGGTTGCTACAGACTCGCAATATTTTTAATCGGCCTATCCAACGATACCCCACACCATGGGGTTGCCGAGAAAACAAATATCATCCCCCGTAAACTGGGGACGATATTTGTTTTTCGGTAGGTAAAACAAGAAAACATTTTTCTTTCAAGATTTTAGTACACCACTTTGTCGGCGTGATTAATATGTATGTATACCCATGCCAAATTTCAGTTTTCTAGTACCAAGAGTTTCTGAGCTAAGCCGCGGATAGACATACGGACATGGCGAAACTATAAGGGTTCCTTGTTGACTACGGAACCCTAAAAACCTATCAAAGATGTGGGTTAAAAAAATATAGTCTACGTATAAACACACGTTCAATTAGTACTGGCCACATATTTGCGTATTGTATAAACAGAGGGTAGGCAGGCCAGTTCAGGCCACTCGGTTCCATTATCATCCATTCATGGCGCACCCACTCTCAGGGCCCCGACATCTATACGGCTGTCCCATTTCACAACCTAGTAATTGACACTTTTTTTCGTACATCGTTTTATTGCATAATCCTGCTAAACTTGTCCACGTTAGCAAGATTATGCAATAAAACGATGTCCCATTTCAAAACCTAGTCCGCCTTATTACAAAACAAGATTTATATTTTGACATGGCTTAAACCATGCAGCTAGTTTTTGTAATAAGAACGTAACAGTGATTGAAATACCGTTCTTTTTACAAAACAGAAAACTTCGTTCGGTACTAAGTTGTCAGTTTTGTGTTTAGAAACTTTATCGTTGTCGGAATAATGTTCGAAATTCAATAATGGCTCCATGTTTTAAACCTGGGTCTGAAGATAAACCTTGTTTTGTAACAAGGGGGAGTAGGTTTTGAAATGGGACAGCCGTATAAGTCACCTCATACATATTCGCTGGTTTTAATCATGTTTACGCAAATTATTGTTCTCGATAAGCGTATGGTTTCAAAAGTAGGTACAGTTTCGGTTCATAATAAATGTTTTGATATAGTGCCCGTACGAAGAAGAATGAGCTGTTATAAATATTGCTGAAAGTACGAGGAGCCATGATATAAATTTGTTTGGGAACGCGACACGTTCGCTTATTTTGTGAATCCTCGCGTGTGAAGTTTTCTCAGAGTTATTCATATTTATGGCCCGAATTTCGCTTCTCGCCTTTGATCGCACTCACGGTAAGAATGTCGTTTTTCAAAGTTAACTCCGCACATCTGTTGATGTGTCTATTATTATTCTGTGAACTAAAAATAATTTGGTCGGTGTTCGTGACTTGTTTTGATCGACATATTTATTTAATTTTCCACGTAACTGGTGACGACGTTCATTGATAAACTTTTAATAGATTATAATTTGCCTTTTGATGTTTGAACCATGGACTTTAATTATATTTATACATCCTAGAAAAGTAATCTAAAACTGTAAGATTTATTCAACCATAAAATAATTTACGTTTGGTTAACACCCACTTTTCTATAACGCACCATCTCTTAATTACCTAATTAATTAACCATTTATTGTTGACATGTATATATAGCCATATAAACGTCCAGACATCTAGTACTCTGAGATAAATAGTAAAGGGTGCTCAAGGAGGTCGTTACTCGAGCTATAAAACGTTTTACTGCACGCAGGTAACGCAATAAGTTCAGTGAAATGGTACGCTTACAATGATAGCCCTGGGATTTAATTACGAACACATTATGTGGGGTTATGTCTTTATTGCACTGGTTATTATTTTGTAATTAATTGGTATCTTTCTAAACATTTCACTTTAAGTCCTATGCTACGGCTACATTGTCGCGATAACGCGTACTACACATCGCGCGCTTTCTGTTGTACAGCGAGACGTCGAGCGGTGTGCGAGACCCGCGCGCGAAGTGTAGCTCGCGTTATTTTTTTTCATTTATTCATTAAATGAATGAATAAAAAAAAATAACGCGAGCTGCAACTGCAGCAGAAAGCTTACAGACTAATAGCACAATTAAAGTTATATCACGACCAGGACTTGAAACCGGTTATTTTTTATTTCCGAAGATACAGATTATTTTTTATACAATTGATATTAGCTTCATAGATTTCTTCGTCACATTAAGTTCAGCATTGATTTTGTATCAAAATATTAAATAATTAACGAAATATCTTCGAAAACCTTTATAATAACTGCTAAGGTTAGAAAATTAATCGGTTTCCGAGCCTTGGTCGCGACAATGTAGACGTAGCATTAGCTTAGCAGCACGGGCCGTTTTCGTGCTGCGCCGACGCGACATAAAGTGGGAAAAAGACTAGAGAATGACTATGATGATGAGTAATGTAATTAATAAAAAGGATTTTCGTAGTTCAAGTTTTACCACTGACTTGGTTCTGGCATCTAATTCCGTAACACACGTTTAAATCGAAATCTGAATGATTTTGAAGGATTATTGCTACTCCATTGCTTCATATAGCAACTTTTAGTATCATAAATAAACTCTCATGCTAGAATCCTCTCATAATAGACTAATTGCGCATCTTACTCACACTCACACACACTCACGAACACTCACCCTCACGTTCACTCTACATCATTACATATAAAGTTTTGAGTGAATTTTTCTTTTGTAATTGTTAATTTACTATTTAGACTTCCTTAAAGATGTGTAAGTTTGGAACAAAATATGTCTTTCATGTATGTTGTATGGGGCGTTGATAGCTGCGCCACAGTATTTTACTTTTGCAGCTATCTTCGTGTCTTTTGTTAAATTGTTCCTCAATAAATAAATAAATATGTTTGAAAACTTTGTCTGCTCAACAACGCAAATATCGCAATGAATATTGTTCAACTGTCAAAATGAAATCCATTGCTACTGTAAGTGTGTTACGTAATAGCCCCGCGGGACCGAACGCTCAGTAATAATTCTGACTATAAAACGTCGTTTAAAATATTCACTCTCTCCAATTTAATTCTAGAAATTCAAACCGAAATCCTTATTTACTTTATAACCATAATCCAGTATTTCCATTTCAAAATCTCCGTTCTTAAAACTAGTCTAGCAAAGAGGACATAAAAATGGAAAGTGCTACTTTAAATTCAACGCAGTCAGCATTGTTATGGACCACAGAATGTAATAACGTGTGTTAGGGAATAAAAATAAAGTGAATATTGAGACTGTTACTGTCTTTTAAGTTCGTGGTCGATCCTGGGTTCGATCCCTAGGTAGGGTAAAGAGGTATTGGGTTTTTCTTTTCTAAAGTTTGCAATAGCACTTCAGAATCTGATCATTGGTAGGCTCGTTCCACCCACTGTTACTATTATTTTGACAATTTCTATATACAATTTTTTTCATGAAAAATATATTCATGATGATTTTTTTGGGGTCAACCACCGCTGGTGGTGTTTGTTACTGGTAGTATGAGTTGAGAAAATATGTTTTATTTGTATTATATCGCGGTTAGTTACCCGACCCAACAAGTCAATGACGTTTACACAAAAACGAAACTGATTTTTAAACTGATTACAAACCGGTTGATGACCCCAAAAAAACTTTTTTTTTATCACGTTCAGATATCGATATCCATCATGTCTGCAGAGTTTCTCTAGCTAATTTTATTTGAACCTGTATATGCTGACCCCCTTTTTTATAGGATCTCGGTATACATAACTATCGAAATGTTTTTGCTTATCAATGCACCACTGGCTACCCTTTGTGAATTCAGCCGTAATTTTATGTTATTGTATGTAAAAAGGTATCAACAAATAATAATAAAACTAAATGTGGAGGGAAAGTAGGAAATGATGGGGGGTCCGTTCAAAGGTTCTTTTGATAGGGAATCTCTTTGACAATTGTTTATACTTGCTTCTGCCACTGACTTTCTTATAGTGTATACGCGTGACGGACGTAGTTACTAATATTTTGTAAATAGAGCTTTTTTTTATAACTTAACATCGTTTCTTTTTATTTATTTTTTTCTAGCCTACGCTGCTGGGCAAAGGCCTCCCTCCACTCCTTCTATCCTTCGCGAGCCCGCGCGTCCTCCTTCTAGTTTTGCCGGAACCTATCCAATTCGTCCCGCTATCTCCTACGTGGTCTGCCGCGACCCCGTCTCACTATTTCAGGGCACTATTTCTGTGCCATTTGGGCCCTCAGTTGGTCCGACATGCGGCAGACATGTCCTGCCCAGTCCCATTTAAGTTAAAGGGCCATCTTTTGAGCCTTTTTTTATTATATTTAATATTTATAATAGCACTTAGTAGAAGTTAATAAGTTCATAATTCTGCATAATTTTCTAAACATGGCCTTCTGAAGCTAAGCATTAAGAATTAAGTAGCTAATAGAGAGTTAGTTAAGGCGACAATGATAGTTTCTGCTCCGGGGACGCACAAGCTATTACCACACTGTGCTCACAAGGACTAATAAATGCGCTTTTTAACGAACTCTAGTTAAAGTAAATTGGTTACAAGAATTAAATTACGTTGCGTTGCGTTGTGGTTCATAGGAATAAAAATAAGTTCATTCAAAAAATTATCGAAATAGCGTGATCCTTTAAAAATGTTTTCCGAATTTTAAAACCTTTTGAATTCACTATAACCTGAAGACAAGTTAACTACTTTACGGAATCCATTTGCGTACTTCAGCTAATCAACGAAAACCTACAATCGGATCCATTAGCTTTTACCCAACGTGCGAATGGACCTAACTTGAAGACCGACCCTACCATTACACCAATGGAGCTTACTTACCCCAAATTCTATTATACTAAAAACGTACTAAAACTTTATACAGTATATCCGACAAAAACAACAAAAAGCTGCCTTATCAACCGATGGTAAAGTCTTGTATTCGTTTCTTCGTGAGGATTTACTTGAAACGCTGAGCCTCGAGATGCGTGCGAGTTTGTTTTCCAAATAATATATCACACTTAGCTAAGATTACTTTAAACCCCGTAAGAGAAGATATATTGAAGGCTTAATACAAGAGTTCAGGTTATTTATTCTATTGGAGCATGTGCAAAAAGATTACGGGATATCAATGTTTTACTTTGGTAATTATTGGATTTTGAGGGTCGCAGATACTTATGCATTTATTTTGCACACGTTTATTTTGAGGTTCCCTATCCATTTGTATAAAAGTTTAAGACATAATATAACATGGCATAATTTTGTTTATCTAAACTATATTTACGCATAACAGCTTACGCATAATTATTTTAAGCATCATTTCTCTAATCATAATAATGTATAAGCATAACATTCAACAGCATAAATATATTTGACATGAAAACATAATTTTTATAGGCATAACAAATACGCATAATAATTAACTCGTACAATTTTAGACACTACTACACATTTACATTTTTAAATAATATTGCTCTAATGAAATATGTGTATCTATCTGTATGTAAAACATATTGGCAGCTAGGTGGAGGATGGTGGTGGCCCAAAGACCACCCCGCCGCACCTTAACCTACATAAAATTGGTTTACGTTATTCCCGTAAATTTTGATGCCTTACCACTATTATGCTAATAGTCATTAACTCACTACGCCAAGTAACATTAAGCTAATTAAAATTAAGCCAAAACAAATTATCTAACAAGATAATTATGTCTACATCAAATGTCAAAAACAATTATGGCAAAAAAAATGATACCAAAAAAAGTTATACCAAAAAAGTTATGCCAAAATATATTAGTAAAAAAAACATTATGCGTAAAGAAGGGATCCCGTATTTTGACGAGGTAAATTCAAGCGTATTTTCCTGGAAACGAAGAGTACATTTTACAGGATAACATTTTTTCATAAACGTTTTAATCCACATCCAAAAATGCTAAGCCTCTCAGCGTAACAAAGAAACAAATATAAATATGTTACAGCCAGTAAGGCTATTATCACACGCAAACAAAAAAGCGTTGACATCCGGTATACAATATTCTATACCTAACCCTACAATGGAAATGGGAAAATACGTCGATATAGCCCCTCAGATGAGAGCTTACTCCCATCAGGAAATGGTCATGCGACATCCTTTGAGGTCGTGAGTACATTGCCTTCATCGCGTATTTCGCGTAAAAGGGAGCTCGTCAGAGCCTGCCTTATTCATGTATGTAAATGTAGCATCGCCCTAATGTTGTGTCTTCGCAATCACAAATAGTGTGCTGTTTTATACTGTTTCATACAAATATTTATGGATCAGAATATTTTCAGAGCTTTGTCGGAAAATTCCTTCAATCCATGTTGATCAGTTGATCTGCAAATAAAAGGGTATCTACATAAAGACGTGAACGTAAAATTTGATGGCATTTAAAGTCGTCTTTGAATCGTCGCGTCGAGGAGAACATTCCTTTTTTTTGTTCACTGACCTCGGTGGCTCATTTATTAAGACTATCATTAAATCCGAATCGTTGCCTTCGTACAATGATTTCAATTCGCAATCGTATCGCACGTAATGGCACATGTATTTACAGCCATAATCGTTTGCCCCAATGTAAATAGATATGTTCATTAGCGATTACACCGTAAACACTCATTTGATGGCAGCTCAAGTTACATAATCATACTCGTAGCCTTCGTCACTAATTCAAACACGTTGAGTTTGCTCTTAGATCGCGTTGCATCTAATCAGCATCGTGTGCACATATTTCTGTTTACATTTCAGATCTTTCATTAGAACTAAAACGTTATCTGCACTACCGTAATTTGGTTTCTGCTTTTAGTAGAAATTGTTCGCTAGAATTATACATGTATAGCTCACTATTTGATATTGTTTTGATCCTTTCTATAATGTGCAATGCAAATGCATCAACACCTAGACTAATCATCACGCTTTTTTTAGGGTTCCGTACCCAAAGGTTAAAACGGGAACCATATTACTAAGGCTCCGCCGTCTATCTGTCTGTCTGTCCGTCTGTCTGTGTGTCTGTCTGTCTGTCCGTCTGTCACCAGGCTGTATCTCATGAACCGTGATAGTTAGACAGTTGAAATTTTCACAGATGATGTATTTCTGTTGCCGCTATAACAACAAATCCTAAAAAACAGAATGAAATAAATATTTAAGGGGGCTCCCATACAACAATAGTGATTTTTTTGCTCGTTTTTGCTCTATATTAATAATGGCAACAGGTAGACGCTTGAAATATTCACAGAATATTTAGTTGTATATTTACTTTAAAAATAAATATTATAATAAAATAAAAAAAAAAAACAAATATGAACCCTTCGTGCGCGAGTCCGACTCGCTCTTGGCCAGTTTTTTTTTTTTGTTCCTGGTGTAGAAAATCCTCATGGACTTCCTTTCCTTCTTTATATTAATTTAAGAAATATTCGTAGAAATGCTTAAGGATATATTTCGTGTAAACATGCCTGTAATTACTTGCATATGTGTGTATTTTAATGTGTTTCTTGTTGGCAACATTAAACATGAGAGGCGCTTCGATAACAACCAAAATGGCGTTCTAATGACATTTTAATAGTGGTTCAGGAAGCACTAATACCGTGATAAACACCAGCTCCATACCCGCCCGGACAAACTACGGATTTATTCCATTATATCCACAAATCCGTACATTTATGCACATTAATGATTCACTCGTCCGAAATAAACGGGCGGCCGGTTCGGACACAGCGTTTATTCCAAGGGCGAAATAAAAGAGATTTAAATGACGGACGCGTATTCATAAAAGATAATATTAAATAAATATCTGGAACATCCGACAGGAGTTTTGTTGGAGCCGGAATGTTTTATTATCTCTCACTTTATGCTCATAAAGCATACCGGAGTCAGAATAGCGACATTAAATTAACCGCTGCCGTAGGTACGCACAGTTCGTGCGAGTCGGACGAAGCCGGACCGAGTTTAATCCCACGAGAATGTACGTTTAATCTAAAATTTATTTATCAGCACAATGTTTAGACTTGCTTTGTTATTGTATATTGAATATTTTTTTTTAATAAAGCTAGGGGATGATCAAACAGAAGTTGTGAGGAAATACAAAATGCGTAATTGCGTTAAAACGCCGGCAGCCATGTTGTATGTATACATAGGGTTGTTTCAATTGGCTAGTTCAATAAACAACCTACAGATATGGGTTTCGATATGGTTTCGATAAACAGACAATATCAAAATCATTGCCGTTTTCGTATATATTTGGAGGAAGCAGCCCTATTGAGCACTTTCGTTTATTTTGATTGTATTATGTCGATATAACGGTCTATTTCCAGATTTCGCTGGTTTATTTATTTAGCATTATCGTTCCTGAAAGTCTTTGATTCAATATACGACTCTCGTAAATCATAATATAGTTGTTGGAAGCCGCAATCAACTGATGAACTGAGTGAGACAGAAAGATTACCTAAATTATTTTTGTACAGCCAACAACATAATTACATTTTGGAATTAAAAAAATAATGATTGTAGCTAACATAAAAAAAAAACATTAAAGGGCACGTCTTCCCTACCATTATTCCGCCCCCCCGGTCTACTCTTTCATATCCAATGGTCTCTGTAGTCCCACGAAACATGAGGCTCCAGGGGCTAGTGTGAATCTTTGGGTTCATTCGAGCAATCGAGTCTGATCAAACCACGCTGGGGTCCGTGGATTTCATTCACTCATTCATTCATAATTACACGTGCTGTGCCGTTTAAATATACCTACTCTTTTAGCCACAAAATAAAAAGTTGTATATAAACAAAACAGCCTGAACTGAATAGCCCGTCGGCTAAGCGAGCCTTTCAAAGAAGAAACGAGGAAGTATAAATTAGGAGAGGGCGTGAAATTCCCCGGCTTGCTGTCAACCCATACAAAGGCAAGTATGACGGAATTAAAATTCCATACAAATGGGCATTTAAACAGGCATGGTGGTGGAGGTCGTTTTGTATGCCTATGTATGTGTGTGTTTTGCGTGTATGTTTCTTGTTCTTTGTAAGGGATTGTGAATTTAGGGGTAACGATATAAATTAAAGTCTTAAGGTAGATTAGAGTTGTTTACGTACAGGGTAGGAAGAAATATTTAGGATAAATCTAAGCAATCATTCTTAAGGTTCCTTTTGGTATACTGTGCTTGGGTAGTCATATTTTAAATTAAAGTGTAACAATTACGAGTGTCTCCAATCACGTACATACCGATGTTATCTTATAAGTTTAGCATCTGTTTATCTTATAAGGCTTCTAGACCAGCGCGACTCGCGACGCGACACAACGGTACCGCTCGTCGCGCGACACGCGGGGCATTTGTGTCGTGCCAGTATGTAGAAGCCTTAAAAACAAAGCATTTAATTTAGATAACTACATCCATAAAATTACAAATTTAAATTAATACACAATACAACACTCAAATTACCCGCTCAATAAAGGATCTCCATAGCGGAGGAGAGATCCTGTCGGCTACAATCTTCAGAATTCCGTTGCAGCTGCCACGCATTCTGCAGATCAGGGATACAGTTTTATTGCGGATGACGGCATGAAAGCCATCAGTGCGATACAGCGCAAACATCCCCGACGCACTGCAGAAGCGAGGCATCCCCAACATCATCCTGAAGATGTTGTTATACTGGACGTGCAGGACCTCCAGCGATCTTTTGGTGTGGTGTGAAAGCTGTTAAATATTAAATAACGTCAGTTCAGACTACCTATCATTTTCTACAACTGCCGGTAACACTTTTGGGTAAGCCATTTACGGTCAGAATCCTTTTAAACCGGAGTGCATGTTATCGAGTCCTTTTAGTGGCCTCAAAGATGTCTGCTTACCATAAAACTTGCTGATAAGGGATGCATGTCAAGGACCATTTCTTCACATTCCTGAGATGTTTTCGACTGAAGTACAGTTATGCATTACCTGTTTTTATCAGAGTTTTTTGGAAGAAGATTTTTTATTTGACTGTACAATCTTTTTAGAAGAATGTGTAGGAGGAATTCTCTTTCGTAATGAGTATTACGGTAATTCGAAGATAGGTTAAACTTGAGTCGACAAAGTTTAAATTGAGCGTTCATACGTTTTAGTTACTAAAACTTTATTACACCTAGAACCAAATTACAAAGTAACTTTACATGAGTTAGTAATTTACGTAATTTGTGAGATAAGAAGTTACTGGCTTATCTTACTTAATATTTAAGTAAGCTCTTGCTTCCAAGAAAATTTCATTTTAGTTATTAGCAGAGCGAGTATCAACATAGGACAATTATTTCGTTCTATACAAAAACTAGTTGCGTAGTTTTCGCATGCCATAAATCATTAACAAAACCCTATGGGGACAATTTCATCTTGTGAGATCGCATCTGTCAAATAACTCGCAATCAATGGCAAATCTGAACTCTGACCTGTCAACCATTTTGATCGAGGTGGATCTGATATAATAACTTATAATCTATAGTAAAAGTTTTCATAATATTTATGTACAAAATCTACCAAGTTCATATACTCTAGGAGACCTTATTGGTGATGTTCTTCATAAAGGTCAGGTGCGTAGTACGAGTAGTCGCAACCGGCGTCCATGTATGACCAGATGTATGAACGTACATGAAGCAAAAGGTGTATGTAAGGAAAGAAGCAGGTGTAATTCTGTAGTTTCTACGTGCCCCCATTGGATAAAGGCGTGAGTTTATGTGTGTAAGTAAAATCCACTAAGTATTATTTGTTAAAAATCTGTGTCCCACAAAACACAATTTTTGCTCTGTACGAATACGAAAGTCAAAATAATACACAATCTGTGGAATTCTGTCTTAGCACTTTTAGCGGCCGGAGTGGAACGAAATTGACATAACAATAGGACTCCTGGAACGCTGGGTGCCAAATTCAAAAACATTTTTTGTGCACCCCAAATACCAGCTTATTATCTTTTTAAAAGGAAAAAATGGGCAAAGGAAACACTTGTGGGTCATCGGGGGCGGGGCCAAACTAATGTGGCCCGATTGTGTGAGCTCTTTAGTCTTTGCCACCTACAAAAAGTTTCTACGTGTCTGCAAACGTAATTATTAAGAAGATTGATGGTATAAGCGAATTTGTAGATCAATATACAAACATCGGTTAGATGGTTTGGTATTTATCTAGGCGGAGAACAAGACTGCGAATAGTTTCATGGGAGTGTCAAGTTACTTGGTTTTTAAAGTCAAACTTAATAAGGTATTTTGCAAGTTGATCCCCACAAAGAATACAACAAATGCAACGCTGGGACTTCAATGCCTCCGCGCATTATCTCATCGGGGGTCAGAATACATTACTTTTATATGATCACTATGGCGTTCATGGAATTTTATTACATAATTCTAATTTCTCTCTTAGTGTCCCCTTATTAACGAATATTTCCATATTTATTGGATTTTAAAAGGCCAATTTGTAACCAATTCCATAGATTCACTTCATCTTTAATTCTATTAGTATTTAATGTTACATCTAAAGCGTACTTTAAAAGCTCTAAAACCGAAAATGTATGAGAAAATGAAGGAACAGTTACTCAGGGTATCTATTTTTCAATTTAGTTTTATAGATAAAACTCTTTTAGCTATTTCGTTAACATAATATTATCATAGTCTAATGTTTTTATGCAGTTGGCCTTAATTTCATACAGAGTGTAATATATGGAAATTAGGCATAATTTTGAATGCTTTGACCTTCGGTGGCTAGATTATCGGACTTGTGTGACTTTGCCTTACTATTATATGTAGATATGTGTGGAGAGCAGTGGTGGCCGAGTGGTAACAGCCCCGACTTACGAGATATAGGTCTTAAGTTTGAACCCAGGCAGGGTCTTTACTTTGTTTAATTTATTTCATCACCACTCTCAAAACGGTGAAGGAAAACATTGTGACGAAACCGGCATGTCCTATAACCATAAATTCAAAGACATCTACCAATCCGCACTGGGCCCGCGTGGTGGATTACAGCATTTACAGCCCACTCCCTCTCACAGGAGGGAGGGAGGAGAGAGGAGGCCTGTGTCCCAGCAGTGGGGACGTTATAAAGGCTGATTACGTGTAGATACAGGGTGGAAGGGACATCGACGCGAATCCGTTTACCATGGAATCTATACAAAGTAAAAAATTTCGTCGATTATTTTAAAAAAATTCACTGTTCCATACATTTTGACCGAGTAGGCACTTCTGTAGGAAACAGCTGGTTTTTTTGTTAAATTACCGATGAGAAATTTTAACGCAGGGGGTCAAGAATGATGTACTGAGTCCATGGTAAACGAATTCGCGTCGATGTCCCTTCCACCCTGTGTATAAGGATTTTCTCAGAAATGTCTAGTCTAGTTCAGGGACCGTACAACCCCTGTTAAGAGTTAAGCCTTTCGAAGGGGTAACCCATTCAATGGGTTACCTTTATCATGCTGTAACCCATTGAAGAAGTTTTATACAGAAACCCATTGAAAGGATTACATGATAACCCATTTCCGATAATTCGATATTACAAGACATGATATAACCCATTCAATGGGTTCTATACCTACTTGAAACCCAGTAACATGAAAAAATCATAATTTTGGTAACCTATTGAAAGGGTTTTCTCGATAAAAACCCATACGGTGTGGAAAACCCTTTCAATGGGTTACCAAAATTTAATTTAAGCCGTTCATAAGGGTTACCCATATCGTATGGGTTTTTGTTTAACCGCTTAACCGCTTTTTGTTTAACCCTATCGAAAACCCTTTCAATGGGTAACCAAAATGGTACCTGGCCTAGTTAATAGTGATCTGCATCAAATGACAACCCAATAGGTATGTGTAACTTGATTTACAGGTACACCATTTTATTATCATCGTTATTAGTCCACCCAATAATGAATAGGTACTATCATTTCAGATAGTCGAAAGCAATTAAAATACATCATATTTAGCGTCCATTGTGCTAATAGCCTGAGTCCCTAACTAAAACCTAAGCTAGCTTTACTTAAGCCACGTCAGCTGACCAGCATTACCCACCGGTTACTCTTATCTACGCCTATCCGTTATCAATTACGGGACGTAGCGGAATAAAGGTTGCTTCGTAAAGGCTCCCGCAGATAAGCGTGACGTGATTCTAGTGTAGAGCATGGATACCGGTATATTCGGTATTACCGAAAAACCGGCAAACCGGTAATTTTTTATCGTTTTTAGGGTTCCGTGGCCAACATGGAACCGTTATAGTTTCGCCATGTTCGTCTGCCTGTCTGTTTGTCCCCGGCTTAGTTCAGAGACTCTTACTTGAAAGCTGTAACTTGGCATGGGTACCTATACATATTAATCACGCCGACAATTTGGTACATTTTTTTTTGTAAAAGAAAGTAAAAAAATACCATCCCCAGTTTACGTGCAAGGGAGGTATCCCTTGCATGTAAAGTGGGGATGGTGTTTTTTCTTCTCGTCTATTCCATAGTGTGGGGTATCGTTGGATAGGCCGTTCAAAAATATTTCGGGTCTATGATAACCATTTTTCGTTTCAGGGATCCGTTTGCGTAATATTAAGCTTTAAAGTGCAATTTTTTGTGAGAGTCAAGTGTTTCCCCCTTGCCAACTAAATCTTTGATTTTGGATACGTGAAAAAATCCATGGCAGTAGTATATATAACGAAATTAAACCCAATACCGCATAGTCCTACTCTGGTGGAACAACATTCTTGAAGTTTTCATAGAAAATTTTCTACCAGAGTCGTATCTCGCCTGTCTGCGGAAGCCTTATATCGTCCTGTGTAAATCGCGCGTGATATCCCCATGTTTGCAGGTCATTAGAGGACAGGCTGATCTTTACATTTTCACGACGACGTTGCCTCCGAAGTCCTTTGACACCGACGAATTATCCCTATCGTGTCAACATGGTGCGTAAACATTGCACGTGCTATGTTTATGTAGATCTTGAAAGGACTTAAAAGACGGTTGGATGTGAATCAGATTAGTGTTGATCTTACGATTTCTTTTGATGATGATGTTAATTTTATTGACAGTGTCTTACAAGTGTGAATTAAGTAAATTATAAATTAATCATAGAAATTGAATTAGGTTTATGTATTTACTTATTAGGTGCTGGCCCCGGCTTCGCCCGCGTGACATTTTCTAAACATATAAAACTTCGTCTTGAATAACTTTATCTATTAAAAAAAACCGCATCATAGCGTAGTTTTAAAGATCTAAGCATACATAGGGACAGGCAGGAAGCGGGAAGCGACTTTGTATTATACTATGTAGTGATTAGGGACAAAAAATAGTTACATGCTAAAAATACAAAGAAATACTTAAACTAAGATTTAACAAACATGTAACCCACACCATTGTCCACGATTTAACTAAAGGTTAAAAGTGCTAAACAAAAGTGATAAAAAAGAAAAAGAAAAAGAAAACAATAGTCGCTTCCACAATATTACTGTGTTACTTAGCTTAATTTAACTAAAATACTCGCTAAACAAAATATCTAAACTCAAACTCAAACCGCCTTATTACAAAACAAGATTTATATTTGACATGGCTTAAACCATGGAGCCAGTTTTTGTAATAAAAACGTAACAGTGATTGAAATACCGTTCTTTTTACAAAAATGAAAACTTAGTTCGGTACTAAGTTGTCAGTTTTGTATTTGGAACTTTACCATAGTCGGAATAAAGTTCGAAATTCAATAATGGCTCCATGGCTTTAAACCTGGGTCTGAAGTTAAACGTTGTTTTGTAATAATATTTGATAGCATTTATTTCAATTAAACCATTGACAGGCACTTTTGAATTGTCAAGAAGTCGGTCAGTTACAAATATGAAGCTAGTTGCTCATTCCAAATAGTAGGTTCCTATGGAGATGAACGAGCAAGAAACTCCACGGACACTCTTTTAAATTAAAATATTGATACAAAATATTGGTTACATCATTCATATTGAAGTTAAACATGTGAGAACGATGCAATACGTCAAAAGCGTCCGTGATAAAAAGATAACAATTCAAAACTAAAATAATTAAAAATAAGCCGTGGCAGCTAAGAGATGACCAGTCCCAACTGACAGCGCCCGTTCACGAACATGACGCATGGATCAACACCATTCAGCACAACCATTTTGAAGGGAGCTAAATGATCCAACACACACGCCACCATCAGCGAGATATCTAAGTGAGCATGACATACTCTCAGCCGCCAGGGCACATTTAAGTCAATGAAAGACATAATTACCCGGTAAATGGTAGCTCTATTGTACATAGTACTCACACCTGTGATATGCAATTATATAATACAAAGGAGATTCGAGTTTATACCATGAAAAGATAGTCTTCCAATCTTCATCAGCTCCAACAGTATCCAGAGCCATTTCCCTAAATGATTGCTTAGTTAGACAAAATATATCCAGTTCAATAAGAAAGAAAAGTCAGACAGTCAGTTTTTGTAAGAATCAACAAGGCGTCGAAGAGGTGCACAATCAAAAAACGTAAAGAAAATTTGAATTTCGCGGGCTGCAAATGAAGCGCACGAAGAGTAGGTGGTAGGTATACCAGGGACTAATATTTTTCCAAGCTTTGGCTAGAATTAAGACTGCGTTGAGGGCCACTATCATCACATTTTCAGAAGTATAAAGTGTGATCATAAATAATTTAAGTTTCTGCCACTTCATTACTTGCATTATAATCGCCTTCTGTTGCTCTTGTAGTACTATTGTTTATGTTAATCAACTGGTCTGTAGCTTAGCATAATATTATCGAAGTAACTTAGTTCAATGGTAAACTGTTGTCTAACATTTAATCTGTAGAGTTAAACTATTATAATATTTACAAGGTTGAAGCAGTATTTAAGAGAACGTATACGAAATTCCTCTCAAAGAGAGGAGGCCAGTTTCCCAGCAGTGGGAACGTTATAGGCTGATTAATGTTAATACGAAATTAGCAGTATGTTAACTTGGAAAATCTTATTTAGAAATAAATAAAAAACCCAAAAAGCACTACGTCCGTACGTTAGTCTGTCAGGTGATCATAATCAGCCTAATGTTCCCACTGCTGGGACAAAGGTCTCCTCTCGATGAGAGGGAATGGGCCGTAGTCCACCACGCGGGCCCAGTTCGGGTTGGTAAATGTATGTGACATCTACCAATCCGTTTCATTATAAAGGGTGTATAATCAGCCTATAACATTCCCACTGCTGGGACACAGGTCTGCTCTCTGTGAGGGGAGTGGGCCGTAATCCACGACGCGGGCCCAGTTCGGGTTGGTAGATGTCACATGTCTTCGAATTTTTGGTTCTAGGACATGCCGGTTTCCTCACGATGTTTTCCTTCACCGTTTTGAGAGCAGTGGTGATGAAATAATGTACACAAAGTAAAGCGCCTGTCTGTGTTCGAACCTACGACCTACAACTCGTAAGACGCGGCTGTTACCACTGGGCCACCACTGCTCCGTCACTAATTCAATCATAATCAAATTATATAGTCACCAGTTTTATTCACACATGTGTTGAAAGAGGAATATTAACAAGTACTATTCATATCATTTTATTTCCTTTTCTTTCTCACTGAAAATGAATCAGTGCTGTATTCAGAAAACATGCATTTGTTTCGTCTCTTGTTTTAATTTATCTTTATACTACTGTAAATGAGAACTGCCACTGCTGCTAAACCGAATAATATGCAGTAGCCTGCTTATTGTGAAAATGGCAACAGCATTCCTTAACAACATTTCAACTTATTCTTAACTAATCAGCACAAATCACGAAGCTAGAATTCACTTAGACACAAGATAGTTTTCATACATCAGCTGTCTCTGACGTCACAGCCACAAACTATCGCAGGCAATCCTAGGCTTGAATATAGCACTAGCTATAAAATATATGGCGAATTACTGCAGCCCACATTCTTGGCGATATGCCACGTGGTAGACGTTGCGACATGGATACCATACTTGTGACAAGCTTCTCAACTATGAGGCAATTATAAATTCCATTTCATAGGTTACCTTTGCCCTGTATTGAACTTTCCACGTGCAGTTTTTTGATTTTACTTGACGTGATTTTCAATCGAATGTTTCTCAAACTTTCTAGTCAGAAAACGAAGTGTATTTCCTACAATATTGAACGTTAACTTTACACATGTCTCAAGTATGTTTTTTCCAATTTATCAAAACTGTTAAGTTAGTCTTAAGAAAATGTTTACTTGGTCAATCCGAATCCAAATCAGGGCGGAACGTCAAAGAAAAGATTCATCATCATCATCCACAGTCCTGGATTGCTGGTCTGCAGTGCTGCGTCCTCACTTGTAGCGGCATCAACATCGCCACATGCGAACTACGCGTCACACTGACGTCACGCAAAATCCTGCATCGCGCAAGCAGAGTTTACCGCGCAACTAGCATATATACAACATCCCGACATCAACCTTCGGGCAGTTGCCCACCAGACACAACAGCCGTCTGGTCGGCGGATCCTCCCTTTTGTATATAGGATGAGTGAACTTTACACCCTGTTCCACATGCCTCTAAACAGAAAATAAAAATATACTTAAGAGCGTTTACGACTTACGGCATTTCATACAAACTTTCAAGCCCTTGTTTATCGAAATGACTGAACCGATTTGATTTAAATGAAACTTCATACGCATAAGCAAGGTACAAAGGTCTAAAAAGTAAGTTAAGAACATTTTCGAAAAATAGCGTTACAGCCAAATTAGACCAATTTTAAATTTTCCATGTAAACAGAGATTTCCAGTTATCTGTTTTTAAATAAGACATTTCGAAAATGTTCTTAACTAACTTTTAAGACCTTTGTATCCTGCTTATGCGTATACAGTTTCATAAAAATCGGTTGAGTCATTTTGAAAAACAAGGGCTTGAAAGTTTGTATGAAATGCCGTACGTAAACGCTCTTAAGAAGTTCCTCTACTGAAAATGTGACTTTATTAAGGGTGCTATCACAAAAAAAAACGTTTTTCGTCAATTTCTTATCTAATTGTGAGAAAGCGTGAAATAATCGAAACAATAAGTCTGTATAACTATAAAAGTACAGTTTTCGTAGTGATAAACCATTCGTGTCAGTCTCAGCACCCGTTAATAGTTTCATGACTTTTGCGCTCTCGAAAATATAGCTTATTTCGCCGTTGATTTACGCCGTTATTTTAATTTTAAATAGACTATTTTATTTTTTTCGAGCAAGGTAACATAGTTAACTTAGTTATTAAATAGTTTTTGTTTGAATTAGGATTTTATATTCGTAGATAAAAAATAAAACTTCGGATGAAAAATGGTCAGTAACTCTCTGTTTTACAGAATTATTTTTGGTGAATTACTGTACGAAATAAAATAAATTGATTAAAGCGCTCCCAAGTATAAAATACAGTAGTACCATGGACATTTTTATAATTTCTTAAATTACGTTATCTTCGGTGTAAAAAAGCATCAAAAGATACCCAAAAGTAAAGTTTTATGAAACATCCTTTGCAGAGACAAGGTTTTTACTGATTTATGTAAATAAATTGAAATATGTATTTAAAGCGCTCCCAAGATAAATAATTAAACTTGCTTGGGCATATTTTATTTTTTATTTTATGGCTATATATAAACCATAATCACACATCAAAACTCGAGTAAAACGCGCAAATTCAAGAAAAATTGTGATAGCCCTCTTAAGGCGACGATAACCGACTTGTAATGACTTTATACTGAAGACCACGTCTAAACGAGTAGTGTTAATGATTTGAAAAAAAATTATGTTAAATTAGAGAATTTTCTCAATAATTTAATATGTGAATATTTTAGATTATGTTTATATTACATAGTGAAATTAATTTGTAAAGTTATGTCTAACGCGGATAGAAAACTGAGAATGGCGCAAAATCTACCAAGCGCATTTTTCTGAAACCTTCACCAATTTAAAGATAATTTAATTATTGGTATTTTAGTATACGCGTTTTATTAAAATACCTTTTGTTTTGTGTATAATAAATTAATAATGCGTCAAATTGGTGACAGCGCTCCTTGATGGGCGAGTCCTATTACTGGCTGAACGTACGACGCGTTGCGTGAGCTCAGTACAGAACACGCAAGCTAACCACTCAAGGTCACTGGCATATATCTCCGTCTTAAGAACTCTAATGAGTGTAGGTATATTTTAATAATTACGATACCAAACCCGACAGTTTTTTGGTAATCCAAATAGTTTATCAGCAATCAAGTCACAATATATGTCAAAAATATTGGAAAGTTTCTAAAACATTTCCTGCTATCGCAACGATCAGATCTGCCTGCCTTTTCCCTACTATTTTGGGGTCGGCTTCCAGTCTAACCGGATCTAGCTGAATACCAGTATTTTACATGGAGCGACTGCCTATCTGACCTCCACAACCTAGTAACTGGGTAACACGATACTCCTTGGTAATACTGGTTGTCAGACTTTCGGGCTTCTGACAACCCGTAACATCTGTCAAATCTACAAATGACAGCCGGGACTATATCTTAACGTGCTTGCCGAGGCATGGGGGTCTTGGAATGTAAAGATGTCACCCATCCGTGGACCAACCGCGGCAAGCGTAGCTTAACCAGATCGATCCACCCCTGTGGCTTTTATTAGGTACTCAGCTCCTTGCTACCGCAACGTTAAACCTTAAGACGCAGATATACGCCAGTGACCTTGAGTGGTTAGCTTGCGTGTTTTGTACTGAGCTCACGCAACGCATCGTACGCTCAGCCAGTAATAGGACTCGCCCATCAAGGAGCGCTGTCTCCAATTTGACGCATTATTAATTTATTATACACAAATCAAACGGTATTTTAATAAAATGCGTATACTAAAAGATCAATAATTAAATTATCTTTAAATAGGTGAAGGTTTCAGAAAAATACGCTTGGTAGATTTTGCGCCATTCTCAGTTTTTTATCCGCGTTGGGATAACTTTACAAATTAATTTCACTATGAAATATAAACATAATCTAAAATATGCAGATCAAGTTATTGAGAAAATGCTCTAATTTAACATATATTTTTTTCAAATCATTAACACTACTCGTTTAGACGTGATCTTCAGTATAAAATCATTAAAAGTCCGTTATCGTCGCCTTAATTAGAAGAAAACGTGCTGAAATGTTTTAATGGCTGTCTCTCAAACTCATCCTATAACGTTTAAACTAACATTTTCATCTCAGACAATCGCATTCAACAGTTCCACTAAATTGGGATCCCGCTGCACCGGTTAAGTTCTTTGTTTTATCTCGAAACAAATCTCTTGTCAGAATTAATTGCGTTAAATTGCTAAATCCTTAAAAAAAAACATCTTTTTATTTGATAGACAACACGTTTTTCGTTTTTGTTACCCTAAATAAAAAACGGTTTCTGTGTTCTAAAGTGTTGGTCTAAGTTTATTTATTTTTTCAAACCTAATACAATATTCTTTAGGTACTTATATACTACTAGCTGCGCCCCGCGGTTTCACCCGCGTAAGTCTCGATCCCGTGGGAAAATAGGGATAAAAAGTAGCCTATATGTTAATCCAGGGTGTCAGCTACCTCGATACAAAATTTTATCAAAATTGGTCCAGCCGTTTTTACGTGAAAGAGTAACAAACATCCATCCATCCATACTTACAAACTTCTGCGTTGATAATATTAGTCCATAGCTAAGTACCTTATTTAGGTTAAATACTAGATTTCTCAAAAAAAATATCTGTTTCGCAGAGTTCCACCACTATACAGTGTGAGTCTTCATAATGTGCACATATCGAAAAGAGTGAAACTAAGCTTAATTTTATCGACGGAAAAAATATAAAAAAAATATTAAACAATTTTTTTTTTACAAAAAAGGGTCTCTACCTGCTAAAGTAAAGTACGTAGTCGAGTGCAAGGCCTTTCTTTAACAGTTGATAGGAAACGTTGTGATTGAGTTATAAACATGGTATTTTTACTTTTGGAAAGCTGATACGATGGAAAATAATTTAAAGTAATAAAAAAGGGTAGGTAATCAGGACTTTTACTGAGAAATTTTACAATTATTATAAAAATTTATGAAAAAATATCAGATGTTTGTTATAAAATCACCCTAATACTCAATTGAGGGCGAGTTTTTCGTTAGTTTTTATTTTACGAAGACGCCCTATTATTTCCAGTCATTACTGAGTTTGTTTCATCGTGACAGATTGTTTAGTTTAAAAGTTATACCGATTTGTTTACACAGGGGTCACAGCAGCGAACAAAATTTAAAAAATGCTATAAAAATTAAATTAAATTTTTAGATTTTTTTAAACTATTTTTTCCGTCGATAAAATTAAGCTAAGTTTCCCTCATTTCGATATGTGCACATTATGAAGACTCACACTGTATACTAGGGTAAGCTTGACTTATTCACATGATATTAAAGTAATTGAAACGATAACAGTAAAATGAATCCCGTAAGGCAGTGTTGATGTAATCCACTCACGCGATATGTCACATAAATATGCTGCGAGAAGGTAGCAAATTTACGACAGGTGCAAATAAAGAGATGCTACAAATACCTCAATGAATAAAGGCATTCTTCTTTTTGGGCGGAGCGGGCATCTTAGAGTGGCCGCCGACCAACTTCATAATAACATATTTTATGCATCGATAAAGCCCTTATCTGGGAGCGCCCTTTTCTCAATAGCACATTCTCGACCGTGTGAAAGATACAAAGTCTAAAGTTATTTTAGTAACTTTAGACCTTCTCATTGAGATGTTACGGTTGTTATTCCACTCTCCCTTTGTGACCGAGGTATCTGATTTACGGCCAGGTGTGGGCTCTCGTCGCTCGCCACTCTTCCATTCAGAGCTTGCACAAAGTGGGACACCTCTAGATTGGCGGTCTCCGATGAATTCGCTCCATTTCAACGTCAACTCACAAATTCGTAATTCTTTTTGCGAACGATGATCAGACGTACTGACACTCTGTAATTTAATTTCATGCTTTCATCTTTTGATTACAGTCTCAGTTACTTCAGTTATTTAATTATTTAATGAGTTTATTTAATGGTTAATTCTGTCTGTTTCGGTTAGTCAAAGGTTGGTTGGTGTCATAACACCCGATGCTTTGACCGAACCAGCGTTTGCGTAAAAATTATAAACAAATTCCAACAACTCGTCGTCGGTTCGTATTATTCAAACAGATATCAAAAACTTCCTTTCGAGTTTCGTTTCTCCTATCACCGATTCAGCGTCATATGAATTCAGTATTCAGTGCGAAGTTGAGCGAACGCCTACAGCAGTCAGCCGAACACCGGAGAATTTTATTAGAAATCGACGCTCAACGAAAATGCACTTTAAAAGGTAATTCAAAAATACTTTCATTCCAAAATAGTTAATGCATTCAATGAAAAAACCTTTTAGTAAAAGGACGTATGGCGACTATTTTTATTTTTTTAACCCGAAGCGATACACGGGCTCGTGTATCGGAGTTACTCTTCACTGCTAAAGCAAATATTTGATTCGAAATATTGGGCACAGGGTCTCTATTATTCTCGACCGAACTGTCAGCTGCAACAACCACAACTTTAAACGTATACTGTATGAACTAAGTAACAACATGTTGTTCAATGTCGGCTCGGTTATGATGAACAACATTTAATTATGTCGGTGCTACCAACTCGAAATGCTAAGAACACGGAAGATAATTACAGGGGTTGTAGATAAATGAATTCCAACAAGTGCTTCAGAACAATACAGGTAGCGCATTCCGGCTCGCGGCCTCGTTTACGTCGTACATCAACAAAGGCCCGAATCTTTGGCACAAGTAATTATGGAACTTGCAACCTGTTTACATTCTTTGCCTGTTTTTTTTTTCTCTTATAATGTGTGCATTTTTTGGAATGAGGTGTTGGGAAAGAGGGATGGGGGGTGCACACTAGCTTTTATTCTGTCGTCGTCCTCCGGCGTCCGTCTCCGTCAGTGGCGTCAGTTCAGTTATTCAGTAGCTTCGCGCCCTTGGTAAGGGGTGGTCGTGCGCTCTCTCGCGATGCCGCAATACGGCCTCTTCCGATACATCCGTGTATTTAAGTGAAGTTTTATTAATTTTCAAAGACCTTTTTATGTTATTTGGATTATGCGTGCGTTCACAATTCGCTGGAAACCTTGATGATTGTTTTCGGAGAGGACTCCTTTGACCTCGATTTTATTATTTATTTCACTTTGAAGAAGTTATTTATTGATAAAAAGATTTTGGTTAATACATCTTTGTAATTTAATTTTGTGAGGGTTCAATGGGCGGAAAGTATTTTATTTCATCGATTTTTACTTTGTAAATAAAATTAGTTCATAGTATAATGTAATAAATAGCTGAAACTTGTAAGTATAGTGTATAACTTAAGTCGTGTTTAGGTTATGTTTTGCGGGTACCGGTGTTTTTTACACAGTAAGGGTCGGCTTTGTTGGAACTGTTTTTATTTCGGCTGAACTCTTGAGTTCAAGTTTCTGTGATGTTGCGGCAGGTCAATGGGATTATTCATCTTGTGGCCATATGTTAGTTACTACTTGAAATCATAGTCAAGTAGTTGAGACTACGTTTTGAAAGCTATAAACTTGTTAACAATGCTGTTGTGTTCTTGAAGTTAACTATGAAATATTTACACATACTATCCTAATGAATTTACAGGCAAATCAATATTGGCAAGCAACTATAAGGACATGAAGGAACATTGTTATATCTTGAAGCCCAAAACTGACTTCCTCATTTTTTTAATACACTGTTTAAGCAGAACTAAAGATGTAGGAACATTTCATGCTTTTTGTACTTTTGACCTTTTGAGTTGAATGTTTACAGGGATATTTTTAACATGTATACGTCATATTCCCACGATCTGAAATGGGTAAGGTATACTAAGGAAATAAATTGTTCAGAATTTATGCTTAAGTGAGTAACATACACATTACACTTGATATTTTTATATTGCAAACCGCAACTTATCGCTGTGGTTAGCATGACGATTTCATATCACGTTCCAAAGAGGTTATTTGCTTGAGTTTCATAGAGTAGAAACTATTTGTTAAGTTCTCGAAGTGTTCGACTTTGAAGTAGAATAGGCAGTTCGCCGTCTCTCTATGAGAACCTAACGGTGACCTTACACCACTTATAGTTTTGACCTGAAACTCGAACTCTGGAATACAGAGTGTCTTTTGGTGTCAAATCATAGTGAAGAGCAAATTCCTGGCAAATAACAAAAGAAGCAACCAAGTCGTTTCATGTTCAATAAGACTTATTGATAATTATAAAAAATTACTAATTTGAATGTAACTTGTCCAACAACGCGGTATGATTATTTACAGCGTGAAATTTATACTTCGACGAATTTCGTGGGAGCATTAACAGCTGGTGCCCAATTTTGTCGTCTAATTCATTTTAAGATCACCAAAAAACGTTTTCCTGTTTGGAAATCTAAATATTATGCCTGACTGAATAAATGTATCTTTAATTTGCCTAAAAACTTTTTTACAACATAGTCCACGCATATATGGTCGTAAGGGAGAATTACCAAACTATCATTACCTACTGATTATAATATGTAGTACCTATTTTAACAGAACCTATATATGCTTTTATTAAGGCGGAGATTTCTGAAAATGGTTTAAAATGTGGTCAAAACATAATTTAATACATCAAAAAATCTTCAAAGACAACTCTTAATTATTTTTAAAAGCAGTTTATCCCTTCGTTAACAGATATAATTATAATTAAAAGTATACCATATAATTGCAAATGCCAAACTGCATCCGGTGATGGATAATTTTTTATTAATTAGTTAAAATATAATTTTATACGATTTTATTTGCATTTTTACGCCATACGTTGTGTCATCGCGCATCTCTTTCTTTTGTATGCAATCTGACAGTGAGAGCGGTTTACGTGTTGTCTTATCAAATCAGCTGCTGTCGCAGACTTACAAAAATAGATACCCTTAGTCATGTTTTACATCACTCACAGCATAGAAGAGGTAATTTTACTGTATGTGCATTGCATGTTTGTATGATTTTAAACTCAATATCTAGTTTTTTTTTTATGTTGCCCTACACTAGGTATTTCTTCTGTATTGTGGGTGCGTTTACAAACATATAAAGTCACATACACAAACAGCCAGACCCGGAACAACTACTTGTAGGTGATACAAATATTTGTTCCGTGCGGGAATCGAATCCGCGACACGCAGCGCAGCAGTCAATCGCTTAACTACTGCGCCAACCGTGTCGTCGTTACATTTAGAGTCTATTTCGAATGAACACCAACCCTCTTTTATAAATAGATTTTCTATTTTTGTCAGACTTTTTTCACGGGCTAGGGAATTTATTCATATGAAGAGAACCTCAGTATAGGTTCTCTTCATATGAAGAAATTCTAAATTCATGCAACTAAATCCAAAATATTCAACCGGATCTGCCTGTATCTATATTTGCATCAATCAACGTTGTCAATCTGTAGTAAAAATCCATATTCCATAGAAATATTGACTCACACAAACACTACGAATTTCTCATGTATTGTAAGTGTGTGTAAAAACACAAAATCTCACATTCACAAACAATCAAACCAGGAACAACAGCTATCTGCAGGCCATACAAACATTTACTCTGTTCGAAGCCATCGTTTCACAAACTGCGCCAACCGTAATGCCGTCAAATCTCTATTCACAAACAGCGTGTTGGAAATAAAAATGCTGTTGAAGCAACAATGCGTCCAAGCAAAATGGGTCCAGTAGTTATTGAGTTAAGACTAGATTCGGTATCTAGAATAGTCAATTGATAATAAGGACTAAAAAATAACAAAAACTGGCACATTTTTCTTTTCTTTCGTTTGAAGTTGAAACTCTGAACAAGCTTGATTTGAAAAAAAAGATTATGAAATTTGACAAGCCGCCGAGCACTGATACCTTATTACTAAACTTTTCTCTTGAAATTTCTGGTCATTCAACGTCATTTACTATTATAAGAACTTGTACATAATTGAGCATTACCTATCTAATAATCAATTAAAATCGCGAAATGCAATTTTTTCACGCGACTTTACAAAACTGCGTTTATCTCGGATACTAAATGCCGAGAACTGTACCCCGAGTGTAAGTTTGCAAGTAAGTAAACGTAACAAGCGCGTTTGCGTTAAGATTTTTATCCTCACCCTTATTTTCTTAGCATTATGGATATAATGCTCTATCGATCAAATTTTAACGCAAACGAAATAGTTACGTTTACTCTCTTGCAAACTTACACTTGTGGTACTGGACCCTTTTTGATTGGACGTCCACAATTTATTAAACTAGTAATTGGAGCACAATGTACTCATATCGAGGAAAAACAAGAAAAAGAAAAACTAATGTATGCCACAGTCAAACAAGTTTAGTGGCCAGGAATAATCAAAAAATCTAATGTTCATGTAGGTTGTACTGAACAGATCCGACATAGAGATTTGACGGCATTACGGTTGGCGCAGTTTGTCAATTGATGGCTTCGAAAACAGTATTTATTCATTTGGAAGTTTACCTAGCTCCTAGGTCACTCCAAAAATAACCTTGTTTTCAGTTATATGCGGTTACGTGTAGGTAAATTTACCTCGGTAATCCTATAGCCTCGAGATACATGGTACCACTAAATTCCATTCACCAAATACCCAAACCAACCACCAACCAATGACCAAATGTAGGTACCTGTGTTTAGCAAATAAATGTTTCCATTCATTTATTCAATGTTAACTTCGCATGAGTCCAGTTAAGTCCTAGGGGTGCCTGTACGTCCAGTCGAGCATTAAGACGCAGATATATGCCAGTGAACTTGAGTGGTTAGCTTGCGTGTTCTGTACTGAGCTCACGCAACGCGTCGTACTATATATGCCAGTGAACTTGAGTGGTTAACTTGCGTGATCTGTACTGAGCTGACGCAACGCATCGTACGTTCAGCCAGTAATAGGACTCGCCCATCAAGGAGCGCTGTCCCCAATTTGACGCATTATTAATTTATTATCCACAAAACAAAAGGTATTTTAATAAAACGCTTATACTAAAAGATCAATAATTAAATTATCTTTAGATTGGTGAAGGTTTCAGAAAAATACGCTTGGTAGATTTTGCGCCATTCTCAGTTTTTTATCCGCGTTAGACATAACTTTACAAATTAATTTCACTATGTATTATAAACATAATCTAAAATATTCACATATTATGTTATTGAGAAAATGCTCTAATTTAACATATATTTTTTTCAGATCATTAACACTACTCGTTTAGACGTCATCTTCAGTATAAAATCATTAAAAGTCGGTTATCGTCGCCTTAAAACGCTTTAACTGTACCTACATTCATTAATCCTATTTACTATTCATAACCCCAAAAACATAGACGATCTATCATTGGTCCTTTATATTTCTTTCGTCCCCTTATTGGCTAAGAAATATTTCCGAAAGCTCTTCAAAACAGACCTGAAACTTTTTTAGTAGGGTTGTCGACTTTAGTGATGTTGTCGCCGGTTTTGTAAGGGGTTTTTGTGTTCTGGGGTTATTGGGGTGATGGGGTGACACCTTACCCTTGGAAGTCGGATCAATGCACCTGTTACGACCCACTGCGTTTCTATTCAATATGTATACGTTAGTAAATAGGTACACACGGCTACACATCAAGCTATACAAATCCAGTTTAGGCTGATCTCGCATTGTATAGGATTTCCGTACAATGAGAGGTCAGCATAATGTGTATAGCTTGATGTGTAGCCGTGTACCTAATTTTCATTTGCGGGTCACTGTTCTTTGTGTATTTTTAAGAGGGGCTTGTGGCTAAGTACTCATAGCCGCACGGGTAGATCGATCAGGTTAAGCAACGCTTGCCGCGGTTGATCCGTGGATGGGAGACCATCTTTATATACCAAGACCGCTCCGTGTCTCGGAAAGCAGTCTTTCGTGGATCTTTGACAGTCATTACGGGTCGTCAGAAGCCCGAAAGTCTGACAACCAGTCTTTCCAACGAGTATTGTATTACCCAGTAGCTGAGCTGCGGAGGTGAGATAGGCAGTCGCTCCATGTAAAATACTGGTATTTAGCTGCATCAGGTTAAACTGTAAATCGACCACAACGTAGTTGGGAAAAGGCTGGGTTAATGATGATTATATTTATGTATTATTCTTTTCAAGTAAGTGTGGCAGTGTTTTTAAGTAAATATAACATAACCTGGAGGTCTACTCCGAAGCGTTAAGGCTTCTACATACCGGCGCGACACAAAGGCCCCGCGTGTTGCGTGCGCGACGAGCGGTGTCTTTGTGTCGAGTCGCGAGTCGCACTGGTCTTTAGAAGCCTTTAATCCGAAGTATCGGCCGACGGGTCGGCCGTTTTATAACTTCCATAGTTTCCTTTTTTGACTTTAAATCCATACCCGACTTAAAGTCACATTTTTGACTTTGGTTTATCTCTTTGAATGTCGTTTTTTTTTTTCGTCGTAGTCAGCCATAGTTAGCCGTAGTCAAGCAACGGCCGAACATTCGGCCGATACTTCTGATTTATGTTCGGAGTAGATCCCCTGAAATGCTGGTAATAGCAGAAGCTTCAGCCCATTTCCTTTACATAATTCTAAACATAAATTCAAAACGCAAACGCCTCAAGCTAACTTCACAGAGGAAAACGTCAATAAAACTCATTAAACTCCTTTCCCTTAATAACAACATAAACTATTAAAATTATAGCACTTAATACGTCTAAACCGCCCGAAAGCATAACTGAAACTATTATTATAATCCCTTAATAGTCCATTTGATAAATAGTCCGTGTTAAACTTAATTAGCAACACAGTTTATTAATGTCCCACCATATCTTACTGGGCCTTGTGATTGCAATTTATAACTTCTATCATACCTCGGCTAGTTTCTAGTTACTAGTTCAAGTTAACTGTACCTAAGTGCTAAGCTTTGGATTACTTGTTTACAAGCAGCTTGTGATCAACATTGATTGCATAACTGTGTTGTATGAGATTCTGAATTAATTACTTGTAGCAATTAGGGACAGGGGCCTGTGTTGAATTGCTGAGTGTCCTTGTTAGGTGAGTGTAGGGACAATTGGTGTGTTGTGTCAGCAGTTGGTATGGCATGGTCATGGAGTGTCTACACTGCATGCGTCTATATCGTATCCTCAAATATACCATTATAAGCGGACCTTAATGGAAATTTCAATATTAATAGAATGATAGCATACCGCGGTATTGTTTTTGTACTCACGACCGCTAACATTGAAATTTACACACTCTCTCTCTCTTTCTTTTCTGACACTTTTTATTTTGTTTCTAAGTATGTATGTATCTATGACTTTGTATATATTTTTGATATTCGAGTTATCTATCCCCTATGTTGCACCTACCATGTTTTGTCTCTGCATCACCCTAAAGTTGACTGGTAGAAAATGCCTCAGGCATTAAATCCGCCTTTGTACAGTTTTTTTTTTTCTTAGGCATAAAGTTTTAATAAATAAATAATAAATAAATTTCAACTTTATTTCCATACTATTATGTTATATTTTAGGGTCGCTAAAAGGGTCGCTTCTCGAAGTTGTGAAGGAGTACGTCTACCTAGGGCAAGTTTTCCAGCTTGGTAGGCACAACTTTAAGAAAGAAGCCGACAGAACGATCCGGTTGGGTTGGGCAGCGTTTGGAAAACTTCGTCAAGTCTTCTCGTCGCCAATCCCGCAGTGTTTGAAGACTAAGGTCTTCAACCAGTGCGTCCTGCCCGTTATGACATACGGTGCCGAAACGTGGACACAGACAGTCGGACTGGTCCACAAATTCAAGGTCACCCAGCGTGCTATGGAGCGGGCTATGCTCGGAGTTTCTCTGAAGGATAAGATCAGAAATGAAGTTATCCGGAAGAGAACCGGAGTTACCGACATAGCCTGCAGAGTAAGCAAGCTGAGGTGGCAGTGGGCTGGCCATGTTTGTCGAAGGTCCGATGGCCAGTGGAGCAGACGAGTCCTAGAGTGGAGATCGCGTATCGGCAAGCGTAGTGTGGGACGCTCCCCAGCTAGATGGACCGACGACCTTAAAAGGTGGCTGGGACAGACTGGATGCGGAAGGCGGAGGACAGCGTGTTGTGGCGCAGCCTGGGAGAAGCCTATGTCCAGCAGTGGACTGCTATAGGCTGAGTTGAAGTTATATTTTTATTCGTCGCCTAAAAATACCTTGCCATGCCGTACCGTCAATGGGCGCCGAGCCTAAAGCTACTGTAGTAATCATCATTCTCCTGCCCTTATCCCAATTTATTTGTGTTCGGCGCAACATGTCCCTTTCTTCCATACTTCACACATCACACACACACACACACATACACACACACACACACACACCCACACACCCACACACACACACACACACACCCACACACGTTTGTCGTTTGTCTTCACATCTTCATTAGTCGTCATCTCGATAGTCACTCCCTTTCTAGCCATATCATCTTCCACACAGTCCATCCATCGTTTCTTCGGTCTTCCCCTACTCTTATAGCCATCGGTATTCATACTTAAAACTTTCCTCACGACATTTTCCTCATTCCTCCACATAGTCATTATTTGTCTGTCTATATTCAAGCTCAAGGTAGCCTATCTTCGCTATTTGAAGTAGAACTATTTAGAATAATAAAGAGACATTTTCTTTATCTAATGAGAAAAGAGTTTGACTTGCAGAGAATACCTTGTGGCATTATTTTCGCATATGTACCATTAGGCCCTTTGTACACGACACGGTTTCTTAACGGTACGGAGTTTAAACAAGCTTCCATAGTGATAAATACAACACTGACGACCGTGCCTACACACGGCGATAAATCCGTAGTTTTTCACGGCAAGAAAAACATGAAGAATAAATAATAAATGATTTTATGCAGTTTTTCACACGAACATCGCTACGAATCTCGTAGCACACTCGTAGCACGCGAATATTCATAACTAATTTTGTGTACCCGTTTCATTTTATATAAGTATTCGTTGGTAAGTCCTCATCGTCCTTTTGAAGAGTTAAAAGTATCATAAACTGATTACTTAGGCTTTACTGAAAGCTACAATGGTTGATGTGAGTGGAAACGCTGGGGCCCTAGGAGGACATATAGTGACCTAATTGGTGATGTTCTTCAGAAAAGTGAGGATGTGTGTATGACCAGAGGTATGAACGTAAACGAAGCAAAAGGAGTATGTAAGGATCGTAGCAGGTAGCGTTCTGTAGTTTCTGCCTACCCCATGGGAAGGGTTAAATTAAATTACCCAGCGAAACTTCGCAGATGTGATGGGTATCGATATCTAAATACGATAAAAAAAAAATACCAAAAAAAAGGGTTCATTGCTGTTTTTTTGGAGTCAACGACTGTAGTTACTTACTTGAAATATCAGTTTCAAAACCTTTTTTTTTTTTCTTTGTAAATTTCACAGACATGATGGGTACTATGATCGACGATAAAACAAAAAAAACTGATTTTCTCAAGTATCTTCACAACCAGTGATTGACCCCAAAAAATCCAAATGTTTACATTATTATTAGGATTAACTTACGAGTTTTACCATCTAACCTGACCGTATTTCCACATCCAACACTGTTACCGTTAGTATAAATAAACAAACAGGTTGTTTTCATAAAGGATTTTCGTGTAAACATTCACAAACATCTTTCCTAGATTTAATGTGCGTACTTATTTATTTAGGATACTGTTTACTATCTGAAATGACCTGGCTTTCAATGCTAGGAAAATTTCGATTGATTTGTCAATAATTGAATTGATACCTATAAGCATATAAATAAGTGTTTTCTGATATATTAATTGGGGCTTTGAGTATTAATTTATGTTTTGAAAGTTACTTAGCGTAACGTACTAAATAAAGCGATTTTTTTAAGCATACTATTTTGGTTAACACATTAATTGGCAAAGATTGCATTTACTGACAAAGTAACAGATAAATAATCAATACAGTTGTTCAAGATTATACAACATTATACATCCTTTCTGCACACTTTTTTTGGTAGGTAAAATAAATAAAGAGACTTGATAACACGAGCAACCATTAAAAAAACTAGCAATAAAAATAATTATTAAAAAAATATATTTATATAAAATATCCCTAAAATTGATTATATATGTATGGTATATTCATTTATTTTTATAATATAAATATTTTATAATAATAATATGAAAGATATAAAGCGTTTCAAAAGAGGGACCTAATATTCAAATTAACTATTTTCATTGGGACTGCTCTGTATTTCAATGAAAACGGTATGAAATAAAACGGTTGAGTTCATTTTATGCGCTATATTGAATTGGTGGAACATTTCAGTGTTGAACAATCATATGGCAAATAGGTTTGCAATGCTAATATGGCCCAAACAAAGCTTATATGCGCTTGCTGACTTTGCAAAGGATTTTCCACAAAGGACAGTGCTTGCATTTGAAAACGATTTTATTTTGTAAACTCTATTCATTTTTATTCGGACAAATTATTTTAGAGGGGGCCACCTCTACTACATATTTTTTTTTAAATATCAAATCATATTTCGCTATTACTGTTTTATTATGTTCATTGAAATGAAATGAATGAAAATGAAATATTTATTATCTGTGCCAAACTGCAAAGCAGTTTGTTGGAGACGTAGCACCTTTTTTTGTAAGTACACACGACTACACATCAAGCTATACAAATCCAGTTTACGCTGATCTCGCACTGTACGGAAATCATATAGAATGCGAGACCAGGTTATACTGGAAATGTATAGCTTGATGTGTAGCCGTCTGTACATATTAAGTAACATGATTTTTATAAGTAATGACACTTTTCACATTTATGTTAAAACTATTCTTGCATTATTTAAATTTATAAAACAGACAACCAATTTTTAATTTATATTTTAAAATATTCTCTATAGCGAGGCTTTGACAAAATATACTAAAGAGGTACTTTTGTATTTTATTTTTAATGGAGGTTTTTGTGATGCAATTGTTTATATCGACTGGAAGGTTATTATAAATAGTTCGGACTAAAAAAAAATCTACACCTTTGACCATAATTTATTAGAAGAGGGCACTACAAATATTTTCATGTTATTACTGACTGAACGCACTTACACATTGACTGTGTACTTACATATGGCCTGAACGTACCTACACATTTCGTTGACTTCTCTGAATTCCACTCACGTGTGAACTGAAACTAGTGCGTGACAATAAAATAAGTAAAAGTATACAGATACACATAATAGCTAAAACAACAATCCTTAATAGATACCTACTCAATATCGACCATTTAAAACGTTTTGCCTTACATACACGAACATTGTAAAGAATACACGAAGGTGACACAGACGAGAACGCATACAAGTTATGCGTTCTCCTCTGTGTCACCTTCGTGTTCATATGGGTTGCTTATCACAATATTGAAAATCGATACCTACCTTGGAAGCTTCAATAACCTGAAGTGTAACATAAAAATACGCGACACAGATTCTTACGCTTTTCCTAGTTTAACTTTGACTGTACTTGGGGTACAGTCAAAGTTAAGCTAGGAAAAGCGTAAGAATCTGTGTCGCGTATTGTGCAAGTGAGTAAACGTAACTAGCGCGTTTGCGTTAAGATTTTATTCTCACTCTTATACTTTTAGCATTATGATCTATCGGTCAAATTTAACGCAAACGAAATAGCTACGTTTACTCTCTTGCAAACTTACACTTGGGGTACAGGAATAGGTAGGCACTAGGATATTAACCTTTTAAAGAGATGGTTTAAAGTGGCACGTTCTCAAAGTGCCCTTCTAAATAGCGTCTGTCTATGAAAATTACACTAATATACCTACATAAATATAGTTTCCATTTCACCTAAATATGATGCTCCACACTTACCTTTCAAGTACCTACACACGCGGCATAAAGTAATTATATTTGAGTGTGAACTAACTACATAGAACTAGGAGCATTCAAAGCCTTAATTTTCACACAGGCAATAGAATTTATAAACAGCTAAAATGTCCTTCAGTGAATAATGACTCCTTACTTAATTAAATTACTTGAAACAATAATAATTAGGTCCCTAATTATGACGGCTGAATAGAGTCCAATGTTACTTAACTGTTATTTCTAGGCAACTAACAAAGCTATAATACCATTCAAGTATTTATTAAGGAGTCTGTCCACTACACCGTATCATACCATGACATGAAATCTGTAGTTTCGGCTGAAGTTCAGGCGATTCCTACACCGTATCACCTACGGACATAATATTAGTTCGGGGCCCGACCTAAAAATGAATGACACCATGATTCGACAACTCTCCCTATACCTCCCGAAGTGTTTTCCCGTTCGAAAAAGTTAATTATTAGGGTGTAGAGTTCACTCCGAAATGTCTAACTACTTTCGGATGGACCCGTATCTTTGTTGACGAACTTAGAGAGTAGTAGACCCCCAGGCACGGAAAGAAACATGACATGGACTACTATGCCCACTAGAACATATCACACACACCTGTAATATTTTTGTTGTAAAAGTTATTTCCTATATTATTAAGAAGGTTATTAGAAAATTGTCCGTTTATAACGGAGTTAGAACGATCATCATAATTATGCGGTTATGGCCCGTATGTTCACTATTTCGTCGCCTGCGCTCACCGGTTTATCCACGTCATGTGCCATGCACGGAGCGTATCAGCACCGGCAAAATATTCTCGCCTACAATTGTTGAGCTCCGTGCATGGCTCGCGACGGTGTTGGTCGGTGATGGAACGGTCATTGTCTCATTCTTTTTTGAAGTAATACTTCTTTACGGACGCTTGACTTGGGGAGTAAGCAGGTGAATGCGTGACGAGAGCGTTACGGAAACTGATCGGGCGAGGCGAACGGATGTTGTTTAAATTTTAAACATGGAACACACCGCGTCACCGCCGCGGGCCGTCCCGCTTAATAGGTATTTTTTCTAATTCACACTGGCTGTTTATACACTTCTGTTTTACTTCAGTCGTGTGGTCGGCACACTCGATTTTTTTTCGCCTAACACGTTCTTATCACGGTCATGGTATGATACGGTGTAGCGGGCAGACTTCTTTAAAAGGAAAACGAGCGTGAAGGTCTTAACTTTTTAATTACAGGACATAAAAGTTAATGTCCACTATTGAAGACAGGCCTCCCCGACTTAACGAACGGTTGTTGGAGGGTATTTCTATGTTGCCTTTCATTTTAATGCTAATTACTTTCTTTATGTTGAATACACTCGTGTTTGATCACTATCTCAAAATGGCACACCCTTGTCTAGAAATTAACTTTTCACTCGTTTCTCGAAGTCTCCCAGATCATGGGTAAATCTTCATAGAAGTCTTCCAGATTATAGGTTATAAATATTATTGAAATACCCAGAAAAATATAACAAAATTCAATATTTTCATCAGGTCCAGAAAACCAGAAACTTTTGAATTCTTACGCAAAACTTCTCTTATTTATTTACTTACGAAATACTTTGTTATCTCCAAGTTCATTTTCAGTTCAAGAACGAAGATATTATTATACAAAATAATGGTCGAAGGCATCCCGTTGCCCGCAGGCTACAATAAGTTATTTTACATCAGTTAAATACTTGGCCTTGATAAGGACTGTATAAATAATGTTATTCTGTCGTCCAGTATTGAATTATTAATTTGCTTTTTAACTTATTACAAGTCTGGACAGGTGTATCTGGGCCATATTGATTTCTATTTCAAAATAGACGTTGTCATTTTTAGAACTAACGTTGGTCACTAAAATAGAGTGGGTCGTTTTATTCGGTAAACTGATAGCTTGAATCGGTATGAGTTTATTTTTATCTCTATTTTATTTTCATATTTCAGCTAGGTTTATAAAGCTGACTAATCCTAACTAAATGCGAAAGTGAGTTTGTTTGTTTGTTCGTTACGCTTTCACGGTAAAACGGCTGAACATATTTGGATGAAATTTGGCACTTAGGTAGAGCATGACCTGGATTAGGACATATAATATTATTTATCCCGATATTCCCACTCAATCGAGACTAATGCGGGTGAAACTGCGGGGCGCAGCTAGTATTATAAATTCGAATGTGAGTTTGTTTGTTGTAAACAGGATAGTACATTTGTACCTGAAGTAGACGTAGCAAAAACAGAAAAAGTAAACAGGATAATACATTTTTATCTTAAGTAAACGTAGCAAAAACAAAGAAATAGTAAACAGGATAATACAATTTACCTTAAGTAAACGTAGCAAAAACAGAGAAATAGTAAACAGGATAATACATTTTTATCTTAAGTAAACGTAGCAAAAACAAAGAAATAGTAAACAGGATAATACATTTTTACCTTAAGTAAACGTAGGAAAAACAGAGAAATAGTAAACAGGCTATTACATTTTCTCGGTCACAAACTTTCATAACAGTTTCTCAGTAGCATTAACCACAACGTACGCTAAATTACTTTAGTTTTGGGTTGGTAAGACCTAAGATCAATAAAATTTTATTGGGTCGCATACGGTTCGCGTGACAGCCCTAAGCGTACCACAGGGTAAAACGGACTTACGTTCGTGTAGTTTAGGGTTATGTAATAAATGTTGTCTGTGGTGCCTTTCGGGCGGCACTATTTCGTAATTGACAAAAAGCGAATAAATGGAAAAAGAAAACATTGGTGTGAATTTTGTTTGCTTAGCTACGAGCAAAATAAGTGTAATGTTATCAAAACAAACCTATTTGTTTTCTCAATAAGTTTTTTCAGCTAGCTACATTATTTTGTATCAAAATATACAGCAAAAAATATATGTTGTACAAAGAATTTGCGTTACCGCAAAAACCTAATATTATGTATGATTTATAGGGACCCACACAATGTGTCATCCCTTTTTTCTGAAACCTCTTTATGATAACGACAAACTGTATCCTTCTAAGAATTATATTATGTGCTAAATAAATAGCCAGTTAATTGTACCATAAACTCGTTCATTTTGACAACGTTTAGGCTGAAATATATTTAAAATTTCAGTAGGTAAAGAATTTTGAGAGTGACCTGAAGCTAGAATATTATATAAGACATTTTCTCATCCTATTTTCAGGCTAGTTTTCGCGTAGGAGCATTTTAAACTTTAACTTGCTTAATTTTCGTTTTCTCCATGTTAAGTTTGGTATAAATGAATTCATCCCAACAGACGTTAAAACAAACCATTGATCAAAGTTAAATATTATTTAAATGCTAATAAAAGATTGCATTCAAATCTAAAATTATTTTATAATTTGAATTTGAATGAATTGTTGTTGATATTTTTGGTGAAAACATTGATGATTAAAAACGGAATTTCGATGTTGAATGAACATCACAACAATGTCATCTGCAATGTCGATATTATTTCAACGCGTAAAAATAAATTTGGAAATATCGTTCATTTATAATGTAAACACGTTAAAATTATATTTAAAACTCCATTATTATTTACGGTAGAGACTAAAATTGGTAAATTAATTAACGTGTTAACTGAACAGTTTATGGACGTACTCTCGATATTAACACGTCGTCCGATAGTGATTGCGAGATTTAGTCAGCCTGGGACGGATATACGGTGCAGTCACCACAAAGTAACTACATAGCTATGTAAAACGTTAACCAACGGCAAAATTATCATGTTTCTGACTGATTTCGTAGGGCTTCCTGATATTGTAGCAAGCTTTACATAATTACATTTATGTGCCTATGTTTAATTAATTCCTACAACATCAAACTTGATCTATTTGTATCAACTAGAGTAGGTTTTTTTATCAGTGTAACTAAATAAGATCCGACTGTTCTGTCTGATCCGGCTACATCTAGATTTTTTTTTAATTTTTTATATGACGTGTAAAAGTGATTTTAATATCCTATTTACAGAATAAACGATTTCATTTCATTTCATTTCATTTCATTTCATTTCATTTCATGTAGGCTACCTTCTTTCTCATCCATTTTCTTATTTAGTGCTAAAGATTGTTAATAATGGTTAATCGGAAACTGGATATGTGTTCGTCCTTGTCACCTATTTCTGTGTAACCTCATCGTCACAAAATAAACTCCACAATATTATTTAAAAGGAAATTCATAGATACGAATCTTTACCTAATATTCTTAGATACGAATCTTTACCAAATATTTATAGATATGAATCTTTACCTAATATTTATACAAATGAATCTTTACCTAATATTTATAGATACGTATCTTTACCTAATACTTAAAGAAACGAATCTTTACCTAATATTTATAGATAAGTACGAATCTTTAACTAATATTTATAGTTATGAATCTTTACCTAATATTTCTGCAAACATCTCCAGTTTATTTACCACAATTTATTTATCCTGGAAAACATCCGTCAGTTTACCCATAAACATCAAGTTAGCATTATTCCTTGCAGCTGACATTTGCGATGTTATCCGTAAAGATATGGGGACTGCCTCCTTTTACGTCCTACATGTGACGTGGCCCCGTAGGGAAACATGCAACCGATCCATTGGATTTACATAAAAGGTTCAATGAATTTGCTAGAAGCTCATATTTGCGGTGACACGTAGGTGTTTTTTTGATTATCATTTTCTCCGAAAGTTGACAGAAGATAATCAATACTAAGTTTCGTTACACTACTTTCTTTTACAATTTTCGCAGAAATTCCAGCCTTAATGCAGTAACTGTCTTATTAAGGTCGTTCTTCATAATGAAGCAATGTTGTGGGATTAACAACATTAATTTCTTAACAAGTTGAGCGTAAATGAAGCAAAAGGAGTATGTAAGGATCGTAGCAGATGGCGTTTTGTAGTTTCTGCCCCACGGGAAGAAGGCGTGAGTTTATGTTTGTGTTTGTTTTGTCAGTTCATCAGGAACCTTGTTCGGGACAGAGCTTTCAATATTTACCTTATTTATACAAAAAATCACCATAGATAAAAGGAAGAGAAAATTCAAACCTTGACGCTGATAGCACACCCCCGCCGCAAAACCATAGCAGCGAAACCGCTGTAGTTCAATTGTACTGGTTCCCGTCATGTTCCGCTACTCGAATCGGTTGCGAGTAGCGGAACATGACGCGAACCAGTACAATTGAACTACTGCGGTTTCGCTGCTATGGTTTGCCGTCGGAGGTGTGCTACCAGCGTGAGGGTCAAAAAAGATCATTTTCATCATAATAAAATTAACGCTGCATAATCAGATTAATCAGTAATTAAGAAAACCGTTTCTTTTTTAATAGGTACTTCACTGCTAACTGTTTTGAGGCTTATAGGCCCAATATAATTAGCAATGAATGTGTTAACAAAATCGAATGGTAGGTATTTAATGTTCTAATGCAGTTCTCTTGATGGGTCTTGTGCCATAAACTTGATTAATTAACGCCTCGTGGTGTGACAGTAGTTTCTGTGTGGTCGTAGAAAATCGTGAGACGGGGAAAAACTGTATTCTCATTCTCTGTGAAAATACAGTTTATTTATGTACTTGTAAAAGTATAAATTAAACAAAAAATAGAAAGAGGTGTTTCAATTAAAAATGTTAACCTTGAATCCCGCGAACTAATTACCTACCTAAATATTATTTCCAAGGTTGGGTTTTCATTTAACTTTTCTCATTAGTCTAAACTTTTAATAGTTTTATAATTTACTTATTAATTTTCTTATTTATGAGAAATGTACCTGAATACATTGTAATTTAGGGTAGTGTGTCATGTCAACGGTGAAGTGAATTTAATTACCTTATCCTCATGGGACAAGTTTGATCTTGCCTGCTAAATCATTGATTACGTAGATAGATATCTATCTACTTGTGGAATAACACATTCCAGATGTCCGGTTTCAAGTAGGTTTCATAAGATGAAAGGTCTTATAACATTTCTAAAGCCCTTCTATATCAGATCTTTCTCCTTTCTAATAGCCCTTCAACTCCTTTTCACCTGCCCTTGAGACAAGTTAATAAATCTTCGGAAGAAAGGAAGGCACGGAACAAAAATGCGTCATGTAAACACCCAAACACTTCGGGGGTCCCGTAAGCCAAGTAAAAGGGGGTATTAACTTAATGATCCAACCACATCCAACAGGTAGAATGATCTTCGTACACCACGGGCCAAATGTTTGGGAACTTTCCTTTACAATGTTCTAAAATTGGTCTTAAATGTTTTGAAGTAGCTTCAACATAGGTACACATGTTGAAGAAAAGATGGACTATAGACATGTATTGTACTGTGTGTTGTTGTATGTATTGTTGTGTTGTTGTATTGTATTTGTGGAATAGATAAATAGTGGATCACTTTTTTTACAGTCTTGAAAAAATAGGGTATATTAATATTAGGTTATTGGAGTAGAAGCCTATGGCATAGACCTTTATTTATAATGTAAGTACTAAGAAATTGATCTATCAATAGATACTACACATTTTAAGTAAACTTTTCATACTAGAACGAAAAAAAAAGAAGAAAATCGATAAAAAAAAAATCGAAATTCAAATCATACGCACCCTACTAAATGCGAGGAGAGTAACTATCGGCCGGCTTCAAAGGATAGGATCGCGCTACGAGTTATTGATAAATTATGGCGAGCGCGATTATTAAAAAAAAGAAAAAAAAAAGGACTGCCATAGGCTTTCTACTCCGTTCACCTAATATACCCTATTTTTTCAAGACGGTAAAAAAAAAACATCTGGTATATCTTGTCGGTTGTGTTTTCCGTAGATTTGTCTTCCATACATCACGCATTTTACCATGGCAGGCATGGTAAAATATCACCTTGCTAATAAAATAATCAACTGAGCAGCGACAGAAATTAACCTCAAAGTTTAAAAAAACTAAATACTTAATATATTTTCGAATAATTATTCATTACTAGTGCTCACCCACTGGTCGAAATTGGATCCCCTCTACTTACAATCTATAAAGTAGTAATAAAGTATAAAGTACTTACTAATGCCATGAGTACACTAATTCCATGCTATTACTTATAACGTACTTATTAATTCCATGCTATTATAAAGTACTTACTAATTCCATGCTATCAAAAAGTACCTACTTATTCCATGCTCAAGCTGTCATTTCCTGTTAAACACTTCCGTCACATATCACGAAATCATTCCCACAGAAAAGCGAGAGGATATATTATATGTTACACATCAATAAAACTGCGGGGCGAGCACGGCCTACTGTGACATGACTTGAGTCACACAGTTTGAGCGATAAAACCGCTTTGTCTTAAAATGCTAGTACAAATTGACAAGACATAATTTATCATGTCTTGTCACAAACGTCTTGGCACGCCCGTGCTCGGCCCGCAGGTTACTTACTACCCACGTGTGTGGTTAGTACCAATATTTTGTTCGATGACAATTCTAGGTTATGTATAGACAACAGCACCCTAATCGTGTAAGAAACTATCAATCACAATTTGAATGATATTTCTAAACCATTGCTGGCCATGTGGTGCCGGACGTAAAGAATAGCACCATCCTATTTCTTCCCGTGGGTGTCGACGAAAAGGCGACTAAGGGACTTACTAGAGAATGGACAGCAGCGTTTTCTATGCATTTTAACACCATACTACGATCGCCAACCCGTGTGCCAATGGTGGCGATTATGGCAACCCCTCACCCCCTTTCTTTTTGTGGAGGCCTATATCCAGCAGTGGACGTCTTTCGGCTGAAATGATGACTAAGGGCTCAAACACATAAACACGTTACGACGACGCAACGTGCCACGGCACGGCAAATTGTACCAAATTGTACGTACAAACGTGCATCGTTGTACGACGCAACGTCGTAACGTGTTTATGTGTTTGAGCCCTAAATCCTTCTACAAATTAGGCACAAATTAATAACGTAAGCTGCTATATACTCCCAAAAGTATCAGATGTCACGTAAATTAACTATATCCTCATTAAAACTTCGTTACAACGATTCTGCGATCGCATCTCGATTACTTCTCTTGTGACTTAAAGTTGCAAATATGTGGGATGCCTGTTATTTAGGTCAGGATCAGACCATCCCATTGTCATCCGTTGATCGCGTCATGGATAAAAGTCGTATGTTATACAGAGCTGTATTTACGTAAATTTGTATGATCGCTCAGATGAATGCCCTTTCTCTCTTAGAGCTCGTAAACGGAAGGTGGAGTACAAACATTTGCTCTACTTTTGTAAAGTGATTTATTCTGAATGGCAAAAAGCGTATTGTTAGGCTTCGTGTTTCATTCATGCTTTGCAGATTTACATTTTGGAGTCTGTTTGCGTATGAGCATCGTGTCGTA
This sequence comes from Tiliacea aurago, assembly GCA_948098905.1. NCBI lineage: Eukaryota > Metazoa > Arthropoda > Insecta > Lepidoptera > Noctuidae > Tiliacea > Tiliacea aurago. The sequence goes on along the minus strand of OX402591.1, from coordinate 16,065,889 downwards.
ACTATGTAAGAAAATGTCTACATTTTCATCAAATTCTGTGACGCATGGCTTTACTTGATTATGTCTTCAAAAGTCTCGGTAGAAAGTTGCTTTATAAAGCAAAAATTAAGGCTTAATGGTGTTCTAAATTACATGTTAAACTAGTCTTGACTCAGATGAAATGTTCATGGAAGATTTTCAAACTTAGGTTTTTAGTTTAACGCCTAAGTTTATTTTGTTGGTTGTAACTATGTGCCTTAGTTTATCAAATATTCCATCTAACTTTAACAAGCAAACAAGGATAACGTAAATATTTCGCGAAAAAATTTGATGAAGAAAGACCAAAATGCTGTTTAAACGAACTTGACAAGTAGATAATTTGAGGGAACCGATGAATAATAGCCGTTTTTCCTTGAAGGTAACAAATGAAAGATACTGACAGCGCCATTTTATCAGTATCGATGTCTCATAAGCGGTGAAAGGAGACGTGCTCTTGGGAACCACGGGAGGCTCTATTAAAGTTAGGTTCATCGGTAAAGGCCAGGGCTGAACGTATTTTTTTGTATAAATTATTTTTTTGTTTTCGGGTCTTTTTCCTGTATAAAGTTTTATTTGTGGATGCGCATAATTTTACGGGTAGATTATTTACAAGCGAAAGTGTGAACAATTTTTGGTTCAATAACTTTTCTTCTGAAGCTCTATTTACCATGGTTTAATTTTCTATATTCTTTTTTTTTTAAACGGCCTCACACTAGTAATTTCTCCTGTATCGTGGGTGCGGTCTGGCTGTTTGTATATGTAAGCTCACATATACAAACAGCCAGACCCGGAACGACTACTTGTAGGTCATACAAATATTTGTTCCGTGCGGGAATCGAACCCGCGACACGCAGCGCAGCAGTCATTCGCTTAACCACTGCGCCAACCGTGTTGTCAAATATTCCGGATTATAATCAACACCCACCACCCCGTCTTTACAAAAGCAATACATTTCCTATAATATCTTTGAAACTTCAATTGGAAAACTGTTTCAACTAGTTATAGAACTTTTCAAAGCTTAATATTGGCATGATATAATTTCGCAGCAACCTTTAAGTCTTCATGAGCGCCAATGGAGCGGAACATTGAAGTAAAGCTCGCTGAGCTAATTCCTTCTAAAGATGATATGAGTTGAAACATCCACTAAGGAATACTTTACATTGTTGCCTTACTGTGAGCTTCTCTTGTCATAGTAATTTGGTTTTAGTATTGACTTGTTTTAAGACTCAATTATTAAACCAGGATTTGCAGGTATAACTTTGATTTATCTGCCTATGAGAAATAACCACAAACTTATGGTAGAGTTCGTAAATCAAAAATGTAGAACAACGATTCACGTTGATTGGCTTGATTGTTTTCACACAAAAAGTCTTAATTCTAAGTATCCCGGATGTCAGAACAAACAATGGATACCCTTAAGTTCAGCATTTTCTGCTGGGCAATCTCCTGTAGATAATCTTTATAAAATTAATCACGCTCCTTCGTACAATTCAGACTCAGGGTAATTAATATTCCATAATGAATCAAAGTAGCTTTCACGGCCCTCTGTTTTGTGCATTATTTAATAGCCAACGTTTCGGCACGAGTAAATCCTGTATGTAGCAAAAATTCAATTTAGAATTTAGGGAAATTACCTTTAACGGATATCTTCCATCTGAATTGTTCTCTCAACTCAATTAGAGGTTTGAGCCGAAATTGATTTACGGCTGTTTAAAACTAAGCTCGTTTTCTATTAGATTATTTGGGTTTAATAGTCGTTGGATTATCCATTGGCCCGCCCGCACGCTATGCAAAGCGAATTATTTATTGAGCCTATTATAGAGACGTGGAGTTATCAATAGATGTGTGTGCCCCATGGAATTGTTTAAAGACTGTAAAGGATACGTAATTTATTATGTCTGAGAATTATTGTCAATTGAAGGGGGTGATTAAATACGATAAAAACTTTTTCCAAAAAAATAATAACCGACTACCAAACATAACACTACAAAGGGAAAAATAACTTTAATTTCGGAAGTCGGTGTCTTTGGATCTGTATTTGAGTTTTTGGCCACCGACTTCCGAAATTAAAGTTATTTTTCCCTTTGTAGTGGTATGTTTGGTAGTCGGTTATTATTTTTTTGGAAAAAGTTTTTTATTTTTTACTTTTAGTGGGTCAGTTTACAATGTATTTAAGTTACAATAGCCTAATGTTAACTGCTCATCACCTTTTACAAAATATTGCATTTCCCGATGCTGGGACCTTGATTGTTGAGGAGTTCTCCTGGTAAGAACCAAGAGAACTGCCACTCACCATTATGCATAGTGACGAGCATAAATTGCTTAATCGCAACCCGTTGAATAGGTACTCATTATTATTCCGGTGGCCATCTGTGGTCTCCATCATCAGTTCCACTTCACCAAATGGTGCTTGCAGAGAGCAAATGCACGAGTTACTATAAAAAATACTTAAATCGCTATAGGTTTGCATATAAAATTTTAGGGTTTCCCTCGATTTCCATGGGATCCCCTAATCAGATTCTGATTTGGTGGCAATGGGACCACCTCGGGAGTATACCCTTTCAAACAAAAAAAGAATTTTAAAAATCGGTTCATAATTGACAGAGTAATCGCGTAACAAACATACAAAAAAAAAAAACATACAGCCGAATTGAGAACCTCCTCCTTTTTGGAAGTCGGTTAAAAATTGTTCTGAATTGAGCATTATTTTATTTCTCTTCATCTCATATTTGGTATCAACCGATCTGGAATTTAATCTAACGTCGCAATGTGCCACTACTGACAACGTTTATTGATTCTTGTGCTCGCTTTTACAGCAGAAGATTGATTAAAACATACAACCCTTTAGAACTTTAAAAAAAGTTGCTCAAAGTTTTTTAACACAGGACTAGTTAATCTATTTTTTAGTTACTTACTTAGCAGACTTCAGTCAAATGAAATCCTTTCGGCATACCTTTGATATTATGAAAATTAAATGCATTATGATTTTTGCACACAATCTGATCTGTACCCCAAGTTGTAAGTTTGCAAGTGAGTAAACGTAACTAGCGCGTTTGCGTTAAGATTTTTATTCTCGCTCTTATACTCTTAGCATTATGATTTATCGGTCAAATTTTATCGAAATAGTGACGTTTACTCTCTTGCAAACTCACACTTGGGGTACTGGTTAATTTATGAAAACTTCATCTTTCGCGACTGTTTAAAAAAAGAAAACCTGTGTTCCGGAAAGGTTGCAAATTTTTCCGGGCGTAGAAGTATATTATGTATAAAACTATCAACAGAGTCAATTAAGCTTGGATTCCATACATAGTTCAGTTAACAGATCGCCATAATTATTTGAAATAAACCAATTACTAAGATGAGTGAGAAGTTTGATGTAGATTTATCTCATTACGGCGGAAGTGGCGGGCGGGATTACTCAGCGTCCTATTCAAAAGCGATCGCCTCGCGAATTCGCGATCGTCGCGTGCTTATGACACTTTTTTTTTTGGAAAACGCCCTCTGTCAGAGCGGCCACGCGTTCAGGTTCACTGAACAAAAAGTGACATATGAGCACGACGATCGCTTTAAAAAGGAAGCGGCCTTAGAGTATAGTAATAAATTGCTATTGTTTCATAATATGGGGACGGAACAACGAGGTTTCATTACGTGGTTGTATTAATATGGGGGTGGCTGTACTTAAAGGGGTGGCTGAGATAACTATGTAAACTTACCTTAAAGTGCAGTGTGGAAGAGGGGTTATGAGATTGCAGTTTCCCTAGGATAATAGGTGGATTAAGAAGCTGTTAGTTTTTTTTTTGACTCAATCAACTCAGCCTATCGCAGTCCACTGCTGGACATAGGCGTCTCCATCGAGGGTTGGACAGAGGCGTACGTAGCTACAGTACATTAAGCAAGTAAAAAACAGTATTTTAAATTAGGAATGGCTTGTTTTTGGTCACAACTGCAGAAGGCTATTACGACCATTGTCGAGTCTAATTTGTATAATAGGTACATAATTATATTTACCCACGACGTCACGGAGATGTAGAAAAATAAGAATCTGTTGGGGGCTAAAAGTAACATTTTGCAATTTTTTGAGTTTGTGACTAGTTAAAGTTGTCAAAAAATAATAGGCCCGTTTAGACATTTAACTTGAATCGATTTATCGTGAGTATCGAGTACCGATTCGTATGATTACTTAACTAGTTACGTCGCGATGGTAATTGCTTAAATAAATGTAGTCTCTAATTGATATAAATTGCTGCATCTCTACGAGACACATAATAACTTTTCGTACTTATATTTTAATTGAAATCGGGTACGCAGATGGCAACGGCAACCCCCAACGGATTTTTTGTTTTTATCTTTCGTTACTTACTTCCTGTTAGTAAGGGGTTTAAAAAAAAAAAAAACCTTTTTCGTGTACAACGTTTCCAAACGTAGAGGGTTTTATAAAAAAAAAAATGCCTTTTTAATTAATAAGAGTGTCATCAACAGCCCAGGTCCTCTATTATTAATTCAAGGTACCTATGGAATGGCGTCCTGAGAGATTCTCAATGAAAATTCAACCCCGTACACAACCGAACTTGTCGAAATCCTCTGGTCTCGCCAACTGAACTTATTCACTTGAAAACTTTTTCATTGTGATTAATTTATGAAATATTCCAATTACACTGACTCGTTCTTCGAAACGGTGTGATAAAAGTTTCAACTTGTTGAGAAAACATTGTTTCAAGCTCAGATGAGACATTATTTATGGAACTTAATTTTGTCTTGAGGATTTACGTGCCTTTATTACTAGTTTGCTTGTAAAGGCTCGTGTAAAGACTCGGCGCGATATCGCGGGCGCGAGACTTTCCATGAAGTTTTCATAGAAATTGTGCTACTACTGTGCGTCACGCTGTCGCGTCACGCTGTCGCGTCGCGCCTGTCTGCGTGAGCCTTTATAATATATTTTTTTATAAAAAAAAAGTAACAAAATGACTTTAAAGTTTCAGACTGAACTCAAACTGCACAGCAAATATTGCTTTCAGTCTCTGGAGTCTTGCGAGTAGAAAGCTAAAACATCTTCTCTCCAAGTGATACTGAGAAGTTCCCATTAATAATGTCACGTGGAGTGAGGAAAATTAATAAATTAAACGTCCCTCCTTATAGGCAGATTCACAACCGACTACTCAATGCGGGCATGATAATTAAATGTCACCCTAATTGAGCAAGGATCGATGGCTGTTTTCTACCCATCCTTCATGAACATACTACAGTGCCATTCGCACGTGAGTGTGCCTTATAAACAAACTAGCTTCTGCCCGTGACTTCGTCCGCGTGAAATTTCTTGTTCTCCAACCCACTGCGTCGTATCGCATCGCCCGCCCGCGCTAAAACTTCGTTTTCACTAAGCATTTTTTTTTTCTGACTTTTTTTCTTTTTGCTCGTCTCGTAAGAGTCGTAGCGTGATGATAATTAGCCTATAACCTTCCTCAAGAATTGGGCTATTAAATGGAAATAATTTTTTTCAAATCCAACTGGCAGTTCCCGAGATTACCCCCTACATACAAACTTACAAACAAATTTATTTATTTATTTATTAGTAACAATTTAGGTATAACTTAACAAAAGACACGAAGATAGCTGCAAAAGTAAAATACTGTGGCGCAGCTATCAACGCCCCATAAAACATACATGGAAGACATTTGATCCAGACACACATCTTTAAGGAAGTCTTATAGTAAAATTAACAATTACAAAAGAAAAATTCACTCAAAAGTTTGTATGTAATGATGTAGAGTGGAAGTGAGGGTGAGAGTGTTTGTGAGTGTGTGTGAGTGTCAGTAAGATGTGCAATTAGTCTATTAAGACGCAGATATATGCCAGTGACCTTGAATGGTTAGCTTGCGTGTTCCGTACTGAGCTCACGCAACGCGTCGTACGTTCAGCCAGTAATAGGACTCGCCCATCAAGGAGCGCTGTCCCCAATTTGACGCATAATTTATTATACACAAAACAAAAGGTATTTTAATAAAACGCGTATACTAAAAGATCAATAATTACATTATCTTTAAATTGGTGAAGATTTCAGAAAAATATGCTTGGTAGATTTTGCAGCATTCTCAGTTTTTTATCCGCGTTAGACATAATTTTACAAATTAATTTCATTATATAATATAAATATAATCTAAAATATTCACATATTAAGTTATTGAGAAAATGCTCTAATTTAACATATATTTTTTTCAAATCATTAACACTACTCGTTTAGATGTGATGTTCAGTATAAAATCATTAAAAGTCGATTATCGTCGCCTTAAGAGAGGATGCTAGCATGAGTTTATTTAAGAAATTACCCCTTAATCTTACCTTTCTATAATATTAATATAGAAGACTGTGAAATTATTACCAAAACGTGATCATTGAAAACTAAAGAGGGTACTTCAGTACATTATTAGTAGCGTTAATACGATGTCATCTTTTATAATTAATTATAAAACTGTCGTATCTTCAGATAAGTACCTTTTTGGCCCGATATAAGTACGTTCTTAATTAAACCTTATTGCTTATTCAATTAAAATGACATCATTCTGCTTAATTGGAATCTTATCTTACGCAAATTAAGTTTAACGACGAATATAAACAATTTAAATATGTATATAAAAGAATCGTGACTTATTCTTCAAAGGACACAAACTTTGGCGTTTGAATTAATACAATCTTGATTAGCGTCCTAGGATTAAATGTCGTATAGCTTAATGTCATCTTGTCATATTCATAATTATTATGAAAATACGTTATAATTATTAGTGATTTTTTTTTCAAGAAAATGTACGGCAGCTGCTCTCTTCTCTATGCAATTATTATAAAATTGAGTTGACGATGTCTCTAAGTAAGTGCTCTGAAATTTCTTTGTTTTATCAAACAAAAAGGAGAAAATTAGAATTTCACGAAACGCTGGATATAAATTTAAAATATCTGCGAGAAAAACTGTAAAAATTTTCCGTGCAATAACTTTCAATTAACAGGCGTTGCGCCGAGGACCAACATTCTTGTGATTGATGTCACAGTATGAAAACGGTTCTGCGAAGTTGCGAGCAATTTCACTAACCATTGTGTGAAGAATTCTTCTTAATTTTCCGCTAGAGCGTCGGGTTGAATAATAACGCTCTTTTAATGGCCTTTTCCTGGTCCTTTATTTCGAAAGTGAAGTGTTTCTGTGAGTGAATCAATGGGATTTTCGCGAATGGACTTTTAAATAGAATTTTCAAAGCATTAGTATTCCAAACATGAATGAATAGTGAGAAACTAATGAGATTTATTTAAAAGATACGTCTTAATTCTATAGCAACGGTACATGTCTCTTCACGAACACAAAGTAGGTAATTTCCTATTTCCAAAACTGTAACTTGTCTAGCTGCGAGCTAGTTGATGCTATATGAAGGAGATAGGGGTGGATAGGAAGCTGTGGGTGGAGGCGGGAGAGTCGGTTCACTTTGGCTTCCGAGCCTACTTCCGATGTGGCAGTGTCGTGTGCCCTAAATGTGCGTACTTACTCTCGACAATATCTAATGTCACTGACTTTACCCTTTGTACTTTGTACAGTCAGTTGGAAGTGTGTTTTACTTTTTTTAAATAAATATTTTTTTATCAACCATTTATGGTCCTACAAAATAATTATTTTGTTTTATTATTTGTCTATAATTATTATAAATTATTATATTATATATTTTTGTGGCATTCATACGACACGTATCGCAAACGAACAAACTATAACTCGCATTTTATAATTATCTTTTTCCTTGGATGAAATTGTAATTAGGTATCTTGAAATAAACATGTAATAAGGAGTTGCTGCTTCGTCAATTAAATACAAAACCTACGCGGAAACTGTCTACTAAAAGTTTGGCTCATGCTTGCTATAATTATATTTTAAGCATACGCTTTTATGAATTTAATTTAAACTGACTTTGGAGTGAAAATTATCACTTTATGTCACGTATACCTTGAAAATATTAAATGTAATGGTTTTTAATTTAAATAATTATGTCCTCTGCATCTTCTTTGTAACATATTCATTCCGCCGCGCCGGCGACGTCTATTCAATATTTATTTACATTGAAATGCTGTACAAAATTAAAACGGCTCTGAAATGTTCCGACGCGATTCCCTCTGCAATATGAATGCCTTATAACGATTTTCAGCAACTTCAAATTAAATTTCTCAACATTGTAGAACCTGAAATTACATTTCTTGGTGACGTATGCGGGCCTGCATTTTATGTGTTGTCATTTTCATTGTCAATCGGTCGTTCGTTGAAATATGAGTTTCTCTTTGAAATTCCGACCTTTATTAATTTAATGAATATACTTCAAATGAACATTGAAATTTGAAAATATTGTAATTGTAAATGATGTAGTAGGTGTAGTATTGCAAAGTAAATTAATCGTAAACAGTCAGCTATTCTTGTCCGTAAAAACAATTCACAGTTGGGCCATTTCATATAAGAAAATGAACAATGCCTTGACCATAGTTTATCTTATGAATTCAAGCTAGATCAAATAAGAACAAAAACCCTTGAATACCTACATAGCTGGCAGTCTTCGTAGACTCAATATTAAGCATTCCGTGCACTACACCTGACCATACCTAGATATTTCGGCGAGGACTGAATTCCCTACGTGCAAATTTTGCATAGCACCATCCACTTACGTCACTCGTGCTTGTCTTGTTGAGAAAGTTTTTCTATGTAAAAGGCAGAGTTAAATGGTAAAAGGATGGTGTAATGCGCTTAGACCCATTTAATGCTTAGCTCGAAGAACACACAAGGAGAGTAAAAAGTTTCATATGTTTTAACTTGGGAAGTGGACACACCGAGGTATTCGCTTGTTCTCACTTGAAGACACCCATTTGGTTTATAATTAACATTATACACACGGTAAAAAATGTGATATTCAGATTTTGTGTTCGAATTATAATAATATTACGAATTATATTTCAATGGGTTTTCCGAAAAATATCGAATTTCGTTACAATTCCATTTATTTTTTATCTACTTTAAGTTTATTTGGGGTGTATTATTGTATCCTCCATTTTTGAATAAAAATATTTTATGCTGAAACACGTCAGTTTATTTCAAGAAAACATCTTTTCGCTTGGTCAAATATAAATAGCGAAATAAAACGTTATAGTATTGACCACGTACAGTATTCTGCCTATAAATTGTTTAATTTAGTATCGAATTCGCTGTGTTCATTTTCATTCTTCCGTGACTATATTTTATGAGTAACCGTTCGTTAGAGTATAGGAATCGTTCGTAATGTAAATGATTGAGGGGAATCGGTCCAATTGTTGTTTTTTTACGGCTACTCAAAGTCTGAACATTGGACCAAAGCAAACGCTTGGCATTCAAATGATTCACTTTTATTGCTCTTTCCTGATTGATTATTCATATAATTATGCAAGTGGGGAGGGCTTTGGCGGACGCTTTTAGATATGAACGCTTTTAGGAAGGGCAGCCATATTACCGTTTGAAATTTATGATAAAGGGCGTTGGGCTACACTGAAATAATATGAAACAATGTTATTCAGGTTTTGAAAAGTTGAAAAGAGGGCAACATCAGCAAGAAAATAGTGTATCAGAACCGCATCAGATATATACTACGATAAATACAAACCTCTGTGAGACATTCTGACATGCTCGAGCAGAAAATCCGATAACGTCAACTTTTCACTCGCGGCGTAAGTACGTATACGAGTATACGCGGAATAAAGCAGTAACTGGCTTTTGAACTTTTTCCTCCCTAGAGAAAGGATTCGGGGACAAAATGTTTGCGGTTCACTTTTGGCTCATTTTGTTCAGTAAACTCTATAAATGACTGAATATTTTCAGATGCAAATAGTTTTTCTGTGGGATCTGACGGTTTAAAAGCTTCGATACACAAGTTTTTTTCACACTATCTGAGTTATTTCCAACTGTTCTGTACATAATGTGTTCGTTACCTAAATTCGTATGTTTTGTATATAAATGAGGAAGTCAGTTCTGAGTAAAGACATATTGTGCCTCCAAATGACAGTGATGATTACGCTATTCAGTTAGAAACATATCTCCACGGCATCGTCAGTCGGGAAGTTTAATGTACGCGTTATACGTGCGTGATGCATTATGAGATATGTTACATTCGTATGTAGGTACTTACGTAAACACCTCATGTACACCGTCGCATTTAACTCTGTTTACGCTGCAGTTGTGACTTCATAACCGAGTTTATCTTGAGCCTTGATTTGTTTCATTGTTATGTTAATCAACAGGGTTTCCAGCCATACTTCACGCCTACACTCAAATATATTTAGTTTAGTTACGTGTCGTTACACCATAATAATACACCAAATATGTGAGTGATAATAGTGATAAGTAAATTAAATGAATATTGAAAATGTTAGCTTGTGTGTGTCAACCAACGGAGACAGCGCTATTATTTAAAGGAGGACCACCAGTTGCTATGGGGCCACTTGGTACACACAAAATACGTCATAATCCTGTTGATGCCATGAAAGCCATAAAACTGATACCCGCAACAGTTCGACGCTCCAGCGATGACGCGAAAGACAGTTCCCCGTCACACAATTCATCGCCAACCCTGATCAACTCAACCGGAAACTTATTGAATTTAAGAAAAATAGAACGAAAAGCGAAATCAACGAAAATCCTAGTTAACCCCGTCTGCTCCGACAGTGTTGGCACAAGCGATGATAGCAATCGATCCAAAAACGTCACCTCCAAGTGGAATGGAAAGAAAAAACGTCTCAAGTTAGAAAACACTGCGAAGAACCCCAAGAAAGACGAACGCAAACGTGATAAAAATGATCCAATTAGTAGAAGCGATGGTAAAGAAGATAAGAAATCGATATCTTGTTTCAAAATAAAAGGTTCCGAAGATAAATCACGTTCAGTCGAAGACCGAAAATCTGGAAAAGAGAACTGTACAAATGAAAATTCGAGTAATCTGATGAGCGCCGAGAAACCTGATATAATTAACCATTCCAGGAAAAAATGCAGAGAAGTTTTAGTAGACGAAGGAACAATGACCGATGAGACAATGTTAAGAAATGACCAATTGGAGATGGGAAAGACTGATACTACTATAGCAGTTAAGGAAATGAAGGTAAGCAAGTAGTTAGACTTGACTAGCGTTAATCAAAGAGTTTAAAAAAAACAAAACAAACAAATAAACAAACAAAAAAAAAAAAATCAATTGTCAAGGGAAAGTGGCGGAAACAGTAATTAAATTGCATTCCCAGCGTTTCAACAGCGCACTAGTATAAGTTGAAACACAATCATTCAGTGTTGTATATTGAATTGGGTTCATTACCAGCATTTCGTTCGTCTCGGCATGTGGATCAATCTGTATGCTAATGACGAGCTGGAACACTCTCGGATTGCACTCATCTTCTCCCTTTCATTACCATTCCTCTCAATGGACTTGTGATAATATTCATTATTAAAACCACGTTATGGAGCGTTTTAGTGCATAGTTTGGATTTGGAGTTCTACCATTACTTTTGTTTTAAGTACATTGTTATTTCACATCAATCGTTTTCAAATAGAATAATTTCAATATTATGTATGTAAATTGAAAAATATTAGTAACAAATTCGACGTTATTATCACCCATTCTACTTCAAATGTAGGTGAATTGCCTGTATAGCCACTCATGAATAGCATACAGTCAGCACAAATGGATACTTAATTAATTGAAGTGTTTGATAAAACTGTGTGTTTCGCTGCGTTATTGGAATTATTAGCAGTGTGATTGTCCCTGCCCATCTGTGTTTAATATCCGGTGCCCAAAGGCCGGAAAATTTAATTGTGGCTTCGCTAAAACCTAATTGCGAATCGATTCTGTGTCGATTGCGTACCGAAAAAGGTTCTCTCGGCCGTATTTGATGCTTCATTGATATTCTGGCTCGTGCCCGGAATGATTTTAATATTGACATTTACATAAATATTAATATTAGACGCTTTAGACGTGATGAGGCTGATTTTGTTTTTGTTTTCAGCACGTTTGGCAAACGCTTTAACTGAATCAATTTTGGTTTTAATCCGTTTATTGATGTTAATGGCGGTATTCTATAACTTGTATCACCACCATTACACCTAGATAGTCACCTAGATAGGCATCCTATGTTTAGCAGTCTTCTTACGAGTTTATTTATAAACGTTGCTTAAAGTTAAATGATGTTAAGTAACTATTTAAACATACATTTTTGACGTCTAACGGCCCTTAACTTTAAGCTACGTTTATAAATAAAGGGGATAGTGTTGAAAGGCATTGTTTCCAAGTTGCATCTTTTATCTGACATTATTGGAGCAACAGATGTTCCAGTCATTGCAAATGTTCCGCTAGGAGCTCGATTTATAGAAGCCTCGGAAATGATAAAGCCTCTTGTGTGTATCCGACTGTGGCGCCACAGCCAACAGAAACACTGGCACTGAGCACTGGAGCACTGTTACAATATATCCAGTTGCATAATATATATATTTCTGTTCGGCATTGCTGTGAATATAATATCTTTCAAACCGAGTAACTAATTTTGGATTGTATAATTCAGTGCAGGAACAATGTTTATGTCAATGTTGTCCTGTCATTATTATTATCATTCCAGTGACTTTAATTAGGTTTGTTGTGCGAACTACAAGAGTAAACTAGAGTTGTATTTATATTTCAGCTAAGGTTTTCATACTATATTTCTGTACTTAAAAAAACTACGACGAAGGAGATCTTATTCCATGGAAATTCTTGCGCTTAATATCGGCGAATTTTTAATTCACCTAGATTCCTAGACACCTAGATTCTTGAACTTGAAAACTAAATTAAATGTTTCCGTTTATTTGTTTCAGGTAAGAGTTTAAATAATGGCACCCGAGTGTACGCGCCGTGTAAAAGGTATTTAATTAAGGAAAATCCACTTTTCGCCTAACTTAGAAACACGTACTGGTTCTTATTATATTTTGAATATTTTATTATAACTGTGTGTATTAGTTAGTTATGCGAGTGTGTTTTGTTTATAGGACATTGCGACACCGTAAAAGTTAATAAATAAAAATGATACATCGTCATCATTTCATTACACAAACTAAAGGAGGATTAAGGTATGTAACTAGTGTCGTGGAACAGTAGCTTGATGACTGTTCAAACTAACACGCCGTCATATCTCATGATAACTAATTAGATTAGTTGGCTGAAATAATTTTTATTATTTATCTATATGACAGCCTGTTAGTGGAATTTATCAACTTAAAAAACCGGGTATTAGTTAGCTATAGCCCGAAACAGGGGGTCTACTCCAAACGTATATCGGCCGAATGTTCGGTTGTTGGTTGACTACGGCTAACTATGGCGGACTAGAGCGAAAGAAAAAAAAAACGACAGTCAAAGAGATAAGCCAAAGTCAAAAATGTGACTTTAAGTCGGGTAAGGATTCAAAGTCAGTAAAGGAAACTATGGAAGTTATAAAACTGCCGGACATTCGACCATAACCCAAAGTCAAAAATGTGACTTTAAGTCGGGTAAGGATTCAAAGTCAATAAAGGAAACTATGGAAGTTATAAAACTGCCGAACATTCGGCCGATACTTCGGATTAACGCTTCGGAGCCGAACAGTCAAGATACTGTTTCACGACACTAGTTTCATAATGTAAACCCCGCTTTGTTGTTTGTATTTTCAACAACCTCATCTTCCTACAATAATTAAAACAAACTTCTTTGGAGCAACAAACTACACAAATTGAAATTAAGTACAAAGAAAAATGTAGACCGTAATTTTCGAAGGAGTTATCAGGCAACTAAAGTTTTTGGGGTTAATTATTTTAGCACAAAAGCTGAATTTAGTCGGAGGGTTTGACGAATAAACGTGCAAAAATTCCCCGCGTTCACTGTAGGTGGGATAATGAAGTTGGCGTGCGGCGAGTTTCATAAACTTAGTTTTCACCGTAAAATGGCCACTACGACTATTTACACCTCTTTGTTGTGGGCTGTGGCACAATCGTTACGCTACATTTAAGCATAACTCAAATGACTATACACCTAGTTGGTTAATCTCTCTCATTGTTTGATTTGTCTCTAACTTGCTTTTGTACTGAGTAATTAAAAGACGAGGACCGAGTGCTGAGAACTTTGAAGATAGCTATATCAAGTAGACTGAGAAACGCAAAGTTGATTAATGGATCTGGGAAACAACTGAAAACGTTTTTAAATTCAACTATTCGTATATTTACTGTGAAAATGACACAATTTTTCCCGTACTTAGTCACGTTTATATTAACTGTAGACGGCGGCGTTCGAATCCATCAATTCTCAACTACTTAGATACTTGCAGTTTTTAAACGTAAACGTGTTTTTGCTTCACTCGCGAGGTTGCGTTAGTAAGTCCCATTTACTCCGAAGCTATAAAGAGCCAAACGGTACAAAATATGAACGCAGCCAAAATATTAAATTATCCTTGCTTATTCATTGTTCACATTTAACTTCAAACATTTTATGGTGAGTTAACAACGCTTTAAATGGAAGTTCTATAGAAATAGGGCGACATTGAGAACCTGTTTCAATGAGGAAGGAGTATCTATTCTTCATCTAAGTGTTTATTTTTTTTACGAGTAACAGGCTGAACTGGGTGTCTTTTTAAGCAGAACGCGCTGTCACTTTGTTCTTTTTTTAAATGTGAAAAGAAAACAGGCCGTGATGAGCGCGAGTGTTGTTCAGGCTGTTTGTGGGTCGTGGCCTTGTCTATTTACAGTTGGTCAAAGGTTGGCGCGGTGTGGACTTTTAGACGCGAAATGAGTCTATGACTAAGGCGCATGCTCTATTGAGAGTTGGTTTGAGTTGTCGCTGGTTTAAGTGCTTTCGTGCTTTGATACTTTTGGGACCGTTTTTAAGAACCGAAGCTGAATATAGAACGGTGACAAAAATAAGGGTAGCTAGGTAGGGAGAATAAAATGATGTTTCCGGTTTGAATGGATTATATTCCTCATTCAGCAATTAATGAAACAAAACAAAAATACTTTTCCTTTCCTTACATTTCCTTGTCGAAAAAATTATGCCATGATTAAAAGAATTGAAATAAAAAACATCACTCAATTAGACATCAACTTCGCCACTTTTATTAAGAAACCTGGAAAATGAAGCCTTTCTTTTGGAAATTTTGTTTTTCAATTAAAACTTTCTATTTGTTTGGCAAACGAAGTATGTTTTTTTGCTTCCAAAGTTTACGCGATTCTTTCGAAAGTTGAGTTACCAGTGAGGCGGCCATTTCATAACGTTTCTGGTTTGAACAGACCTTTTTAATATCAAGCAAAATTTTAATGGAAATATGTAAGTTACTTGGAAATCTTAAATTATCCTTACAAAATTATGAGAATATAATTTATTAAATATTGAAAGGGTATTATAGGACTATCTCTAGAGATACTAGAGGAACAATAAAATGACCCACCTGAATATTAATCGATGCGATTTTAGTGACTGTATCAGTAGCTCAAAATTGTAGTGACGATATTCTCTATGCCTATAAGCGCCAATGTCTCTTCGTGCTGGCTTGACGTCAAAATGCACCATGCTTTAACCACAAATCCCCAATTTTAATTTCTGCCTTACTAATCGACACACCAATTGACGTAAGTAATACAGCTGTTAAATTGACGTACTTAGAACAAACTTAAACAAAGCAGAAAATTGTGTGGCTTACAAATATTGGTTCTAACTTCTGGTATAAACGGCGAATGTATAAATTAGACAACCCTATTCTCTATTAAGTACAATTAACAGATCAAAGTTGTGTGTTTGGGATGGAAACAAAAACGGGTTATCAAGCTATCCTAATAATCACAGAGTATATTAGAAAACTATTCATATCAAACAGATTTTACAGTCGAAACAAACAGCGATAAATTTAAAATAAATATTTCATTTTAATTTAATCCAAAAGAAGCAACTGCCTGTAATTCATTAAATTTATCATCTTAGCCGTTGGAACGAAAAAGTTAATCTGCAAACATTATTAGCCAGTGCATCGCCGCCGCTTTGGTTCGTTGAGCTTACTGAGATGAAGTTTACTCAGCTACTCTCCGAACTGCGTTGTTAGTTAAACACAAATTCGTTTGCCAGTAATCCACTAAAATATTATTTTGGCTTTCAGGGAATACAGATTGGTCCTTATTTTGGATGAAAATATCCGTTTTAATTATTTTGGTATTATTTAGATTCATATTTTTACTATTAATTTAGGTAGGTAAATTATTTTGGCCCGAACTGTAACGTAATTAATCAGAAAAAGTATTTGTTTAGGATTCTTTGAAACTTTATTCCCTCTTTCATTTATTTTATTAGCTTTTATTTTAGTAAACAATTTAATATTATCCCTTAAACTTAATTAAGTACGTCGATTAAACACTTATGAAGTTAAAAAGCGTTTCCTAATAAGTAAAAATCGTTTCTGGAATGTTAATGGCAGCTTTCATGTAGCAATCATGTCAGGACAGCCGCCAAGATAACACAGTGCTGATAACAAGTGTAGCTACCAGTATCTATCAAGTCCAGCAGATACAGCATCACGACTTAACGAGATACGCATAGGGCAGACTTGAAACCATTTACATAATAATTTGCGTAAATAGATGCGTAGATAACTAGATACTTATTAGGTACTTGAGTTTCGATTAAGAAGAGGGAAAGAGATAGCATCGGTTTATCCAAGAACAACACGCAAGAAAGGAAATTAGGTTCGCAAGTGAATTTTAAAATTCATGTTTCTTTCGGTGTAGGCGGATTTCTTTTAAAGCCTTCCGCAGACAGGCGCGACGCGACACTAGTAGCACAATTTCTAAGAAAACTTCATGGAAAGTGTCGCACTGCCAGTAGCACCCGCGATATCGCACCAGTCTGCACGAGCTTTAATGCGTAACTGTTTATCGTAAACACATGTCTATTAAAATTTTATTCAGAAAATTCTTCAGCGTCTGTGGGTTTTTCCGAAAAGTAACCAATTAAGCTCTCCCCACTCATTGGTGAAAAAGTGACGCACAGTTTTCATAAAACTAAAGGAAAGCCGCTTAGAAGATACTACAGCAAATACATTGCAAGCTATAGTTTTGTATAATTTAGAAGCATTTTTTCAATTTTGTAAATCTGAGTACCATGGAGCCGTTTATTATAATAAGATGTATGTTGACTTAAAAAAGCGTGGCAGTTGAGAGTAGTCATGCTCACTTAAATGGCTCGCTGATGGTGGCGCGTGTGTTGGATCATTCGGTTCCCTACAAAATGGTTGAGTTGGATGGTGCTGATCCACGCGTCATGTTCGTGAACGGGCGCCGTCAGTTAAGACTGCTTTCCTCTTAACTGCCAGGGCTTATTTGTAAACTTTTAATCTTATATTTTGTATTTTATATAAGTAATTTAATTTTTTACATTGTTCTCACATGTAGAAGCAAAAGGATAATGTACCCAGGATTTTGTAATATCTTGATCTAAAAGAGTGTCCTTGGAGTTTCTTGCCTGTTCTTCTCCATAGAGATCTACGTTTTGGAATGGAAGCAAATAGCTTCAACTTTCTGACTAACTGACCGACTCTTTGCCAATTCAAAAGTGCTTGTAATAGATTTGAGTTTTGAGTTTGACAGCCTAACATTTGTGTAATTGCGAATAAAATTTTCTCCGCTCACCCAAAACCAACCTCAAACACTAAATCCCCACTAAAATCCAAGTTAATTCCGTAAACCGGTGCAAAGACGAAAACAAATCCGACCCGAAACAAAATCACTATTTACGCTTATGTAGATAAGTGTTTATCTCTTGCTATAAAGGCTAAAGGCGTATCCTGTACCGCTATTCTGAGGGTACCGGCATTAACAGTTCGACCAGTCTACTTACTTATTCACGGCTTTAGGCCGGTTGCAGATAGACAGTACAATGTTACCGAAAACGATTGTCCGAATTCAGAACCTTACACACGTGAACCACAGCCTAAACAAACTTGACGTGAGTGTTAATAGCAGAATTCTAAATTCAAATGTGGATGTGGCCTTAGTATGTGGCGTTCGTACGTAGTTTTTAAACGACTTTAAAGAAAGTTATAAAGGCTTTAAAAAAGGAGGTTATAATAAATTGTCGTCTGTATGTTTTTTTTTAATGTGTTCATCAATATTTTCGTCAATTCTGAAATGTTAGATTATGTTTTCATTTAAAAAAACTTTTTTTAATGTAAAAAAGATTTTAAGTCTACATATTTTCTTGTTAGGTTAAGGAAGTATATTTGCTTGGAAGTGATATTGCGGTGCATTAAGGAAGGAAGCGCGCTGCAAAGTTTACTCCAGCACATTAATCTAATTCCCTCGACTTTTGTGCTCTATTTCACAATAGCGTGTAAAACCGTTTATCATGGATAATATATTGGTAATACGTTCCATTATTTAGCTAAAATATACAACCTTATATTATGTTTTGTGGCCTCTTAGCCATACAACAATATTCACAATAATATACGCAAACCTAAAACTGACAAAATCGTCAAGAACCTTGTCCCTATGTTATAAACTTATAATACTAAAGGCACACAAAATAATCAGCCGTCAAGATATACAAATAATTATAAAGATTAACACGCACGGCTCGTTTGTACAATAATAATTATTTAGCTAAAATATATATTTTACTACCATAAATACATTTTGTTGCTTCTTAGCCATACAACAATATTCATAATAATGACGCAAACCCAAAACTGACAAAATCGTCAAGAACCTTCACCCTATGTTATAATACTAAAGGCACACAAAATAATCAGCCGTCAAGATATACAAATAATTATAAGGATTAACACGCACGGCTCGTTTGTATAATAATAAGGAGACGCCTCGCCCTTGCCCCGTCCCTTGCAAATAGGATTACGTGATGCGAGACTTCGTATTATTCATTTCGTCACTCTGTGGAATGAGGTGGGAGTGGTCATGAAGATTTATTGTTATAAGCTATGATAATTTTACTCATAGAATTTATTCTGAATGATTTGTTAGGTTTTTTGAAGAAATAATGTGGCCTGGAAGAGGGAAAAATAGCAATGAAAGCTAGCATTTCATGGATTCAAGAAATGCTAGGTTTTGTGAACACATGGGAACTATGCATCACACTACAAAATCCTGCATCGCGCAAGCAGAGTTTACCGCGCGACTAGCATGTCGGGACGTTGTATATACAGGGTGTTAAAGTAACTGCGTGCCATAGCTTAGGGGTACTAACTACTAACTTTAAATAGCAATCGTTTAGAATTAAAATGATTTTATTAGACGGTCCTAAGCCCGTAGTACGAAGAGACTTGTTTTTTTTTAATGTTATTTTTTTTTTTTTGTTAATAATGTTTTTTTTTCCTGGGTTCCTTTATCGATAATGAACCTACCCTTAAGCTATGGCACGTAGTTACTTTAACACCCTGTATATACAACGTCCCGAAATCAATCGTTGGGCAGACGCCCACCAGACACAACACCTGTCTGGTCGGAGGATCCTCCCTTTTCTATAGAGGATGAGTGAACTCTACACCCTGTTTCCCATACCTATACTTTCATTGCTATATTCTCCTTTGTAATGGCGGTTTCCATCATCATCATAACATCACGCCTATAATCCCCGAAGGGTTAGGCAGAGGTTCCATCATGTTAAATATTTTCTCTTGATAAATCTTCCTATCCATATCCCAAGGGCACGTCTTCCCTACCATTATCGCACCCCCCGGTCTACTCTTTGATATACAATGGTCTCTGTAGTCTCATGAAACATGAGGCTTCAGGGGCTAGGGTGAATTTCTGGGTTTATTCGAGCAATCGAGTCTGGTACAATCACGCAGGGATCGGTGCATTTCATTCATTAATTCATTGATAAACCTTATTGCTGTCTATACAAATAGTTTACAGTCTCTGGCTTGCAATCAGTTCCATTGGAAATCAATACACACACTTATAAGCAAACCGGTGCAGATGGGTTCTGGGAACTTGAACTAATAGCGTACTGAGATAAATACCAGTCGCTACGCTACTGTTTGTATACCTGAATTTGTTGCGGATTCCGTTGATAACATATATTTTCTTATAACCTGAAAATACTGATTGGTTGTACTTACAGCGTCACAATATTTTAAATGTGATACCATTTTAATTCCCATGAACTATTTTATGAAACGTAGAATTTACTGGACTGTTTCAATTTTAATAGTGAGTCTCTGAATATCGGTCGGTTGCGTTTTACTAAAACAGACTGACATACGAGTATTCCTCGGAATAGTCGAATTGTGGTCTCTCTATTCAACGTATGCTTCGAAGGGATTACGTCCAAACTAACAGACGGTCGGTGGATTAGCTTCCCAGGACCGATGGGTAGACCGATATACGAGTAATTCCGAATACGACCTTTATCGTAGCACAATTATCGACATTATCGTGTATCTTTGCGTGACAATTCTCATTATATTTTCCTTCGCTTCGTTTGAACCTTATAAATAATGTATTTTATGGGCATTTCATAAATACTGGACTAATGAATACTATTTCTGTTTGACATGGCTTTTAGAATGGATTATGACGTCATTACAAATTATACCTTTTCACATATACAGGGTCAAATTAAATAAACTAGCGAAACTCCGCAAACGTGATGGATGATGATCTAAACACGAAAAAATAAAAATGAAAAAGATTTGATGATTTTTTTTTGGGTCATAATCGACCGCTGGTTGAGGTGGTACTGGAAGTATGAGTTGAGAAAATCTTTGTTTTTTTTAATTCATCGTGTTTTGTTATCCATCACGTCTGTTACATTAACTCAAAATAAAACTGATATTTCAAGTGACTATACTACCTGTGGCTGACGACCCAAAAAAAAAACTCATCAAATTAATTTCTTTTTGTTTATCATATTTAGATATCGGTTTAAGGTTCCGTTTGGTGCCGGACGTAAAGAATAGCACAATCCCATTTCTTCCCATGGGTGTCGTAAAAGGCGACTAAGGGACTTAGGTACTAGAGAATGGGCAGCAGCGTTCTCTATGCATTTTTAAAACCATACTTCGATCGCCAACCCGTCTGCCAAGCGTGGCGATTATGGCAAATCCCCCCCTCTTTTTGGGGGAGGCTTAAGTCCAGCAGTGGACGTTTTTTCGGCTGACGGACGGATGATTTAGATATCGATACCTACCCATCACGTCTTCGGAGTTTCGCTAGCTAATTTAATTTGACCTTGTATAAACTTACGTCTTCTTTCCAAGGGAAAAACTGACAGGAACATCAGAACGCTAGCTGCTACGACTTTCTGTTTTTATTTAAATTTTTTACTTTGTTTTATTTTCGGTTTTGTTCTTTTTGTTTCTATGGGTGTGTTTAATTTTGATCTGTGCGAGTCCCAATAAATGCTTTAATAATAAATTCTTTCTTTCTACGATCCTTTTATACTCTTTTTCTGAAGAACCTCTCCAATAATCACCCAACATTAGAACTTATTCGAGTACTAAAGCCTGGAAAACACATGCTACCAATAAGCATGCTTGTTTGCTACTAGGTAGCATGCTCATTAGTAACATACTCTCTGTGGCTGTAAAATACTCATGCTCTTTTCGTATACTACATGGTAGTTGAATTGAATGCTACTAAGTAGCTCTTGTACTAAGTAATATAGTGTATTCCACACTTGAAGCTTAGTTGACATAACAAACACTTCATGTGCATTCCTACGGGTGATTATTGTCCCTCGAACACACTTGTTCAGACAGTCCAGCAGTGTTATTCTCTCATTGTAAAGCAACAATTGAAAACAGCGCTTTAATCGCTTGCGATCTGAACTTAGCCTTACGTGTACTATTGCACTGTAGTTCAATAATGTACTCGTTTCCACAAAGCCCGTTTAATCTACGAACCACGAGGAACTCGTTAACCAGCTGGTAACCAGCTATTTATCAAAAACTAAGTTCCTTCTTGTTTTCCTACGAAGAGCTCGCTGTTTCAGATAGTTCCATTGATTTGCAATCGCCGAAGTTGTAGACAAGTTTAAGGACCATAAATAAACTTGTTTAGGAAACTGGATTAGTATATCCTTAGACTATGGATAACTTTGGGAAGCATGAGCTGCAGTGGAGTAAATTGTTGCTATGACTTGATGAATCGGTAACCGCAGTTATATCTAAGCGAAAAGTAAGCCATTAGTCCCGGTAAGTATAGAATTTCCATACAATGGTCGATACAGCTGATTATCATTAGTTTTTTTACCCAACTGCCCCAGATGGAGGGTTATGTTTTTCGAGTGTATGTAACTCTATTTTTTGGCACGTTCTGTAGCCAAAACGGCTTGATGGATATTAACTTAGAGTATCATTAGATTCGTTTTAATTGCGGGAGTGACATAGGGTATACATTTTTTATATGGCATCTGCGAATCTAAAAAGAGAGGTTCGTTTTTTGTTGTGAATATAATAATATGGTATGGTATAGGTTTCAAATAAAAGCTAACGCCAATTCCAAATTTTTGTATATTATAACACTTTTAAGCTACTATTTTGACACAAACTACAAAAAGTCTTTTACAATGACAGTTTTTCAGTTTTCTGAACTAAATCTAATATTACTATATTAAGATCCATCCTAGCCTATCCTATCCTATCGTATCTTGCTAACCTTACTTTGTCGTATGTATAGCTTATTTACATACCAATACTTATCTGAACAAGTTGTTCATTAATAACACTAAAAAGTAATTATTAAATATTTAAAATAAAAATAATAATTTAAAAAAAAACGAACAGTTTAATTTTAAGGCGTTCGTTACATCCTAGATGCCTCCGCTGCATTTATTTATTTTTTAAAGGTTACCCTTTTTTCTTTTCATCGTGTTTCCATCTTTTCTTTTAGTTTTTTTTTGCAGTCCGGTTTTTGTTTTTTTTATAATATTTTTTTAATTTTTCTAAGGCGAAATAATATTTTTGGTACAAAACTAATTTATCTAATACACGATAAAACCTTATTTTTCATGAATTATGTAGGATATTGATAACAAAACTACGTACCAAATTCAGTAAGGGTTGAAGATGATGTATCGGCTACGTCATACATACTGTAAGGCCACTATTTCGGTATGATTTTGTGGGATCTACTTAGTGACCTCGAAGTTAATAATTTATCACTTGGCGAGCGCCCACGCGGCTAGTTGGAAATAGTTACATACAAAATGTTTTACTGAGGAAATTGCTTTGTATTTTCATGTAGATAATGGATTGAATTTGATTGTCATTTCAATTAAATGGCGCATCGATTAAAAATAAGCTTAGTTTTTCTATACAACATTAGTTTTTGTTTATACTAAACCTCTTAAGGGGTCATTGTACTCATCATTATGAACAACTTTTACTATGGGACCAACCTTGCCAACAACCAACAAAAACTAATGTTGTATATGCAGACCTCAAAAGTGAATTATAGTGTCTACAATGAATTTGCTTGCATAAATACCTCAGGTAGTTTTAGGCCAGAAGTTAATTGTTTTTCGAGAGTATGTCATGTATGTCTATTTCTTTGGCTCGCACTGTAGCCAAAACGGCTTCATGGATTTTAACATTATGAAGTATTGTTAGATTCGTCTTAATTCAGAGAGTGATATAGGCTATATAATATTTATATATTGCATCTTCAAATAAAAAAAAAAGGATGGGAAGGTTTTTTTTTTAAATAAAATACAACAATACTGTTATCAAATAAAAGCTAGTAATGAGTCAATTACATATACTATGTATATATAAGCAACATTATTTTTAGTATACACGAAAACTGAATATAGTTTGTTCAGAATAAGGAACTGTCTATCTATTATATCTATTTCAATAATTTTTACACCATGTGATACAGCGAGGTGACAGACGGACGGATAGCGGAGCCTTAGTAATAGGGTTCCCGTTTTACCTTTCCGGTACGGAACCCTGAAAAACAAAATTCACGATATAGGCTACCCGTTTGTGTCAAGTGTAGAACGTCATGTCAAAACCTAAAGCTGTCATTTTAACAATGATTAACGACTCGCCGAGACAGCTTTCACAAGATGTCCCTTCACGTAGGAATCTGAAAATAGAAGCAAAGATATGATTCAACAAATGAATGAACACGGCCTATTTAAATAACCGCTACGATAAAATGATAGTGATCTTTTCATTATTTATTCCACGAAAAACCAATGAAAGAATAAATAAGAATGACCAACTTTTTTTATATGATAAATGATTTATTTTCTATAAGTAGGTTTAAACACTTTTACACGTCAATCATGTTAAAAAAAAAATTAGATGAAAATAGATTTATATCAATTTCTATCTATATTATCCTAAATTTTTTTGAGTTTCATGTCATAACAAACTTTGTGTATATGCCATCATTCTGATATAAATAATGAATGTGAATAGTTGATGCTATCCTGCAGGGTAATTGTGTAACATACTCAAAATTCCAATGTCATTAATTTTGACATTTCAACTACATTAATTACGCTATTTACGTTATCCAGCAGACGACTTTTTCAAACATATGAATCAATGGATTTCCTGCCTTCAAAATCCATCGAATTATGATTGAAAATGTGTTGCGCAATAAAAATGGAAATGTCAAAGCGTGGTTATCAAACGGCGGAGTTCTATCCCTTTAGCGTTAACATTCAACAAATTAGAGGATTATATCCAAGATAAGAATGGTTGGAAACATGCTGGTCCAGCTCCATAGGACAATCTAGAGTCTAGACAAAATCAAACTAGTTGCTATTTTAATTGTAGAATTTATTATTTTATGATATTTATTTTACATTCTGTAATTACCTTAACTCACACACTGACCTATTATTACTTTTTTTTTAAACCATTTTTACAATGTTTGTAAATACGAGGATGTGAGCACTTAGGTATCTATCACATAATTAATTTATCTGTCATTGCTTTATTGTTAATTTCTTTTACATGTTATGGTATAGTAATTTTATTCTAGGTACATTGTCTTCACATACAATTATATAATTAATGTACGTACCTATATAAAATATTGTAAAACATTTTAAAAGAGTAACGGTGGAATTTCTTGCCCATTCTTTTTCATACGAAACTACTGGACTAGAATCAATTCTATTTTTGTGTAAATTTTGACGTTCACAAGTGCCTTCTATTGCCAATAGGCAAAGTCAAATTATTTATTCCAAATATGAAATAAATAATTTGACTTTGACCTTGATACTTTTCATAGGACCAGTAACAGGCTGTTGGGCAAAACCACCTCATTACGCAGAACTGGAAATAACCAAACATACTAAACTAACTCACTCACATAGTAACATTGCCACTAAAACCTAACCATCCGTACAAAAGCGTATCTTCAAAATGTTCCTCGCAAGATTGACTTGATAAGTACGTACACACATTATGACTTCCTTACCTTATTACCTGGCTTTCAGCTTTTACAGCTTTGCCTACCGCAAATTACAAAGCGGTGCTTGAACTGGCGGTAAGTCCTGAGATTGTAACATGCAGTTCAGTGCTACGTCAGGTGGCTAATCCATTGCTGAGTAGGGAAAGTAGTTTAGTAAGCTCTGTGCTTAATGGTTGAGGAAGGCTGTGGTTTTAAAACTTGTTCTTATTCAACCTTTTTGTGGGGTGGTCACAATATGTTTTGGGAATGTTTTATTTTACAAGCTTTTATTTAACTTGCAATGTTTGCATCACAGATCAGAAGTTTTATGATCTGAGGTTGGTAGGTATGTATGTTCGGGCCAAATCTTACAACCACTTCCTCATACCCTACGGAGATGACATTTTTTCATGGATCCTTGGAGCACAACGCTATAAGCTTATGTTGGCGCGTGGATAAAATCTGAACTAATACCGCCATCTTGTTTTGCCAATACAATTTCTGTGCCAATTTCACAAATGTTTGCCAACAACGTGAATGTCAATGTCATTCAGGCGCCAAAAGATAGGTAGCATTTTAAACTTTATGTCTTAGTCCGCACGGGCGATTTTTAAGGCGACAGTTTTTTACCGTACTCTGGATTTTCAACGCTCAGCTTAAGCGCAAAGAGTCTAAAATCCAAAAATAAACTAAAAGAAAGAAAAACTGTTTATTCTGTACAAAAAAGCACATTACAACAAAAATACACACATACAAAATACCCAAAAGCCTCGTATTCAATACAATAAAAGTTTGACAATCTTGTCCAACTGTGCGCTTTTACAACGCGTTGGGATGTGCTCTGTTGGATTCTCAGAGTACCAAATAACAAAGTCGCTATTAAAAAACGCCCGTGCTTACGTGGGCTTACGGATTTGAAAATGGACGTATACAACATTAGTTTTGTTTACCCTAAACCCGAAAAGGGGTCATTGTACTCATCATTTTGAAATCGCGAAAAAAAAATCAGCTGTCCCATACATTTTGTCGATTTAAGTTAACACAAATGTATGGAACAGCTGATTTTTTTACGCGATTTCAACGTTGGTCCCATAGAAAAAGTTGTTCAAAATGATAAGTACAATGACCCCTTTTCGGGTTTAGGGTAAATAGAAACTAATGTTGTATATGAAGCTGCGCATGTACCCTCTGAATATTATCACGACCCTATTCAATAGCCTTCTTACTTACCTAGAATATGTCCGTTTTAGAATAGTTAGCGCGAGCTAACTGGGAATCCATTAAAATTTTAATGAAACTGTGTTAGGTTTAGTATTAACAGCGCTCGTTATCCTTGTCAATTTTTGTTTCAAACCCAAAATGACAGGAGCCCTTTAATATTAATACAGAATAATCACTACGTTAATAGCACGTAACACTGGTAATTACATGGTGTAAAATTTGATGGCAGTACTACGGAAAGAGACGGCACTTATACTACAGAGCAGGACAGCATACTAATGTCCTTTCAGATAGATAAACACTTCATTGCCTTTTAACGGTTGGTTTTTAGATCGGTAGCTAATCGCTCGTTTTATCGGGAAATAAATGTTTTCCACTTATAAGTCTGTGCTGGGAGTGCTTGGGCATTACGAATTAGGAAACTTTATGGAGGTCAGTGAACTCTGTATGAGAGTCAATGGAAATTGGTAAAATCTACCTCAAAGGTTTTCACTCTTTACTTAGTCGTTATTTAATAGAATAGAATAGAATACTCTTGTTATGTACAGAGGGCTACACAGCAAGCTATAGATTTCCAATATACGTTGACCTCTCATTGTACAGAAATCCTATAAAATGCGAGATTAGCTTATACTGGAAATGTATAGCTTGATGTGTAGCCGTGTGTACACCATAAAAATTACAGATAATTATAAATGTTGAAATTGTACATACGGTGTCACAATGGCTTATCGCTAAAAGCGATATTTTACAGACAAACTTTGGATGGATTTACTGCAGGTAGTTAGTGGTGTACCATTTACATAGACAATAAATACATGTAATACATATTAAAGCATACACTTAACTATATAAATATATACAATAATAACCATGAAACAAGAGCAAGGAACTGTCATAATTATGTAATGATGATGTTTAAGGAAGTGTTTTTTTTACCAAAATTAATCCTTGTCAAGAGTATATAACGAAAGTCAATGATCCTTCGTGAAGTAAATAAATATTTTAATATGGAAAACGTAGGTACCGTCATCATACAAAATGGAATCTAGCACATATTTGCGAAATCGTAAATACAAATCGGCAGCCGAAATTAATATGAGGGATCAACCGTTACTGGGAACTGTCCCGTATAATTTTATTGGCTTACTTTGGTAATGTACGAACGGCAATATTTGATAATTACTACCAAAGGTAATTTAAATGTTTGGAGCGTGCGAAATCTTTCAGCAATTCGTGCCTGTATGAAAATCAAGAATCAATATTTAATTTGAAAATATATATTTATGACGATTCGGATGTAAGAATGTCAAAAGATAGCTTTAAGAATAATATTATTGAGTCATTCTTTTAAGATGTTAACGAATCTCTTTCTCGATTCACTGCGTGCAGCATTCATTAAATCGAAACCACAAACATTCTTTAAAGTTTATTTTTGGATCAAATCTGATAATGTCACAACAAAAGTTTTAGAATTCTTGTTAAACCAAACCATTATTTATATCTCAGTAAATTAATCTACTAAATTATTCTCCATCCAATATTAATCTTTCCGCAGTAATTAATAGCCTCTGTAAATATAAATTTAACCAATGCCATGTAACCAAAAACGAATGGAAGCTTCCAAAGATTAATACTAACGAGAAACTGAATACAATTTTGTTCTGCGCTCATAATAATTGAAGGAAAACTACGACTTTTTTATAAAAAAACTTTTTGTTTTCATTTCGGTTTGATTCGTGTATTCCCGAACAACAAACCCAATTACTTCTTAAATTGTATTTGTTGATATTTACGACGTCAGTAAGTATGTTTAAACCTGACCAATTTTCGTTTTATCGTCGAAAGTTTTCGATGCTTATCAAGCAACTTTTTTTGGTAACTTCCGCATTTTTCGGTCATAATCATGGAAGCAATTTTTCTTTCACAGCGTGATTACTGATTATTATAGATGATTGAGCAATTATTGCCTTCGCTTTTGTGTGATTTTCTTTTCATAATCGGCTTCTTTAGGCTGTTGAATTTGAGCGAAGAACACTGGAGAAGATGTTTAAAATATTCCTAGCGATAATCCCCTGTGAGAAGGATTTATGTACAGTCATGAGCACTAATAAGTAAACACTTAGCAGAACTCAAAAGCGATTTTCTCGTGGAATAACGATTGCAACGTTGAGAAAAGATCTATTACATAAAAGTTTGGGTTCCGAAATACTATGTCAATCAATATAGTTGGAGGAAATCACTTTTTAAAGTTGCTGAGTGTATACATATTGGTGCTCGTGACTGTATAATCAAGTGGACTATGTCTCTAGTTTCATTTGCCTCGATATTGGTGCATTCGATGCTCAGATTATTGCCTCAGATATTAACTTTCACGAGGCGCCCGTTCAAAAGCAATTTATACAGCTAAGTCATGCTAAACGTTAACTCCAAGAATATCCTATTTCGGCGAAAGTTTTTGTTGTTGTACGCTTGGAAGTTGAAAGTTTTCCAAATTCCCGACTCGTGAATACAGGCGCCGCCGCCGTCTTCAATTCGTTCCAAAGGGACTATAGTAGTAGTACGTGACTTGTCGTCTAGTTAGCGTACTATGGATTTCGTTTATTTACGCCCTTAAGAAAAGTATTAATTGTATTATCAAAATTGGGTTGAAAGTAGTATTTTTAGGGTTCCGTACCGCAAAAGAAAAAAACGGAACCCTTATAGGATCACTCGTCTGTCTGTATCTCTGTATGTCCGTCTGTCACAGCCGATTTGCTCCGAATCTACTGGACCGATTATGTTGAAATTTGGTACACATATAGACTTCTGTGTGGCAAACACGGAAGTGTAACGTAAATAAAAGATTTTTGAATATGGGGATCACCTTTGGGTGCAAATTAGAAAAAAAAAATGATTTTCAGACTGTACCGTGCGACACATCACATGAAAGGGCTTGTTGTAAGGATTTCAGATATATATTTTTATAATATTAAAATAAATAGATTTAAAATTAAAAACGAAAATAGATGAAAATTGACCATTCCCCCCTTATCTCCGAAACTATCTACCTGCCTAAAATTATGAAAAAATTACAGAAAATAGTTCTTTACTTATAGATTACAGGAAAACCTATAAGAAGTCTATGATCTTAAAATAACATGTAAATCTCTCACTATTGTGCGTACCAACTTACATTTGCAGTTGGAATGTGATTGATTTGATTTTGAGTCCTTTACCCGACTTCAAGTCACATTTTTGACTTTGACTTATCTCTTTGACTGTCGTTTTAATTTTTCTTTTTCCGTAGTCAGCCATAGTCAGTCGTAGTCAGGAAACGGCCGAACATTCGGCCGATACTCCAGATTTATCTTCGGAGTAGAACCCCTGGGTTAAGACATAGGATACTTTATATCTCAATATTAAAACGCGATCGAGACGTATGTATGCAGGTGAAACCGCGGGGCGCACTTATAAAACAAATAGTAACTATTCGAAGAAACCAATCACCACATTTTATATCGGAGCAAATAACCGTCCATTTCACAGCGGATACAAACTTATCGAGGTATTTCAAGTAGAATGATTTGCTAACTAGAACCCTGCGTGTAATCGTGTATTAGTTATTTGCGCACTAACACTATGTGGGTTCTGTTCAACAGTGCATAAATTTTGTCTGTACCACCACATTGGCAGAGTGAAGTGTAGTCATTTACTTCACGTTTCTATGATAAATTGAGCCGAATAAATGCAATTAGAAAACCTTTTCTACCTAGACCTTAATTTAATAAATATTTAGTGATTTTCAGAAAAATGGTCGGATATTTTCACGTAGCTCATTTCAATTTCATGGCTAAGGTGGTTAGAGCAATCCATCAAAATACCTTATTTGTCGAAAACGAAACAAGGGTCGACGAAAATATAATAAAATATTCATATCTACTTCCACTATTTGAATATTAAAGCTTTGTACAGACTGGCGCGATATCGCGGGTGCGACAAGGGTCGCGGTGCCTGTCGCGCCCGCGATATCGCTACAGTCTGCACGAGACTTTAGAGCAGGGGCACACGATGCGTTGCGGCGCCGCACCGCAAAGATTTCACCGTATCAGCGGGCACACAAGCGGTGCGGCACCGCAACGTTGTTATGTCGCAACGGCGCCGTAGCAGCGTTGGATGTTGGAGAAAATAAATCGAAACGAGCGAGCGTGTATCCTTCCTTGTGACGCATAAACAACTGAACGGTGCCGCTCCGACGTCGCAACGCAATCACCCCTCCCCGCTTCGTCTCGGTGGTTGCAAGTCCGGTGCGGCGCCGGAGCGCATCGTGTGACATGCCACAGATATTTCTATGTAAGACGACGCAGCGACACCGCTCCGGCGGCGCCGCACCGCCGCCGCAACGCATCGTGTGCCGGCCCTGAGTCTTCCTTTGAATATAGGTACGTTTTCTTTATACATATAACCTTGTTTTAGCAAAAAAAAAATCTAAAATAAGTAGCTATATTACATAAATTTGTTTGGGAAGGTACTCAGTTTCAATTTAAACATGCAGACTTCAGAAATTTTCCAGCTGGGCCCTAATAAATTGAGTAAAATAATGTCTCAGGACGAGCAATTACTTACTGAAAAGATAGTAGATCCTAAGCCAGGACGAAGATAACGCTAATGTAGAAGAAGTTTCAAACTTGCATCACTCCGACAACTTAATTTATTAAAACCACTGCCAGAGCTCGGGGCTGAGATAACCGACTTACCTAACCTTGTTTAGTCTCGGGAAAAACTAGTGTAGCATTCATTTACGTCCAGAAATATTTATTGCATCGTTACTCCATAGAATCGTCGTCCCATTACCGCGGGAAATCTTATTCTAAACGAGACGACCGCTAATGAATTGTGAAAAAAACAAGGCGCCCATAAATTCGAAGGCAGTCATCCGCGTATTAAGGTTTCCGTAATTGTAACGAACGAGGGCTTCGCAGGCTTTGTTCCGTCTGCCGCAAACTGCTAGACGCGAGACGCACTTTTATAGCAATTTATTTTCTTGACAATAAAAGCGCTCTCATTTTTCCAGCAAGGAATTGCGGTCACATAGTGGTCCGCCATACTGAGACGTATGTATCCGAGGCTAAGTGCAGAAAAGTGTCGGGATGCCTCGACGAGTCGGCGCTCGCGGCCAAAGAATCTCCGCAATAGGGCTTTTAGATGTCGCTTTTTATTGAGCGCTACTTGGCTTTCGCGATGGACCTTGTAAACTTTACTACCCTTAAACTATAGGACTTATGACGACGTTAGATTGTAAAGAAAATTACATTCACTCGTTTCAGGTTTTAATGAAAAAGTCGGACGTTTAATGGCTCTCAAGCGGGTCTCGCGAAACATTCTTGAAGCATACAATGCTTTATTTTTCACATGTAGCAAAGGCCGTGGAAGACAATAGAGTAAGTAATAACGTCAACCAGAAGAATGAGACTGGAACAACACAGGCTGAAGTGGCGTGCCAGGGTCGGGCTATTGTTGCTCGAGATATTGCAGCTCGAGCCACACATGTGCTATGTATGGTAAAGAATACGCCCGTAATTACTAAAGCTGCAGGTATATATTTTGCTTTCAGAGCTACAACTAAGGCGTGATTTGACACGCATTAATAACAAGAGCAAAATATTGTAGAGATAATATAAATGAAATTGAGGTGAAATGTTTTCACTCAAAACACACCGTTCAACTTCAGTGTTACATAACATCACGCTTGTAATCCCCGAAGGGTTAGGCAGATGTGTACCGATAGTACTCCCACATTTCGCTAGTTATGTTTAAGGGGACGATAACCGACTGTTAATGATTTTATACTGAAGATCACGTCTAAACGAGTAGTGTTAATGATTTGAAAAAATATAATGTTAAATAAGAGCATTTTCTCAATAACTTAATATGTGAATATTTTAGATTATGTTTATATTACATACTGAAATTAATTTGTTAAGTTATGTCTAACGCGGACATAAAACTGAGAATGGCGCAAAATCTACCGAGTGTATTTTTCTGAAACCTTCACCAATTTAAAGATAATTTGATTATTGATCTTTTAATATACGCGTTTTATTAAAATATCTTTTGTTTTGTGTATAATAAATTAATAATGCTCAAATTGGGGACAGCGCTTCTTGATGAGCGAGTCCTATTACTGGCTGAACGTACGACGCGTTGCGTGAGCTCAGTACAGAACACGCAAGCTAACCACTCAAGGTCACTGGCATATATATGCGTCTTAAGTCCCATGTGGTAGGGGGCGAGCCTATTGCCATCAACTGGGCACAAAACTAGACTCCGGGGTGCCAGCGGGAAACTCCTAATTGAAAATCCCAATAACACTTTGTCCGACCTGGACTCGAACCCAGGATCTCATGCTGCTGCAGTCTTGCCTACAAACCCTACTACAGTCAGCAGGCAGTCTTGCCTACTTTTTAACCGACTTCCAAAAAGGCGGAGGTTATATTTTCGGCTGTATGTTTTTTTTTATGTTTGTTCACCGAATAGCTCCGTCAATTGTAGATTTTGAAAATTATTTTTTGTTTGAAAGGGTATGCTTCCGAGGTGGTCCCATTGTTGCCAAGTCAGTATCTGATGAGGGGATCCCATGGAAATCGAGGGCAATCCTCAAATTTTATAGGCACACCTATGTTGATTTCAGTATTTTTTATAGTAACTAATGCATTTGCACTCGAAAAGCACCATTTGGTGAAGTGGAACTGCTGATGAAGACCACAGATGGCCACAGAAACTACTTAATAATAGTATTTCACTGTTGCGATTCGATTAGACACTTTAATATGGTTGCTAAGCAATTTATGCTCGTCACAATGTATATGGTGAAGACACCGTCATTTCCAGTTCTCCTTATTCTTACCAGGAGAACTCCTCAACTATTAACGCCCTGCATCGGAAAAAAACATATTTTGTAAAAAGTGATGAGCAGTTGACATTAGGCTATTGTAACTTAGATAAATTGCAAGCTGACCCATCAAAAACGGAAAAATAAAAAAAAATATACAAAAAAAAATAACAGACTTCTTAAAAAAACACTACAAAGTGAAAAATAACCTTAATTTCGGAAATCGGTGGCAAAAAACTAAAAAAGATCCAAAGACACCGACTTCTCAAATTAATGTTATTTTCACTTTGTAGTGTTTTTTTTGGAAGTCGGTTATTTCTTTTTTTGTTGTTCTACAAAATTGCTTATAGAGCCTAGATCAGGGATGCGCAGACCGCGGGCCGCATGCGGCTCCTCGACAATATGCCAGTGGCCCGCCAGCAAAAATATACCCTCGTACATTTTTTGTAGGAAAAATATTCCTGAGGGTTAGAAAAAAAATTGAATCGCGCGCTTTAATAAGTGCGGTCGCTGTGCGGTGCATGATGCGAACTCGGAAACTTTTTCGGTATTGAATAATAATAAAACAAAAAGTTTAAATCGCTTTGCAAATGAAAGTTTGGAAGCAATTTTACGTGTACAGGTAAATTCGACCCAAATGTTAAGCACAATGCAGTGCCACGCTTCAAACTAGTAAATTATTTTTTAAATTATTTTTTTTTGTTAATGCTGGCGGCCCGCCATTAGTTCATCATTTGCCCAAGTGGCCCATGGTCTCAATAAGTCTGTGAAAATTGTAAAATTCATTTTACGATACCTTTTCAAAGGAGAAAATTCAATACACTACTAAGTAGGTTATCTTTATGGTACAAAATAAATAATTTTCACAATGTTAACTTTATTAGCACTCTTACGACTTTTACAGGCACATCAAAGAAACATAAATTCCGATTTCCATCCCAAACGTTTTACCAAAAGACATTACATAAGTTCATTCACCTTAGGACATATTTCTTGAAGCAGTAAGTTCGGGGGCAGTGGCGCGAGCAAAGTTATGGGCCCAGCAAATGGCGCGGGACAAGCTCGAGGGGACTACAGATGTGGGCTATTGGCACTCGCATTGATATTTTATCTCGTTCTTCCATTGTTAATGATGAGTTTTCTGTCTCGATATTGAATGAAACCGTTTGTGTCTATGAATGAAGTGGCTTAGTTCTCGTTCGGTTCGATCTTTTATTCGATAATGGTAGGGATGCTCACTCCAGTAGTCAGAATTTTCCTTCCAGAAAAATTAATCTTTTTTTTTGGTATCAATTTACCGTTTATCAACCTGCCTAGCCTTTTTTCAACTATGTTGGGATAGGCTTTTGTTTCCGGGGTGGTAAATCCTCATGGATGTGCTCCGCCCTGGGGCGGGCGGAGGGGTCTGTCAGACTCTTACTGACAAAAACTACCCCAGTGTTCCCTTCCCACACTTGCACCGTGGATCATGGGAACATGTGCGATCCCCGGCTGGATCACCTCAAATCTGCAGGAGCTGTGTTTGGGGGTCAGCTTCTAGTCTAACCAGATGAAGCTGTATACTGCCTATCAATGTACTGTCTATTCAGCCAAAATTGTTCATGATGTAAACAATGAACAAACAGACCAACTCACAATGGGGATAAACGAATGCAGTCCTTTATAACATTATCTCCGAAGTATTTCTAGCCACGTAAACAAACGGGTCATGTCATGCATGCATTTACGAAGCTGTCCTTTAGATGGATTGGTGGAAACAAAAACATAGCGAATAATGTTTTGCGGTAAATAATATTCTGATACTGTCAGGTTACTTCCCTGGGGTGTCGTAATACGCTACTAAAGGGTTACTACTCTAAAGATGGTCAGCATACTGCGAACATACGTACTACCCTTAATCCGGTTGGGGGGATGATTACGACAATATCCCCCGAGGATATTCGTGTAGGTAGTGCACTGCAGGCTTATGGTCAGTTATGGACGGTTCCTACTGACATGGATTCTCGCCTCTTGGGGTTACTTGGCATAAGTTGGTCAGTGTTATGATGAACATTTTGCATGATGTACTTTATACCTGTGTGTGTGTCTTGTGTCTTGGAGTTACCGATTTTTACGGGCTCTTGAGGAAACTCAAGGCATCCTTCCTGACTCGGCTATGTGCAATAATGTGCATGTACTAATCAAATAGTGTCTGTAATACTTCGCTGTGTGTACATGCTAAGACGCTCATGTATTTTTTATTTAATTTAATGTAATTTATTTATTTTTTAATTTCTATTGTAATTTAATTTAATTTTGATGCATGTAATTTAATTTAAATTTATAATGGATTGTAATTTTACTATGGGTTTAATACCTGAATTAAACGATATTTTTTTTTTATAGGTAGGTACAGATTTATGTGTCAGATTATTTTATCAATATAGGACTATTTGGATGACAGTTCTATAATCCTTCAGTGACCTATATTTAATTGATTTATTACTTATATTGACACTCATATTAATTTGATTAAGACAATTATCCTATGTTTTTTTTTATTTCCGTTTTATCTAAAAAAAATATTGTTGACTTTTTTGAAATATTTTATTAATTTTGTACTTGTTTTGACATTCTAGTTTTTATTTGGAATTTAATTAATTGACATATGAATATTATGTTGATTTATCCTCTCTAGCTATTTCTATAATTTTTATTTGATAATTTGAAATAATTAAAACTCATGCTAACATTTGTACGCCTAATGCCAAAGCATAGAGAACTTACGAAAAATTAACATGTCACACACCTGTGTATCTGTACCTGTGTATGTTTACAAATGAGTAATCTGAATCTGATTAAATTCACGTTCATAGCTAAATTGTTATCATCACGGGTATTATCGACCTCTATAGTTAAATTATTCTTAAAAAATTATCAATTAAAAACTTAAAATTGTGGTTCGTGTAAAACAATCAGTGGTTTTAGTAATGAAACTATGCACCGCTAAAACACAAATTCTATTCAAAATTGTTCAAAACGCGATCAAAGGGTAGGTACAGAGTGTATAAAAATGATACATGGATGTGAGCATAATGTGTGTGTTCTATCCAATATTGCTCAAGCATCCCCTCGTTCATAATGTAAAACATTGAGCATAAATGTAAACATTCTCATATTGATTTTTTTAGAAATAAAACAAGTTTATTATGCACGACAGGGATACAGGTGCGGTCGCCACAGTAAATCAACGTCGGCTCGATTTAACCGGTCTAAAACAATACCAATTCAATTACAACTTGTGTTTTATGTTTGAGTGTACAAACAAAATGAATGCGAACAAAAAAAGGATGGACTTTATCATTTTACTGGAAGTATCATTTGCAGAAAATGAGTTCTGTATTTTATTTTTTACAAACTGGCAACTTACAATGGCGTATTAGGCGTGTATTCCTACTTAAAATTTAATAAAATAATATAATAACTTTTTTTTTTATGTAAAAATACGCAACGTATTTTTATTGTGTGAATTATACGTTCAAAAATATTTACTGATTTTTCTGTTGCATTACTTACCTACTTCGAGCGATCTTCTTCAGTTGTTTTAAAACCGAGACTAGGACAAACTATCACCTTTCTGTTTTTATTTTTTTTATTAATTTGTCTCTATTTTCAGGAGTTTAAATGCTGGCGTGGCTATATTTATTATAACTATTTTTTTAGTAATTGGCAATCCAACTATCAGTAGATAAAACTGCAATAGTTTGGCACTGATTTAGTTCATATTTACAAATAATTCGAATTCTGTCTATTTATTTAAATACAACTTTCAGTTTAATTATTCCCACGTTAGTTTTACTTTATTAGTTCAGTAATTACTTCGGATAACTTTGAGTGGCCATAAATTATGTAAGTAGGTATTTAGTTAAACCTAGTTTCAAACCCTGCAGAGATTAGCTTTGTTTCATATGAAAATGACAGACCGTAGCCAGGGGCTCGGGCCACAAACGTCCGTATAAAATTCTCATATTATTATTTTTGTGGTACGAAAAAATGGAAAGTAATAATGTAAGCTAGTTTACCGCACGCCACGTCGACCTTTCACGTTATAAGTTATAACCCCTATAAATGTCACCTTGACCGACTTATGAAGCATGGTAGTCTTGTGTACCTGTTTTTAATTTAATGTTACGTTTCCCCATTATTGAACGTCGTCTGACCATTTCCATAATAATGCGTTGTTCCTTTGTTTCTACATTCAAATATCCTACTGATTCTTTCTGCGTTCAAATAGTTAAAGATTCGAATTTCGAATTTTCATATAAATGAAGACGTCGTTTTTTTTTAGTTAGAACCATTTTCACGGTTTTTTGTTCTCCTCATAATGCAGCACCAAAATGATTTCTCATTTTCCTATCCTACTGTTTCTTTCTTCGTTGAAAATACTAAAGATTCTAATTTTGAATTTACTGCCGCTTAAATAAAGACCGTCGTTGGTTTTTAGTTAAAAACAAGGGTGGTTGAATAAGTTTCATAGTATTTAGAAAGAATCCTGACTTCTTAATTCAAATTCTCTTAAAATATGTGTTTACTTTCACTGAATGACTTGCTCTACTTTAGCAGTGTGTTAATTATTTGGTAGATACCTACGTGAATAGTTTCTGTAGTATATTGTGCTCTGTTTATCACGTAAATCAAGTTAGCTCAATGTCAGGTGGCGCATGATTAATGATGGTCAAGATAATGCTATAGTTGCTCTGTCGATCATATCCTATAATTATAGGTCAGTATAAATATATAGGGCAGCCCCTAAATGGATTAATTTCTATGAATAGATGTTTGTTGAGTTTTGTTAATTATTTGCGAAATTATTATCATCTCATCTCAATCAGAGCACCTGCCATCTTATCTCTTTTCCATCCTTAGTTGAATGCCTAAGGCATTAAGTCCGCCTTTGTACCTTATCGTATGCGAGAAGTTTAAATAAATAAATCAAATATGTTAATTACTGGCTGCCAGAACTTTGCTAATTTAGCAGGTAAGTAACAGAGAATTGTACATTGAACAAGAAATCTTGGAGAAGGACACAAGATGACTGATTTTTCAATCCAGTTTTGGCATATTACGACCTAGAGAAAGACGCTGAAAAGAACCTCAATTTTAATGAAAATAAATATAGGTACATTGTTGTGATAAAAAAAATAAAATACATTAAAAACAAAACAAAAACAAACAAACAAAAAATACCCACCCTACCGCCCCACCCTAACCTAACCTTTAAAATGAAAACCTATATAGCTATTTCGAATGCATTAGTATGTCTCCTTTTTAAAGTCGGTTGAAAAGATAGTATGCCTAGTATAAATCACTGGAGCTTAGCGACTTACTAACTGCTTTGATACCATATCTAAATACGTCTAACGTGAATGTATGTCTTGTTGACGCGTTCTTGAAAACCTATATAGCTATTTCGAATGCATTAGTATGTCTCCTTTTTAAAGTCGGTTGAAAAGATAGTATGCCTAGTATAAATCACTGGAGCTTAGCGACTTACTAACTGCTTTGATACCATATCTAAATACGTCTAACGTGAATGTATGTCTTGTTGACGCGTTCTTGATAAGTGAGCAAGTCTATTTGCCCTGTGAACGTTTTGTAGACAAACGTCCTTCCGTTTAAAATGCCGATGAAGCGACGCATACTCGTATTCTATTAATGATGCTAATGTATTAAAAATACCTTCTATTTTCTACTAAGTTTCCCAGAATCTTTCTTATAAGAGTTTACTTGGAAAGGCTGGTTACTAACGTGAATGGAGAGACGTTACCCATTCATCTCCATACGCACGCCGCCCGGATGCGGAGGCTTGCTCTAGGACAAACCTGAAGAAATTTTTCCTCTTGTCACGAGCCATAAGATTATTAAATACTAGCTGCGCCCCGCGGTTTCACCCGC
Source organism: Tiliacea aurago (assembly GCA_948098905.1). Classification (NCBI taxonomy): domain Eukaryota; kingdom Metazoa; phylum Arthropoda; class Insecta; order Lepidoptera; family Noctuidae; genus Tiliacea; species Tiliacea aurago. The sequence continues at coordinate 16,026,413 of OX402591.1, read as the reverse complement.
TTAAGTCTCGATCCCGTGGGAATATAGGGATAAAAAGTAGCCTATATGTTAATCCAAGGTGTCAGCTACCTCGATACAAAAATTTATCAAAATTGGTCCAGCCGTTTTTACGTGAAAGAGTAACAAACATCCATCCATCCATCCATACTTACAAACTTTCGCGTTTATAATATTAGTAGGATTATTTCTATGGAGGTAGATATATTTCAGTGCAGCCTGAACAGGTTCACAGAAGTAGCACTGCACTATAAAAATAACAATTAATTTAGTACAAGTATGATGTATTTTTTATTGTAGAAGCATCGCATTAGCACATTATAGCTGTCATGGTGTTATTTACGTAATTTTTAAATAAATAATAAATATATCTCTGAGCACTGTATGATCATTATCATGGATGTAATACTTCAAGTTATAATAGGATTAAGATTATTTATTGTTTTCTCCCAGGAATTTCTCAGTAGCAGCCAGAAATTTGGATTTGTGCCCGGTTAATGGCAATAGGCTCGCCCCCTATTACATGGGACTTAAACATAACTGAAAAATGTGGATGTACTAAGCTACACCTCTGCCTGACCCTCTGGGAAAACAGGCGTGATGTTATCAAATCAAAATCAAAATTTATTTATAAAGACAACAAAGATCCATATTGTTAGTAATACTTATAGCTAGTGTTAGTAACCAAAGTAATATTATTAATATAAGAGTTTAAAACACTTTGCACAGAAGATGACCAAGCAGGGTACAAGTTTCTCAATTGGTCTCCACAAAATGCCTCAAAATGGGAGAATAGAAACTCTCTGACACTGTTTTCAGAATGCTGTTGCTACTGGCCCGTGTTCTAGTTGCTAAATGTTATATTAACATAACTTATGATATGTTAAGATATATTTACTTTTAGATAATTGTAACTATTACAGTTTACTGAAGCAAAAAGTTAAGCAAGCAGTTTTTTATGTGATTAAGCAAGCTGAGGTGGCAGTTGGCTGGCCATGTTTGTCGAAGGACCGATGGCCGGTGGAGCAGACGAGTCCTGGAGTGCAGCCCGCATATCGGCTAGCGTAGTGTGGGACGCCCCCCAGCTAGATGGACGAACGACCTTAAAAAGGTAGCTGGGGCAGACTGGATGCGGAAGGCGAAGGACAGAGTGTTGTGGCGCAGCTTGAGAGGCCTATGTCCAGCTGAGTTGATTGTTTTTGGACAGTTTTCTGCGGAGCTTTTGTAGTTACCGTGGTGGTCCATAGGTAACTATAGTCAATGGATGATATAAATGTGCAGGCAGCTACGTACTCTTAATTCATGTGCGTGTACATGTAAAGTGCAATAGACACTATTCTAAGTTTTAAAATAATTATCACAAAAAATTAGGTTAGATTAAAATTGCGTATTAGTCTTAAGGCTAGATTGTAATTATTAAGAACTTGGTTCTTTTTAATAAAGCACAAAAAAAAAATGTGCGTGTGCTGATCATTCAGGTCTGCTCGCCCAAGTGTGGCTGGTCTTCAAAAAGTGATTAGGTACTTCTTCGTTTCTGAATACCAATCTCTTTTGTTAACTTTAGGCACCTAAAAGCTTCTACAGCACCACAGTATAAAAATATGGACAAAACAGAAGAATCGGCACACTCACCACAGATGCGGTAGGTAAGTGTGGTACTACAATTAGCTTTGTCAGCAGTATAGCTTCACGATGAAGTTGCTCAATAAATTTGTTTGTTCGGCGATCTCTGTTAAACTGTTGGAAGAGACGTCATAGCAGCTTTGTAGAGTTTTATACCATACTAAGTGACTACAGAGACCCTACCGGCTGCGCCAATTAAGTAAAACCACAATCGGAGAGATAAAAAAAAATAACTTTGTACCTATAACAGATTTGACAGAGTTACAGTGAAGATAAATAATGTCTTAATCCTAAACATACAAGGTACTTATAGCTAAGTTATGCTAAGATGACAATTGTTGCATGACGACAATGTCCTACATTATAATTACTTACTCACTAAATTTGGAAGAAGCCGTAGTGCTGACAAAGTTAATTATACTTAGTAGGGTTACCACACTTAACTCGCTCAATGACGAGACCTCAAAGGGGTTGTCGCGGTGCTGTCAGCTGTGGTTGCCGTGTCGAGAGGAGTATTCGCCGCGCCTAACGGTAATTATTTCAACAATTAGGTTGAAATAATTACCGTAGTTTCCATACTGTCCATATTTATACTGTGACAGCACTTTGCACGTTGTGATTTTAAACTGGAGTGTCCTAAGTGTTACTTAAACAACTTAACTCCAACTATGTTACATACATGTAGTTCCGATGTCACTACTTCCATATAGAACGGACGCGCGACGTGAGACGTCCTTGTTCGAATCGATTTTTCCGGAACTAGACTAGCTACCTATTTTCTTCGAAGGTTTTATAGTACACCGTTATGATCTGTTGTTTTAAATAATGTATTAATATAACGGGATTATTAAATAAAAACGACGTGTAGTTTAGTGAACGCTAATGACGTGTAGATTTATTCACAGACTAAAAAGATCATAATACAACGGCCACAGAATCATAAAACTTCACTATTCTAGTTTATTTGGTGTTGCTACGATAAGCTAACTACTTTCTAACACCCCAACTACAGCAAATAAACAAACATTTTTGTAAACCAATAACAGTTCTAATTTAATTTTTACACTCTATGACTCTAATCCCCAAGCCTTCAATACATTTATAATGTGTCACAGGACTTAAAGCTTTAGTCAGAACATCAGCTGGCATATCAGTTGGTGGCAAATATTCCAAACAAATAATTTTATTTTTAACAGCATCCTTCACAAAATGATATCTAATATCAATGTGTTTCGTCGCGAAAAACCAGAATCGTCGAACATGGTCTTCACTTTCTGCCACTAATCTTTTGTGCTTTTTGCTTCCTTAATGTGAACGTATAGTGACGGGTCTATCGTCAAAATTAGCTTCGCCATTGCTTTTCTGTCTTCAGTCGCCCTGGCTTCTGAACTTTCTTGCTTGATGCAGTCAGACATGCCCTCCAAAACTAGCAAGTTCTCCGCTGCAAACGCCCATTCGTGATAATTCTCTCGTCCTAACAGCTTAGGCACGTTGGTCAAGAATGCGTTCGAAGACATTTTTTTTTCTTCTTTCTTTTATTGGTTAATTTCACTGAACCTGATAGCACACACACCTAATCTAGCTAAAATAATTTGCTTAGACTTCCTATATGGAGTTTCTGTGCCCATAACCTAATATAACGGGATTATTAAATAAAAACGACGTGTAGTTTAGTGAACGCTAATGACGTGTAGATTTATTCACAGACTAAAAAGATCATAATACAACGGCCACAGAATCATAAAACTTACACTATTCTAGTTTATTTGGTGTTGCTACGATAAGCTAACTACTTTCTAACATTTATAAGTTAACTAGATACCTACTATACCTAAAGTTTATAGACACTAAACGGGTATGAACTAATTTATGAATCTCTACACGAGCTATTCGAGAATCTGTAGCCTGATTTATCTATATGTAAAAGTTGTCGTTAGAAATTACTGAAATTACTTTTGTACTTTACTTTTCTGTAGGCCTAGCTAGTACAAGCGGAGTGAACGTAAAGTAAGTTCGAATGATTTTTAAATTGAAATTACTCGTTTTTCACATAATATTTACTTAGTTTCAGACTTTATTAAATGCGTGATACTAATTGTGCCTGTCACAAAAAACAAAAAAATATATACATATATATCCTTATTCTATGGTTCTAGTTCTATCTTCATATTCTTTCAGGGTACAAAATAAATAGTTAAACATAAAACCGCTTTGGTAAAATTATTGCCTAGACAACAAAATTGATTTTAAGGATGACTGCCTCGTTAAGTTCACATTAAGCACTACATCAGACACAGAACATTATATGCACAAACTCTTGAAAGCCCTGTCACAACTACCAAAGTGTAATTAAAACACACACAAGAGTTTTTGCATATTTGTTGGGGTGGTGAGAAAATTAATTGATAAAGTTCCCGTCCACACGTAGAGCCGCGCCATAAATATTAATCAGAATTTAATTTACACACCTACTGGAACATAAAGCCATTTTGTACCGCGAAAGTTTATGTACTGTTTAATTCCGTAAGCTGCTGTACGAAATTATTTCATATTTGACATTGTTTCTTTTGATTGAATTAAATTCTCGCATTAAGGTTTTTTTCTAATTAAGAAAGAAAACGGCTCTGAAATGAAATCGTTTATTCTGTAAATATATTAGAATCACTTTTACACGTCATATAAAAAAAATATCTAGATGTAGCCGACATTTCCTATCTGACTACCCCTGAGAAGAAATGGCGAAACAAAGAATAGCACTCCCCTATTTCCTCCCGTAGGTGTCGTAAAAGGCGACTAAGGGACTTAACCAGAGAATGGGCAGCACGTTCTCTATGCATTTTGACACCATACTGCGATCACCAACCCGCCTGCCAAGCGTGGCGATTATGGCAAACCCCCCCTAAAGGGGGTCAAAGTATCTTTTAAACTCCAGACATAATCTTGGTCAGATCATGTGAGGACCATGTAGATCCGTGTCTGAAATGGTATTTTGAGGAAAAACCACACAAATTTGAGTGGACCTGTCCAATCAGTGCAAGCATTTGTCAGTAATCATGCAGCTCAACTCAAGACTTAAGGAGCTCAAACACTCGACGAACAATACAAAAGAAAGGACATTTGGGTAAACCGGACATTTCTCTAAACGGTGAACGAAAACATCGAGAGGAAAATGTCCTAGACCTAAAAATTCGAAGGCATGTGACATCCACCAACCCACACTGGTCCCCGTGGTGGATGACGGCCCGCTACTCAGAGAGGCCTATGTCTCAGCAGTGCGAACATTATAGGCTGATTATGCTAAGAAAGAAAGAAATATTAGATAATTATGTACGGTCTATCCCGAGCTACAACATGAAAAAACATTAACATTATTTGTTAAGTTTTCTGATGAAGATTTTTTGAATATTGGTGATCCCTGTTACCTACCCTGTATGTATGTTGTAGATCATAGGTTAGAGGAATGAGGAACAGGGTGTAAAGTTCCTCATCTTCCATAGAAAAGGGAGGATCTTCCGACCATACGGGTATTGTGTTTGGTGGGCAACTACCCCACGGTTGATGTCAGGATGTTGTATATAGGGTGTTAAAGTAACTGCGTGCCATAGCTTAAGGGTAGGTTCAGTATCGATAAATGAATCTAGGAAAAAAAAAATTAAAACACGTAAAAAATATTGGAAGATCAACTTAATTTAGTACCTACTAACTTAAAATAGCAGTCGTTTAGAATTAAAAAAAAAAATATATCTGACGGTCCTAAGCCCGTTAAAGTACGAAGACTTATTTTTATTTATTTTGTATGTTTAATTAAACTTTTTGTTTGTTTTTTTATTTTTTTTAATTAATTTTTTTTTTTCCTGGGTTCCTTTATCGATACTGAACCTATCCCTAAGCTATGGCACGCAGTTACTTTAACACCCTGTATTATGCTAGTCGCGCGGACAACTTTGCTTTGCGATGCAGAACTTGTAGACTAGTTCGCGTGTGGCGTTGTAGATGCCGCCACAGTTTCATTAAAGAGAATGATATTGTAAAAATAATACAAAAGTATCGTGTTGGGGTGGGACCAACCAACCGGTCTATTTTCATCGCTCAATTCAATATTCATATAGCAACAAAACAATATACCCTGTATTCTACACACATTATGTTATTAAACCACATAAATTAAATTCTCACATGAATGAGTACGTAAAGCGAAAAAAAAATGCGAACGTCATTCAAGGAAAAACTTTTTCACGCTCGAGTAACTAAATGGTTGTCATGGAGATCGTTAACAACTTTTTACTTCTTTTTACCACTTTTTACGTATGATTTCAAAGTGGAAACTTAGGTTTTTCATCGTATAAAATGTTACAGTTGAATGTTTGTGTATTTTTCACCCAGACTCGAATAACAAATAAATTCATGAAGCCAATGATCCTTGCCGAGTCCATATTGTGATTCATTCGTTAGAATGTGGTCCAAGTTTTGAGCTAAAGCGTATTGAGGGCCTAAACTGAAACTCACAACTGATGAGGAGATAATAAGTGGCCTAAATTTAAGCCTTTTTTGGTATGGTTTACAGTTTTATAGATAAAGAATGACTAAAGATAAGTTAGTAATTTATAAAAATAAAGTTTAATCTTGTCCCAGGTGTTCATTAAATTTTATTATGATCGACTACACCACAGCCCATTAAGTTACAAAATAGCTCCCTAAAATATACACAGTTATAAATTCTTTAGCACATTTCGAGAAAGATGTCTATAATAATTCTTGTTAATGACCGCGTTTTTGTTGTAGACTATTTATTTTTATGCGACATTACATCGCCGTATAATGACACTTCACGCTAATATTTATTAGCTCAATTAAAGTTTATGGATTGCGCCATACTTTTTTCCGTCTAAGGCCGTTTGTCCACCGGCACCGTCAACGGCAAGTGATCGAGAACGAGATGACGGCGCCGAAGTAGCGATACATACATTTACTCGTACTCAAACTCAAAGAATTTATTTCAATTAAACCAATTACAGGCACTTTTGAATTGTCAAAGAGTGAGTCAATTAGTCAGAAAGTTGAAGCTATTCCAAAGCGTAGCTCTCTATGGAGAAGAACAGGCAAGAAACTCCAAGGACACTCTTAAATCAAGATATTACAAAATCCTGGGTACATTATTCTTGTCGCTTCTATATGTGAAAACAATGTAAAAAAAAAAAAACTAAATATAAGATTAAAACTGACGGCGCCCGTTCACGAACATGACGCGTGGATCAGCACCATCCAGCTCAACCATTTGTAGGGAACCGACATCCAACACACGCGTCACCATCAGCGAGACATATAAGTGAGCATGACTATACTATGACCGCGTATCCACCGCACACCCGCGCGAACACTTCTGAAACCTTCACACATAGACACCCTCACACTCATGACTCTCAGTCACACCTACAGGCTACACTTTCACAAACTGTAACTGTATTGCTGAATAAATGAATAAAATAAATTAATAAACATACTTACACCCACTCAGGTTTGATTTAATTTAAGTTAATGTTGATTTATGTAGTTTTAGCATAGAATTTATACGTTTTGCTTTTTAAGTAACGTCTTGTTATGGAAGAGTGGACTCTCCTAATACAGGCACTATCTGCCTAAAAGGAGTACGAGATCCAATCAACAAAAAAATATTTATGTAACCTATACTTACTTATTTTACCAATAAACTATTTTTATTTTATTTATTTATTTTACACCACCGGACGTCACGTTCGGCTCGAATAATCTCGTTGACGGTGGCGGTGGACAAACAGTGTATTAAGGGTGGCCTCACACGGTTCTATGTTTTATTCATCAGCTGATAGGAGGTTCTTTACCTCCTCACTTACACGTCCACTCAATAGTTTTAATTACCTTCTGAACAGGGGTTTTTGTTCGTTGATTTTAACTTTATTAAACTCTGCTTTAATTAGTCAACAGGAATGTGTTTAACATAAATTAAGTCAGTATTTGTTATTTAAAAGTAATTATTCTGGGTGCGATGAGCCATTTTACATTTTCAGTTTTGGAATCGTAAATGGGGAAACGAATAGGGACGTGAATGGACCTAACTAATTACTGATTACGCAGTCGACAAATAGAAAGTTGCAGCTTCTAGATATATTCACGCATCGGAGATTACATATATGTATGGCATTTTTTTATTTGTCTTCTATCAAAACAGCGCCTTCAGCAAACGAAATATGTGTTCGGTAGAGACAACCGTCTCTGTCCGTAGAGACTTCCGTGTCAGAGCAGTGTATTTTCTTTAATTATTTTATATTTTAGTCATTAAAGTATCAAGTAATTAAAATGAACATCAAAACCTAACTTAATGATTATCCAGAATCAATACCATTTCATTAAAATTATCTTATATAATCAGGAAACCGTTTTCATTAGGTAGTTTTATGTTAAGTCATTAAATTCATATAGATTTAAGGCCTAACAAACCCGCTTTTACGACTCCTTACAATCTTTAATTCTATCTGTAGGCTACGGAACCTGCGATTTCATCTTAGGGATATTACTTATGGATGAAACAATATCTGCACATTATAGTATATCCGATAGGAAAGTGCAAAGCGGTTAATATTATCGTATCCATGATCGGATGGAACCTTTTTATGTCTTCCTCTAGGTATTAAGCACTTAAATCCTTTGCGGAAATATTCCGAACAGACCACCGTAAGGTACCGTATGAGCAACCTTCACCACCTGTGAGACTTTACGTCAAAACAAACTAAAGTTACTCACTTAATTGAAGGAAAATTTATAAAGCAATAGAGAAAATTATGTTAACATTAGTCCAGGATAATGTTATTTAAATATTCCTTTTAATTTTAATTACGTTTCGGAATTAAAACACGTGTTAACCATCAACTTAGTTGTGGTCGAGTTCAACTGAAAACCACCCACGAGGGCCATTCCCAACTGAATTAGACTGTGTGAAGCAGTAGTTTTGCTCTAAGCGAGTAATTAATTTGTGAGACTAGCCCTGCCTTTGAAACGACTCTCGTGACGCTAGGAAAGCTGTTAACTATTACTCTACTAAAACGCGAAACCCATTTAGAATGCTCTCGAAATTATTATTATTAAAACCCCTATTCTATCTGTTGTTAGAGCTTGGAACTATGTAACCGTTCTATGTTTTATCACCGTCATTAGCTTTGGCGTTAGTTTTAGTAACAGCTGCATTTGCCAGTTCCCCTGTTAACATGTTGAATTTTCATGCAATCATTTAATGGCTAGAGAAATTACAGAGATGTATTGAGTGGCGTATTTGCACGTAAACTGTTACTTGGTAATAGCTTTTACATAACTTATACACAAGTCAAGTTATACGAAGCTTCGAGATGAAGTGAATGAAATGTGCCGTTGAATAATAATGGCAATTTGCTTACCGTTGTTACCGTTTAATGGTAGCGTTACTGAGAAATACAAAATTGACTGTGACATTGTACTCATTAAGGGGGATGCGCTAAGGTAGACCGCGAAATTCAAATTTTATTTTTTTAATAAGTGCAAAAAATCCACTGAAGGATTATTTCTGAAATAATCATTCAGTAGGATTTTTTGAAGAAAGTTAGTTGTATTGCCGATTCTAATGATTATAATTCTATAAAGCCGTATACGAAGCTTCGAGATGATGTGAATGAAATGTGCCGTAGAATAATAATGGCAATTTGCTTACCGTTGTTACCGTTTAATGGTAGCGTTACTGAGAAATACGAAATTGACTGTGACATTGCACTCATTAAGGGGGATGCGCTAAGGTAGCCTGCGAAATTCAAATTTTATTTTTATAATAATTGCAACAAATATACTTACTTATTAGTATTTTTAAGTAATTAATTATAATTACTCAATGATTATTTCTGCAATAATCATTCAGTAGGATTTTTTGAAGAGAGTTAGTTGTATTGCCGATTCTAATGATTATAATTCTGTAAAGCCATATTTGTTATGGCCGCGAATCATATTTAGATCAACATAGTTGTATGTTACTACTGACCTGCAAATTGCAAAAAACGTAAGAAAATTTTAATTTTTCGGGCTACCTTAGCGCATCCCCCTTAAGGGAAAATTGATCCTATATTCAACGTTACTTTCTCTCAAAATTGATCAAAGTAAAATAAAGCTCAAATAAACAAACCCTCTTCAAAATCAGTGTGCTCTTTAAATATTAACAACAAGGATTTCGGCGTACTGCTTTCAAAATACAGTTCATTTAAGTTAATGTATTACGTCAGTTTGTTTACACAGCAGTGCCGCTCAGTGTCCCAGTTGACGCTGGATTATCTCTCACAGTCCGAAGTCAGATTACGTCTGTGACTTCATGCTTATGTTTAATTTCAACTTAAAAGCCAGAAGCTCAAAGTTAACAGGCAAAGTTGACAAATTAAGTTTCAGTGTCTTTGAATCGCTAATGAAGTCGTAATCGTAAATAAAACATACTGAATAAGGACGATTTCTCTGTGGAATTTCAACCTTTTATATGTGTATGTGTTGTAAAAACACATTAATAAAGACAAAACCCACAATATTTTGACCCTATTTCTACGTTAATACAGGCCAGTTTTATCCCATTATTAAAAATTTACTGAAAATAAAAGGGCTTTTATTCTGACACAAAATAAAATCAGCGCTGTCAAATCACATAAACAGCGAAACTTTTATCTCGCGACGACATAAACGTTCCGTGACTTGGTAAAAAAGGGGATTCAAATTGTTTGAAGTTGATCGTTATTTCATGCATGTGAACATGTTAATACGGTACAATGCGTACGTTCCCATTCAAAGGCATACCTCGTGACTTTTCACTCGATTCATTCCGACCCACAGAGAGAAACGATTTACAGTAACTGTGATAACTGACCATTTGAGAAATCTCTACCGATTCTAACTCAGCGAAAAGTGAAAAGTTTCTACGAAAGATTGCACTTACTTTGACTTTATGGAAAGATTTATTTCATCTTAATCCGTGTGCAAGATAATTCAGTCGTCGAGAAAAATGGCGCGGAATTGAGAGTGCTATTATATCGTCTAGTATAAGCTTGCATACCAGGGGGTCTACTCCGAACATAAATCCGAAATATCGGCCGAATGTGCGGCCGTTGCTTGACTACGGCTAACTATGGCGAAAGAAAAAAAAACGACAGTCAAGGAGATAAGCCAAAGTCAAAAATATGACTTTAAGTCGGGTAAGGATTCAAAGTCAAAAAAAGGAAAATATAGAAGTTATAAAACGGCCGAAAATTCGGCCGATACTTCGGATTAACACCACAAGCCCCTCAATTGCGTTACACACTATCAATCAATCTGAATGATTTTGAAGTATATTGCTAATCCATTGCTTCATATGTTCGAGAAATTCATCTGCTCAAAAATGTAAATAACGCAATGCATCTTGTTGAACTGTCAAAATGACAGTGTGTTACGCATTTACCCGCTGATCATATGAAGCTGAGGATATCTTGGATATACTTTCTTTAAAATAAACAGACAGTGCCACCGAGGTCAGTCAGACAGGAAATATTGGCTATGTTGAATATTTAAATCATAATCAAATGATTATGATTATGATTTAAATACCCATACCCACGACCATAAAATGTACCATAGTCTGACAAATATTTATTTGTCAGACTATGGTACATTTTAAGGTCTTAAGGTTAGTCAATGGTATCATCACATTCTGCCAAGTGTGTCGTGCAAATATTAGGTAGGTACCTACATACAATTATTAGGTTAGTATTAAAATAACAATTTGATATGTGTCAGTTAAAAATAATATAATAAACACACACAATTTATTTAGGATGTCAAAGTATCATTTAATGTCAGATTATCAAAGAGTTAGATGTCAAAGTATCATTCAAATAGTCGTTATATTATAATAAGATTTATTACTTATCAAGTCTTTAGGTTTATTTTTAAATCCATTTATGTTTAACTCTTTGATTGATTTAGGAATTTTGTTATATGCGGGGCTATGCAGAATGCTGTTTTGGCTCTTCGTCCGCATAACATATAATTCCACCTAGCTGGGGAAACAGGTGTGCATTTAACTTAACAAATAAGCCAGTTTCATAAATATACAGGGCCGGGAGTGACAAAATTTTGTATTTTGTATGGTTGTTTCCATTATCATCATCATTTCAGCCTAAAGACGACCACTGCTGGACATAGGCCTCCCCCAAGGAGAAGATGGGGGTGGCCATAATCGCCACGCTTAGCAGACGGGTTGGCAATCGTAGTATGGTGTTAAAATGCATAGAGAACGCTGCTGCCCATTCTCTAGTAAGTCCCTTAGTCGCCTTTTACGACACCCACGGGAAGAAATAGGATGGTGCTATTCTTTACGTCCGGCACCACACGGATGTTTTACTAAGGCATATTTAACATTAGCTTAGCATCTATTATCCCGTCTGTATTGCTGAAAATTTAGCTAAATGTTCATAAAAAACCTTATCGTTTTTTTTATTTTGTTGGATGTAAAAAAGGCAGAAGTAAGTCCGCTAGCCAAGCGTGTTGATTATTGCGTAACCCCCTAAGGATAGCTCGTTATGACAGATGAGTGAAGTTGGGGGAATTTAAAAGTAGACATTTATGGGGTCACAACATGCAGAAGCAGATTTATACATTCATAACTCACGCTTGCTTCCCATGGGGAAAGGCAGAGACTACAGAAAGCCACCTGTTATATTCCTCCCTTTTGCTTCGTTTCCGTGGTTTACGGTCATACGAGTACACGCGCGCCGGTTGCGAGTACTACGCACCTGACCTTTTTGAAGAACATCACCAATAAGGTCACTATATGTTCTTCAAGGGCGTCCCCTCCGGGCGATTCCACTCCCATCTGCCTTACATACATTACTGTTTATTTATGTTTGTAGGTATCTACCAAATGGTTTAATTAAAATGTAATAACTTATGATAATAGAGTAAGTAAATGGGGAAGGTTGGTCAAAGCTAATTATAGATGGCGTGACCTAGGCTAGGTCCTTACGGCGTACAATAAACTTGACATTTCGTCTATTCATTCCATTCCTGTTCTTTCATGAGTTTCGTTATATTATTTAGTTATTTCACTATTTCGTTCTTTTCGGTGATTTCAATATTTTAAAGCAATTACGTATTTGACATGGAAAGTGTCAGAATTTAAAACCTTAAATATTGCTTATTCCACGTAATAATTTCCTTCAAAAATGCTTCCGACACAAACTTGAATTCAGTTTAATTTAAAAAAAAATCTCTGCGAACAGCTTTAAGCCACAATCTTGTAATTTTAGGGTCTTTCTGAAAATGGTGGACTCCAATTTCGGAGTATTTTGGCAACACAACAACGAGTCATTTTTGAATAATAAAATATAACCACCTCACACTCATCATTTCAGCCGAAAGACGTCCACTACTGGACCACCTCCATTGGAGGGGGGAGGGGGGGGCAGGCGGGTTGGTGATCGCAGTATGGTGTTAAAATACATGGCATGGAGAACGCTGCTGCCCATTCTCTAGTAGTCCCTTAGTCGCCACCCACGGGAAGAAATAGGGTAATGCACTACACGGAACTCTCTACCTCACACTCGCGCATTATTATTAGCTTGTTTTGGGAACTAGCTACGACAGCGCCATTTTGACAGTTGCCTTCCCCATTGGAAGTCCTTCCATGTATTCTTTACAAAATAGAGTTGCAATCCGTCATTCAAAAATAACAAGTGTCGGGCTGTAAAAAACAAACCGAATGGTGGCAACCATTAGTGATCCCGTCAGTTAATACATTATTCATGGGTATGGGAGCTGAGGCTTGCCATCCACATTTTTACAATGGACCGACACAGAAATTCACTTACGTTTATATGCTGCTAAACTATTCACCCGTTATTATACGAGGAGTTCTCTATGTTATGAGACCTAATATTTGTGTAACCTCCGTAGTAACAAGAGTACAATGGTATATAAATTATTTTGGACTAAAAGTGCCGTTTTGGGAGTCTGCGAAACATCAAATGTTTTTTATTCTCTTGGTTAATTTTTGTGAATTTGTTTTTTTAATTATGGCAAATGAAAACTTTCTATTTCATTATTTTTAACCAACTTCCAAAAAGGAGGAGGTTATATGTTCGGCTGTATGTTTGTTTTTTTTTTATATGTTTGTGCGATTTCTCCGTCAATACAATTATGAACCGATTTTGAAAATTATTTTTTTGTTTGAAAGGACCAAATCAGAATCTGATGAGGGGATCCCATGGATTTTTCACTTTGTAGTGTTATTTTTGGAAGTCGGTTATTTTTTTTTGTAAGAAGTTTTTTTTTGTTTAATTTTTCAATGCACTTTAATAAATAAATTGGAAACGGTCAACAATGAAATCTATTAAGTGTGACGGAAATCTGACGTTGCAATGATCAACGTCAGATTTTAGTTACACTTAATAGATTTCAATTATGCGCCTGCGAGAGACAGAATTAAATTTAAAATCTCTCTTGATTTTTTAACATACACGCAACAAGCGCATTTTTTTACAATTGTGTCTTCTTATGTAAACTAATACGCAAGAGAAAAATACTGTCGCATAGTGCAATTAAATTAAAAAGCAGAGGCAGACTGTGTTTTTATTACCAACGGCTTACATTTGCGACTATTTGCGCTGTTCTGTTGAATATGAGCGTTCCATTTAGTATTATATAAGTAACGATGTTAAAACATGGAAAATATTATCGTAATGACTGAAAAGCAACTTATTTGTTATACCCTTAACTTGGCAAGTGTACTAGAGGACACATGAAAATAGGATATGAATTTCGGCATGTGACCTATAGAGCACGGGTCTGTTTAAGAGACAACTAAATAAATATATTAAACGTGAATGTGTTTTAATAATTTTAGCTACCCTTTGGGGCACTATTAATATTTTATAAAGTAACAAACTAATATCCGCTCGAATGCGTAGCAAATTATCAAAAATGGCCGCTCAAGTGTTCGAGCGGATATCATAAAAAATATTCATTACAATGTATTTAAGCTATATAAGCTATTTAAAAATAAATAATTTGTTAATTTGCAGTTTTATACTTTGCCAGAATACTGTACCAACATGTGCTTTGCATTTTGCCAAACTAAGGGTTAAAATCTACCAACGTAAGGACGTTTCCAGGAATTAAATAGTTACCTGTTATCGAAACCTTTTATGTTAAAAACATTGAATATGGAAAAGAAAATATTTTAAATCAATATTATCACGTCAACCTTTTCACTCATCCACACCTGAAAATGAATGAAAGATAAATACTGTGGCTTTATGTTTCATTTTTTATCGCGTTATCCTTCTCCATTCATTCCAAATCTGAATACAAGCGGAGGTCAGCATCATTATACTCTTTCACGGTCTGAAAGTAATACAATTTATCTTTCTGCCAATACATCAGAGCTCAGACAGGGCCGGCTATCAACAAGTGTCAAGTTATATATAAATTGTGCCCACAGACTCCCTTAATTTCGACGATACGCCGAAAGGGACCAAATCCTTGAATTTTGTGCGACCGCAAGATACGAGTATGAAAACTTACAATGGAATTTTGTCGTGTTATCTTGTGACGGTTGTTTGATAGTTTATTGCAAGCTGCTCCAGAGGGATACATAGTTTAACCCACTGAGACGGTCTTTATAAATCTTTGTTGTGTAAGTAATGCTACTAAATAATATAGTACCTTTGTTATAGTTCCTTTTACGTAATGTTTAATTTGTATTTAGAACAAATTAATGAATGAAATGCACCAACCCCAGCGTAGTTAAACCAGACTCGATTACTCGAATGAACCCAAAGATTCACACTAGCCCAAGGAGCCGCATGTTTCATAGGAGTACAGAGACCATTGTATATCAAAGAGTAGACCGGGGGGCGCGATAATGATAGGGAAAACGTGCCCTTGGGATATGGAAGGATTTTTTGAGCCGTACCGATATATTATGCATCCTAGAGCAAGCATTGGAATAGTGGAGAGACTGGTGATATTTATCTATGGGAGCCCTCCCATAGATAAATATCATCTGTCTTTTAATAGCGTCGCCGCCAGGTTGGCTTAGGCCCAGCTGCTTTCTCGACTCTTTTCTGTGTCACTGCTATGCTGTTTAGAGGGATAAGGAACAGGGTGTAAAGTTCACTCATCCTCTATAGAAAAGGGAGGATCCTCCGACCAGACGGGTGTCGTGTTTGGTGGGCAACTGCCCGACGGTTGATGTCGGAACGTTTGCGCGGTAAACTCTGCTTGCGCGATGCAGGATTTTGTGTGACGTCAGTGTGACGCGTAGTTCGCATGTGGCGATGTTGATGGCGCTATAGCTGTGTTCGTTGCTGATTCCAAAGTCTTCGTCTGAGGTCTCACTACTATATTTATAAGACAAATTAAAATGAACAAATTTGTTAGTAGTGCGTAGGACTATAATACTATACAATCAATGTGTAATCTAGACTAATTGTCAAGATTGAATCGTTTAGGAATGTTGTTAATAATTTATAGTATGCTGATTATATCTGATTGAATTTAAATTGACAAACGGTTTCAATTAGTTTCACTAACAATTGTCAAACTAATCTAATTGTGATTACTCGTATATTCACTATTCATCAAGTCATTACCTTTCTAATTTATGAATAGTCACCATTCTATCTGTCTTAGTATCGAAAAATCTAATAAAAACAAGGCAGTCATGGGTACTGCGACAGAAGAGAAAAATTATTGCTCATCGCGCCTAAAGAAGTTTTCACTTCAATACAATAATGATTATCTAAAACACAATTCAAACAATGCACAGTATACACTAAGTAAACTGTTCACGTGGTCCATTTAACTTCACTTCGTGCTACTACAGCATGTCGGCGCGGTCATCTCGGTGACGTGAACCTATAAGTTTTTCCCTTACCAAGAATCGCTCGACGAGCCTAAAAAGGTTTCAATTAAAAAAAAATCGAATAAATCCATTTTATTTCAGGAATACACTCGTATAAAATTTACACCAGACTACAAATTACTCATTAATTATAAGTTATTACATAATTACAAAACATACGCATGATGATTTAATTCATCATATTATCCTCTTTGACCTTTTACCGTGGAGCGGTCAATAGGTGCTTAATTTTCACAATAAATACATACAAACATACAAAACTCACACCTTCTTCCCATCGAGGGTAGGCAGAAACTAAAGAACTACTTAGTACAGTACTTCATAATATTGCTCAGTGCTGTTGAGCAGCGGTGGCCCAGTGGTCACAGCCGCGGCTTGTATGAGTTTGTAGGTAGTAGGTTCAATACCCAAACAGACGCTTTACTCTATGTAAATTATTTCATCATCACTGCTCTCAAAATGGCTAAGGAAAACTTCTTGTGGATACCGGTATATCCTGGAGCCACAAATTCGAAGACATGGGACATCTACCAACCCAAACTGGGCCCGCGTGGTAGATTACAGCCCACTCCTTGTCGACGACAGCTGGCCTGAGTCCCAGCAGTGGGAGCTGGGAAATAATACTGCTCTTATTACGTAAAAATTATGTCGTAAACAACAAAGCTGTTTACTAACTAGACCAGATATAACTTTAACAGCGATAACAGCGGATGATAAAAATAATAAATGCCAGATATCCGAGGCGCGGCCGCCACGGCGCGGCGGCGATACATTACGTCTGAGTTATGGAAAAGGGCGACCCAACTGAATTATGAAGACAATTTCAAACAATCGTGGGCCACTAATGTGGTATTAAAAGCCCACTGGGCGGACCTCTTCATCCGTTGACCTACAGCTATCTCTGAGAGACACTCATATTTGAGCACTCTCGCTAATCCAGGGGCGGTGGGTCGGTCGGTGTTTCTGATGTACAAAAATGCAATTACCGGACGCGAGTGAAATCTTTTGTATTGTGTACTGTGAACTATTCAATGCCAGTTGTACTTAAGATTAGTTTGAAGTATTTTCGGTAACAGTCATTGTTAATACAGATCATGAATTCAGTTCTAAAAGTCAAACTGGGATTGTAGTTGGTAGTAATGTAGGTACTATTTGTACAAACATGAAAGCTATATTTGATTTTATAATTATTTTGAATATCTTGGTCTACTCTTTGATATGCAATGGTCTTTGTAGTCCCATGAAACATGAGGCCCAGGGGCTAGTGTGAATCTTTGGGTTCATTCGAGTAATCGAGTCTGGCCAAACCACTAGGTTCGGTGCATTTCATTCATTCATTAATTTAACTTTGTAACCACCCCCGACTAAACTGAATCCTTCTTAAGATACACTGTAAAATGGTTCTTAACGGGATGCATAAAAGCATTACGGTTTAAAGTTAATAAAATTGCACTATGCAATATAAGGCAAATGTATTGTTATAGCCCATTCCTTCCACCTAGAGCAAGTGTTAGTACCGACCTAACTTAAGTTAACCTAACCTTGTTATATAGCATTAAAAAGAACTAAAGATAGAAAATGCAGCATGGCCCGGGACATTGCGATAGGTACAGTCAGTGCTCTGCATAATCTGACCCCTTTCCCCTCTTTTTCTTTGTAAGAGAGGTCAGGTATGCAGATCACTGACAGTACATCAAAGGCGCATGAATGAGAGCTCTCCACCCTAATTGTGTAATAAATTTTCAATCATAATCTGAATGATTTTGGAGGATGTTGCTAATCCATTGCTTCATATGTTCTAAAAACTAGTCTGCTCAAGGCGCTGACCAGAGGCAAACGATAAAAGTAGGCTTCTCTTAAACAAAAAAATTGCCAAATCTATTTATATGTAGTTTGTGGTAGCGGAAAAAATATATGTTACATATTCCTCAGAACTTGGTTGTTTCCAAAACACGTTTAGAAAAAAAATCTCGATACAAAAGACCGGTAAACTAACACTTTACTTTGAGTTTCAATCCGTTTTCATTACGTCGCGATTGACAATCGCGACGTAACTAGTGAAGTAACCATACCACTCGGTACTCGATACGTACGATAAATCGATTCAAGTTAAATGTCCAAACGGGTCTATTATTATAGTCCTTCCCCAAGGGGGGGGGTTTGCCATAATGGCTACGCTTGGCAGACGGGTTGTTGATCTACGGTGTTAAAATGCATAGAGAACGCTGCTGCCCATTCTCTAGTAAGTCCCTTAGTCGCCTTTTACGACACCCACGAGAAGAAATAGGAAAAACAAAACAAAAAATCAATGTACGGAGTTGTTACCACAACCAGTATCAAGTCTGTTACACAATTACCCCGCTGGTCGAGTTCAAAACTAAGCAGGCAAACCCGAAATACTCCCATGAGTATCCCTGTATGTACATTCATTTTCATTCGTTCATTTATAAATGAGAAAGAAAAAAGCCAAGATACTACCAAGCTAATATATATAATACTCTCCTTATTGCGTCACGTACGTTTTATTTGAGTCACTCGCAACATGTAAGCCCCGTAAGTGCATTATTCCCGTCTCGTGAACGAGTAGCTAGAGTATTTCTAATGCCACTTCTCTTCGTTCCTGCACCTGTACCAGTCTTACTGCCGTAGCTCGGGAGCTTTTCTCTTACAAGCTTTTTTAACGTTTCGTACGTGTTTTCATTAATGTAGTTCACATACACAGGGCTTATAGGTTCGGCAAGTTTTTTTAAATACGTAATCAGCCTGAAATGATCCCACTGGTGGGACACCGGCGTCGTACGCGAAGCAAATCCCTTTCCGCTTTATTACAAAACAAGTTTTATATGTTGACATGGCTTAAACCATGGAGCCAGTTTTTGTAATAAGAACGTAACAGTGATTGATATACCGTTCTTTATACAAAACTGAAAACTTAGTTCGGTACTAAGTTGTCAGTTTTGTGTTTAGGAACTTTACCATAGTCGGAATAAAGTTCGAAATTCAATAATGGCTCCATTTTTTAAACCTGGGTTTGAAGATAAACCTTGTTTTGTAATAAGGGGTTAGTGTTCGTCAAAAAACCGACAATTGGCGGAGCACAGCCGAGTACGAACGAAATGCTCGCAACGCGCTCGTTCGAGGCTTGTAAGTCGGTCCACACTATACGAATTGTGTTCGGCTCGTGCTCGGCTCGTGATGGGCTCGCCTAGCGCAGATGCAGCTACCTGAAATAAAACATTTCAAAAATAAAAAAAAATCGTAGTACGCCTGTACTCTAAACTGAAATTACATTTCTATGTTAACAGAATTTAACAGTGTAGATAAGGGGAGAGTTAAAAGAAGACTTCAATAATTTGCAATGGTAATAAAATTAATAAATTCGTAGTACGTTTGTGCATTGAAGTGCAGAACTAAATTCACATTTTAATGTAAACAGAATTTAACTGTGTCGGTAAGGAACATCCTTTCCTACACAGTTAAATTCTGTTAGTTCATTGTAACTTATGGACCAGAATTCTGCCCTCGTAATACCAAATGCAGTATTCAACATATTGACGATTTTCCGTTTTTGACATCAATTACATCTGGAGACCTAAGGCTATAAATGTAGATTTTTTTATATTTTTTTTGTATGGCTGGAACATGGTGAAATAATAAGGAAAAATTCAGCATTTCGTGTGGAATTATCTGATATTGTTAGTATGAATGCAGCAATGATCATACACCAAATTAAAATGCAGTAATTACGTATTTAGTACTAAGTTAGAATGCAGTATTCATCTAAATACTAGTAAGAAATTCAGCACCAAGTAGAAAACCAATTACAAAAAGCAGGAAAAGTGTTGATTTAAATTTCTGATTTCCTTGTTTGTGTGCAGTTAGCAATTTCAGGGAAAGTCACAGTAAAAGCTATGGGTTTCTGACTTCTGCAAATATATGGAGAATTCATCTCAACATACATAAAAAGAACACAAACAGAGTATAATATATTTTATTACTCTTATGCCCCACAAAGAGACTGTTTAAATTATAAAATAAAAAGATTTTCATAATTAATCATGTTTTTCCTCTTTTTTATATTTAAATGTTTAACAACTTGTGTTTACACCACATTATACCTTTTGCTACATATATTCAGTACTTAACTTTGCTAGTGCTTAATGTAGTCAATGTATTTCCTAGAAACAAATGCAGTAACAAACACGAGTACTGCATTTTACTTCACTACTTTGATGTATTACAAATAGAGACACAAGGTTTAAGTGCAGTACTCAATTTTATGCAGTATTAATTTACTTCAGAACGAAACTAAACAATACCTTGTATTTTTATGAACCTTTTCCTTATCAAAACATATGAAATGTATATCAGTCAAAGTAGAGATTAAAAAAACACCTAACCGCGTTTTTCTCGAAACCGCCATTTTGCAAGTACTGCATTTGCTATTACGAGGGCAGAATTGTAGACTAAAAGGTTATAAGGAATGGAGTTCACGTTTATGTAGAATCAAAGCTTGCGATCTCTTTATTAAAGAACAACAACATATATGTCCTAGTATAGCCCTTACGTCTGAGTAGTTTCTGCAGTAGGCCAGTAGTACACCAGCAAAAATATGGCCGTATCGTATCGGTATCTTATCGGCAAAAAGGCGTATCGAGGCATCCTTAATATAAACGAAGCAAAAGGAGTATGTAAGGATGGCAAGTGACATCCTGTAGTTTCTGCATACCACCATGGGAAAAAGGCATGAGTTCATGTATGTATCGCGTTGTTAGGTTTTGTGGTAACCCAACAGGAACAAAACATAAATCAACGTAACCACATAACATACACCCCTATCGACAGCCAGGAAAATACTGAAGGAAACCCGTATGCTAATAACTCAGAGTTAATGTGTGTGATGGCGTTAGCTAGGGTCGTATGTCAGTGGACATTAACTATCGCAGCGACGCAGTGAGCAGCGAGCTTTAGCCATGATGGACGACGGGATAAAGTGTGGTTGATTAACCTGTTATAACCACACTGCGGTGAACGGGAACTCGATAGATTTTGTGTCCAGATAGATAGATGAAACATTAATTTAGAGCAACCAAAGTACAATACACAAAATCATAAATATAGGTCACTAGTTCAAAGTTCAAGTTCAAGGTATTTATTTCATAACAAAAATAAATTTGTGTCGAAATATTTGCACAATACAACAATTATAATATAATATATTATGTAACCTCGATCCTCACCGTTCTTCCAAGCTAGAACGTCTATCCAAATTCAAAATACTAACTTTACAAATATTAATACTCTTGTGTATACATAACAAAGTCCCTAGCAAAATGCTACAAAATACATTTAATGTCAAAATATTAAGAATGAAAGAACAACATTTTTAAAGTCAAAGAGCAATGAGTACACATATTTAATTTAAGTTTAATTTAATACTGGTTTTAAGATTTTTGTCATTACAAAATTCTTCAATGCTGTAATAGGCTTTATTGATTAACAAAGCCTGAGTTTATTTTTAAACATGTTCACATTCTGAATATGGTGATATTTAGTGATAAAGTATTGTGTAGTAGGTTGAATCATATAATCTGTTCTGCGTACGATTATAATTTACTTTATCAAACGACTCTTAAATGTCTTTAGCATCGAATGTCAACTTCAGCAGGAAACTACTGCTGTGACACATTGATTGTTAATCATATCAGCAGAATCTCAACCGCCTCCTTCTAGTGTTTGACTGCTCGCTCGTCGTAAAATTATCTCTATGTGACCAATTACAACACCAATATCCCGTGAACCGGAACACGTGGTCGCACCAACGGAGGATGACTTCCGGTTTCCCGAACGAAATCGCGAATGATCGCGCGAACGATAATTTTGGTTAGGTAGGACGCGGCCATAGGAGGAAAACGAATGGCCAAATCTTTATTCGAAATAACACGGAAAATACGCAAGATGCCTATTCTTATAATAGAGTAACTTGTCAATAATATCCGCTCCATATTTCGGCCAAAAGCATCGACGCGACGACGTAGGTTATTTTTGTCTGAATATCTGATCCATCTAATACGTCTCTCCTAAAATGGAATCTTCAATTACTGGAAATAACAACGCCTAAATATAAAAAGAGTTTTAATAGAAAATAGAATTGAACAATCTCAGACTTTATTCTAAAATAAAGGTTACACGCAAAATAGCTACACTAAGGGCTACGTAAACGCTTGAATTATTCACAGAATATTTAGTTATATATTAACTTTAAAAATAAATAATTAAATTAAAATAAAACAAATATTTAAGGGGGGCTCCCATACAACAAACGTGATTTTTTTTGGCATTTTTATAGATAATGGTACGAAACCTTTCGTGCGCGAGTCCGACTCGTACTTGGCCGGTTTTTTATGATTACTGGCCACTAGCCCTACCTGTGTGTTAAATTAATGTCGCCATGGTAGCGGCACGTTGTACCTATATAACTCATTTATTCTTCAGATAAAACGTATCTGTCTTTGATAAAATCAGCCCCTAAGCGAATAGTATCCTCATGACAATTCTACTTACTTACAGTATGAGGTCGTCGTAACTTATATAAGCCAAGAAAAACTTTCAATTGTACATGTTCTAAAGAAAAATTGTTAAAGTTTTCCTTCTAACAATTTCGAGGTGAACTCGCAATGTCTCTTTCATGATAATAAAGTACGAATGAACTTTCGCGAGAGATTTTTATCCTATAATTCTGTGTCATTAAATTGGTATTATGAAGATCAGCTTTATTATAATATTCTTGGTAACTTCTTGGGTCTTTGTGAAGACTTTTTAATATAGCGTGCGAATTATACGTTAATGTCAATGATATTATATTAAACAGATATGTTACAAAACCACCGAAAAAAGTGTTCCGCACAATAGCGGCAGCACACATATCCACTTTCATTCATTTTACATTGCACTACAAGTAAAAATCATAGAAAAGAGATGGCTTGATAAAAACAACAAGAAAACAAGAGACAGCTTTGTCAATTGCGCGTGAATGTAAACATCGCCGAATGTTGGCATCGCAGACGAACAAATACGTCCCAATTATGACGTTTTCAAGTCTTTCGCGCTCACAACATATCTGTTTAATTTAATATGTATGTTTAGGTTAATGTAAAACAAAACATCGTAGTTTTAGATCAAAACTTTAAAAAAACTTATCAAACTCCACACACAAGAGGAACACATAAGAGGTGTGGAATTATACGTGAGCCTAAAAACCAGGGTCATAACAATCACGTACGAGAATTACGTACTATAGGCAGTACGTCAGTAGTAGCATAACCAGTATAAGCTGGCCTTGTATTCTATTAAATCTCCGTGCGCTAGGCCAGCTCAAGGTCAAAGTGATACCACTGACATGTGGTCGACAATCAAGGACGTCAAGTTTCGTTATTAAAATACACTAGGTTCTAACTACTTACCACGGTTCAAACACAACCGTGATAAGTCGTTTGGAATAATATAAGTACCAAGCTCGCACACTCAGACTAGAAAGAACGGAATCAGCACACTTCGAGCCAAGCCAAAGTGTTGTCGTTGAAGCCTGTATAATTGAAACCCTGCAAAATAAACTAATAAAAATACCACTACCCTAGTAGTCCCGAACTGCATCATGAAATCCCTTGTGACGAAACTACACGAGTACCACATTGAGCCCGATGAGATCGACTATCTAAAAACTTCTAAAAGCCACGAAATGCAGTCCGTTGCAGCCACAAAACACAGGACGGTTTTTTTTCTTTTTTCTTTCAGGCAATATCGTACTGCCATCCGAGTTGCTATAATTAAGACCTCTTTTGAAAAGTGATCGAGAGTTTTTCATTTCGGTTTCCGCTAGTGCAAATAGTACAAAGAACTGGTGGAAGTTACGTAGACAGGATGTGAAGTATTGTCTTCTATCTTCAGCTTCACTAGACTAGGTAATTAACTACTGCAATGTTATTTTAACCGGCACGTGATTTCCCCAGACGTAGCCTAGATTACGATGAAGAATCTTTTAAAATATTTTTCGTTTACACAAAACTTTTAACTGTTTAGTAGTTATTTTCGCGATAATTTCGGCTGGCGTCTTTTAAACTCTGATGTTATTGAGTATAGGTAGTTTACTCTCGCATAGATTTCATATTTATTGATAAGTTATCGATGGCATAAATGTTTATAATTAGTGCTGCGAATAGTCTCCCCACAAAATGGACCAATTACCTGGTGAAGGTCGCGGGAATCTGGTGGATTCGGAAAGTACAGGACCGTACATTGCGGCGTCACTTGGGGGAAGAATATGTCCAGTAGTGGACGTGTTTCTGATGAATGGTGATGATGCCGATATTTTATTTTATTTACACTTACATTTGTTTTAACAGATACCCAATGCAACAATGTTGTCATTATTTCCACACTCAGAGCCGTCACCCAAAAACAATCAGACACCACCCCCAACAAAACCTGCCGATTATAGTGGATGGTTAACTAAGTCCCAAGTAGCGACTCTGAGTACGGCACAAGTCACCCAGAAGACAACAAAAACAGATACACACACAGACAGACACAGATATTAACAGTATATTTCTATTTTGTCCTCAGTTGGGGGAAGGGGTGGAGCTGACATTGGGCGAGCTGCGCGCAATGGCGCTGCGCCAACAGCAGCAGATCGACACGCAGCATCAGCTGCTCTGTGCCAAGGAGCAGCGACTGCGGTACCTCAAGCAGCAGGAGGCTAGGCAACATCAGGTTAGTACAAAACCAACAGGTTAAAAATTACGTCACCCCTTTCTGATTGACTATGAATATGGGACTTAAACATAGCTGGCGAAATGTGGGTGTACTATAGGTACATCTCTACATAACCCTTCGGCATGTTATGTTTAATGTAAAGAGCAAAGAAAATTATACTGAAGCAAGACGCTAATCAAAACTCGGTCAGATCAATCAAAGTCAGATTGCTCTGTTCGTCACGGACGTCTTAAAAAAGATATTAGGTATCTTAATTAGTACTTTAGTTCCCACATACAGAGTCAGGCTGTTCGCACCGTTATGCCTGTTTCTAGTCAAGGCTTCTCAATTTGTGTGATGCCTCTGACAGAGAAAAAGAGTCTTTGGGAGTACAGAATCGACCAAATGTCTCCTTTGCATTATCTAAAAGATTTTAAAGTTTATCGTGTTTATGTGGCCAACAACATTAAATAATACTTGTTTTAGAAACTTTGCAGACAAGGCCGTGTAGAATTAGTCTCCCCGAAGTCACAATTTATGCTTTTCTTCTTCAATAATGTCTCTGAGTTCAGTAGCTAATTTGACCTCTCGCGGGACTAAGTCTACTTATTACTTACTAGCAAGCCTTTTACAACGCGATTCCCTGTAGCAATGATCTCGTTACGGCACATTAAGCCTACGATACCTCAGACATACACATGTATGCATAAGTACAGCCAACAAAAGAGTTTAGTATACATGCAAAACATAGACATCCTTGCAGTAATCCTGTCCATATTCATTGTAATGCCGTCCATAATATTTTTTTTAACTAATGTCACCATAAATATCATGAGACTACTTGGCAAAGTAAATACGCTAATTAACGACCAAGGTTTTATGCGCATACTAAGCGACTTCTGTACAACCGCCGCGTTCAGGTGAGCAGTCGTAAGAGCTTCTTACGCTCCACGTAGGCAATCCAAGACAGACCACCTAAAGAGCGAAGTAAATTGTGGGAAGAGAGGTATCCACCACCCTATAACTTCGTAAAGTCGATTACATACCCAAGTAGGCCGCTGTAAACATAATTTGGCGAAATGGGGTATTATAGATTCACCCCACATCCTGTGCGAGTGCGGTACTCCCTACTTCCATCCAAAGGTTGTCTGTAAAAGATCGCTTTTAGCGATAAGACCGCCCATTGTGTCACCCTATGTAAAATTTAAACATTTATATCTGTAACTTTTATGGTGTACATAATAAAGAGTATTCTATTCTATTCTATTCTACTCCTGAACAGACTATGCCCCATCTGCTAGTGTCTGAAATGCCCGTTTACCTGTACCTTTGACGATCTGAATCGCAATCAATCGCAATGAATGTGGCCACCTACTGGGCCCAAACAATATAAGAAACAGATGTACCGTCGAAACGAAAAGAAGAAGAAATTTAACTCACAATGAAAAAACCGATTCCAAAGACTTGAGTACACAGCACAAACAAAACGTGGTTAATAAAAAGAAGTTACCCGCCTACATACCTATCTATTTTGTTGTCTGTACCTATGACCGTTAAAATTATGGTGCACCTTGCAAATACACGCTAATGAAATTTCCACTAAAAGTGCGGTTAATTCTGAACCAGTATGTAGTTGTAAATATCACGGCAAAGCCAAGTTACTTAGATTAATCACGAAGGTATAGGTAGTGGGGGAGAGGATATTAAATAAGCTATGCAAGGTCATATTAGTAGGTACCTACTTTTATTAAATTATGGTTGCGCAGAAGGTTTTACAATAATGCCCAAGGAGGGGCTTCCCGGCATTATATTAGCTACTGAGATTTACAATATTACATTATTATACGTAACCAAATGTGATGTCAATTCGATTACAAAAAGATATCAGATCTCATGTAGAGCCAAGCTTCTGAATCTACACGGCCTAACTCTACCGACCCTAACTTCACAAATTCTACATATTATCAGTAAAAATGTATGGCTTGGCTGTTTCGTTACTTACTTCAGAAACTAAATATTCGGAAATTCGTGTATTTTAGATATCAATAAAATCTAAAGTATTAGAGCTATTCATTTGAGACTTTGTATGTTTAATTAGTCTATTATTGACATCATATCCTGAGAGTATGAACTATCTGGTACATCGGAAACCAACTCTATGAGGGTTCAAAAAAACGACGAAACACTTCGAGAAAAGGTAGGTAGTTTGCTTGCGCTTCGCTTGGCTATTCTTGGCGGGGGCACTACCGTGCCCTCAGATGTAGAAGTGGAGCAAATTTAATTCCCGAAACGACAGAATATAATAGAATACTCAATATGTACACCATAAAAAATACAGATATAAATGTTGAAATTTTACATAGGGTGACACAATGTGGTCTTATCACTAAAAGCGATCTTTTACAGACAACCTTTGGATGGATTAAAGGGAGAAGGAGAGACGATACTGCAGGTAGGCAGTGGTGTACCATTTACATATACAATAAACACATACACACATAAAGCATACACTAATAGATAGTCTTGTCTCTAGAAAAAAGACTACAAATGTAAACTTCACATAAAACAGCCCTGTTAGAAGAAACTTAAGTTGGTTGCCAGAAATACATACTTGTATTAACTTCCTTCTAAAAAGAATACCTATTTCTTTTGGGATATAGTGACAGATTCAATTTGTAAGTAAGACTCGGTTCTAGAGAAACTTAATAGTCTCCAGTCTCAACGGGAATCGTTACTAGATCGCAGAGATGACATCGAGGTCGGAAGTTTATTGAATAAATTACGAAATTGTGTCACAGGAATACGTTTTGGTACTTTTTATCTATTGGTTTAGTTACTACCGTGGATATGTACCGTGTGGTGCCGGATGTAAAGAATAGGACAATCCTATTTCTTGACGTGGGTGTCGTAAAAGGCGACTACTAGAGAATGCACAGCAGCGTTCTCTATGCATTTTAACACCATACTGCGATCGCCAACCCGGCGCCAAGCGTGGCGCGTATGGCAACCCCCCCTTTGGGGGAGGCATATGTTCAGCAGTGTACATCTTTCGGTTAAAATAATTACCGTGGATAAAAATGGGGTTTCAACTTTCCGGATAAAAAGAGGGTTTCAAGTTTCCGATTATAACATAAAGATGATTTGTATTTAATTTAGAAGTTACATGGAATACGTAATAAATAGAAAACAGGATATAAATGGTGTATGCTTAGATACATATTCCTGGGGTAACTTATAAAATCAATACAATGACGAAAAACCCAACAAAATCTTTTGTTGAACAATCCTATTGATTCTTAAATTATAAAAAAACAAGTGCGAGGCTTATTTCGTTTGAGAATTGAGCATACCACACATCAAACCCTTTATAGTTCTTGAAACGCAACTGATATACCTACCGATACATTTCCCGTTTGATACCTTATTCCTTAAAGAAGTAACCTTACTCTCCGAACAACCCAATAAACTCCTTATTGTTTCACCGATAGCTCTCTGAACATTCATTCAATTAGGCTTCTTTTTTCACTAAGCTTTCCAGATTTTCTGAAGCCCGAAAAGTAACAAAAGTATTTTCAGAATTTACGTAAATTAATGAATGAATACTCGGTATCATTAATCAACTCCGCCGGATCAAAAGATTTTTTCTCGTTCTTTCCTTCGTCCCAGAAATATCTAGTTTACTCTACCTTTCATACTTTCATTTTCTCTTTGGTGTTATTCAGTCAAAAGCTGACTTTGGGAATCATAAATCGCTTATTGTCTTTTTATTTTGCTTTTTGTTTCGTTCGTCACACGACATCGGGAATTCATGTTTCTTCTGTAACATTATTAAACATATGCGTATGATTTATGTTGCTGTTACATGTTTTTTCGACTGTAATTTGATCGAATTTACGAGGTTTACTTGTTACAAAAATGTCATGGTGGGCCGAGGTATAAAGACAATAAAATCTCATATTCATATTCATTTATCTGCGTTCCATAAGTTAAAAAAGATGTTAACAAAAGGCTTACAGCTATGATCCGTTGTAGACCCTGTCACGGCACAGCAAAAATTATATAGCTAAAATCAAAATATAATTAAAAAATCAAAATAAAATAAAGAAGTCAACATAAAATTCAAAAATCAAAATATCGCTGATGTATGTATATTTTTCATTATTCATCTCATCATGTCATGGTAATGGGTTGTGGAGGTCAGATAGGCAGTCGCTCCACGTAATCACTGGTATTCAGCTGCTTCTGGTTAGACTGGAAGCTGACCACAACATTGTTGGGAAAAGGCTGGGCAGATGATAACCTCATCATGTTTGTCACCTTGCGTAACAGTTTTGCCAAAAATAAAAATCCTCCCTACTTTATTTATAACTACCTGCGCCCCGCGGTTTCACCCGCGTAAGTCTTGATCCCGTGAAAATATCGGGATATAAAGTAGCCTATATGTTAATTCAGGGTGTCAGCTACCTCCATACATTTTATCAAAATTGGTCCAGCCGTTTGAGCGTGAAGAAATAACAAACACACTCACTCACAAACTTTCGCCTTCATAATATTAGTGAGATACCGTTAAAAATAGACTGCTATGTGACGTTATTTATTATGATTTACAAAAAATAATGATTTGTAAATAACTATGCGAGGTAGACGATGCTTAGTTCAGTCAACAAGGCTGCGTATCGACAGGGTTTGCAAATAATCCACTCAGTGCAGAGTCCTCGACCCACGAGCGACCTCTGTGGGGCATCTGATAATAGCAACGTCTATTATTTGCTTCAGAAATATATGCCTTAAATACCCAGTAAATTCACCGAATGTTTTGGCAAAACGCTTTCATAATTTCCGGAAAATTCGGACAGAAAATTATAAGCTTCACATACACTTTATGTGGTTTCTTACCCAAAGTTTCGATGGATCTTATATTTTATTTAGAGCTTAAAACTTGATTTGTAAACGCTTTCTCAATTTTTTTGCCGTGTACGTACGATCATAGGGATATTTAAGTATTAAGTTCTGAGTAGAGCTGCACGATTACTGACAAATGCGTGCACTGAATGGACAGGTCCACTCAATCTGTGTGGTTCTTTCCTCAAAAGACCATTTTAGACACCAATCCACATGGCCTTCACATAATCTGACCAAGATTATGTCTGGATTTAAAAAGAGACTGTGACCTCTGAGTTTGTTTCGGTCTTTCTTCTCAGAGTAGTCAGATAAGAAACGCCGACCTCATCTAGTTTTGAAAATTATGATTGACGTGTATAAATGTTTGTACAAATCTACTTAAATAAATAAAATCATTTATCATTTATTTAAGACCTCAATAGGTAGGGTGAATTGGTTTTTATCTAGGCGTAATCTTAATGCAGTAATAAAGATTCCAGGGCCGCGTTGGAAAAAATCCTCCCAAATACTTTGTTCCAAATTCCCTGAAGTTTTGTTCCCCTTGCTTCTATTTTATTTTAATTAACCCAGAGGTAGATACTGCATTTATATATGAATGGTTCTCATTGTTATTCCTTATGAATAACAATAAAATGGGCTCAGATTTTATTTATAACTGGACTCGACAAAAGGTGACACGTATGAAAAAGGAAGGTGTGATTTTTTTAAAAGGGTTTCAGAAATCCGTGTTATAAAACAAAGGATTTTTAATGAAGTAAGAGAAATACGAAAAGTAAATGGAACGAAAAATCTTTGTTCTCAGTTACGAGTTTGTACGTCAAAGTTTTTAGATTGCTTTTGTGTAATCATAACTGTGTTAATTAATTTAAGTCCGTCTTGTTTTCGTTCCGTAATTGACTCTGACAGTTTAACACTGAAGACGTTAGAATCGAATATCACTAAGTTCGAGGTACAATTGTTTACTTTACTGCGAAGATTAACAATCTTGTCGAATCATTTAAGTGAATTCCCACGGTATAGCGGGATTACATCTTCTGATCATCGTGGGAAAATCAATTACAAGAAATACTAGTATCATACCTATTTCTAATAAACCTACAATTCTAGAGGTAAACCGATATTCTGTCAATTTCAGGTACCGATAAATTATTTTATTGATAAAGTGTCACATTGATAAAATCAAACAAGGCATTCATTACAACCGAAAAATGATTCAATGTGATATAAATAAATAAAATCAATGTTTGTTTATTTGTTTGTCCTCTATTGACTTCGAAAGGGCTGGACCGATTTTGATGAAATTTTGGTGAGTTTTTCTGCATACGCCCGCGAATGTTTAGTAGGATCATCATCATCATCCATCCGAAAGACTTCCACTGCTGGACATAGGCCTTTCCCCCAAAAGGGTGGGGGGGGTTGCAATAATCGCCACGCTTGGCAGGCGGGTTGGCGATCGCAGTATGGTGTTAAAATGTATAAAATAGAGAACGCTGCTGCTCATTCTCTAGTAAGTCCCTTGAGTCACCTTTTACGACACCCACGGGAAGAAATGGGATGATGCTATTCTTTACGTCCGGCACCACACGGAGCATAGAAATAGGGTGAAGGAGAACACCACGCGAACGAAGTCGCACCGGGTAGCTAGTAGTAAATAAATATATAGGACACGATTTATTACTTATCTTTTATACAGCGTGTTACGGAAAGGGTATATACATATCAAAGGCACGGATTCTTTTGGTGATAACAAACTACATGGCAACATTTTTTTAATAATACCTACATAATTATAAAGTTAATAAATATTTAACTAATAAAAATCAAATGTTACAATTGAATTCTACACATCACTAGACCAAGTCAGCTGATCGATACGCGTTTTACTCCATTTGTTTGATCCCGCCGCCTATCGTGCCGCCCGCGCCGCCGCGTGTCGGTGCGGCGCGGCGCCGTGTCGCAGAGCTGTGGCAGGTGTGTGTGCTTGTACTAGGCGCACAGACACAGATAATGTATAATTACCCTCGTAGTGCGGTGACACGTTTGTTATGATTTAAATTTAATAAAGTATAGAAATAAAAAAAATGTCAAACATTTTCAAAGTTATTCTTTTTGAGCTGAAATTTTGTACGGAGATTCTGCACCAGATGCACTATTCACCCTGTTTGTATGGATATACCCTTTCCGTAACACGCTGTATATACTTATATTTTATCGATAAAATAAAGTGAAAGATACTCTGCCTTTGGATCACGTTAGATGGTACCTACCTACAATTGGTATGTAGATTTGTTTTTCTCTTTATTTATTAGGGACTTGCAAACTTTAAGAAGTCATGTCAGCCCCATCATTTCCTTGAGGTAGTGTGTCTTTATTCCGATTGGAATACAGAATATCTAAGTTCCCAAAAATAAATTTTGAATGGACACTGATTTAAACAAGATCTATGAGAAAAATAAGTTTTTTAAAGAAATTTTAAATTCCTCATATCTCGTATTTATATCATTGTCCTTTCAAAATATATATTTGGGAACATGGATATTCTGTAATCCAATCGAAATAAATACACACTACCTTAAGAATATGTTTGATTTACAAATTATTTTGTTATTACGTTTGTATGAATTACGCATACTACGCGCCGGCCCCTTAAACAAGTTATTTAGAAAATTTTCATAAGACTATTAAATAAAAACTTATAATTAATAAGCTTAGCTTTATTGCTTGCAGGGAAAGCCGAATACATTGAAAGATAAGACTAGATGAGACTTACTATTTTGCAGACAGTATTTTCAATTTATAAAAATCTCATTTATTTTTAAGTAACACACGAAATAAATAAGTATTTAAAACATACAATTAGATTCCTTTTCGCACCGGTTATCCATTCCGCTTAGCCATTAGCTTCAGTTAATATTTTGGAGAAAAAAAATAGCATATTTATTGTGACATTAAAGACCAACTGAGTTATCAACTTATCACGGATAAAGACGTCCCGGAATCTTTTTGAGAAATTGTGAACAGATAAGAGGGAAAAAATTAAATTTTCCCCGTTCTTAATAAATCTCTCCGGGGCGGGCCGGACGCGCGTTAGCCTAATGCGATATTTATCGCCGCCTTAAAAATAAACTCTTCTCACGCAATAAGAACGCCTATAAAATAAACAAAATTGCCCGACGTTCAGCCTTTATACCGATCTAATTTTATATTCATTATAATAATCCCTTTGAATTTAATAAGCCCTCGTCTTCATCGATTTACTTTACGGACATTTACGTTTAATATAGCTTAATTAATGGAACATTATTTTGAATAGGGTGGCTGTTAATATAAATCACCTGCGATATTAAAATAAATTTCTGAACTTTTCCACACGCTCTCAACAGCCCTCGTTTTGAACAATAAGCTAAACTAAGTTATTATAAGGTTGGAAAAAAGCGTATAAAAACCAGCAAATGTTGGAACCGCACATAAATGAGTTTTTATTTAAAAGCGTAGTTTCAATAACTTTTCAAAGTTGTAATTTCATGCATTTGTTGATAGGTGGCGGTCGAAGGTGAGCGGCTACGGCGGCTACGAGAGCGCGTAGAGGCGCAAGAGTTGAAGCTACGCCGGCTACGAGCACTACGGGGGCAGCTCGACAGAAACAAGCAAGCGAATATCGCACTTAGTAAGTACTTTGATAGTTTAATTTGCCTTACACTTTTCTTCAGTTATTTTGAATCGGTGTTTCTATTGATTCTTACATAGAACTTACTTTACCTACAGTCGTAAGTATGCTTCAAATGGTCGTAACAGACGGTATTATGTACAGATTTCCTTCACAAATAATTCTTATGCTATATTATTGTTCGGGGAAAACTGTTCTGATTTTCCTCATACTTAAGTCCCTTTTTCTACGAATTGCGGCTCACAATCCTTACAAATGAGGCATACGCGAAGTAGGGTTGCCTTTTGCGAAGGCAACATTTATTATACCTAAATCTTATGTACCTTAATTAATGTCCCTTAAATCTTATGTAAAATATTATGTACCATATTTTACGGTATTAAAATAGACTGTAAGTAATTTTGATTTACCCTGTTTCCCTCAATGTATGCTAATGTGTCTCATTGAGGATTAATACGAGGAGACCGTGTCAACAATCGCGCGATACTCCATTATCAGCCATTCGAACGAAGCCATTGAATAATATTGACGTATTAACGGGAATTTAAACCCAATTAATTAATAGTTACACCCGTACTTAATTTTGATTTGAATTGATGATAATATTAGGATTTAATTCGTTGAATAATTTTCTGGTAAAGATGTCCTGACCTTTCCTTCCTAATTCTAATTAGGGTGCTGGTTTGAATTTTAGTCGCCTTGTGCTCTGGTTGTGTTTTAAGTTGGTTACAACTATACCTTTGAAAATTTAAAACTCATATTAAAAGTACACTTTGTAAACAAGCATATTACAAATTAGAGGATTATATCTTTAAACTAAAAGCTGAACAGGTTTTTTGTTTGAACACGCTATTCTCTAACTACTAGTCCAAGATAAGAATGCTTGGAAACATGCTGGTCCAGCTCCATAGGACAATCTAGAAAAAATCAAACTGCTTGCTATTTTAATTATTTTTATGACATTTATTTTATTTCTGTGATAACCTTTACTCACACACTGATATTATTTTTTTAAATATGTGAGCACCATGTATCCATCACATAATTAGTTTATCTGTCATTGCTTCATTCTTAATTATTTTTACCTATTGTGGTAGGTATAGTAATTTTATTCTAGGTGCATCGTCTTCACATATAATTATATAATTAATGTACTATACAAAATATTTTAAAACATTTTAAAAGATTAACGGTGCCGGTGCGGTGTACGGCCCATTCTTCTCCATACGAAGCTACCTTTTGGAAAGGGCGACTAGAAACAATTCTATTTTTTTGTAAATTTTGACGTTCAAAAGTGCTTGGTATATTGTGCCTATTTGGAATAAATAATTTGACTTTTGACTTTTATGTTTATGCAGAGATTCGAGTAGCAAGTATTATACTGAGTGCTATAGTTGTCAAAAAATAGTAGGCCCGTTTTGACATTTAACTCGAATCGATTTATCGTGAGTATCGAGTACCGAGTCATATATAATACTTCACTAGTTACGTCGCGATAGACCATCGCGACGTCGATAATATGCGAGGCATATTTTGAGCAATGTGGACGTACGACAGGGTCAAATTCAATTTACTAGCGAAATTCTACAGACGTGATAGCTGAACACAACGAAAAAAAAAAAAATTTGATGATTTTTTTTTGGGTCAACGATCGCTGATTGTTTAGATATTAGAAGTATAAGTTGAGAAAATTTGGTTTTTCTTTGTTTTATCATGTTTAGATATCGATACCATCACGTCTGTGAAGATTACACAAATAAAAACCGATTTTTAAACTAATATTTCAAGTGACTACATTTTCTGCGATTGAAGACCCAAAAAAAGACAAAAATAATAATATTTTATCATGTTTAGATATCGATACCCATCACTTCAGCGGAGTTTCGCTAGCTAATTTAATTTTACCCTGCCTGTATAGATCGATATTATGTCTAGAAATACCGGATAGTTCTAATTCAAGTACAGGTAGTGTTCCCGTTGTATAAAAGAAAGAAATAAAGAAAGAAAAAAAATGCATTTATTTAGCACAGACTAAAAGGCACACAATACACCGTGGCATTTTAATCGCATTACAAAGGCAGCCCACGTCATGTATCCAATGACTACTAATTACTAATTACTAACTAACTAAAAACTAAAACACAAAACAAGTAAAAAGTGTAAAGTACGATGTAAGAAATTTGCAGAAAAGTGTGCATCCATAAATGTCGTATAAAGGTGTCTATCTTGTTAATTACTCTAAGCGGTGGTGGGAGGTTATTCCATACTTTTGTATCGGGCAGTAGCGAGTATCCTGTCGGAAAAATATCGATTACTGTCGGTTGGAAATGAGGCAGCTTAGTGGTAAATTGGCAATACGCTCGCTCATTATTACCCAAGGGGCTTAAGTAATTATTGATGTATTGTAAGATATAGGAGAACATTTTCTTCTTCGCAGAACTCAGGCATCGTGGTTAATAAACAATTTTATTATAGTAGCTCTTGTTGATATAATAAAAGCCAACCATCAACACCAACACAATTTTTTTTTTATTTGTTTGTCTATTCTATTCGAATGTTACACATTTCTATTTGTAGTTCCCAGAGCCGTTTCAATAACCTAAAACGTTTTTTATGTTCCGCAAAATGTATGGACAATTCGCGTTGCCACTTTGTTTTACGGACACAATAGCTTTTCATCGAAAAAGGTTATAAATTGTTTGTATATGTTATATGAAACACTTCAATTTTGTACTGTGGAAGAAGTGACGGTGACAGTGGTTATAGATGTAGCTCAGTTTAATTATTAATACCAATCTGTCGGTGCCCCTCAAAGGCCACTTCTCATGCAGATAATGTATGAGCATTGATAACCACGCTTAGTCAAGGCAGGTTAGCGAATCAACTCAGTCCACTGGACATAGGCCTCTCCTAGGCTGCGCCACAACACCCTGTCCTCCGCCTACCGCATCCAGTCTGACCCAGCCATCTTCTTAAGGTCGTCGGTCCATCTAGCTAGGGGGCGTCCGACGATACGCTTGCCGATACGCAGTCTCCACTCCAGGAGTCGCCTGCTCCATCGGCCATCGGTCCTTCGACAAACATGGGCAGCCCACTGCCACTTCAGTTTGCTTACTCTGCAAGCTATTTCGGTAACTCCGGTTCTTTTCCGGATAATTTAATTCCTGATTTTATCCTTCAAAGAGACTTCAAGCATAGCCCGCTCCATAGCGCGCTGGGCGACCTTGAATTTGTGGACCAGCCCAACTGTCAGCGAGTACGGACTTATATTAATTACACGCCGAGGGTGCAGTTACTGGAATCGCACCGGAACGTCACCTTCAAAGCGTTTGTCGTGCGTGTACCGAACTGTTATCTGCCCCTCAACATGGAACAAGACTTTTGGCCGCAGAAAGTGGTGTCCCGTCGCTTCCGTGGACAAGTTCAGCCTTTTTTTAACCGACTTCACAAAAGGGTTATATTAATACAAGTTTTGTTTATATTTAAATATGTTTAGGTTAAAGTATTTTTTTATGGGCATGTGTCGCTGGAAATAAACGGTATTATTATTATTACTAGCTGACCTAACAGACGTTACCCTGTCCATATTTCAATAATTCATACAAAAAAGAATCTTCCGTTTTTCCCGAATTTGAAGATTTTCCGGAAAACTTTTCCAATTTTTATTTCCGTAAGAATCTGATTCGGACTATTGCAAACATAGAACTATGAATGTATACGTAAATTGCAAAGTTTAATGAGGATTTCGGAGTTTGCAAAGCTTCTTCGTAGGGATAAACTTGTCTTTTGCCAATGGGTTGGGTACGTTGAAAGCTGTTATAGAATCAAAACAACCAATTAAAATGGTCACACGCTCGGATCGAATTTCACCCACATAACATTCCAACATTTTCAACTCCACAAGTTCTACTGAAAACTTAACACTTCAACTGCGACGAGGTCAAAAGCACCGATGCACCACATTACTAGAAAGTACAAACATCGTTCGAGGAATAATCAATAACCGCTCATTCATTATGAGACGGACTACGATCGATGTTCTACCAAAGACTTGTTTGTTAGGGTTAACTAGAAAACTTCCATGAAAACTTTTCAACAATGTTCCAGTAAAGGGTAGATTGTTGCTTGATGAAATAAGAAAGGAATTAAAAGCAACGTGATTTACGAAGGAGTCCGTAGACCGAGTTTAAATGAGGAGAGAACTGAATTTGGATTCGTTGAAAACTTTTTTTAAGGGGTTTCCCTCTCGAGGGTTTTACATTCTTCTGTTTTTTATAGGTCGAACGTTGAGGGGAGTTTTGGCTTTGTATTTTTTACCATTCAGGTTAAAGAAAACTAAACATTTTGTATACCAATTGTGTAGGTTTAGGTACTACAGAAGTAAACTCAGTTTGAAACAATATTTAATTGTTTTCTATCGTGCAACTTCATTGAACATCGGAATGAGTTTCGTGCAGGTCTTGAAACAGAAAGAAGTTAAATGAACCATGTTCCGATTCACATTAAATATGCATGTCTGCATTGCAATTTACATTGTAATACGCTTTCCAGTTGCCGGGAATGGATTGACTTTTTTCACTTTTACCTACCTACTCAGATTTTTTTTTCATTTCTCTTCAGTAACATTTTTCTTTATGTAGTTTAAAACTGGTGCTCAAGTCGATTCGTGCTGTAACTGAGCCATAGTTTTTTTTGTCAATATTTTGGCCGGCCGATTAATATCTAACCTCTATATTCCAATATTATAGCTTACCCATGGGTAATCCAGCTATCAAACTTCAGGCTTCTAGCTATTTCCACTGATGATAGATAACCATAACCATATCATACAAATTTAAGTATAATTAGAGTTATTACAAATTCACGTCAGCAGACCGGTAAAAATGGGACACCTTAACGGATAAAAAAAAAGTCCGTAAGTAAAATATGAACATATCATCAAAATTTAAATATATTTAGAGTAATTACAAATTCACATCAGCAGACCGGTGTAAATGGGTCACATTGTCGAATAAAAAAGGGTTAGTAAGTAAAATATAAACATAAAATAAAAATTGAAGTATATTTAGAGTAATTACAAATTCACGTCAGCAGACCAGTGTAAATGGGTCACATTATCGAATAAAAAAAGGCTTTGTAAGTCAAATATGAACATAACATAAAAATTGAAGTATATTTAGAGTAATTACAAATTCACGTCAGCAGACCGGTGTAAATGGGTCACATTGTCGAATAAAAAAAGGATAAGTAAGTAAAATATGAACATAACATAAAAATTGAAGTATATTTAGAGTTATTACAAATTCACGTCAGCAGACCGGTGTAAATGGGTCACATTGTCGAATAAAAAAAGGATTAGTAAGTAAAATATGAACATAACATAAAAATTGAAGTATATTTAGAGTAATTACAAATTCACGTCAGCAGACCGGTGTAAATGGGTCACATTATCGGATCAAGAGCAGTCTATTTGGAGTGCAGACGGGCACTCTGACATTGGACTTGCAGCATTGAATGGAATGATACGATGCGCAGTGCGCTATTTCAAACGATGCTAATTATTATTTATGGCAACCCGTAAATATAGACTAGTGTTGTTTGTTTTGATTGTTGATCCGAAAAAGGTGATTTAAACATAGGGACTGCGGACAGAATTTAAAATGTATCTCTCAACGCATCTAAAGAAGTTTTCACTTCAATAAAATAATGATTATCTAAAACACAATTTAAACAATGTACACACGGCTACACATCAAGCTATACATTTCCAGTTTACGCTGATCTCGCACTGTTCGGAAATCCTATACAATGCGAGATCAGCTTATACTGGAAATGTATAGCTTGATGTGTAGCCGTGCGTGCATCATACACAAATTAAACTTTTCACGTGGTCAATTTAACTTCACTTAGTGCTACTGAGCATGTCGGTGCGGTCATGTCGGTAAAGCAACCCATACATTTTTCCTCTGCCAAAAATCGCTCATCGCGCCTAAAAGAAAGCAAGAAAGAAAGAAAAATAATTTTATTTGTCACAGAAACACGTGCATATGAAAACATAAACTCGAGTAGGTAGATATTACACTAAACACATATACATTATAATCACGAGCACAAAAAAAAACAAATAGTCGCAACTGCACGTCATGACTGTGACAAGAAGGATTGCACTCAGCATGATGCTGTGCTATGGGGGGACCCACAGCACAGCGCAAAGAAGAAAAATAAGTTTTGTAAAGAAGTTTTTCTTTACAAAAATGTGTATCAGGTTTACTTTTCATGATATTGGTTTAAAAATCAGAGAAACATAATGGGTGTGGCACACAAAAACCGGTTAATGGCCATCTACTTTGAAACAAATCTTCATGGACAGGATTTTTATTAAAAACACTTTTTCAAGGGATAGTAAAAAATAAATATTTTTGTGCTTAATTTAATGTAAATTAAGCACACTCCAAAACACCGTATTCACGAATGTTGAATTAATAATCTCGTCATTCGATGAGGATGTCGAATCATTGAATGCTCGGAATCCTTTAATACCCCGTTACAAAGAGGATCATCGAATGAATGGTATATTTTATTGATCATTTTCCGTTAAACACAATTGGTTGTATTTCATTCATGAATGGTTTGACGGGTTCTTTACAGTAGAGTTTTCCTCCTTTCTTAACCGACTTAAAAAAAGGAAGGAGGTTCTATGTTGGCATCTATGTATTTTTTATGTATGTTCATCGATTTCTCCGTGATTACTAAGCCGATGTACGTGATTATTTTTCATTTGGTAGAGGAAGCTCGCGCGGTGGTCTCATATAAATTTGATTAACTTTCTTCGTAGTTTTTGAGTTAGCTTCAAATACTACGTACCTATTTTTTCCACTTAGTGTATGTTGATGATTTTACAATAACTTCCTGTCACTGATATTTACATAGAAAGTAGTGGTATACCTACGATTTAGTGTGGGGTAGTATTATGTCATCAACAGCTAAAAAGTGAAAAATAAAAACTTATTTTTCAAAGAAACAACAGACTACTAAAAATAACACTACATAGTGAAAAATTACTTTAATTTCGGTAGTCGGTGGCAAAATACGAAAATGCAGAACCAAAGACACCGACTTCCGAAATTAAAGTTATTTTTCACTTTGTAGTGGTTTTTTAGAAGTCGGTTGGTTTTTTTGTAAAAAACGTGTATTTTGTAACATTTCAAATAATACCACATTTTTTAAGGTTATTCTCATTTAAACTCGTGCCCACTGAATTAGGTAAATAGGAAATGCTAAATAAGATTAGACACCTAATACAAACCAGAAAAAAGAAAATAAATGTTCGTTGGAAAATAAAGCTGAACGAATGGAACCACGCCTAGAATTAGTAAAATTATCCGTTACTAGGTGCGGCCTAATTGTCTACACGCGGTTCATTGGTAGTCTAATGAGAAAACAGTAATTTGATTGTTTAACTTCATGGAAGGAGAGAATTTGTACTGAAAGCAGTTTTTAAAGTAGGGTAGGTATATAAGTGTAGTGTAAGAAGATAGTTTAGTTCGAATTTTGAATTGCATACATGAAGTAAAACAAATTTCGAAACATAAAAAAACTAATAAGTAATTGTAACTAATAATCCAATTTTAATCTGAAATATAAAACAAACAAGAACATATTAAATTACGCTTCACTACCATTATATATAATTATTATGCCCAACTGATAGAACAACTGAATATTGTGTTAACGGAAATAAACAAATTAAACAAAACAAATAAAACCAGCCATCATAAAAAAAATACTGAAATAACATTACAAAAACTCAATCCCCCCTTATTCCAAAATAAGGTTTATCTTCAGACCCAGGTTTAAAATATGGAGCCATTATTGAACTTCGAACTTTATTCCGACTATGGTAAAGTTCCTAAACACAAAACTGACAACTTGGTACCGAACTAAGTTTTCAGTTTTGTATAAAGAACGGTATTTCAATCACCGTTACGTTCTTATTACAAAAACTGGCTCCATGGTTTAAGCCATGTCAAAATATAAACCTTGTTTTGTAATAAGGCGGATAGTATTCGAAATATAAACACAAACCCAATTACCCGTTACATGGCGTCACAACACAATATTCCATTTTCAAAAATCATAACCGTTAATAGAAATGTCACTCCGTTTGTATCGCGGCTTCACAGTCCAAGTGGGACTAGTCGTATCGCTTAGTGACCAGGCGACGGGCCGATTGTCCCGTCTGAATCAACAGGGTTAACTCAACAGCTTTGTATTACGTAATGCGATCTTTGGACGCTTATCTGTTGGGACTTGGGAGTTGGAAGTAAAGATGAATGTATTCAACCCTTTAAGTTCTGGGTTCAGTTGAAAATTGAAATGTTTGTGGTGTTTCAGTTTTGGAACTTCAATTTAATGGGAAGAATAAATCGTCGGGTGTGAGTATAACTCAAACTCAAAGCATTTATTTCAAACTAGCTGCGCCCCGCGGTTTCACCCGCGTAAGTCTCGATCCCGTGGGAATATCGGGATAAAAAGTAGCTTATATGTTAATCCAGGGTGTCACCTACCTGCATACAAAATTTTATAAAAATTGGTCCAGTCGTTTGAGCGTGGAGAAGTAACAAACAAACACACACATACACTCACAAACTTTTGCCTTTATAATATTAGTGTGATAAACCAATTACAGGCACTTTTGAATTGTCAAGGGGTCGGTCGGTCAGAAAGATGAAGCTGCCCATTCCAAACCGTAGTTGGTAGCTATGGAGAAGAACGGGCAAGAAATTAAATCGTTTATTCTGTAAATAGGATATCAGAATCACTTTTACACGTCATATTACAAAAAAAAAATAAGTTAGATGTAGTCGACATTTCATATCGCAAATCGTCAAAAGCGTCCGTAATAAAATATAAAAAAAAAACAATAAAAAAAATTAAAGTAGTGTTAGTGAGTGTGCAAAAACATTATACTAACGAAGTGTTTGGTAATACCTACTTATCATACGTGGTTGTCAAACTTCAGGTGATCGCCATGCGCTGGGGCGTGATGCGTTGAAATGCACGAATCTAGTTCCTATGCTCATAAACATAGATATTATCTAAGGGTATTTCATAAGCACGGCACTCCGGTAAATGCCACGGCCCGATAAATATCAATACACATGTAGGTACTTATTGGGTCGCCGTTTATAAGGTCTAAATGGATTTCCTTTGCCTCCCTAATGCTATTTGGTTGGGGAAGTACATTTGTAATGCCAGTTGAACGACTATATGTAAAGATGTTCGTGAAAAAATGTCGAACGAGGGATATAAAACGTTTTGCGGTGTACAATATGTTCAGAGGTAGATTTATTTTTTCTTTATAATACATGATAGAAATAACGTGGCCGTGTGGTGCTGGACGTAAAGAATAGCACCATCCTATTTCTTCCAGTGGGTGTAGTGAAAGGCGACTAAGGGACTTACTAGGGAATGGGCACCAGCGTTCTCTATGCATTTTAACACCATACTGATAAGAATGTAATATACACATACATAGGACACATGTCCTAGAACCATAAAAATCGAAGACATGTGATATATACCATCCCGCACTGGGCCCGCGTGGTTGATTACAGCCCACTCCCTCTCGAAGGGAGGCGGCCTGTGTCCCAGCAGTGCGAACGTTATAGGCTGATTATGAGTTATGTGTATAATGTTACCGGCCAAACCCGATTTTCGGATGAACTAGTTTCGCCTAGGCCAAACCAGTTCTCTCTACACACGATAGGACAAACCAGCCTAGGCCAAACTCGTTCATCCTGTTACCGATATGATAAACCAGTTTAGCCTAGGTCGAATCGGTTTATCCTAGTTAGAATTTACATGCTTTAGGATAAACTGGTACGTCCTAATCTGAAATCTGATTGAGCGTGCTGCGGGAGCGGCGTGACAGAAACGAATCGCAGCAAAACCGACTCCACGTAGTCTTGTCTACCCTACCCCTAGTGTTATTTAAAATCGCGT
Organism: Tiliacea aurago; assembly: GCA_948098905.1. Lineage (NCBI taxonomy): Eukaryota > Metazoa > Arthropoda > Insecta > Lepidoptera > Noctuidae > Tiliacea > Tiliacea aurago. Next base: position 15,982,536 of record OX402591.1, on the reverse strand, counting down.
AGGCGCGTAGGGGCGAGGCGGCCCGCGAGCTGAGGAGCAGGTGGTTTCAACGCTTCCCGCCGCGGCTGAGGCTGAGGCTGAGGCAAGCCGAAGCCTCGGTGGTGAGCGTGAAACACATCTGTGACGATAAGCTCGCATGGGACCGCTGGAGCCCTGCAGCGCCGGAGCCGTGACAGAAAACATGCCTGCTGCATGCTTGCTTGCACGTTTATCATATTAGACTAAATAGGTTTTATGTCTTTTGATTATTATATTCAATGTATGATATGCTTATAAAAATAAGTTGCTTTAAAATTATATCAATCGTTTAAAATATTAACTGATCATTATCAAATAAAATTAGAGATTCAGTTGTTATATCTTGTAAATATTAGAGATTTTGTAATTATATCAAATATTACTTACCCTTTTAATTTTATTCCTTTATTCAGTTTACTTTGAAAAGAAGTTTATAGAAGATACAAACTAAGCGAAATTAGTTCAGACTAGGACGTACCAGTTTATCCTAAAACATGTAAATTCTAACTAGGATAAACCGATTCGACCTAGGCTAAACTGGTTTATCATATCGGTAACAGGTTGAACGAGTTTGGCCTAGGCTATACTGGTTTGTCCTATCGCGTGTAGGGAGAACGGGTTTGGCCTAGGCGAAACTAGTTCATCCGAAAATTGGGTTTGGCCGGTAACATATATAATTTGAATCTTATGACACATCAATAGATCTCAAATTGCATTTATCGAAGTCGACCCGCGCCCGATCCGCACCCGCCCTACACCCGCCTCGCGCCCGCCTTGTGCCCGCGCTTCGGGTAATGCCGTTTTGACTGTGATCAAGGGCGTTTTTTGATTAAATAATAAGTAGTATAAGCGGGTGCAGGGTGGGTGCGGATTTTGCGCATGGCGATCGCGGGTGCAAGTGGGCACAACGCGTGTGCGGGGCGTGCGCGTGTCGTGCGAACGCAGCCTATAGGAATAAATCATACATATCTAATCATAAAACCGAATCAAAATCCGTTGCGAAGTTTAGAAGACCAACGCGGTCATACAGACAGACACGAAAGGCGACTCATTGTTATTAGTATTACGTAGGTAGATTTTCAGCATTTTGAACAGCTCTTTGCAAGAATATTGCAAAGAGTATTTTAGTTTTCATTATGAATTTAAACACACCGTGCTCTTTTTTTCTTTTTCTTTGTTTTGTCCAAGTAACATGGGACCGGGACAGGAAGATGATGATGAAAACGAAAAGAAGAAACGTCTTTATTTTACAAAGTCGTAGATCAATATTTTCATATTATACCAGAGCGTATCTATAGCTAGTAAGTACAGACCGCTATCGCGCTAGTACAAACTGCCCCCTAGGGAGGAAACGCGATGTTAGTTGTTACATTGCAAAACGTAAACAAATAACCATTTCACTCTAGCATGAATTTATAGAGGTATGAGGAACAGGGTGTAAAGTTCACTCTATCCTCCATAGAAAAGGTTGAAAGGCGACCAGACGGGTGTTGTGTCTGGTGGGCAACTGCCCGACGCTCAATGTCGGGATATTGTATATAATATGTTAATCGCGCGGTAAACTCTGCTTGCGCGATGCAGGATTTGTGTAACATCAAGTCTTTGATACGTAGTTCGCATATGGCGTAGTAGATGCCGCCACAAGTCTAGCAAAGATCCACCTCTATACACACTGTAACTCCATGCTTACCAAGACAAACTATTCGTCCAATCTTCCGAAATATGCCGAGTGCTGCCGAGTCCCTAGCTAGACATAACACGGATAATCCAGATACTTGGTACTCAAGTGACGTCTGCCAATCGTAGAATGTTCCAGAAGCGTCCTGGATTCGAATTTCGATCGCCGTTAATTAAAAGCATTCCAGTTAAATCCAGATCGGTTCACTAAGTAATCATAACCGTACTGCAATGCGGTTTGCATTTGTATGCCAATTAATGTTTCAATAATTGGGATCAAAATGTTTGGTTTATAGGAGGCGGGTTTTTTCATTTTCATAATATGGAAATTTTGATGAGGTCTGTTTCTTGTTTCAAGTGTTTTTCATGTCACTGTCTTTCTGTCTTTGTCTTCGAAGGAAAATGGCGATCTTGCTCCGCTTTCTTTCATATTAAAACTACGTCGTAAGCAGAAAATAGATTTTATATCTTCCTGATTTCGCGTTTATATTAAAATAAGATTATGTAAGTGTCCTACAAAGGGGCCCGTCCCTTTAGTAGTTTTATAGATCGTTATAGCACTAAAACGGTATATTTGCATTCTTTCTTTGAAATAAAAAGGGCCAATCATTTGGTTTTGATTTTGTTACATGATACTGAGTCATGATCTGACTTCAAACAATGATTAATTTAATATGATCTCTTTGATAAAATTCAATTTAAGTACATTTCTTAATTGTTAAGAATATTCACTTATGAAATTGGTTTTCTGTCACAAGTATTTTATCACGACAAAGTTTAATTAAGTTTCTTGTTTTATTCGTACGGTTCAGTCAGCCGCCCCGCCCTATTGCGTAAATAAGACGGCCTAATGTTCATCCTGATTTGTCAGGGCCAGGGCATACTAATACTACAGCGGCCCAGGTGTGTTTTATACCCTCCCGGGTCTAAACCACCCTTTAAATTTTTAAACCTATTCACCCAATTTCGTTATTATGAAATTTGCAAATATTATGAATATTTTAAGGTCGCATTCAGCCACAAAATATGTCAATAATGGCAACACATACAATAAAAAAGTTAATTTCGTTTTTTCTATTGGTCATAAATCCTTTATTACTCTTAAAATCGAGAACCTTTCGCGACGTTGTAAAGTTTTATATAAGTGTTTTATTGCTTCATTAAAAATCTGATATTAATATCTTGTTGGACAGTTATTTTTAGAATAGTAAAATATAGACTCGAACCGAAAATGGAGTTACAATTAAATAACTCGTTTGCCGTCTGAATTTATTGTGACGTTTTTATTTCTTCGTCTCTTCGTATATCAATGTGTCCCACTCTAAAACGTTTAACGACTATAATATAAAGTAGTAAAATCCAGATGATTTGTTTCAGATTTAAATAAATTCCGAATCCAAGGTGAAAATATAATTACTTTGATACCGTATCTTTTCAATATTTATGACACAAAATAGCAACATTTTGATTAAAAATACTTTGAATTCTATTCAAACATTTCATTAAAATGCCTAAAAGAAAAAAAGTAACAGCTTTTTAAGAAAATGTCTTCCTTTGTAGCACAAGTTCTTATTTCGAGACGTATCGCTTACTCTTTAATTAATTTGTTAAATCAATTTAATAAACCTTTTAGGACAAACGAGTTCCTCCCAGTCTAGAGCTATAAAATAAAATAGGATTGAAAGTGCGAGCTCCTAAATAAATAACGTCAACATTTTATGGGCCATTGATTCGCCGATGGAGCGTAAAATTTGTGTTGTAACCACAATTTGTGTTGTCCTCAAAATAGATAAAGTTCATATTAAGATTACTTGCGAGGATAAAATGGTGGGCGTCTGAATTTTGTCGGGTTATAAATGTCCGTTGAGGCAATTTTCTTCACTCCTGCGTACCTTTACTGACGTGATAGAGATAGATTGTGTTTTACGAGCGAAAATCAAGTGATTGAGTGCACGGTTTTCTTGTCTTTGGTTTATTTTATTTACGGTTATAGTAACCGTATATTTTGTGAACTCTGAACTCTGCTTGGTGGGGATAACGGAAAAATGTTTCGAGGTAACATAGTATTGGCAGTGTAGTGCAATGGGCTCTAATTGCACATAACTCGCACAAGCTACGACAGATAACACAGGAAAATAGGTTAGCACTATGCCAGAGACAATAAACTAGCGATAAATGTAGGTACCTACCTACTACGTATCCCACGTATACACAACGTATACCTAGCGGCTATTACCGTCATCAAACTTAGTAGGTAGGTATGTTGTTGGACCAAATATACATAGATAGACTTCTTAAACAGAACTTTGGGAAAATAGAACATAATAGCGTTCGAGAACTCATTTCGAATTTTAATCCGATCCAGCCTGTCCCTTGCTGTCAGTGTCCTTATCAAAAAAGCATATTATAAGATTAAAGACTACGTTGAAGACAAGGAAGTTTGGCAATAATTCCTTCTGCACATGTGGCTTCTCTGGTACCTCATTAACGGCAAAACTATGTAAATGTCTATTAACTGCTCCCAAATTACGTTTTTTTTTTTACATCCTTGGCATAATCTTTTCATTATTTGACATTATACCTACAATTTTAATTTCAACAAGGTTTTTGCTTTTATTATTTTAATAATATTTCATAAAGATTTTTTTTTAATATTTTGTGAATGCGAGAACGTAGACTAGATTTGTAGCCCATTTCCTATTTTGTTAAGTACCTGGTACTTCTTGACGGCCTCCCATACCTATTAACACTGTAATTTGAAATCATTGTAAAAGCCAATTATTTTTAAAAGAGTAGGTGAAGTTTCTTGCCGGCTCTTCTCCATAGGAAACGACCAATTGGAACCGTGCGGCGTTTCATAGTGCCCGTATAAAGTTTAAGTGAAATCAAATATTTTGATTTTGCATTTGTCCTCCCCAGCGACGCCCTAAGCCGAAATCCGTAACTCCGTACCCCACAGGGGGTACCCTTAGCGCGTATTCGCAAAGTTATTATGTTTATGCCCTGGCTGGAGGCCTTAATTTATTGAGGCATCCATAGAAAAGTCCGGTTAAGCAGAAGACAACCTCCCAGGTTCACATGCGAGATGCCATTTATAAAAATAAAAAAAAAACATTTCGAATTCAAAACCAAATTGGAATCGTATTGACGCAATCGGTTTCTAATCGCGGTATAAATATGATCGACGGCTAACGATTAGGTACTCTATCCAAACTGATGAAGCAGCAGATACATAGGAACAACAAAGCAATAATTATGTCGGACCCACTTCTCGATAAAAGCGAATCGGTATCGAGTATTGGACTATTCACTCAAGATTGCTAGGTAACGTTGCTATTCGCACAGATTGTTCGATTTAGAGGGTCTATTCGAGTAGGCATTCGATTCTATCTCACATTCAAGCAAATATCCAATTACTTAGAGGCAAGCTTGTTCTAAGAAGATGAACGTCGTTAGGACGATAATAAAGTACTATCCGTCGGTGAATACTATTAGGAAAGTGTTGATTTTCCGTCGTAAATCGTAAAGCAATGTATTGTATCCCACGAGAATGATTCGTTCCTAATTTGTCCACGGCTGTCTTCTGAACATCACTATGAATATGTATTAAATACATTAAAATATATTACGTGTAAGTTGTTTATTTAATAGACGATAAATATTGAATAGTTTGAACATAATAACTTCAGATGAGAATATTTTTTTGTTTCATACTTTTTAGAGCGTGATTTTTCAGTAGTCTGGTTTTAGTTTTTGAACTTATTTTTTATTTAAATTATTTTTGGGGTTTTAATTTTGTGATAAAGTATTTGCAGAGACGCTTTAATTTTTTTTGTTTAGGTTCATTCGATTGCACCTCATTCATTAGGTTTAATGTTTTTTATGTACTTGTGTAATATACCAAACATATACCATAGGTTTGTTTCGTGAAAGACTTCTTAAACCTTTCTAATTCCTGAAGAGATCGTGAGTCATGAGGATTTTTCAGCAATTTTTTATGATCCAAGGAACAAATAAATAATCCGTCTAAGGATCTGAGTATGCTGAGGGCAACACAGGCCTGTCCCTTAGCGAATAGTAACTTCCCTAAATCAATTACCGCTTTATCTAGAGTGCAACCCTGCAACTTGTGCACAGTAACTGCCCAAGTAAGGATTAATGGTAACATCCATCAGGTCTGTAAAAGCCCTGTGCCAGTAAGAAGACGTGCCTCATATATTCCTCATACAGATGTGTATATTTTGGATTAGATTAGCCAGTAATATTACTGTTATCGCCTTCACCGCGTGGAGGCACTCCCAGCTTATGTCATTATTATTACACACGTTTTGTTTTTTTTATATAAATAGGCCACATTGAAATACGTAATTATTATAATATAATTATGTATTTTGTGTAGGTTTGGAGAGAAAATATGTTTGTTGTTGCTTGTGATTTTATAGAAATTATACCTTATTATTGGGTGCTTGCAAGCAAAGGCATGAACAATAGCTGACAATATATTATATTTTTGAAATGTGCTAATTAAGGCCTTTCATTTGATACCCAACACGGCATGAATAAACATTTTTTTCTTTTTAGGCTTTGACTTTATTTCCGCTAGAGGGCGCCATATTGAATTTAATGTAACCTCACATAGCCTATAACCAGCGGACGATCAAGACGCTTCTAACAATAACTCATTTGTCAAATTATGACAAGCAGTTTAGAAGTAATGAGGGAACAGATGAACATACATACATACCGGTCAAAATCATAACCCTCCTTTTTGCTTCGCCGTAGTCGGGTAAAAACTAATTTTAATTAAAACACTTTTTGTGTTTTGATCTTTTGAATTTATGATCAAATCAGAATATAGATATTTAGATAATAATTTTGTGAAACTTTTTTCCTGATTCCAGAAAACATAACATAATATCACGCCTTGTTTCCCCGAAGGGTTGGGTAAAGGTGTTATAGTACACCCACATTTCGCTAGTTGTGTTTAAATAGCATGTAATAGGGGGCGAGCCCGCCCCCTCTATAACGGGCGCCATCAGTAGGGACTGGTCATATTCTCTTAGCGGCCATGGCTTCTTTTAATTTAATTTAATTTTTGATTTGTTTTGTTTTATCTTTTTATTACGGACTCTTTTGACGTTTTGCATCGTTCTCACATGTATAATTTCAACACGAATGATGTAACCATATATTGATTTAAAAGAGTGTCCGTGGAGTTTCTTGCCCGTTCTTCTCCATAGGTAGGTTACTAAGCTTTGGAATGGGCAACTAGCTTCATCTTTATGACTGACCGACCCCTTGACAATTCAAAAGTACATGTAATTGGGTTATTTGAAATAAATGCTTTGAGTTTGAGTTTAAGTTTTGAGTTTGTCCCTATCATCATCCACCCATCGACCCTTGACCTGGTGGAAAAACCCAATAAAACTTGGTCCGACCTGGAAATCGAACCCAGGACCTCATGCTCAGCAGTAACGCTTGCCCAACAAAACAGTACAAAACATCTTGATAAAATTATTTTTACATAATTATCCAAATAAAAAAATATCGCTCAAAAAACTCAAGTAGGTTGGTAAGAAAAGTTCTTAACAAAAGGTACATAATTAAAAACAAACTTGACTACCTTACCTCATATCCGTAATTATGACAACGGCAGGCTAATAGCAACCGGCTCAAAGTAACCAGATACTGTTAAACTAACAAGGTAGCCTAAACCAAAATATAATTAAGCAAACCTTACGCCTACTGTACCTTGTAGACTGGTTACGTGTTTTGATTACTCCGTTTTAGTTTAATTTTGAGATGGATATTTTGATTTCATTAACAATTTTCTGCTTGGTTGTGTGGCTACACTCGTTATTTTTTGACATTTATTTGTGGTAAGCATTCAGCGGAGAAACCGTACTGTTGTGCCGGACGTAAATAATAGCACCATCCTATTTCTTCCCGTGGGTGTCGTAAAAACCGACTAAGGGACTTAGTAGAGAATGGGCAGCAGCGTTTTCTATGAATTTTAACACCATACTGCGATCGCCAACCCGCCTGCCTGCATAGCGTGGCGATTATGGCAAACCCTCTTTGGGGGAGGCCTAAGTCTGAAATGATGAATGATGATTCAGCGGAGTATTTGACAGTTCAACAACATTAATTACATAAATAATAAAATAAATAAATACATCCAGCGAGTAAGCGATAAGAAGGTTTATTAACTTAAATGATTCTAGGTCTAAAGTTAAACTTTTTAACAGTATTCATGAAATATTGTAGTCAAGCAGAAGATCTAGGCAAAGAAACTAAGAAAACTGTTAAAACTTTTGTGAAACTTTCACAGCGAATACGATTTTTTGATTCCATTTTCCAATTGTTACAGTAATTTTCCGATAAAATCACAAAATGAAAGTTTCAGGTACTTATAGGTAGACACGGCTACACATCAAGCTATACATTTCTAGTATAAGCTGATCTCGCATTGAGTAGGATTTCCGTATAATGAGAGGTCAGCGTATACTGGAAATTATAGCTTGATGTGTAGCCGTGTGTACATTAAAAATTCATGAAGCGATGTTTATGAAAAACCGTTTTTACCGGTTCTATTTATCGACAATCATTTTTCATGTTATCTGCAGTCTTACGATGTCTATAAAAATTAAATATAGTTCGGTTTCGTAACTATGCCATTAATGATACTACAATATGGCGTTGTACCAGTCTTCAAATGACACCGATGACGCATCGACTAAACATAGGAAAAATCAATACTAAACATGGTACCTACGGTGGAAAGTACTCGTAGTATAATATATTGTTTTGTTGTATTAAATGTGTCAAAAGATTATATTATCAAATCAAATCATTTATTTCAGATAAAATATCCATAGTAAATTTTTTTATGTCATAGTACAAAATAAAATCAAATAAAATCGCAAACTTATATACGTAGAATTAAAATCATAATTAAAAACAAAATTAAAATCAAAATTAAAAATTAAAAACAAAATTAAAATCATAAATTACGATCAGAAATTAAAAATTAAAGACAAAAATAATAATAATAATAAATTTTATACACAGAAAACATAAACTTTGACAATAACACAGAAGGGTAAACAGACTTAAGTAACATTACACAATGAATGGATACAAAAGGTGGTTAGCGAGTGCAATGAAGTCGAAAGTCCAATAAGAATAGGTACCATACAACAAGACAAGTAAAAACTTTTAGAAAGGGTTAGTTAAACTTTTTTAGACTGCCCTTTGGCACAGATAATAATTACTTTGGTTAAGAAAGCGGAATATGTTGAAATCGTTTGATAAATACCTGCTGAGCGGAAAACGATTTCAGGTTTTGAACGTGTTTTTTTTTTTCCGAAATCAAATAAACTGTTAGCAGTCGTGGCCCAGTGGTAACGGCCCCGATTTACGAGTTGTATGTCGTCCGTTCGAATTCAGGCAGGCGCTTTACTTTGTGTAAATAATTTCATCACCACTGCTCTCAAAACGGTGAAGGAAAACATCGTGAGGAAACCGGCATGTCCTAGAACCAAAAATTCGAAGACATGTGACAGCCCACTCCCTCACGAAGAGATGAAGCCTGTGAACATTATAGGCTTATTATTGTATGGACTATTTATGTAAATAAACTTTCCGAACCTCTAAGCCCTAGCTCTAGAACCAACTGCTGGTAGATAACAGTGAAACGCTTTGCAATTGCCAAATTTTTAATACACGCATTATACTCTTCTTCACCGACTTCCAAAAAGGAGGAGGTTTAATTATTTATGTTCATGTGTGTATTAATTATGCTCGGCTGTTTTTTTTTTATTTTTTTTCACTGATTTCTCCGTCAATTATGGACCGATTTTGAAAATCCTTTTTGTATTTGAAAGGTTATGCTCCCGAGGTGGTCCCATTGCCACAAAATTAGAATCTGATGAGGGGATCCCATGGAAATCGAGGGAAACCCTCAAAATGTATAGGCAAACCCATAGCGATTTGGATATTTTTTATAGTAACTCCTGCATTTGCTTTCGGAAAGCACCATTTGGTGAAGTGGAACTGATGATGGAGACCACAGATGGCTACCGGAACAACAGTATTTAACGGGTTGCGATTCGATTAGGTACTTTAATATGGTTGCTAAGCAAATTATGCTCGTCACAATGCATAATTATGGTGAGTGGCAGTTCTGGTTCTTACCAGGAGAACTCCTCAACCATTAACGTCCCAGCATCGGGAAAAGCAATATTTTGTTAACGATGATGAGTTGTTGACAATAGGCTATTGTAACTTAGATAAATTAAAAACTGGCCCACTAAAAAATAAAAAACGTTTTACAAAAAAAAACCGAGTTCCAAAAAAACACTACAAAGTGAAAAATAACTTTAATTTCGGAAGTCGGTGGCTAAAAACTAAAATACAGATCCAAAGATATCGACTTCCGAAAATAAGGTAATTTTTTACTTTGTAGTGTTTTTTTGGAAGTCGGTTATTTTTTTTTGTGGAAAGTTTTTATTATTATCCCATTGCCAAACGTTAAAACTCGGACGGCGAATAAATGTGAGCAAAAAATATATCCCATATTTACATGTTGCCATTTTTCATTCAACCTAATCGTTGTTAAAGTTGAAAGTTCCATTTGTTCTCGTCCCTAGGCATCAGTCTGCGTCAGCAAGGAGGTTTTTGTGGTCACACCTACATTAGCTCCCTGCCTACAAATGTGGGTTCTAGTGGAGCGGTTCACACTCTGTTGCGGCTAATCACTTTACAAGTTTCGCCTCATTAAGCTGATTGTGACCCGCTCTAGTTCATAGTTTTGTATGTAGGCAATCTGGTTTGAGTCACTCGAATACGACCTTTGCGGAATCGATTTTAAATCACAGTCGAACGGAACGTTTTCTTTCTAGCCCTGAAGAAAACTACTGAAACTTTTCCTTCAAAAGATGCTTCTAAAAGTTTCTCTATACTATTAAACTTTTTCTAAAACACGATAACATCTTTATTGTTGAGTAACCTAGCGTGCACCCGCATAGAAGGAGTTCTAACAAACCCCACAAAAGCTATACGGCAAAAGTATTGTCAATAAAATAAATGTAAATTCAGTGAAAAGGTCATTCCTTTTACGTAAAGTTATACGGAAGTCCTTCAATCAAGAATAGCGAAGGGACTGTTTCATAAAGCTGTACACATTATATTTGATGCAAGATAACGAGTAAAACCACCCAACCTTTGCGCGTTTGTTACTCAAGAAAAAAAGGGGAAAAAGGTTCTTTCCTACATTACATACTAAAAGTAGAATACGTTCTTAGAGGGGTGTAGTTAAATCAATTTGGGCGGGTCGCGATACATTCGCTTCGGAGAAATATTCGTTTATTCGACGCCTGACCTTCGGAGCTTTTGTTTTCGATCGCTTTCCTTCCAAAGAAAGGAAAGATTCACTTCTTAGATCGTGTTACGTGATTTTAAACTTCTATGTGAATTATAGCTTACTCGTAGATGTATAAATATCTTCGTAAATCATCATCATCATCATTCCAGCCGAAAGACGTCCACTGCTGGACATAGGCCTTCCCCAAAAGGGGGGAGGTTGCCATAATCCCCACGCTTGGTAGGCGGGTTGGCGATAGCAGTATAGTGTTAAAATGCATAGAGAACACTGCTGCCCATTCTCTAGTAAGTCCCTTAGTCGCTTTTTACGACGCCCACGAGAAGAAATGGGATGATGCTATTCTTTACGTCCGGCACCACACGGAGCGTACGTCGTAAATACTCGTCCTTTTTTAGAATTGTGTCGTAAAACCAAAAAAATACATTATTTAATAAATATACTCTTAGTGAGAATTTCACAAATGAAACTGAACGTGTCGCTGACGCTGTCAGTGTCAATATTCTGCAACAATTATGACACTGACAGAACGTGGTTTGACGTGCTGATCGGGTTTAGATTCACTGGTCAAACTCACCCTTATCCTGTAACATGAACCGTCAATTACTTTCTATTTCCACCTAGAAAACAACGAATAACTTCTGTAAAGATTGTCTGTAAAATATCGCTTAATATTATAGCGATAAGACCGCCCATTGTGGTACCCTATGTAAAACTTCAACGTATAATATGTGTATTTTTTATGGTGTACATAATAAAGAGTATTCTATTCTATTCTGTAACTTCAATACTTCTACTACTTACAATCCAGGAACGTCCTATTGTATTTCGAAAAAGCTTGTATGTGACTGATAACATTATTTGCACTCTTTATTTCACGGTTCGATCGATACGGCCCTTTGACGGGGCAAATCAACCATTGATGTGTAGTGACGTGGTAAGCAAATCAGTCATCCTACCGACTGACCATTATGAGATCCCATTTTGTTCCCAGTTAGGGTGTAAAGAGAATGGATCGTGGTTAAAAACGTTTTGAAAAAGGAACGGTTGGATATTGAAAAACCGTCAAACAGTTGGGTAATGAGATAGAAGGAGACTTTTGATGAAAGAGAACGATTTAGGTATGATGCTTGAACAGTAATACTCTAACATAATAATTTAAATTTTGAGCCCGGAGAAGGCCGGGCTTAAAATCAAATAATTATATTAGAATGAGGCCACACCAGGGGCATTGCCAGTGCGTTGCTTCGTCGCACCGCTGTGATTTCGACGCACCAAGTGCCACACGGGCAATGCGGTGTCGCAACGCAACGCCGTATACTACGACTTCACAGCGTCTCGGTGTTGAGTGTGTCAGTTTTCTTTAGTACAGGCAACACTGCAACAATGCCACTCCGATGCTCAGCATCAGTCAATCAACTCAGCCTCTAGCAGTCCACTGCTGGACATAGGCCTCTCCCAGGCTGCGCCACCTTTTTAAAGGTCGGCGGTGCATCTCACTGGGGGGCGTCCCACACTGCGCTTGCCGATACGCGGTCGCCACTCCAGGACTAGTCTGCTCCACCGGCCATCGGACCTTCGACAAACATGGCCAGCCCACTGTCACTTCAGCTTTCTTACTCTGCAGGCTGGTTTGGATGCTCGGCATCGCACCGCAACATCCTTCCCCGCTTCGTTTCTCTGGTTACCTTGTCCGTTAAGCGTGCGTTGCGTCGTTGCACGTCGCGTCATCGCAACGCACCGTGTGGCTTTTTCCTTTTTTTTTGGGTGGGAAATTATCAAATAACTTCTCCCGCTCTGGGCGGAGCGGGAGGGCGTGTCAAACCTTTACTGACTAAAACCCACCCGTGTTCCTTCATTTGCCTGTGTACGATATCCCTTTCGGACAAACTCGCAACCCTGGCAGGCATTGGCCCTATCGGACCCCGTCAGTTGGTGCTGACATCTCTTTGAGGCGCGCGTGGAACACAAAGCGCCGTTGACCCAGGCCTAGTCCTTATCGGACGGCGAGCTTCCCATCGCTCTCCGTCCGCAAGCCCGCGCCTGCGGTGGCCGGGAATCGGCCTGCGACTCGCGGCGACTAGGGGCGCGAGGGCGTGAATTTTGGGGGACACGGTGGTGCTCCGCCCAAGCCGGGCAGACCTTCACCGTATTCTCCACCGTGTGATTTGTATGTAGGTTGACGCAGCGTCACCGCTCAGGCGTCACAACGCACCGGCAAAGCATCGCGTAGCTCCGCTCTTAGAGCAAGTGTCCTAAGATATCGGAATCTATAATTACTAGGTAGATCGGATTGTAGTGATATTCAGACGATTCAAGATAGATTGAGAATCGATCCCAACTTTCTTGGACCGAACTGGTATTATGATAATGATCTTAATTACTTTTTCCCGTTAAATCTTGACTTACTAATATAAGCTTCATCATCTTATCTAATCTATGTAAGCAAGCTATAAACTACTGAGATAGCTTTAATCTGGAAACTCATAGCTAGACCATTGAATGCCTTACTTAGTATCCATTCAGTGTGAAATTCATTAGCATATATTCAGCTGCAGGGTTTAATTTGCTTTTCTATAAGAGGGGGTTAATTGGGTATATTGCCACTTAACAGAGTAGGCTAATGCGAATGCAACGGTCAAAAAGAAAATTGTTACCTTGGTCGACACTATACTTGTCATAATCATTGGGTTGTTGAAGAAAACTGCTGCTCATTTTCTCCCTTTATCGGTTTAAACGACACCACTTGGGAATATCATACCTTTACTAAAATTCCACGCCCAAAGCAAAGGGTTTCCCCAAAAGCATAATTTTCAACTAAATACACCTAAAGATATTTTTAGCATCTAAAGCGTATACCTACCAAAAAAATATGTTGCTCCATCGTGTCATGTGCCAACGGAGGGACTCTTCATACAGATAAAGCCCTCTTTATTGTCTTCTGTAATTGAAAGGTCGGAGGTATTTCCCTCTCGGAGCTCTTAAATGTGTCTCAGCTGGGTCCGCTCTATGTAAAATAGCAGTTTTGCCCCTCAATACGTTAGAATTTCGCAATTGTTAACTTTATTTCGTTTATTTCGGTCCAAATTAGTTTTATTGTTGTTCTAATGGCAAAATCAATGTTTATATGCCTATAAATTGGAGTGAGCAATTCGTAAAGTTGAGCACTAACATCGAGAGTTAAGGCTTCAGTATTAGTTGGTTCGTTTCTTTTAGTTTGTTGTGAAGAGTTTCTGGCTTGTCGCCAAGTACTTACACTCTACTTGAAAGAATTGTTAGTGTTCTCATCAGCCGGTTTGCTTTTAATTTCTTCTTCCATTAGACCAGGAACTGCTTTCCTGACCTGTACTGTTGCCTTCACTGATCTTCACCAAACTATGCTTCTAAAAATATATATTCGGATTATACATTATGTGAACATAAATCTTCAAGACCACCGTTTGACTCCCACGCATAGGTAAACGTCAAACCATTATTAAAGAATTTTTCATAATGTTTATTCTGAATTCTTAGGAGTCTTGCCGTTTCATATTGCGGACAAAACATTTTTCACAAAGCTTACCGGTACCTAAATATCAACAGTCGCTGGGTTACGTTAAACGTTTTAACATCCGTACCGCGTTAAACCATTTTTTATTGTTTCAATGTGACAGGTGATAACCACATTTCCGGCCTTCAGCCGTTTTTATTCATGCCTCAAAATTTTCTCTTGTTCGAGCATGTTTTTATAGACTATAAAAAATATTTTTCTTGGTCTGAAAAGGCACTTTTAGACAGATTCAGTTGTTCTTCAAATGATGCTAATCTTCACTTCGTTTACTTGACAGCTTGAAATAAATTCCAACTTTTGTGTTTTCCAAGTCGCTTCTCTTGAAAGATATTTGATATTTTCTTAGGTAGGTATCGCTCTTCTATATTTCCGAAGAATGAAAATCAAACAATAGTATCGTCATTTCGTGTTATAATATCAGAAGTTGTTTAAACAATTTCCGCCAGGAAGTGTTTCATCAAGCAAAACTTGAATACAGGAATAACTATAATTAATAATGAACATAAACGGCTGTTAGGGTTGTTAGAGATAATAACAATACCTATTGTTATAACAAATAATGAAACTAGACACCTATTAATTGACGCAAGTAAGACAAAATGATGTGGGTGGCCCTTAATATTTCGGAAAAGTAGGCAGATACAAAAGGAAATCGTAGTGACGTAAAAGATTATATTTTCCTACTTAAATGTCTTCTTCATTACACTTAAGCTGTACCAAAATACATTCATATTCTTATTATCTCATCCTGATTAACCTTTTCCGTCTTATTACAAAACAAGATTTATATTTTGAGATGGCTTAATTAAACCATGGAGCCAGTTTTTGTAATAAGAACGTAACAGTGATTGAAATACCGTTCTTTATACAAAACTGAAAACTTAGTACGGTACTAAGTTGTCAATGTTGTGTTTAGGAACTTTACCATAGTCGGAATAAAGTTCGAAATACAATAATGGCTTCATGTTTTAAACCTGGGTCTGAAGATAAACCTTGTTATGTAATAAGGGAGAGAGTCTCCTGGGAATTCCTCTTTGTCCTCATTTTTAACTATTGCCTAACCCTTACTTGAGCTAAAAATAATCTTGAGATATACGTACACATTTTTCTATGCACTTACATTACATGCGTAACCCAAAAATAGATCGAGTATTTTTAAATCATGACGAATCTATCTCATTATTTTATTTGGAATACTCGATGGAATACTTACCACACCCCCATTACGTCAGCCCGTCAGACTGCCGCCTGCTCTGGCACGCCTTTCAGGCTTTGGATAAGTTCAAGTAGTAACATATTTTATAATCAACCATACCAAAGGAATTTAAACGAATGAGCGGCTGGGGCTGTAGGTATTCATTTAACGTTTAACCAGCAAATATACAATATTAGTTTTAGTATATGCCAAACCCGAAACACGTGTCTAGTATTTTTATGTAAAGAATCTATGTACAAAATTTCAAAACTGTATCATGAAAAATCACAAAGTTATAAGGTTGTTATGTTACCGGGTTGTCCGTACAAAAACATGCTAACGGCGCCCCTGCACCTCCAGGATCGTCTTGCGCTCATTGATAATAATTTGGCAATATGTACCTAACCGTACGGCGATTGTATTGTGAGTAATTAAATGGTGATAACATTTTCCATCACACTTAAATATTTTTGAGACAAAATATAACATGTTGTAAAAATTATTGAAATCGATTCAGTTCCTTATTCTGAACAAACTATATTCAGGTTTCGCAAATACTAAAAATAATGTTGTATATTTGTTCTCATTTTGACAAACAGACATCTAAAAAGCAATCTAGCTTTTTAGCCAGGTATTTTCCTACTGCTGGGCGATGGCAGTCTCTCTTTTCCACAGACTTCTTTCCTCTGCTATAATGTGGGCCAGTACTATCGGCAGGGGTCAAGTTCGTTCCTCCATCTTCGTCTTGGTCTGCCACGATGTCACCTAACTTTCAGTTGGCCATCAGTCCTATATTATTTTGTATGTCTTCAACATTAGTCAACTAATAATTTTTTCTTTTGCCCGCAGCGAGCGACCTAGAGTCAATACGAGCGCTCTTCAATGAAAAGGAGAAGGAGTTGTCAGTGGCGGTGGCCAAAGTGGAGGAGCTGACGAGGCAGCTTGAGGAGTTGAGGAGAGGAAGAGTCCAGCCCGCGCCCCCGTCTGCGCACGAGCTGGACAAGCTGCGTCGGGAGTTAATGGTGAGTTCTGAAGTAAGCTGGACACTATTATTTTTTTATTATTTGCTGTTTTCGTTAACCGCTTTTCTGTTTGAGCTAAAGGTCAATTCACGTAATTAAAAACGTTCAAAATCTAGTCTCAATGTCATCTCAGTGATAATTAATCAATGTCAAAATCGTCACCAAAATTTTAGGGATACTCGTACAGATAAAGACTGAGTTAAGAATGCGTTCGTTCTTAAAAATACGGAAATTCCCGCTCTTATCCGGAATTAATCCTTGTGAATGTGTTTTGATCTAGTACTAAAACGATGAACGTTGCCATTGTTGTCAATGCCGTGGTAGTAAAACTATAATTTTCCATTAAAAAAACAATCTGCCTAGCCTCTTCCCAACTATCCTGGGGTCGGCTTCCAGTCTAACCAGATGCAGCTAAATACCGGTATTTTACATGGAGCGACTGTCTATCTGACCTCCACAACCTAGTAACTGGGTAATACGATACCCCTTGGTAAGACTAGTAAAGTTGTCAGACTTTCGGGATTCTGACGACCCGTAACGACTACCAATGATCCACGAAAGACAGCCGGGATCAACGGCTTAACATGCTTTCCGAGGCACGGATGACTGTTGGTATATAAATAAGGATTCGATGGTCACCCATCCACGGACCAACCCCGGGAAATGAGCTTAGCCTGATGGATCGCCATGTCGCTGTTATTACTTAGCCACGAGCTCCTCCCATTATTAAACTATTTATTATTTTCCATTAGTATTTGATGAATGTCTGTGTGGTGTAAAGAATAGCACTCCCCTATTTCTTCCCGTGGGTGTCGTAAAAGGCGACTAAGGGACTTACTAGAGAATGGGCAGCAGCGTTCTCTATGCATTTTAACACCATACTGCGATCGCCAACCCGCCCGCCAAGCGTGGCAATTATGGCAAACCCCCCCTTCGGGGGAGGCTTATGTCCAGCAGTGGACGTCTTTCGGCTGAAATGATGATGATGATTTGATGAATTGTTTAAATCAAGTAATCAATTTGAATTAGGTTACGCGAAGATACATTTACAAAATTTGGATTACCAGGCTTAGATTAAGGTGTATCGAGCAAACGTCCCTGAAACCGTCCCTGATCATGATAATGTCTTAACAAGATGGCTGTTAGGTTACGGTTGACAGGCAAATAGGGATCATCTCTACTATCTTTACATTTGTATTGGGTTATTATTACTATCCAGACAGCTTTTACGACATCCGTGAGAAGGGTTGATGTGATATTCTCGTATGTAGCCGAAAACACGGTAACAAGATTGTTATGTACCTACCTACAGTCTCTTAGGAGGTATATACAAAGTATCGTTTCTTGCATTTGTTTTTACTCTAGGATTTTTTTAGTATCGTGCACGTGAGATTTGTATCTGTAAACGCACGCAGCTACATACATAAACCTACACCTTCTTTCCATCGGGGTAGGCAGAAACTATAGAACGCCTGCTACGCTCCTTACATACTCCCTTTGCTTCGCCTACGTTCATACATCAGCAAGCCGAGCACGGGCTGCCCAAGACGTTTGTGACAAGACAATATGATAAATTATGTCATGTCAATTTGTACTAGCATTTTATGACAAAATAGTTTTATCGCTCAAACTCAAACTCAAAGCATTTATTTCAATTAAACCATTGACAGGCACTTTTGAATTGTCAAGAAGTCGGTCAGTTACAAATATGAAGCTAGTTGCCCATTCCAAATAGTAGGTTCCTATGGAGAAGAACGGGCAAGAAACTCCACGGACACTCTTTTAAATTAAAATATTGATACAAAATATTGGTTACATCATTCATATTGAAGTTAAAGATGTGAGAACGATGCAATACGTCAAAAGCGTCCGTGATAAAAAGATAACAATTCAAAACTAAAATAATTAAAAATAAGCCGTGGCAGCTAAGAGATGACCAGTCCCAACTGACAGCGCCCGTTCACGAACATGACGCATGGATCAGCACCATTCAGCTCAACCATTTTGAAGGGAGCTAAATGATCCAACACACACGCCACCATCAGCGAGACATCTGAGTGAGCATGACATACTCTCAGCCGCCAGGGTACATTTAAGTCAATGAAAGACATAATTACCCGGTAAATGGTAGCTCTATTGCACATAGTACTCACACCTGTGATATGCAATTATATAATACAAAGGATATTCGAGTTTATACAATGAAAAGATAGTCTTCCAATCTTCATCAGCTCCAACAGTATTTTCAAATGTTAATAAATTAGTTGTGGTTGTGGAGCTGGAGCCAAGCATTTCTATCAGCGATGTAATCCCCCAACCTATAATATGCCTGCTTGCATAGTGTGCGTTTTATACAAGATTTGAATTTCGTCTCATTCAGTTGAAGTATGACGGGAGGGATTTTATTATAACATTTTAAACAGTACCCCAGTGCTCAAACTGTGATAAAATGTGTGACTCAAGTCATGTCACAGTAGGCCGTGATCGCCCCGCTGGTCATACACGCACGCCGGTTGCGTGTATTAAGCTGACCTTTCTGAAGAACATTACCAACTAGGTTACTATATGTCCTCCTAGGGCGTCCTCTCTCACGCAGATAATGTAAATATTTTGTTCCTTTCGGGAATGTAACTTGCAAGCCGTATCGCAGATGCCAATTACTTAGCCACTGTATCAATCGAGCTATCTACTGAAATTTTAATAATATTCTCTCACATTTCAGAACAAGCAAGGCGACTCTTCTGTGTTCCTTGATAATATAAAACTAGCTACCTCTCTAAATTTTCCATAAATGTAATATTAAACAGGTGTAAGGTAGACCACGTCTGCTAAACTTTACCAGTTCATTCAACTAAGTAACAACTCCAAACAATTTAGTCTCTAAATTATTGAGAACAATGATTTATTTAGAAGCGCTTTAAACTTGAGTTATTGCTTCCTTTTCTTTGAAGGGGAAGGACCCAAAGTTCCGGCAGCGGTTTATTTTATCTTAATTAATAAATGAAGATAATAACAACAAAAAAACTCTTAAATGTTCCCTTGGTTGTCCTGTTATTGTTGCAGTAAATTAACAAGTCACTAAAATACTTACATAATAAACAATTTGCATTTGTTTTCAAAATGGATCAGCGTTATTCGTGCTAAATAAAGATAACCATCAAAATAAAAATAAAAAATGTCTTTTTTTAAGCCCCTTCGTGTAGCCCTCCGTGTAGCCCCTCTGTGGTAGCAATACGGTGGTGGTCTCATTTCCTACAAAATGTATGGGAAAAGTTTTTTGCGTGTTCTGATTTTTTTAGTACTCAAACCTCAGTTGGTCCGCTAGAGTTTTGATCCTTTTATGAAACAGGATTGATTGGCATCAATAAAAGTTTTTGTGGAAGCTACCCATTTTCTTACTGACTGTAATTTTTTTTTCAAAATCTGTGCGTGCAGATCATAATTATCTCTAAAGGTTAAGAACTTAAGACCATTTTCTTGTAGAGACAACGGTTAAGGTTACTTTACTCCCCCGCCCTTAGGTACTGCGCCATCTCAAAAATCCACCCTATATTTATGCTATGCATTTCGAATAGGTGGCCAGAGGACTCTTCTTTAATAATATGTGGGCGTCCAAGTAAAAAGGGTCAGGCGTGGAGTATTGAGTTAAGACTAGATTCGGTATCTATATTCCGTTGGTTTAGGTAGTTAAATAAAGGTATACGAGTACAAAAAAACCACGTGACGAGACAGCTGTGTAGTAACCGACTAAACGTAATACCTGTCACTTCAGTTATCATGCTACTGCACAGTTATGCTCTTCAATTTAGCAACGTTATAATTCGTTGAAGTTTTGAGAACCTGTATTTTTGGGCTCTTTACAGTAGACAGATTACAAAATATTATAGTATTATAATTAATGTAATTAAAAAATTGTGCTCAAGCAGTTACATCAACGAAGAGTAGCTTAAGAATAAAAGATAAAGTTTAACATACATTAATTAAAGAGGAAACTCGTAAAAATCTAAAATCTATTTAATTTGGATAAAAGTTACAATGTGTTTTTAAACAAGAAAGTGTCATCTATAAAAACCCGTTTTACGATTTGTTTACCTTTATTTAACTACCTAAACCAATGGAGTATAGAATTGTCAATTGATATAAAAGAAAAAAAAATACAATTTTTTTTTTATCAGACATTTGATGTTGTAACTCTGAAAAAGCTTGATTTGAGAAAAACTTTATGAATTTGTAGATAATTAAGCATTAATTAATAACCAATTAAAATCGCGAAATGCAATTTATTCACCCAACTTTACAAAACTGCGTATATCTCGGAAACATAATGCCGACAACTGGACCCTTTTTGCTCTTTGCTATTTGCCCTATTTTCCGTAGCTAAGTAAAACCATCCTGACTAAAGCAGCTAGTTGAAAATAAACTTTCAGGAGATCCCTCGTCACAATGCCGGCCCATGTCAGTTACTGCACCTGAAGGCCTATAATTAGGGCTATCTCAAATTCAATGAGGCCACGGTTTTTTTGTGGCCCTCCTGTCGATCTTCGACGATTTCGAACATTGTGCTTTTAAAGGTGGTAGATTTAAAATCATTGTGGCCTTCAGTAGATCCAATGTTAAATTGTGAATTTGTTACGAGTTAGTTACTCTAATGTAACTCTTATTGCATACTGTGTGTGGTGCCTACTTAAGACGCAGATATTTGCTAGTGACCTTGAGTGGTTAGCTTCCGTGTTCTGTACTGAGCTCACGCAACGCGTCGTACGTTCAGCCAGTAATAGGACTCGCCCATCAAGGAGCCGTGTCCCCAATTTGACGCATTATTAATTATTATACACAAAACAAAAGGTATTTTAATAAAACGCGTATACTAAAGATCAATAATTAAATTATCTTTAAATTGGTGAAAGTTTCAGAAAAATACGCTTGGTAGATTTTGCGCCATTCTCAGTTTTTTATCCGCGTTAGACAAAACTTTACAAATTAATTTCACTATGTAATATAAACATAATCTAAAATATTCAGATATTAAGTTGTTGAGAAAATGCTCTAATTTATCACATATTTTTTTCAAAGCATTAACACTACTCGTTTAGACGTGATCTTCAGTATAAAATCATTAAAAGTCGGTTATCGTCCCCTTAAGTGAATATTTTTCGTTATATCGTCTAAATAATCTATCCTAGCTAGTACATAAAATTCTCGAATTATTTACCAGAGTACGACTCAGATTCTGAACGCATAGAACCAATTATTATAAAGAAATACCTTTAAATATTATATGTCATCCCTTATTAAGGGCCCTTGTATACAATGGCAAGTGATAAAGCATTTACTTCGTACATTGATAGATTGCTATCTTGGTGGACGTTAGTAATACGAATCAATCAATCGAGCAGGAGAATAGAATAGAGGCCTACATTTCAAAAAGGTTATGGTGTTTGATTTATTGTTCCTATATTGAGTGATCTCATAACCTAAATTCGATAACACGCCCTATTTATCACCTTCCAGATGCCTTTCAGGCATTGTTTTGTATGACTTTTCATATCACCCGCGATTTCAGCCGGTCTATACTGTAAACATCTCACCGTAAAAATGTAGATGAAATGAACTCCAAGTGAATCGAGAAGGGATATCGTGGTACCCAGTAACTTGGTTGTGGAGGTCAGATAGGCAGTCGCTCCATGTAAAATGCTGGTATTCGGCATCCGGTTAGACTGGAAGCCGACCTCAACAAAGTTTTATAGATCGACAGCACTCTAATGTTTATAATAATTAAAAAACACATCGAACGAAGCAAGTTAATTAAAAAGCTTGTAAAAACAAAAGAAAGAATGTGGCATTTACCCGGTAGTGGGACACAATAGACTCATCAGATAATAATACAAATCTAGCTAAAAGCATTTCGGTATTCTATGCCATTTTTAGGGTAAAACGGAGTTTTAGGGTAAAACTCAAACAGACTCCGCTGTCCGTTTGTCACCAGGCTGTATCTCATGAAGATAGTTAGACAATTGAAATTTTCACAGATGATGTATTTCTGTTGCCGCTATAAGAACAAATACAAAAAAACAGAACAAAATAAATATTTAAGGGGGCTCCCATACAACAGACATGATATTTTTGCCGTTTTTATAGATAACTAGCTGCGCCAAGTCTTGATCCTGTGGGAATATGAGTATAAAAATGCCTTAATGCAGGTCATGGTCTACCCATGTGCCAAATTTCATCCAAATCCGTTCAGCCGTTTCAGCATGAACGCGTAACAAACAAACAAACTCACTTTCGCATTTATAATATTAGTATGGATGGTACGGGTCCCTTCGTGCGCGAGTTCGACTCGCACTTGGCCGGTTTTTTTTTTATCAAACCAAATCTAAGGCATGGACGTTCAAAACTGTTTCACACCTATCATATTTTTGTTCTTTGAAGTCAATTTTACCCTTCTTATTTTATTTTCACATTGACGTGTCAAACAAATACTCTTTGATGGTCAATAGCGCCATAGCGGCTGTCCTAACAATATAATAAAGGCGATGATCCCATTCACTGGGGAGATGCCTCGGATAGCTAACGAGACCGCTAACATGCAGGTGACGGGCCACAGTAATATTTGTAGAGAGAGTGACCAGCCAACTAGGTTGCGGGCATTCGGCCGCTTGAACCCGCATCTTGGACTGGATAGTTGGGGGGCTATTCTGATCGTCATTTGTTTGTGGGATTTCTTCTTTTTTTTTTCGTGTTTCTCTTTCGCCGATGAATATGTGGCTAGAGTTTCGAATGGTATCATCTAACGCAGATTCTTCATGTTTTGTACAATTTGTAGACTTTAGGATAATTAGAAAGATTTTTTTAATCTACACTAATATTAAGAGGAAATTTTTTTTTTGTTTGTTTTTATGTTTGTAACGAATAGGCTCCGAAACTACTGAACCGATTTAAAAAAAATTCACCAGTAGTTAGCTACATTATTACGGAATAACATAGGCTATAATTTATTTTCAAAAAACGTAGGGATCCGTAATAAAGGTAAAAAGCGTAAGTACCCAGAGTTCATTACAAAAAGAGAGGACATACAAATGAAAATTATTTTAAGCCATTAAAATAGACTGAACTTACCAATATCGCGACAAAAAATGCACTCCAATTTATAGTACCTTTGTCATGCCCATAAACAATCATAATAAATTACCCGTTAGCTAGTAATCATTAACTTGATTGTTGATCATCACGTTTCCTGTGTCTATAAACAGTTATACTCTTGTAAGTACTTAGATACTGCTACTTAGAGCTGTTCAACATTTTACAGACATATTTTTTATTCGAAAACGTGTAGTTACCTATCTCTAAATGATTTGAAGTATTTTCCTGCTAGAAAACAATCACACTTTTCGTAACTGAGACTAATCGAACGCAAATAGGTTTCTCTAGCAATTGAGATTCCACGAAATAACACGTAATCATAATGTGTATTGTTCAGAATCAATAAAAAAATTAAAATACTAATACTGCTATTTATATGAAACCGAGATTCGAGAATAGTCCCTGTATATGAGACGACATAAAACTCGCGCGACTGGCTCGGATGTATTGCCAAAGAAACAATATTGAATTCGTCGAACTGGAATAATGAGACATGCGTCTAACAAGACTCTTGGTCTCCATATATTTTCTGAAGACGATGTATAAAGACATCCGACTCCTACTATATTACTGAGAAAAATAATAAAGTATGTTCTATCGGGATAACAGGAAAAATAAAAGGTAATATTGGTGAAAATATCTCCTTGTCCCGATAGTTAATTTCGTAAACGGGTTGAATTGACAGTCGATCGGTACGCCGTACCAGCTGTATAGACAAAACAAACCAAGAGTTACAAAACGAAAGGATTGCATTGAACGTGACACTGCATACACGACACGACGTTCAGTCAACACATACATACATACATATTACCTTAACTCACACTGATATTATTGTTATTTTTTAGGAAATCGTATATATTTTTTAATTTTTTTTGTAAATATGTGAGCACCATGTTCTATCACCTAATTAATTTATCTGTCATTGCTTCATTCTTAACTCTTTTTATTACCTATTGTGGTATAGTAATTTTATTCTAGGTGCATAGTCTTCACATATAATTATATAATTAATGTACCTATAAAAATATTGTACAAGATTTTAAAAGAGTACCGGTGGAGTTTCTTGCCCATTCTTCTCCATACGAAACTACATTTTGGAAGGGGCGACTAGAATCAGCTCTATTTTTTTTTGTAAATATTGACGTTCAAAAGTGCCTTTTATGTGCCTATTTGAAATAAACAATTTGACTTTGACATAAACTCACGCCTTCTTCCCATGCGGGTAGGCAAAAACTATAGAACGCCACCTGCTACGCTCCTTACATCTCCTCCTTTTGCTCCTTTTGCTTCGTTTACGTTCATACATCTGTACCCCGAGTGTAAGTTTGCAAGTGAGTAAACGTAACTAGCGCGTTCGCGTTAAGATTTTTATTCTCACCCTTATATTCTTAGCATTATGATCTATCGCTAAATCGTAAATTTAACGCAAACGAAATAGTTACGTTTACTCTCTTGCAAACTTACACTTGGGGTACTGGTCATACACGCACCTGACCGTTCTGAAGAACATCACCAATTAGGTCACTATATGTCCTTCTAGGGCCAGCGTTTCCACTCCCTTCTGCCTTGTAAATACCTTTTGTTAGTTGCCTTTCATTCATCCTCTCAACATGATCAAACCATCAACACAACAGTCAACACAAGCCTGATAATTTATGATTATATAGTAGATTAAAGACTAAGCAATAATTTACGCTAATATACCAACAATTAATTCAAATTATTACGAGTCAGAGAAACATTTTGTGCTAAGGGAACTCATTGATCTATAAGCAAGCTACAATTTCAGATGCACATCGGGGTCTATCAACACAAAGACGATAAATTACCTGTAAATTAATTTAGTGGACATCTAAATAACGTGCGATAATATTTTGACCGTGATGCTAATCTGTGATAGGGATGGAGTGTGAACGTTTATGCAACACGTAATTAGGTAGGCGATACGTGTTGGACTCAGGGTTGCATTAGTTTACGATGTTATGAAGGCTAAAAGGGCTTCGAGAAATTCGTGCAGTCGTAAACTAAGAACAGGGGACTTTTTCTTTTACCAAAAGCCCCGGAATTTGGAATAGTTGAACAAGTGAAAAGTAAACTGGACAACCTCAGATTTCAGAATATCAGATAAAAAAAAATGCATAATACTTTAATTTTGACCTTGATCCATATAATGTTGGTAATACACAATACCTATGCTATGTTACTGACAAATACAACTGAATTTTTTTATTCAAATACCTGTTGCGCTCACTTGACGTACCGGGTACATGCACATGTACCTACATGCACCCAACGCGCCATAATGGTGCAACACGGCTTATCACTGATGACCTTCAGAATACCGTTGACGCTCCCACGTACTGTGCACATCATGGACGCAATCCTTTTTCGCAGGATGGTACTGAAACCATCAGTATGTGCTTCGGCAAAATTCCCTGATGCACTGCAGTAAGGTGGAAGCCCCAACAACATTCTGAAGGAATTATTATATTGAACTGAAAGGTAGGTAATTTTAAGAAATTCGCAGTTAGGACTGGGAACTTTTCAACATTACCTACCTAAATAATTCGACCAATCGAGTCTGGTCAAACCATGCTGGGGTCGTTCATTCATTCATTACCTACTTAAATAATTCTTTGAGAACTGAAACCGGTAGATATAGCATATTTTAATTGTAGGGACAGTTTGATGGTTGTGTTGCAGTGCAGTAGAGGCTTGGTTTTGCTATTGATTTCTCATCATAATTAGCATATTTTTCAAGGAACGTTTTCATTAATTCTACGCAGCGTAATCTCTAGTGGGAAGCTGTTAATTATCCCATAATAATATATTGTCTCTGTGGGCTGCACGTGACTGCAAGGTGATCCGACAAGAGACATGGCCGGACCAGCGTGTCTCGTGTCGGATCAAGCTACTGAAAGTTTTTTAATTACTGAACTTTAGTTCCTGAATTTCCCTAGAGTAGGTACTCTATTTTAAACTTAACTATTGCATATTCTATGAAAAAGGGATTTGAATGCAAAATGTTTGAGTAAAAATAGCAAAACAGTTTTTTTTTGTGTTTTTGGGAGTGTGGTTGTATTTTTTGTTTTTTATTTATGTTTATAATATTATTGTTAGTTATAAAGAGGTCTTAATTGTGATTGGAACCATCGAGTGACTAGCATCTTGTAGAATACCGTACCGTCTACCCTATAAAAGAAGTTTCCAGAACTCTTTTCGGGAACATTTTTATTACATAACTTCGTTCGATAAACTCACCAACCCTATAGGTAACTACGAGTACAACTAAACCCACGTCACCGGACTAATTTCGCTAGTGAGTCTAATGCCAACATTTTGATTCAGTCCAATTTGACAATTTAGTTACCGACGCGGCATCCAACCGGCCCAGTGTTCATCCGCTGACCTTAGAAAAAAAAAACTTACAGTGTAGTGAATTATTAATGGACCAGTGAACGTAAAATTAAGTGTTGTGAAGTGACTGAAATACTTTTAATACAACAAGTGGGTCGAGGGCGAAAGGTCGGTATTAGAGTAAATCAAGTTAGTCTGCCGGTACCCGTTTCAATTTGTGTCGTTTATTTCGTAAACTGGACCTTTTTCTGTCCTTTATCGAGTTCTATGTTGTTTATGCATGGTGGATCGGATTTCAATGAGACGTTTGTTGTAATAAATACGTAATCTTTGACTTGCTTAGGTAAATGATTTATAAGAATCAAGTACCTAATTAGGTTCCTAGTTATTTTTATTTTTTTAACAGTTTATGTACACACTTAAAAAGGGACAAGAAGAAAGAAACAGAAAAATACGTACAAAGGTGATACTTATTCCTAGAGAAATCTTTTCCAGCATATTTGCGATCGGAAAGTAGACAAAGAGATGTAGACAACGTGTGTAAGAGTAGAAGAGAAAACAAAATACATTAAAGTAAACTATTCATTCATTTGATTATGGAGATATATATTTGATATAACTATTCATTCATTTGAATACAAACATACATTAGAAGAATATACTTACATAAATACTTCTAGTTATGTTCTACTTACCTACCTATAACTTAAACCACCAATAAAACACAGGGAAAACAATTTACTGCATCACTGTACAATAACGTCATCAGTTGGAGTACGGGACCTTATAGGTCCCCGTGCTTCACCCAGGTAAAGCATCTCGGTGAAGCACGGGTTCGGACCCTTAATTTTCCAGAATTGGTTTGCAAGTACCAATACGCCAGTTTTGATAAAACAAAATATATTTTACTATGTAATTTCAGTATTATTACAGATATTGGAAATAGACATCATAGGTTGTAGTAACTAGTGGTCGCCCTCTGGTCGAAATACGACCGCCTCTACTTAAAATCTATTTATTAGGTACTTACAAATTCCATGCTAGTAAAAAGTACTTACTTATTCCATGCTAAAGCTGTCACTTTTTTCACTATCTATCTTCAAGTCATGAGGCCCTGGTACTATGTGTGTGTCAAACGAATGGTAGTGTGCGTAATGTTACTTTTATTAATTTAAGTAATTTCTAATGCTGCACGGACGGCACGGTTGGCGCAGTGGTTAAGCGATTGACTGCTGCGCTGCGTGTCGTGGGTTCGATTCCCGCACGGAACAAATATTTGTGTGACCTACAAGTAGTTGTTCCGGGTCTGCCTGTGTGTATGTGAGTTTAAATGTGTGTAAACGCACCCACAATACAGGAGAAATTCCTAGTGTGAGCTAACTTGCTAAAAAAATGCTTATTATATAAAAATATTAGCTTTCTGCACTCCTCCGCCATAAAAACTTTAACTGTGCCTTTCATAAACCTCCATCCGCGTAATTTTCGTAATATGGGGTACAAAGTTTTCGCTTCACGTATTAAGATATAAACATCATAGGTAATTATTAACTCCACTTACTTTACAAAACTTTACGATACCTAGTTTACGATCTATAAAACTAAGAAATAACAATTCGAAGAGTCATAAAACAAAATTATACGTAGAAACGTACAATTCCCGAAATATTTTTAAGAGGCAGATGATCGCCGTTGACCTTGGCCATACAAATGCGCGTCGCGCTCACGCCGCGCTACCATTAACTTTCATAGGGAATATTTATTTTTAGTAACGAAAATAAAAATATTTAAAAAAAATCACAGATAGAAAAATAGATAACAGCCTATACATACAAAAAAAAATCGTGAAAATATCTAAGTAGTTATGAAGTATTATCGTTTTTTATGCTTTGGGTAGACATTATTTCCTGAATTTATTTCATAAAGTATTTTACTACAATACTTAAATATTCACAGGGATTGATGTGTATGCGTTCGCGTGTATCATACATTTTTTGCATAACTTACTTGCATTTCATATAATGCACGCATAATAACAGATTTAAAAGTCAATAAAATCATATATCTGCGCCTTAAGCACAGTAATTACAACGGACTCCCTTTAAAGGCGATATCCCTACATCGCATTTGGGATTCAGATTAATATCCGCACTTAGGATCTTACCTATTTAAGTCCCTCGTTGTCTGAATTTATGTTGTCAATCTATAGAATTACCTGGCTGCTGAAACATTAACACATGAAAGAGTAGTACCAGCTATCAGCTGTAGCCCACAAAATTTAGGTGAGTACCCTGGTACTCACCTGAAATGACTGTCTTATCTTGATCAAAATATGAATCGCGAGTATAACAGAAATACAAAATTATTTTTAGTATATGCGAAACCTGAATATAGTTTGTTCAAAATAAGGAACTGAGTCGATTTCAATAACTTTTTACACCATGTTATATTTTGTCCCAAAAATATTTAAGTGTGATGGAAAATGCTATCATCATTTAATTACTTACAATACAATCGCCGTACGGTTAGGTACCTACTGCCAAATTATTGTCAATGAGCGTAAGACGACCCTGGAGGCGCGGGGGCGCCGTTAACATGTTTTTGTACGGACAACCCCGTAACCTTATAACTTTGTGATTTTTCATGATACAGTTTTGAAATTTTGTACATAGATTCTTTATATAAAAATACTAGACACGTGTTTCGGGTTTCGCATAATTATACTAAAACTAATATTGTATATTTACAGAATTATAATCATTAGAATCATTAACACATCTCTCTAAGTTAGATTTGTTTTTTTCATGAAATCATGACATGTAATAATGATTCTAATGATTATAATTCTGTAAATTCATATCTGTTAAAGTCGCGAATCATAATTTGATCTAGATACAACCTGACACTGAACTGCAAATTGCAAAAAAAAAAAACACGGGCTACAGCTGCAAATTCACCTTAAATTAAATAAATAACGAGAGAATTTAACTCGGTTACTGAAAAAGTAGAATTGAAAAGGAAAATAGAGTCCACATTTTCTTCGTTGAGTCAATAGAGCTCGCGACGTGAATCGTAACGGATTGTCATTTAATTCTGATTCTGTAGGTAACCACGGTCTTTTCAAATACGTAGGTAAGTTTTGGTATTAAAAATATTTTCTTAATAATTTACAGGAATTTCAAATTGTAATACTGAACGAGCCTATTGCCACTAACCGGGAACAAACCCTGACTTCGGACTGTTACTGAGAAAGTTCACATGGAAAACCCAATAACACTTTGGCTGAGCTGGGAATCGAACCCAGGACCTCATTGTCAACAGTAGCGCTTGCAACCACTAGACCAACGAGGCCGTTTTCTATAAAAAAGTGGCTGTTATTTTAGTATATTGCGATATCTTACGACTTCCGCGCGAACGAAGTCGCGGGCAGAAGCTAGTATTGAATAATTTAAGTCTACTGCAGTCACGAAAGTCCGTTCTTGTTCCTATGACTTTAAACTCGATGTATTAAACACATACATAAACTCACGCCTTCCTCCCATGGGGGTAGGCAGAAACTAGGTACAGGACGCCACCTGCTACGGTCCTTACATACTCAATCTATTCAATCAACTCAGCCTATCGCAGTCCACTGCTGGACATAGGCCTCTCCCAGGCTGCGCCACAACACCCTGTCCTTTTTAAGGTCGTCGATCCATCTAGCAGCAGCATATATAGCATCTAGCAGGTCGGTCTCAATCTATTAGTGTTTTATAAAGAAGCTGTTTTAGTTTGAATAAAAATATTTATAAGCATAGGCGCTGGGAGCCGTGCGAGAGGGTGCACTTGCACCTCCCTGACTTCAAAATAAAATAAAGGTGTAAAAACATTCAGAACTATAAAAACATCCGAAAACGCCTATTACAATAATTAGAACGTACCTAACCTATTCGAGGCGAGATCCTAAAATATTCCTCTCAATTCTAAAGAACTCCTATTTCCTAAAATCTAATCGACCCCAGGCGGGGTTTTTTTTTTTTTGGTGTTGGAAGTTATCAAATAACTTCTCCCGCTCTGGGTGGAGCGGGAAGGCGTGTCAGACTTTTACTGACTAAAACCCACCCGTGTTCCTTCCGTTGCCTGTGTACCAGGGCCACGATATCCCTTTCGGACAAACTCGCAACCCTGGCAGGTAGGTGGGGTGCTAATATTATCGAGTCTGTTTTGCTCCCTCTTGCATCCTACTCTATCTTAATTGTTAAGCTTTCCTGCATAAGTCGACAAATTTACTCCAGGGTATGAATGGAGAAACGATAACCTAAAGGCTCGTACAGACTGGCACGATATCGCAGGCGCGACAGGCAGAGAGACCCTTGTCGCGCCCGCGGTATCGCACCAGTCTGTACGAGCGTTAACACCACAACAAGCTTCGGGGAGCTGAAGATGCTCCACCTGAAAATAAACTATCTGGCGTCCATGTTTTAGTTACAAAACTTACGTAGCATAAACTAAAAGAAGTTGAAATGAAGGTTCTTGCTTACACACAGTCACACAATGGTTTAACTCAAAAAAGTAAAGATGTTATCTGACTTTTAAGTGTTTAAAATTACAGCCAGTCTCGTCTAAGTTAATTTTCTAACGAAATTTAGGAGCCCCAGATGTGTTATTAAGTCCCCAAGGAGTCTCAACTGAGAGCCTGAGACCTTAATTTTCATAAGTCATTCTATTTTAAGAACTGGGGAGGCTCTTTTGTAATTATAGTGACAGATTTTTTATATGTTTTTGGTGTTAAGGACGCATTCGCAAGTTTGACAAAAATTTGCATTTTATATTCGAAAATGACGAAATAATATTGTAATAAATAATATCCGTTACCTCTTCACACAAAATTGACGATATCGTGTTGAATTTAGGAACATTTTTCTTTAATATAATAACATAAATTTAGTTAAAAAATATATTTTATGTAAGCAGACATGTTCAACTCAAAAAGGTAGCAAAAAGTGTTACAAAAATGTTACAAATACTCTCAGAAAATAATGTTACCTACTTATGTTATGTGTACCTATATATTTTTTAAAAACACTGTCGGTAATGTTTTTTTCCTATTATTTAACAAACCCTATCAAGAAATTTAAAAATCACACACTGGGCTTCAGGTATCCGTGTGATAAAATCTAAATTTTATTCTATCATTATAGAATATCTTCATTAAGTAAATCAACGGCGAAATAAGCTATATAGCTTATATTTTCGAGAGCGCAAAAGTGATGAAACTATTAACAGGTGCTGAGACTGACACGAATGGTTTATCACCACGAAAACTGTACTTTTATAGTTATACAGACTTGATGTTTCAATTATTTCAAGCTTTCTCACAATTAGATAAGAAATTATCGAAAAACGTTTTTTCTTGTGATAGCACACCCTTAAAATGTAAAGCATTTCAGTCGACTACCGAAACAAGTTATCAAGGTTACGCTATGTACATAGCGTAACCTTGATAACTTGTTTGTTTTGACGAATAAAAGAACACAACATCACGCCTGTATTCCCCGAAGGGTTAGGCAGAGGTGTAACTATAACAGGTACACCAACATTGCGCCAGTTATGTGAAGTCCCATGTCATAGGGGGCGAACCTATTGCCATCCACCGGTCACAAATCCAGACTCCGGGCAGCTACTGAGATATTTCAAATGGAAAAAACCCAATAACACTTTACCCAACCCGGGATTCGAACCCAGGGCCTCATGGTCAGTAATAGCGCCAAAACAGAAAAAAAACGAATATAAGAAATATCTTTGAATAAGATTTGATACAGAACCATAAACTCAATCCAACCTACTTAAATCACCTGCTTGAAAAAAACTGCTTCTTCGATTTTGGGTTGCATCTTCCCATTATGCAGGCATTGTACCTACCTATATTTCACCGTACAAAAAATTACCCATAACGCTAACAATGGGTAGGGTAAGGCGAACTAGTAAAAAGTAAACCATTTTGAATCAGCTGTTTACTTTCCCACGCGGCTTTAATTGTTGATCGATATCGTTCAATAATTACTTTGTATGGGTGACCTAGCGACCAGAAGCGGAAGATACAGCACGTCAAATATTTGATTTATTCCGTTCTAATACCAATTACTAATACCACTGGTATTGTTTCAACTCATAACTATTTTCTATTTCGAACGGATACCATTAACTAATATACCAAAACAAGTTCAAAGGTAAATTTTAAGCAGGTTGAGGTAACATTTAAGGTACAGTCAGTAAAAATGCTTTGTATGTAATTATTAAATATCAGAAAACAAATTTAATTTCACTAGTTTTGACTGAGCTGACTGTACCAAATTCAAGTTGTTAGGAACGAATACGCACATTAAATTTAATTATTTAAAGAGTGGTATCCGTTCGGAATAGAAAATAAATTTGAGTTGAAACAAATTACCAGTGGTATTGGTTGTTGGTATTAGAACGGAATAAATCAAATATTTTTCCTTCTTTCTTTCTTTTTCTTTCTCATTTATGGTGAGTGTTTCCTAGGTCCTAACTCGATGTACAAGCCATCAAATCAAAATTAATTTATTGTGCAGTTAGAACTTAACGAAACCGCAGTGACACAAGACATGAGAAAACGAAAAATAAAACAACAATGCTGTGTTGAGAACGAGAGTTTAAGAAAATGAATATGCTAAATATTACCTAGGTAGTTACCTACAATAGGTAAGTATTTGGAACATAATAATAATAGTCTGTGCGTCGGTACGGGCCATTACTTTGTGAGTTTGTGAGCTCAAACCTGAGCCTTGATGTCTACTCATGTGCACAAACGTTAAATCCCAGAATAACTGAGCAAATCAGTGATTTGGTGCCTACCCAACCAACCGCACAACTACAAACCTTTTGAGTTAGTGTAGTGTAAAAAGTGTAGAAATAATAGCGACAATGACACACATGAACAAAGTGTTTATCTAAGAAAGTGGAACGAACAAGACTTGTGTAAAGTACAATCAACATTATACTCCGTTGGTTTAGGTAAACAAAAAAAACCACGTGACTGGAGATCTGTCAAGTAACCGACTAAAAGTAATACCTGTCACTTCAGTGGTCATGCTACGTCACAGTTGTACTCTTCAATTTAGCAACGTTTTATTTCGTTGACGTTTAGAGAACCTGTCGTTTTGGGCTCTTTACAATAGACAGATTACAAAATATCTAAAAATATAACAAAAAAATTGTGTTTAAGCAGTTACATCTACTAATAGTAGTTTAAGAATATAATTATGATAATACAGTAAAAAGAGGAAAATATGGCAAAAATCAAAAATTAATTTGGTTAAAACTTAAAAGTTACAACTTATTTTTAAAC
Organism: Tiliacea aurago; assembly: GCA_948098905.1. NCBI lineage: Eukaryota > Metazoa > Arthropoda > Insecta > Lepidoptera > Noctuidae > Tiliacea > Tiliacea aurago. The sequence goes on along the minus strand of OX402591.1, from coordinate 15,947,841 downwards.
AAGAAAGTGTCATCTGTAAAAACCCTTTTTATGATATTGATTTGTATACCTATAATTAACTACTTAAACCAATGGGAGTATATGTGCTTATTCTAAGTTTTAAAATAAATATCACGTAAATAAAATAAGTTAGATTCAAATTACTTAATATTCTAATAGGCTAGGTTGTAATTAATTGTTAAGAAACTGGTTATTTTTATACAAATACGAGAATAAACAGCGATAGTGTTTACTCTTCCAAGCAGTTTACTTTTTTTTCTCTTCGATTAACTCGAAGTATATGAAACGAAAAATACAAATTGCTCTGAAAGTTGACCAGAAAATGCGTTGACATGGAAAAAGTCATTCACATGGAACTGATTCAGCTCAAGAATGGATTCGTGGTTAGATAAATCAGGGGTCGGTAATAATGATTCGGATTGATCTCAGTGTGAAAAAGATTAGAGTAGCTACTGAAGAAGGTTTTGTTACACTGATTTTCTTTTTGGGTCAAGCAAAATATAGATAGGTTCCTACGTAGATGCATTTGAAACAATGCTGATCATCATCATTATGACCTAGCTTTCAACTATCTACTTACTGTGGGTCGGTTTCAATTCAAAATAGATGAGATTTTCTGAATTTTATACAGAGTATAAACTCCGTCGGGGCCGTCGGGGGGCCTAAAATGGACGCTTTAGCAGAATCATAATATGATCTGCGTACAATTCATACATACTGCAATTTATAGACTTCTTGGCGGGAAAGTGAAGCGTCATGTTCAGCAGTTTGTTTAATTTTCCAAAATTTGTGTTTAGCCAAATATTAATGTGTAATAATGGTGGATTATTAACCATTAAGTGTTTGTGAACGTGCATTAATGTAGGCAAATGGAACAAAACAGTGCAACTTTGCTTCAAGTTCGCCGCGAGAAGTCCGCGTGAGGTCTCAGTAAAGTGCCACATCTTTACTGAAACTCAAGGGGAGCGGGCGGGGATATCATCATCATGCATTGAATATAATTCATTTCAACAAATAAACAAGTTTTGTAACTAAATAAAGACTTGGCTAAAAGGTCCCAGCAACCAGGCCATTAAAATATTTTAAAAAAAACTGCAATTCATCTGTTTGACAGCTGCTATTTGATATTAGACTTCAATAGAGCAACTTTTAAATTGTGGACCATTTTACGAAACTCCATACAAAACTTTCAAACAGATGAATTGCGGGATAATTATGAATTGTACGCAGATCATATTATGATTCTGCCAAAGCGTCCATTTTAGGCCCCTGATCTTCATAATTTATGAAGGTTGGTACCTGGGGGTAATTAAGTATCACCATATTTTATGTTACCTTACATTTATGGAGAAAATACATTACCAAAATCGGGAGCTTCAGGTACCACATAATTGTATCCGCCTGAACTTAATTGAGTGAGTCGTAAAATGTCGCAACTTATTTTATAATTATCGGCAACAACATCGGGAATTAGGTTGCCATGTCCATTGCAGTCCAAAAGCAGTTTATACCATAAATAAGGGTACCTACTCAATGAAGTAGAATCTGCTTTCTATATTCTATTTGTGGCTAGGTATGTCACGGTTATGCCAGTTTTCCTAAGAGACTGTCGACTGCAATGCAATTTATCCACATTTAAAATGAGCCAGCGTAGATTTCTTTAAAATAAAGCTCATATTATGGTTAATACGCATAGCTAGTACGTTTTTATATTTATTTATTTTCTTTTGGAATGATTTAACCACCATTCGTGATGTAGGATCTCAATTAATTAATGAAGGTTAAAAATAAGTTGCTGGCACAGCTTCACCTACCTTACAACGAGCATTCAGCTTTATCTTAAGAATGTCACCAAAATTCTTAGGACATAGGTACTGTATACGGCTACACATTACATATCCAGTTTTGGCTAATGTCGCATTGTATAGGATTTCCGTACAATGAGAGGTCAGCATAAACTGGAAATGTATAGGTTGATGTGTAGCCGTGTGTACCTATATCCTAAGCATTTCATTCGTTTATTTTTTTATGACTTAGTAAAAACAGTAGGAGAAATCTGTGGCGGTGACACTTATAAATATTATTTTATTTTTAATGTCAATCCCACTACTAAACGATACACTACACCCATTGATGTATTAAATAGGAAGTTATGCCACTCTCTAACATCACGTACTATATTAAATGGACCCGATGTCGTGCTTCATGTGCTCGACAACCGAAATAGAGAGACATATTACGCGGGCTATAGCGGGAACGAGATAGCAATAATTGTCACTGTTACGTACTTTGGTGGCATGAGGAACAGGGTGTAAAGTTCACCCATCCACCATAGAAAAGGGAGGATCCTCCGACCAGACGGGTGTCATGTCTGGTGGGCAACTGCCCAACGGTTGATGTCGGGACGTTGTATATATGCTAGTCGCGCGGTAAACTCTAATTGCGCGATGCAGGATTTTGCGTGACGTCAGTGTGACGCGTGGTTCGTATGTGGCGATGTTGATGCCGCTACATCACTCCCCTCCGGAGACCGGAGGTCGATAGTGGGCTGAGTCGTGTATCTTGCGATACTTGCCAGTGCCAGTTGAGGGGTTCCAGTGTGTTGGAACCGGGTGCCGCATAGTTCTCGGTGAGTCGGAACTGTCTGCGGTGATTCCCCAGTGAGTCGGGGTGGCGCTGCGTTATGCTCCAGTGCGTCGGATGTAGTACAGCGCCGGGTTGTGGCTGGCTGCTGGCGTCGACCAGGAGAGGCATGTTCTCTGCTTGTGAACCGGCCGAAAGTGCAGTGTGCTGTGCCAAGGTTGCTGATGAGGCTGTGGGTGATGACCAGGAATGCGTGTGCTGCATGCTGGTGGTCAAGATACCCGTTGAAGCCGTGGGTGCTGGCTGGCTGTGTGACTCGCCGCTCGAAAGCTTGAGGAAGTGGAGCAGGTGGAGTGATGATGATGATGATGATGATGATGACGTCACGCTGAAGTAGTTGCACGAAGGCTGCGCTGACGTTCATACTCGGGGTCACCAGTTTGGAGGTATGATGAACAGGGTGTAAAGTTCACTCATACTCTGTAGAAAAGGGAGGATCCTCCGACCAGACAGGTGTCGTGTCTGGTGGGCAACTGCCCTGCTGTTGATGTCGGGACGTTGTATATATGCTAGTCGCGCGGTAAACTCTAATTGCGCGATGCAGGATTTTGCGTGACGTCAGTGTGACGCGTGGTTCGTATGTGGCGATGTTGATGCCGCTACAGTACCAATAACAACTCAGAAACAAACTACGATTCGGGTATTCCCCACAAACCGAGAGTAATGTAGGTCGATTGTGTTCTTTCCCCTAATTTATGCGGTCCACGTCGAGGAGCGCGTACCATAACTTCCTATTTAATACATTAAATGCACTACACCACATGACTTTTAAATTCTACAGAAAAAAAAGAATAATTGCTAATAGTAAGACCGTGACAAAGCAAACTATAATGACAGGTTGTTCCGCTATCATCAATGATCATCACAGTAGGTACTAAAAGTCAACTGTGGGAAATACTCGTCTCAGCTGCGTGCTCTATTAGGGTACCATTTACAGCTATTATATGGGAGCTTTGGCGCCCCTTGATCATAATTTTACTTTATAGGTTTTAAATTTGCCGCTTAAATCGTTTTGGCGCCATACCTGAAGGGTTGCCAGCTTGGCAGTTTCAGCTTCATAATATTTTACTTACCTAACTATTAGTAATAATTTATTGAATCGACATCGACCCTGGATACTTGTCGATGAGTCGTATTTTAATGCGTCCTTTTAACATTATATTATCCTATATGCTCGCATTTGCTCAAATTAAAACGGTACTAGGATCTTTTGGCGCGTGGCCAAAATCGGAACTAATGCATCTTGATACTAATGATCACCATCTTGATTTTTCAATACAATTTCTGTGACAATTTCACAAATGCTTAACAGCAACGCCCGTGCATCAAAATATATTTAGCACTATACCTACTCTTATACTTACCTCTTTGGATATTCCAGTACCGCAACAAGCTGAACGAGCAACAGAACGGCAGGCTGTCGGCGCAGCGGGCAGCGCTCGGCGCGCGGCAGGAGGAGATGCGCAGCATCGACCGGCGCGTCTCCGAACTGCAGGCGCGTCTTCTCAGGAAGAGGGCCTTGAACAGGCAGCTGGCGGCCGCGCACCGACAGCCGCAGCAGCAGAGGTTTGTACATATTATGCTTGACTTATACTTACCTGTTAAAACCAGTTACCTGACGATCCTACTTCCATGATTAGGCTGGACTGTTTCAAGCAGCATAGTTTAGAGACATGTCTGAAAGCTTTCGATGAAGATGGTTTTTCGAGTTATTATGAGATTTCACATTAAATAAATAGTGTGTATTTTATTCAGTACCACTGCTTATCCACTTAGGTTAATACTTTAGTACCTAACATTGATATTAAAATTTAAAATGATGCCAAAAAAACTATTCATTCATGAAATACTAAATAAGCTTATTGTGCCAGTGAGTTACTTAATACAATAAAGTCACAAGTTCATAAAACCGTCGCTCCTTGGTGACTATAGTTCCATCGCTGTCGGTGCGGAACAATACATTCTGGAAGTACAATAGATCCTAGTAACAGTCGAATTTTGAAAGTTGGCTTCCTTATTCATCATATTCATTCAAGTTCAGGACAGTCACTAAACTAAAAAAGTCAGATTTAATACATTTTATGATTTTTAATTTTTAGAACGACGAATCCCACGCCCTTGCAACAGTTGCCCAGCTATTCTGCTGGTAGCACTGGGGTAAACAGTCAACCAAAGAACCAACCAGCCCGAGGAAATGTTGCAGCTGTCGAACCTTATAATCATGTTCCCCATGCTCAGAGCGTTAGCCATAATGCCAATTTCCAGGTAATTTTATCACTTTCTGTACAAATATCAAAATCAAATGTCTCGTCTAGAAACAGTTTCAGTTTTTACTGCTGTAAACATTTATTTTTATTTAACATCTGTTTTCTTGAGTATGACATTGACAATGACAGATTATGGACAAAAAAGTAAATTGTCAAAACCAAACCAAAACGTCTCAAATTATCCCGGCGGGAAAATAGTTTATTCAATTTCATTGTTATAAGTTTTTATGTTTTTAACTAATGTGAATTTTAATAATAACTTTCAGGCGATGAAGCAGAATGTAATACAAAATAACGTGCCATTAAAACAACACACACAAAGCGACAACATTCAGAGTCATATAACGCAGGAAGCGCATTATTTGCAACAGAAACAAATGATCAATCCCCTATTTAACGGTTACACTCATGCGCAGGGGCTGCAGGAGAATCAATATCAGGGGCAATATCCAAACAAACATGAGAACATTAGTCATGTTCAGCAAGGCATTGGGAACGCGTACGATCAGAAGCCAATGCTTGATCAGAACAAATATATGGACTACCTAAAACAACCGCAATACAGTCCAAACAGTACGAGCAGTTCTAACAGCAATCAAACTAACAAAGATCTGAAAATAAACGAACAAGAATTCCTCCCAGAATTTGCTGCTAGCAAGTCAGATCCTAAGTATCAAACGCTGCCTTACAACACTAAATTTCCTCAGAGTACGAACGGGAAGTTAAAACCTGAAGTCAATGGTAAGAACAACGAAAGCCAAGACGCAAAAAACGCGATTAACGTAAATCACATGACTGTACATTCTACACCACTATCGGTTGTGAATAAAAGTCTAGCGACACCTCTAAGTCAAACGGAAACTACATATCAGCAAGAAAATACATATCAGTTGCAAAAATCCGACTCTTCAAGTAGATGTAATCAAGAAGGGAAGGAGAACCACGCATATCCACAGAGTAGGCTAAGTCAGAGTAATAGTCAGAGCAATGAAACTTCGAAAGGCAATGGGAAAGGCCAGCAGGTGTTAAAAGGCAGCTCACCAAGTTTGGGTTCCAGTACAACATCTGCTAGCAGTTCTATTGGATTTGGGGTGAGTTTCCATACATACAATAACAACTATTTTTATCTAAATTTAAGAACCACTAACTTAGGGGGGAATTTGCTCAATGTTGCATTATGCAAATTCAAACAAAGTACATTATCCAGGTGCAGGCAGAGTATTGAAATGAAAAATGTACAATGTGATATTGTTGAACTTTTTGTTTGGTATCTGAAGACATAAATTCACATAATTATATCAACAAAAAATATAATTATATTTAAAATTACTTTGGATGCACAAAACTATACATGGTTAAAATTAAAAAAAATTAAAACTGAATTCATAATCATAACATTTGCAATGGAGCCAAAAAGTTGTCAAAAATATTTATTTTTGAATGTTCAAGAATATTTCATAAACACCTACAGCTACACACAATATGTCTGGTTTTTTTATCACCATTTATGTTACCAAGCTTATATCAGTTGCTGCACACCACCACACATCACCTGTATATATCATCATCATTCATTCATTCATTCCAGAAGCCCGTATCGAGTGTAGCACCCACATCAGTTCAGGTCTCGAGTGGGAAACCGTCACCCATATACCAGACATCCTCCACAAAGATCCAACCGGTCCAGCCACAGACCGTTCAGACCCAAAGCATCACTGTTTCATCATCAAATCATGTAGCTAGTAATGTGGTGACCTCCCAACCCCAGATCGTTAGGAACACGGCATCAGGACTGTCAAGTACGGGCGGTTCGTTCGCCGGGCAGAATGCATCATCACAGAGTATCCTGTTGTCACCGCCTCAGAGTGCCAGCACACCACTCTCAACACCTGATGTTAGCGGTACAGACAAATCTCCCAAACCGGCCCTACCTCCAAAGCCAACTATTAAGGTATGTAGTCACTGCTTATGACTTCTCATTTGCATTAGATTCATAGTCATTTCCAAAGTTGATACCTGCTCATTTGTAACTCATGTGTGTTTATTAGTCCTCTTTATCTTTATAACCACAAAATAATTTAAATGAGTAGGTACTTATATTTAACACTATCACCTTTGATTTCAGACACCACCGAGACAATCAGTGAACACCGATGTTGGCTACAATCAGTGTGCTGACATCACCCCTATGCCCACCATACCCTTGCCCTCAGACCTGTCAAATGACAGTGAACAAAACCAGAAAGAGTCGGTCAGCAGTACTAGTAGCAACGAAATGATCATCAAAGCACGCCCACTAACTATAAGAAAACCACCGATGAGCGAACAGCCCAAACTTAGAAACGTTAGTAATGCAAAGAACGGAATAAGTGTCAGTATAAACAGGCGTATAGAAATGCCACCAGCTTTCTTATTCCCCGAAATGGATCATTTAGTCGATTCCATGCCTAATGAGAATGGCCTAAAGGAAAAGAAACAGAAGGATGAGGTTGATAGAGCATTGAATAATAATAACATATCAATAGGGCAAGAAGATAGTAAGGATATTGTAGTGTCAGATATAACGGAGCAGATCAGCTCAGTAGACTTGAACGGTCAGGATTCTCAGGGCCCTGAGAATGTTCTGAGGCGGAAGAAGGGCAACTTGAAACAGGGCGGCAAGGCTCCGCTGGCCAGGCGGGTGAGCTTTGATCCCCTCGCGCTGCTGTTGGATGCTAGTTTAGAAGGCGAGTTGGAACTTGTTAAGAAAACAGCAACACAGGTATGTAATATTAATTTATTAACCATTTATGAACACTCAATGATAAAAAAAAAAACTATTATACATGTCCCAGAATTAACGCACAACCTCTTAAGGGGTCATTGTACTCATCATTATGAACAACTTTTACTATGGGACCAAACCTGTAATGGCGAAAAAAAAAAGCTGTTCCCTACATTTTGACGAGTTACCTACTTGTATGTAGGGAACAGCTGATTTTTTTGTGACCCCTTCAGAGGTTGTGCGTTAATTCTGGGACATGCTGTATAATATAAAAACATGCGGACTTTGGTAACTGCCGATAGAAGTGAAAACAGTATACGTAGAGCTCATAGAAAGCGTTCGATGACGATGACACGAGTTTCATGATTTTTGTTCACTCAAAAAGTGTTCAACGCGCCTAAAGAAATATTCACTTCAATAATTTCCATTTTTAGCAATTACTTACGTAAATTCTTGCAAGTTTCAAAATCCTGCAAATTCTCTTGTTCCATTTATAAACATCGAAATTAATATTATAAATGCGAAAGTGAGTTTGTTTGTTTGTTACACTTTCACGATAAAACTGCTGAAAGGTTTTGGATAAAATTTGGCAAAAGGGTAGACCATGACCTGGGTTAGGACCTATGCTTCTTTTCAACCTGGATCGTAGAAGAAGTCGCGGGCAACAGCTAGTACATTATAAATTATTTAACATAAATAATTTATATATTTCATTCAGTGTCGAGACCCTTGGTCCGTGGGGTCCTAGCACTATAAGGCTTGTTAAGGAAATTACAAAGAGGTTAGGTTAGGAGGCATCACAGGAGACCGAAGAGCTGGCAGCTACCTCGGACAAAGAATTAGTCTAGCTATTCAAAGGGGCAACGCTGCCAGTATCTTCGGAACCTTGCCTAAAGGGACTCCTTTTAATAATATATTTTAGTTATTACTATATTTATATTAGTTATTACTAAATTTATATTAGTTATTACTAAAATTTTTTTTTGTCATAAGTTAGTCTTAAGTCTTTTAACCATTAAAGTTTTAGATTATGTTTATATTACATAGTGAATGTAAATTAATGTCATAACAATAATAAATTAGGATTTCCTTCTCCAAAGTGGCAACTAATCATAAGTTTGAGGGATTCACCAAATAGAGTGCAAGTACGGTTAGCTTTTTAATGAAATTAAAACTTTCGTAAATATTTGAGTTAATTTCTATGAATTTGATTTCAGGTGCAGAATGCAAGCGCTGCAAATGACGAAGGGATCACTGCTCTACACAACGCGATTTGCGCAGGGCACTTCGAAATCGTCAAGTAAGTATAAATAATCTGTAATTTGATCAAATATCTAACTAACCATACAAACTTCTACAAAATGCCTAAGTATTTATTATTTCTAGGCAACGACTAGCTACTATTAAAATAATTAGAGGCCCAACATACAGACTGAATAAAAAACTTAAACCGTCTTATTATAAAACAAGGTTTATCTTCAGACCCAGGTTTAAAACATGGAGCCCTTATTGAATTTCGAACTTTATTCCGACTATGGTAAAGTTCCTAAACACAAAACTGACAACTTAGTACCGAACTAAGTTTTCAGTTTTGTATAAAGAACTACTGCTTATTACAAAAATTGGCACCATGGTTTAAGCCATGTCAAAATGTAAATCTGGTTTTGTAATAAGGCAGTAAAACTTTAAATTAATTCTGAATATATTTCTTCTTAGAATTTGTGAAAATTGAGAGTGGATAATGTGGAAATTACATAGTCAATTACGCATTTACTTTTCGGGTCATGTATTTTGTTTCAGCCCTCAGGACATATTATTTGGTCTAGAAATTCTAAGAAGAAATATTTTAACACAACAACACCCTTCGGGGAACACAGCCGTTGTTTTCCCCTAATTTTTAGGTAGAGGTACCCAAATTTCGACAGTTAAATTTTCATCTTTAATTAATCTTTTATGGATCCACAAAGAAAATAAAGTAATATGATTTATAAGTTAGATGTAAGAGCATACTAAAAAGATCATTATTGTATATTTCCAGATTCCTAGTGGAGCTAGGTTGCGACGTGAACGCGCAGGACTCTGACGGGTGGACGCCATTGCACTGCGCTGCCTCCTGTAACAACCTAGCCATGGTGCGCTTCCTCGTCGATAACGGTATGTGTACTGTTACTATTGTTTCACCAATATCATGATCAACCCTTGCTCTAAATGTAAAAAAAATGAGGCCGTAGTCTGACTGACAAATCAATATTATATGAATATCAGATTTCTAGCATTCCTGAGCTGAACAATAAATAGTTCCCTGGCGGAATACTGGACTGACAAAATATTAGTCTAGACGTTATTACCTTATAAGGGAGTTGGTGATCTTCAAATCATAGAAACTGCAATCAATCCTATTTTTGAAAATGTTGTCTGTAGTCGTCTTTTGAGCCATGCGCTCAGGGAAACTGGTAGGCTCCAACAAGCACCTTAACACTCAGAGGTTTGTTCGTCAAATAGTTTAAGGGCATTTTTTTTTAATCCCTGAAACTTATTACTTATTTGCTCCTTACGTAATTGCATTGCACATACGTATAGACGAAGACCAGCGGTGTTCCTCATACCTCCATATTTCACTCTACCTAACGCCATCTAACGTTTCATGTGTGAACTGTTTCAGGCGCGTGTATATTCGCAACCACGCTGTCTGACCACGAGACGGCGGCCGAGAAGTGCGAAGAAGACGAGGAGGGGTTTGACGGATGCTCCGAATATCTTTACAGTGAGTACCCTAACTATTCTTGTTATAAACAGTTTTCGGCGGCTGTCGGTAGATGGCGCTTGATATCATAGTACCGAACTATGAATATTGAAAAGAGGGCTAACTAGTATTTTTACAGTTATAGCGCTACATGGTTATTTTGTGCGCTTAGCCGAAATTGCCGCCATCTTGTTTTGTCAATACATTTCTTAAAACACGCAAAATGGTTACTATCAGCGCCACCCTTTCAACGTCATTTGAGCGAGCGCCAACAGATCCTTGTAGCAGTTTACTTTAGCTATTCTTGCTATAAACAGTTCCTGCTTGCTGTCACTAGATGGCGCTTGCTTTAACATTACATTGAAAAGAGAGCAACAGTCCATCCACAGTAATTTTACATCTGACAGCAACTTTATAGTAACGCCAATAAAAATCACTGTGATGCAAAATCAGAAGTAAAATAACTATGAAAGATTGTGTTTTTAGCATTAAATTATGGGACCTTTACCATCAGTTAAATGTGGCCGGTTGAGTTTTTTAAAAGGAGAATCGAAATAACAAATAGGAAATAAATATTTATTGTCCAGGTAATAAATACATTACGCAGGTACACATCAATTAAATACAATCGTTTAGATAAGTAATTAAAAGAGTTGGTTAGACCTAGGTTCAATAATTATTATTGCTATAGTTTGACCGATACTGCTGTACCGTGCCATAAAAATGCGCAGCGAGGCGGGGGGGCAGGACGCCGTGAGCGTTGATGAATGAGCAGCCTGCACAGCCCCCCCGTCTCGCCGCGCACATACCTAAGGTGTGGTACAGCGGTATCGGTCAAACTATAAGAGATAGTCGATCTTTTGAGTAGTCATCAAGACTTTTTATGTTGTAGCTGTTTTCGTAATTCAAGTGTTACCTTTCCGTACTTCGTATACATGTGCGGCATGCACAGTATAAGTGATGTATTTACGCAGTATTGAAGATTCGTGATTATCTATTGTTACTATCCTTGTAAATATGTCATTTGTATGTCTAGCTTTCTAAATAAATATTCATTTATTTGCTGATGTTATTAATTTAAACCACTAATCATCCTCCAATATTCATTCTAGGTGTACAAGAGAAACTCGGCATCATGAACAACGGTTTAGTCTACTCCGTGTTCTCGTACAACGCGGCGCGTAACGACGAGCTATCGTTCGACACCAGCGCGCGGCTGCAAGTGCTGAGGAAGGGCGACGACAATGAAAGGGAGTGGTGGTGGTGTCGCGACGACCAGGGCAACGAGGGCTATGTGCCTAGGAACTTGCTTGGGGTGAGTTGAAACACTATAAAACTTCTTCTTTCGTATTGGTGTGACCTAAAACTTCGAGTATCCATCCTGTAATGTAATGTGTATTTAAAGTTTGTTCCAAAAGTATCTGATGAAAGTGTAAACAAACCCTGTTAAGGTTAAATTATTACGCAATCACTGACTAAAAGGAATTAGTAACACATTCATCTGAAAATTGAAACATTCTAAATACAGACAGTTTCAATTTTATATCTCACAACTTTTTCCAACATTTATTGTTTCTTTGTTTGTAATTTAAAATTATAATTACGGGCTTAAGTACTCAATTTGTAAGTGAAACTACAAATTGGCATCCACAGGTCTGTTTTCTTATCCATTTGCTTACATTTTCATAAGATACTTTTGAGACAGACCATACTGACTCCAGGTAGCTATTGAGAAATTCCTAATGGAAAAGCCAATAATCATAGCTCGACCTGGGTAACTTGCGCCCACACTCCATTTGAAATAAGATTAGACATTTAAATAAACCGTTCTTTACAGTCCGTTCAACCGATTTTGACTTCTATAGCGTTGGTAGCATGACAAATGGCAGCTGTAATAAACAGTTGGTATTGTAACCACTTTTTTGCTTTTAATGCTATCCTTAAGACGGAGATATATGCCAGTGACCTTGAGTACTTAGCTTGTGTGTTCTGTACTGAGCTCACGCAACGCGTCGTACGTTCAGCCAGTAATAGGACTCGCCCATCAAGGAGCGCTGTCCCCAATTTGACGCATTAGTAATTTATTATACACAAAGCAAAAGGTATTTTAATAAAACCCGTAGATATACTAAAAGATCAATAATTAAATTAATTTTAAATTGGTGAAGGTTTCAGAAAAATGCGCTTGGTAGATTTTGCGCCATTCTCAGTTTTTTATCCGCGTTAGACATAACTTTACAAATTAATTTCACTATGTTATATAAATATAATCTAAAATATTCACATATGAAAATGCTCTAGTTTATCATATATTTTTTTCAAATCATTAACACTACGCGATTAGATGTAATCTTTAGTATAAAATCATTAAAAGTCGGTTATCGTCCCCTTAAGCCTACGGAATAGAAGTCAAAATCGGTTAAATGGACTGTAAAAAGGTTTATATAAATTTCTAATCTTATTTCAAATGGAGTAAAGTCATATCCAACTCCAATCACCAGTCTGTCGGATACCAATCTGATCACCAGATCCGAGTTAATTAGGATTAGGGCGTTATGACTATACTAATTTTGAGATCTCCATGCCGCCTTTTACGAGAACCGTACGTGAGAAAGTGGATACGCGGAAAAACGAAATAAAAGTATGAAAACCGTATTTATTTATACAGCGTGTTTCAGAAATGTGTAGTCATATATATTTTTTTTTTCAATCCACAGCCACTAACCATCAAACAGAACAACTCGTAATCGCGAAAAAATAATCAGTTGTCCCATACATGTGGGTTGAGTAGGTATTGAAGTATAGTAAAAACAGGTTCATATCGCACTACGATTAATGTATGTGACAGCTGATTAGTTTTTATCAACTAAATACTTACATACAGAAAGTTATGTTAATGTGTGCAACCTTGTTTTTAGCGATTTAATTAATTGTTAATTTGTTTGTTTCAGTTATATCCACGAGTAACCACACAGCAAGATTAAAGTCTTGAATTATGACCTGATTAATTTGTAAATATCTATTAGTTACTTTTATTTTTTATGTATTTATATCACTGTAATCTAAAAGTAACGACGCTGTATACAATTTTATCAAATCTAATATTTTGTAAATATTTAACTGTGTAAGTCAAATGAATGAGATTATATTGTACATTTTATAAATATTTTGAGTCATCACTGATATTATTGGTCATAAAATTTGTATATCTTAGTTCTGCAAATGTTGTGAACTATTACACATAAACTGACAATACAAATAATTATGAAGAATTAAGGCTGGAGTTTTATTTACCTTATTAGGCCCGCCCCACCATCGTGATCCATACATGACTGACAAACCGTGCCTTCACACGGCGAAACAACCGTAGTTTTTAGCGGCAATAAAACGTGTGTGTCCAACGGGCCTTGTATGTAGTTTTATCTGTTCCATGAGGTGGTGATCACCACTTCATGGAACAGTATTATTATTATCTTACTTCGGTGTGGAAACAAGACAGCCCTATAAGGGACGTATAGTATTTCTTTTCCACACTAGTCGACTGAGGGTGGCATTTGGTTTTTCACAAAAGAGTATACATATGTGTGATTTATTATTCTAAGATTACACCCATATTTAGCCAACATTCTTATGCAAAGGCTCCAAATCCTAAGGCCGCTCTTATAAGTGTATATGAGCGGCCTTAGGAGTTGGAGCCTTTGGAGGATAGTGATGCAGGCGGCACTGACGCCCCGAAGCATCATTATTTCTACAACCAAAATGAGGGTCCGACGGCTACAGTACACATTATAGTCCTAACGGAGACTAAGCTCACTGCCGGCACGGCACGGGATGGTATGGCAAAGGATTTTATTACTAATCAAGTTATTTTGAATCTTATATCAATGAGTTTAGCATTCATGTTACTTTATTTCGATACCACGATGCCGCGACGTGCCGCGGGATGCTGTGGCATGACGCGACGGGCCCCGGCATGCTGCGGCATGACGAGTCATGCCGTTACATTCCACGGGTTGCCGCGGCACCCCATTGCATCTCGCGAGACGTATGGGTCACTTTGTGTCGAGGAATTATGATTTCTAAGCTAGCAGAGTGGCTGGGCTTTCAGCAGAATGCCACGGCATGCTACGGAACGTCGCGGGATGCCGCAGCACAATCTGCCGTGCCATGCCGGCAGTGAGCGGCCGGCCCTTACCTACTTAGTTTGTAGGAGCCTATAGAGGGAGAGAGCTAGCAAACGGGCAAATTTTACGTTTTATTTTCGTTAGGTACGTAATAAAAAAAATATATCTGAGTAGACGATCTCTACTTTCTTGTCTTCATAAAATAAATTGAACATTCCTATTATTCTCCGTTCCTGCAGCAAAGGATGCAACCTAAACTTTTTAGCTTTCTTTTTCCTTTTTAGGGTTCCGTACCCAAATTGTAAAAAGGAACCCTTATGGTGAGACTAAGTCTGTCTGTCACACCTGGATATCACAAGAACTACTAATGCTATCAACTTGAAATTTAGAATAGTTTTAGATGACGTTTGCCCAACTATTTTGCAAACAAGAAATTAAAAAAAAAATATTTTTTGCAAAATGAACTGAAAGGGGGACTTAAAAATTTGAAGTGGGGCTACTAGGGCATGTGGGGTATTATATGAAAGAACGCTGTTTGCACATTCTCAAACATTTTTTTGTTTTTTTTTTTTTAGGCAGCATAGTTTCAGATTTTTGAAGAAAAATGTAAAATAAAATACTGTTCCCCCCCTTATCTCCGTAGTTTGCATAGATAAAAATCTGAAATTATTCTATGTGATAGAAGTTTAAGTAAAGATTACAGGAAAAATAAAACGATGTGTCTAAATAGCACAGTTTTTCAGAAATCATCAACATCATATATACGTACGGAACCCTCGGTGCGCCAGTCAGACTCGCTCTTGACCGGTTTTTTTTTTAAATTAGCAACGCAATTATTTTAATTTCTTCTACGTCCATACTACAAGGCTCGGCTTGGTCTCCCAGCCTAGGTACGACTTATTTCAGTCGCCGAGAGACCAACTAGCCAGTAACCAGTTGAAGTGCGTAATGGCTCTAAGCCATACAGGCCCTACAGTCTACAAAAAGGCCAAGCGCGTGTAGGACCACGCACAGTGAAGTTAGTAGTTGAAAAACAAGTTTTCCCAAACATTCCCACCATAGATTATACACATTCCCACTGCAAACAAGTTTGTACGCATAATATTGAGAGATTTACCATGTTATTTTAGTACCATAGTCTTCACAATAGGTTTCCTTGTAATCTGTAAGTAGTTGAAGAACTATTTTCTGTATTTTTTTTTTTCAATTTAGGCTTTAGGCAGTAGTTTGTGAGATAATGGTCAATTTTAATTTATTTTCATAAATAGCTTTAAAAACTATGTCACACGGTACAGTTTGTGAAACCTTTTTTGTTTATTTTTCTGATTGGTATACATATGACTTTCTGTGACCCAAACACGGATGTGTAACGTAAATAAATGAATTTTGAATAAGGGATCGTCCCTAAAAAAAATAATTACGTAAATTTCAACTTAATCGGTCCATTAGCTTCGGAGCAAATTGGCTGTGACAAACGGACAGATAGACAGACACAAGAGTGATATTTTATGGGTTCTGGTTTTTCATTCGGATGTAAATACCTACCCAAAAACGGAACAGAATCTGTTACTTAAATGTAAGTAGGTACATACCTAAGTTCATAACAATAAGCAACGTTTTTATACAAGGCGGAAAATGCCTTAAACGTAATTTAAGCTATTTCAGAATTTGTCTAAGGTTTTAGTTTCCACCATGTTGATCCATCGTTCAGTTTCCTCCGTAGTGTCCCAGGCACAGTAGGTATCTATCCGGCAATAATTAAGGTACTTTCAGTTTCAGAATAATTTGATTTTGTTTAATTATCTACCATGTTTATTTCGAGGTCAGCCCCGCGTGGAACCTGGGACCTTATCCCACAAGAAGTTTTATAACCTAATTTTGGGCATGAGTAGGTAATCGTTGCAGAAAAGTTATAAACATCCGAGGTGCTTTTCAGATCGGTGATAATCCTCGATGAACAGGGTCTTATTCGTATCCAGGTGTCCTATACACGGCACACAAACCTTTTTATTTTATGCAAAAGATCCTTGGTCTAGTTTCTCGAACAAAGTCTGGAGAAATGTTGAGTTTTACATCAAATAAATCTTACCTCAATCAACTCGGCCTATAGCAGTCCACCTGCTGGACATAGGCCTCTCTCAGGCTGCGCCACAACACCCTGTCCTCCGCCTTCCGCGGTCTCCACTCCAGGACTCATCTGCTCCACCGGCCATCGGTCCTTCGACAAACATGGCCAGCCCACTGCCACTTCAGCTTGCTTACTCTCCAGGCTATGTCGGTAACTCCGGTTCTCTTCCGGATAACTTCATTTCTGATCTTATCCTTCAGAGAAACTCCGAGCATAGCCCGCTCCATAGCACGCTGAGTTACCTTGAATTTGTGGACCAGCCGGACTGTCAGTGGCCACGTTTCGGCACCGTATGTCATAACGGGCAGGACGCACTGGTTGAAGACCTTAGTCTTCAAACACTGCGGGATTGGCGACGAGAAGACTTGACGCAGTTTCCCAAACGCTGCCCAACCCAACCGAATCCTTCTGTCGGCTTCTTTCTCAAAGTTGTGCCTACCAAGCTGGAAAACTTGCCCTAGGTAGACGTACTCCTTCACAACTTCGAGAAGCGACCCTTCGATGTGGATTGGACTCGGCAAGACGTGCGAATTGTACATGACTTTCGTTTTGTCCAAATTCATGCCGAGGCCAACCCGCCGAGAGGCTCCATTTAGGCTGTGCAGCATCTGGTCTAACTGTTCCAGCGTCTCTGCCATTATGACGATGTCATCGGCAAAACGAAGGTGTGAGATGTACTCGCCGTTTACGTTGATACCCTGTCCAGTCCAGTCCAGCGAACAGTTTCGGGGATATCACATCCCCCTGTCTCACCCCCCTGAGTAGTTGGATGGGGCTGGTTTCCTGGATCTGGACAGTCATCGTTGCCGCGTCATACAAACACCTCAACACTTCGATGTAGCGCCAATCCATTCGACATCGTTGCAGAGACGCCAGAACTCCCCATATTTCGATGGAGTCGAAGGCTTTCTCGTAGTCCACAAATGCCATACACAGCGGCTGATTGTACTCTTCGGTCTTCTGCACAATCTGCCGAACAGTATGGATGTGCTCTACGGTACTGAAGCCTTTTCGAAAATCGGCTTGTTCTGGTGGCTGGAACTCGTCAAGTCTCCTGGCGAGACGGTTCGCCGAAATCTTACCTATTTATTCTTTATTAACAATATGCGGAATCCAGGTAAAGTTTAACTGGTGGTGGTGCATCATGGGTTCCTTATTGACGGTAAATCGGGCCATCACCCGAACGACGACGCGCGCTTGAAGTACTTAGTACCAACGGTAAGTATAAAGGGGGATCTACTAAGAACGGTGCCTACTTTGGTTGGGAGTTTGTTGCCTTGCTGGCTTTGTTCGAGTGATTATCTTTTGCATTCACTTCACAGATCTAGTGAGCAGAAAAAGAAAGGACAATGCTAAGTCACTGCTAGTGCCATCTATCGCTAGTTAAAAGAAACTATTCTTATCAAGAACCGCCAAGACTCCGATACACAACTGGCTGCTCGACGTTGAAGGAAGGCCTGGTACTCTGTGGGTCCAGCACCATGATGCACTGTTCAAGCATAACACTAAGTGTGGACTGGTGCTCTACGTATTATAATACAAGAAAATTATGAAACAATACTAATATGATTTATATTTCTCAGAGTGCCTCTGCAGAGAATGGCCTGCTATCTTACGACAAGGCCATTCGGACTCAATAAAATAATGTTACCTGTACAAATGAGGACTTAATGAGTCACTGAATGATGTAACAGAATTTTCTCATTTTATTATTTTTACCTAGATACGCTATGAAGAATGAAAAAAGCATTATTATAAAAATTTATTATCTAAAAGAATACATTCACATGTCTCCCTCATCAGAATCCTCAATATCAGCCAGGGCCTGTTTAGCCACGTTCTCAGCTTCGCTGGCAAGCTCCTTGGGTACCAGCTGGTGGAGTCCTTTCGTGTCCTTGGAAACCCATGAGAGTTCTAACTCAAACTGCTTGTCTTTTAACTCATCATGCACGAGGTAGATACTGAAATGTGATAGGAGAATAATAAATCTTAGTGATACAGTAATTTTTTTGAAGTGAAAGTTTATGGGTTCACGTCACCGACATGCCCGCGCTGCTGTAGTAGCAGTAAGTGATGTTAAATTGACCACGTGAAAAGTTTAATTTGTGTACTGGGGGCCTAAAATTGACACTTTGGCAGAATCATAATAATATGATCTGCATACAATTCATATCCCGCAATTAATCTGTTTGACTGTTTTGTATGGAGTTTCGTAAAATGGTCCACAAATTATGAATTATTGCTTTATTGAAGTGTAATGTCAAATAGCAGCTGTCAAACAGATGAATTGCGGGATGTATGAATTGTATGCAGATCATTTATTATGATTCTGCCAAAGCGTCCATTTTAGGCCCCCTGTGCTTTGTTTAAATTGTGTTTTAGATAATCATTATTATGTTGAAGTGAAAACTTCTATATGCGCGTTGAGCGATAAGTCTTAACATCTGTCGGCAGACCCCATGACTGCCTGTTTTTATGTTCTGTTAGCTGTCCTGTTGTTGAGCTGTTTCTTTTGTCCCCTATTCAAGCAGGTGTCCTAACTAATGGATCATTCTACAGACTAAGTATTATATTCTTTCCCAGTGCTTCTATTTAACAATATGTTGATTGATCAATTGATCATCTGCTGAATTTAATATATCTTGGTAATACCCAAGATACCTACATTAAATCCAGCAGATGATTTCTTCATATCTGAAAGTTAATTTCCAATAATGTAGAAGGGATAAATGTCTTTTAAACAACCGATAGGCTTATTGCATTGCATTAATTTTGAAATTACCAATTTTTTTTTATAATAATAATAAAAAGTTTATTTCCTAAAAAATACAGAATTAACATGTTTTATACAGTATGTAACAAAACCCTGTTGTTCCTTTCAGGGACGTATACATTAACCTACAAGCACACCATTGGTGGAATTATAATTAAAAAAAATTAAGAATTGGCTGGTCGAGAAGTCAAAATCAAAGAACTAAAGAGGTAAGAAATCTGTTAAACATTACAAATATTAATAATTAAATATTTATTTCAATTATTTTTGTTGAACAGTTTTTATAAATGACTTGCTTTATTACGTATGTATACCGATTCTTATAACGTAGGTAGAAGGAACAACAGGGTTTTTGTTACATATTGTATAAAGACAATTCAAATGAGCTTTGGTAGTAACACTATGCAATAAAAATCTAACAACTGTAATCTGTACAAAATATGCGCCTGTCAAACTAGGTAACCTGTATCTTGAGAGACAGAGAGACCACTGACCTGATTGTATTTTTTTTTTGTGTAGAATGATTTCAATCACAATGTGAATTGTTTGTGAATGAAATTGAATTCAATTTAAGCTACAAAGAAAGTTATGAAAATAACGACAACTTAGAGGTTGCTGCATGTTTGAGACACCCTTTGGCCCTGTTGGAAGCAAGCTCGACTTTTACTTTAGGGTTTTGTAAATATTTTTTTTAGAAATGCCTTAAAAATATTGTAATGAATCAGATAGTGAAAACGATTTACTTACATCCTAGCGGCCTCCTTAATAAGTTCCTTGACAGTGAGGTCAGCCAGCTTCAGTTTCTCAATTTCAGTCTTGGCAGCCTGTTTTGCTTTGCCTACTGCACATCCAAAGTATGACTGAAATATAATTAAGATTTAATTAAAGAATTAGCTTAATTGCATAGCAAATTAATCATGGATCTGCATGGGGGAGGGCTAAGTTCTGCAATATTTTGTTAGAGAAAATGATACCAAAATAATAATAATAAAAATATTTATTTCATAAAACAAGAAAGTTTGTTTATGTATACACATTGCACTGTATACATAAAGAAATACACAAAAAAATATTTCCTGCAAAATGATTTACTGGTTCACAAGTGATGAATTTTACATCTTTTGTCAATCAGTAATATATAATAGATTACAGTAATATCAGATCAGTAATATTGGCTCATTAGAGCTGAACCTGAATATTGAGCTCAAGAAAAGGCAGCTGAACAACTTTTATGACGTATAGAGACAGACCGAAAACGTTTTTGTTTTGGAAAAAGTAAGTATGACTAAAGAAATAAAATGTACAATAGTGCTCAGATTATAGAAAGAAGCAGATAGAAAGCGCGGAACACCGAGAGTGCGGCCAACAAAGCAAATACAAATTCAAAAGCGAATACAATGTCGATTCAGTACAGCACGAAGCGTCGCATCGTTAGTACGTCACGGGCTCTAACAGATAATTTCAGAATAATGCCGTCTTGTATTTTTAAACATTGTAAACAAAACTTATTTTTTTTCAAAAAAAAAACTTTATTTTTTTCATGTAGGTAATGAAATATTATGACAAATTTTTTAATTATCCTGGCAACTGTACACACACATAGAGGCACTTCTTATAGTGCTGTCACATGGCTGTGTGTTTATTGTTCCGCACGGTCTATCTGCTTCTTTCTATAATCTGAGCAATAGTGTATATTTTTTTTAACCATTAAGAGCCGTTTAACCTTCACAAACTATTCGGCTTTCGGTTAACGGCTGAAAAACCATGAATAAACACACAA
Source organism: Tiliacea aurago (assembly GCA_948098905.1). Taxonomy (NCBI): domain Eukaryota; kingdom Metazoa; phylum Arthropoda; class Insecta; order Lepidoptera; family Noctuidae; genus Tiliacea; species Tiliacea aurago. The sequence continues at coordinate 15,926,619 of OX402591.1, read as the reverse complement.
AAAAATAATTTCCTGAAAATTTATAATTACAATTATTTAATCAGAGAACATCCATGGTTAAAAGATATACACACGGTTACACATTAAGCTTTACATTTTCAGTATAAACTGATCTCGCATTGTATAGGATTTCCGTACAATGTGAGGTCAGCATATACTGGAAATGTATAGCTTGATGTGTAGCCGTGTGTACATTATATTTTATTCGCTATTGGGTCTCTTGGTTGCTTACTGTCCAAATACAATTTTTATATTCGGTCTTTAGATGTAGTCTATATTGATTTATTTGTATAATGTTTTATTCATTGTGTTGTGTGAACAGGGACAAAGCCGATGCGTTTACAGAAGATATAAACAGTAGGGACATGTTCATACAATACTCTATAAATCTAAAGAGCCACCAACCAATCCACAAACATAAAAAACCGGCCAAGTGCGAGTCGGACTCGCGCACGTAGGGTTCCGTACCATTATCTATAAAAATGGCAAAAATATCACGTTTTTGTATGGGAGCCCACCTCAAATATTTGTTTTATTTTAATTTAACTATTTATTTTTAAAGTGAATAGTAAATATTCTGTGAATATTGCAAGTGTCTACCTGTTGCCGTTATCAATATAGAGCAAAAACGAGCAAAAAAAATCACGTTTGTTGTATGGGAGTCCCATTAAATATTTATTTTATTCTGTTTTTTTTTTGGATTTGTTGTTATAGCGGCAACAGAAATACATCATCTGTGAAAATTTCAACTGTCTATGTTATAGGGTTTGGTTTCCGCACTTAGTCCTTCATGTGGACCATTGTGCGTGGAATTTCAACTGTCTAACTATCACAGTTCATGAGATACAGCCTCGTAAGAGACGGACAGACAGACGGCGGAGCCTTAGTAATAGGGTTCCTGTTTTACCCTTTGGGTATGGAACCCTAAAAATAATTCATTTTCGGTCAGTGTCTAATGATATGCAACTTATTTGGGGTGGACATGGTCTTTTTCTTCCATACTTCTCCATTAGTGTCTCTAATGATATGAAATATAACATGCAAAAACATAAAAGACTGAATGTGGAAAGCAGAGAACTGTGTTTTGAGCCGGGACCATTTTGATTAACCATTGAAAGGGCTTTTCTAAGCGGTTAACCCATTCCGTTCCAGCAAATCACGTGCGTTTTAGAGTTTTTTATTTGTGTGCCTGCAACGCACCGTATGCGTTTTGTGCATCATGTAACCCTTTCACTGGGTTCCAAGTATAAAACCCATTCAATGGGTTATCATGTAACCCTTTCACTGGGTTTCTAGTATAAAACCCATTCATTGGGTTACATCATGATAAAGGTAACCCATTGAATGGGTTACCCCTTCGAAAGGCTAACTCTTAACCGGGGTTGTACAGTCACTGGTTTTGAGGCACATTTCAGAAAGTAGTCTTATATTCAGCAGTGGTGTGCCTAGTGGATGATTGGCTTTAAAACCAACAAACAGGATGTAATCAATCAAACAAATACTTACAAAGGTCACTCCACTGGGATCAAGCATGTACATCTGAGGGCCTTCATAGTCATTCCACGTTCCCATGACAACTGAACACCCGTAGGGGCGGACAGCACTGTACAGTGTGTATGCATGCATGTACATTGACACACGCTCATTTAAGTACTTCAGTGGTACTTGGGCACCATACTGAGATCTGTAGTTTGATGCTTCAGAACGAGCTGTTTCTACAATCTGTCTTGCGTCCGAGATGAGACCTGCTACTGCCTGAAATTGAGAAGTGTATTCAAGTTAGTATTATTGTTAGAAACTTAGTTGTGTATTGAGGGCCTTGACGAGATGTGAAATATAAAATAATAATATGAGGTATAGGAATATTCTTTAGGAATTAACAAAAATTCTCTTGTGTAGCAGAGATGTTGAAATCAGGGTTGATTGACACGGGTGCTGGACATACAAAGGTAATGTAACTCGTAGCTCAATTATTACATGTATGATGAGAAAAATCCACAAAACGAGGAAAGTATAATTAATAATTGAAGTTGTTTTCTGTCAATACACTTACCATGCCAACATGCTCATCAACATGGAATATCCTCTTGTTTGCGCCAGGTTCATACAGTTTCGATGTAACCAATTTCTCTACAGCAAACACCACTCCGTCCTTCCCTCGAAGGCCGATCACTGTTCCAGAGTTCTCCACGGCCTTCGCAGCATATTCCACTTGGAATACCCGGCCATCGGGCGAAAATTGTGAGGCAGAGAGATCGTACTGTAATGCAAAATTGCAGAAATTAGCTGCATATTGGTTGTGTTGTGTATAACATTCAGATATCTTTTAAAAGGATAAAAGTACACTTAGATCATTATGTTGCAGTGATATGAATGATAAATTATACCAAAAATGTTTGAAAGTTTAACAGAAATGGAAAATAACCTAAACATGAAATTGCAATTCTATGATAAATACTTACACCCGTTCCAATAGAACTCATGTTTGTGATAGTTTATAAAACGAAATGATTGCTAAAACCTCGATTTAGCAATTTTACATCTAATTTCAAGCAATATTTTTAATTTGCGGCGGCGATGACAAGCAATTCAATCGGTTCACTTTGTCATTGATAAGTTTTCTATTACACGGCTGAACAAAAATGCAGGAAAGTACGTTCCGATTTTCATCTGTGCTTAAGAAAAAAGTTCGTTAAATATTGCATCAAACTCGTCAAACTTGTTCAGCTTACCTTAAAAATGTTTAATAATATAATTATAATTAATAATATAAATAATTATTATAATAACAAGCGTTCAAATCCTGTTTATTTTATAGAATACATTACGACTTACATTCAACGGAACGTTTCCTTTTTCGACCAATTAAAACACTTTATTTTTCGCAGTGAGAACTAACTTGTAAAATTTTGACAAATCATTATCAGGTTTTATAGATGCGTTCAAAAATTACTGTATTTCAAAAGTTGTATTCAATAATAGGAATGAGAATGTCTCAGCATTTTTTCTAGCAACTGATTTTAAAGGTGTGAAAGTAGTGGGAAAGCTTAGGAGAAAAACTATAATTTTGTGTTAGATACACTAAAGGCACAATTGGCAAAATTTCTAAAAATATAAAAACAGAAAATATGTATTTACAAAATCCTAACAATAACGGCTTGCTTTCGACAAGGTTTTAAGCCATACCTCACCGGGGCATCATGGTGGCGCAGCCAGCAGGCTTAGCACGAGAACCCTCTCTACGCGTTTTGTCGACGGAAGAATAGACAAAAATGACGTTTCAGTGTAGACAACAGAAAGTTTTCTACTGTCTGTAGCACGGCGATTACAAAATCAAATGTGAAGAGACTTGTCTTCTCTACCCTAGACAACTGTCTACAACGTCGAGCACGACGTACAATCTTTCTCCGATGTTGACAGCTTGGGATAGAAACCTTTCTTCCGAAATAGTCTACATATAAAATGACCTAGACAACGATTCTTTAGTTGTTTTTTCGTTAATTCGAGTAATTTTAGGCGGTGCTTTTTTACTTTTATCATATATTAAGCTGAAATTAACATGTTGGGTTCAAATTGCGCTTTTTATTTAAGTTTTTTTATAGAAAAACTTCAGCGAAGATGGGAAAGAAATACTATTAGTGAGCTTGCTTTGCTTGTTTGGGAGCCTTTGATCTCACGGGAAGTGAGTTCTGTAGAATTATAAAATAAGCAAGGAGATAAGTGCAATCAATGTATGTGTATGCGGCTAGGACCTGTCGCCCAAAATAAATAATAGATTTTTGTAATTAACAATAAAATAAGAACAACAATATAAGTATCCTACAGTTTTTACACTATGTTGTCCCTTAACTTTGATTTATTAGATACCTACATTCACAGGGAATATAAAACATCGGATTATGAGCCAAAATCTCCTCATTGAACACTAAATTATTTATTTATGAAGTACTAGCTGCCGCCCGCGGCCTCGCCCACGTTGCTTTAAGGCTTCTACATACTGGCGCGTCGCGAGTCGCGCTGGTCTGTAGAAGCCTTTACTATGTAGTGATTATTATTTTCATTGACTAAATCTTACACACTCAGTTTTAAATGGAGCATTTACCTACTAATAAATAAAATATCGATAAACAACAATACAATAACAATACAACAATAACAGGTCAGTAACACGTTGTATGTTGATTTAAATATGATTCGCGGCCGTAAAAAATATTGCTTTACAGAATTATAATCATTAGAATCGGCAAACTTATGACGTGTTACTGACTTGCAAATTGCAAAAAACGTAATAAAATTTGAATTTCACGGGCTACCTTAGCGCATCTCCCTTTTAAAAATATTGGCTGTAGCCAATGACGTATTATAGGTAATACATCATTGACTGTGGCGCCACTAAGTTTTAAAACTCATTTGTATTGCATACGCAGAACACTATATAATATTGGTAATTGCATATAATGTACAGGCATTATTTAAATAAAGAGCCATAATTATACTATTTTGATGGCGTCACGCAAGAAGTATCCTTTAAGGGTACTGCAGACTGGCGGGTCGCGCTATCACGACGCGCCTGTCTGCGGGAGCCCTTGTTTTTACTAGGTACTAACAATGTTATTGTATTGTTGTTTATCGAAATTTTATTTATTAGTAGGTAAATACTCCATTTAAAACTGAGTGTGTAAGATTTAGTAAAAGAAAATAATAATCACTACATAGTAAAGGCTTCTACAGACCAGCGCGACTCGCGACGCGACACAAAGGCACCGCTCGTCACGCGACGTGCGGGGCCTTTGTGTCGCGCCAGTATGTAGAAGCCTTAATGCAACGCGGGCGAGGCCGCGGGCGGCAGCTAGTACTTCATAAATAAATAATTTAGTGTTCAATGAGGAGATTTTGGCTCATAATCAGATGTTTTATATTCCCTGTGAATGTAGGTATCTAATAAATCAAAGTTAAGGGACAACATAGTGTAAAAACTGTAGGATACTTATAATGTTGTTCATAATTGATTGTTAATTCCAAAATCTATTATTTATTTTGGGCGACAGGTCCTAGCCGAGTTCTTCGCATAAACATTGATTGCACTATCTCCTTGCTTATTTTATAATTTTACAGAACTCACTTCCCGTGAGATCAAAGGCTCCCAAATAAGCAAAGCAAGCTCTCTAATAGTATTTCTTTCCCATCTTCGCTGAAGATTTTCTATAAAAAAACTTAAATAAAAAGCGCAATTTTAAACCAACATGTTAATTTCAGCTTAAATGATAAAAGTAAAAAAGCACCGCCTAAAATTACTCGAATTAACGAAAAAACAACTAACGAATCGTTGTCTAGGTCATTTTATATGTAGACTATTTCGGAAGAAAGGTTTCTATACCAAGCTGTCAACATCGGAGAAAGATTGTACGTCGTGCTCGACGTTGTAGACAGTAGGGTAGAGAAGACAAGTCTCTTCACATTTGATTTTGTAATCGCCGTGCTACAGACAGTAGAAAACTTTCTGTTGTCTACACTGAAACGTCATTTTTGTCTATTCTTCCGTCGACAAAACGCGTAGAGAGGGTTCTCGTGCTAAGCCTGCAGGTCGTGTCACCAACTAAATGTATGGTGGGCTGCGTAACCAAGCGGACGCCAGGTGAGCCACCCACTTATAGCTGGCAGCGTACTGCATACATTTAGTTGGCAGCGAGACCTGGCGAAGTCGCCTTGGCGTCCCGGTTAGCTACGGCCTTTAATCTTCAAGACTACCACGGTGTTCCATTACCTTAGCACTTGCAATGAGTGTAGTAGCCTAGGTTGTGTTCGACGAAAAGGTTTAGCTTTATACTTACAGATGGCGCTGTTTTCAAATACAAATAGTGAGGAAACTATTCTATCGACTACAACCATTAAAAATAATGAAATATTTTTTTATTTCATTAGTATAGCTCAGTAGCCTGCTGATAAAGGCAATACGGTCTCACATTGATTTTTTGTCTACTAGGTACTATCGCAGTAGGGTAAAGACAAAAAATCAAATTTTAAAGTTATAGGTAGGTTTTATGACTTCTTGATACACCAAAAGGGGGGTAGGTACTACGTCCGTATCCGTACGTGGGTACCTACCATAGTCTGCTACAAAAATTCAAAATCGAGGCATTTTCGGGAGTTTTGAATTGTCAAGGAGTCGGTCAGTCAGAAAAATTAAGCTATTAATTGCCCATTATTCCAAAGCGTAACTAGTAATCATCATAATAATCATATATCTTTATTTATCTCAACATCATATTACAGGCACTGGATAGTAACATGTACAATCTTAAAATAAATAGAGAAAGGTGTCTGAGGTAGGAGGGTCCTGAGTTACAGATCACCCGGCTCTCTTAGATAGGACATGTTAATTTACAAAAACAGTTATATAAATGGAGAAAAACGGGCAAGTGCAATATCTCCATGGACACTCTTTTAATTAAAAATATCGTATTACATCCTACATAATATACAAAAAACAAAACAAAAAAATACTTACATAAAACCAACAAAAAAAAAGTTTTTAAAATACATTTTATACAGGTACCTATATAAAATGTATTTTATATTTTTTGTTTACATAAATCAGTACGTATAACCACAAAATAAAGGCTCGTGCAGACTGGGGCGATATCGCGGGTGCGACAGGTAGCGCGAGGCGCAGCACGACACTTCCCATGAAGTTTTCATAGAAATTGTGCTACTAGTAGTGTCGCGTCGTGCTGTGGCGTCGCGCCTGTCTGCGGGAGCCTTACGTGTGTGGCACCTCTCTCAAATACCAAAATCCCAAGAAAACCGTTCTGAAATTACCTACTTACCTATTTGAGTAACTCCGGCACTCTGATGTCACTCCCACATACGTGCCAGTACAAACATCGCCCATATATGACAAAACACTGCCGTTTCACGAAGCAAGTACCAGCAAAATTACCATGTCAAAAGAATTTACGAGCCTGGCCCTGTTTACAAGTTTTTGCCTGTCGCGTCATATCGCCAAAAATCTACGAGAACTTTATTATAGTGGAATCTTTCGACGTTCAAGTGTGGAAGAAAGTCTTCCGGCTCGACATGGGGATTTTCGAAGTGAATAGTTCGAAACTTAGTTCTTTCGAACATCTGCTTGACTGTGATATTGGTTTTACTACTTATGTGGTAAGTACATGGTAGAAGGAAATATCCTAATGTTTTTGATGCGAAATAAAATGACACTGTTTCTCATTATAATTAGGTAAGAATTCTACCACTGGTTTGCCACCCACAACAACAGAATCTGTCTAAAATAATTGCCATTGGGAACCTTATCATCTGATGATGATAAGGTTCCCAATGGCAATTATTTTACAAAGAACAGACCGAAGGGGCTGGTAGCCGTCATGATCAGGGAGAGGTATGCCTTAGGATTCTGATAAGACCTCCCGATATAAAATACCAGTTGTCTTTTACGACTCCCTCACGCAAAGAGGGCTCTTTTCTTTCCCTACACATAGCAACCCTGTTTATTAATCTTTGTCTTTGTTGTATTCCGCTGATATCACAATCCTATCTTTTGTGTTATTTATAGACCCATTAAAAAGTAACACCTACGATATCAGTTTAACACAAAGGGCAAAGGGATGTTTAAATAGTCGCCACCCTCGTATTAAATGTGAATCTTTAGATCTTTAAATACCAAATAGATACTCTGCCAAAATCCATTCTTCACCAACCACTCGGATTGTTTGTTTCAACCACGATAATTGCCTACGTTCCCGCATCTTCACTCCCACTATCTTCACTCCAACTGTGGTTTTCAAACTTTCATACGCAGTGGCAATGCTCATAAAACTTTGAAGAAAATTCGCTGAAAATTCTGAGAATAACTTTTAGAGATGGTGGGAATTAAATTATTATTGAGACTAAAAGTGTTGAAACCTACATTCTTACTCAGAAAGTAAAAATGTTTATAAATAAGCTCTCCAGCCAATAAGAAAAACAAAACTCTCAGCTTTCAGAAAGTTAAAAAAACAATTTGGGTGGTTGGAAAAACAGTTGCAAAAAGAGTAGTTAAAGTCAGAAGTTTGAGAACAGCTGTTCTATAGCGAAATGTAAGTAAACAGCACCCTTGAAAGGGTTCGGGCGTTCCCTTAGAGTGGTGAAATAAAACAAAATGAGCTTTTCTATTGATCCACAAGGAGCGTGCAGTTTATGTTCAGCGAACCTGCGAATATGAATGAGCTACCAAGTAGGTGATACAAAAAAATAGAATATCTATACTGCTACTACATTATCTTTTTTACGTTCAATGCGAAAGCGAAGAAAACGCGCCCTAGAATTTTACATTTTCATACTGGCTTTTTGCAAAATCGGGTCAGACTTATAATCCATTTTATACGAATTTTATGTAAGGGTAATTTCAGGGCCAAAGGATTACCTTACCTATTCAAATTCAACGAACCTTTTAATCGTCGACTCTCTTTTGTCATTTGGGTAAATATTTAAGTACAAGCAGAGCGAGTATTTACAACGACAGAAATTATGCGAAGTAAATGACTTGCCGGTACGCGGGGGTACTTAAATAACACCGTACATAATCGGCGCCGACATTTTTATGAATTTTATGAAGTCATTGCTTGCACCAAAGCCTGATCGACAATATAAACCATGCAGGGCAGAAAACCTTCACATAACACCGTAGACGATATATATTTATCGGTTTAATAATGTCGACCTGAGCATGACCTAGCCGAATTAAAAATCCTGTCGTACATGTTTTCTGTCGGGCTGTGGGCCCACATTAAGTAAATATTCCTGTAAAATAATTGCGTTGTCTAAAAAATGCGAAGATAAATTTTTTGGCCGCGAGCCGGGGCTGCATACGAAATGAGCCACACTGGGATTATTATTTGCGTAGCTGACATCCTAATTAACGTGACTTTTTTTCTTTGTCCGCCTAGCGGAGTTCTCCTCGTTCGGATAATGGACTAACAGAGGTAGGTATGACGTAGGTAGCGAATAAATAACAAAAGAGGTCTTGTGGTAGGGTGCGCAAAAAATGACATAAAAAATCTCGTCTTATTTATAAGTTAATTGCTCTTTTAGTACTTTTAGTCCAGAGTTTGAATTTCAAAGAGGTGGAAGTGATAATTCTGAAACAAATTCAGAGCTCGTGGAACAATTAAACCGCTTGAATGTCAAATGGGAAAGCTGGACAAAGTTTGAGAGCAAAAGTCTTAGAATTTAAAGACAGACTTTCACTGGCTTCATTTACGTAGAACGGTGTAGCACGTTGAACTTCGAAGGTAGGATTATGAACACTAAGTAATAGTATTATAGCTCTAGGTGCCTATATTTACGTAAGACTTATAAAAGCTTTGCAATAAACGGTTGATGTGTGTAAATAAAGGCAGCTTTATTTGAAAATTGCTCTTACCTTTATTACCTAGTTAGTAATAAGTGCCTATACCTTTTTATCATAACACATGCGCATTTACCGCAGTGTCTCAAGACGAAAGACTTTGATCAGTGCGCGTTACCAGTGATGACATAATGGCACCGAAACGTGGTCGCTCACAATGGGCCATATCAGAAGGCTAAAAGTTACCCAAAGGGCAATGGAGAGGGCTATGGTTGGAGTTTCCCTGCGTGATCGAATCAGAAATGAAGCGATCCGCAAGCGAACCAAGGTAACCGACATAGCCCTAAGAATTTCTAAGCTTTAGTGGCAGTGGGCAGGGCACATTGTTCGCAGAACTGATAGCCGATGGGGCGGAAAGGTTCTGGAGTGGCGACCGCATACCGGAAGACGTAACGTTGGAAGGCTTCCTATAAGGTGTACCGATGACCTTGTGAAGGCGGCAGGTATCCACTGGATGCGGGAAGCACAGAACCGGTCGAAGTGGCGGTGCTTGGGGGAGGCCTATGTCCAGCAGTGGACGTCTTTTGACTGAAATTATGATGCGCATCTATTGTATAAAAAGGTACTATGGACGTGCCACGTAACATAGACTTCAAACTCTTTCCGCCTTATTACAAAACAAGATTTATATTTTGACATGGCTTAAACCATGGAGCCAGTTTTTGTAATAAGAACGTAACAGTGATTGAAATACCGTTCTTTATACAAAATTTAAAACTTAGTTCGGTACTAAGTTGTCAGTTTTGTGTTTAGGAACTTTACCATAGTCGGAATAAAGTTCGAAATTCAATAATGGCTCCATGTTTTAAACCTGGGTCTGAAGATAAACCTTGTTTTGTAATAAGGGGGTTAGGAATTATAACTTTTAGCCCATGTTTTCACTTGCCACAAACCATGTTTTCCTTGTCCAATTTTTATCACATATAGCCCATTTTCTTACAGTGATTCTTACCCACTTGAAATTTTAAACCTGCTAAGATATCTACGCTAGGACTCTATCGATTTTTCATCGCCAACCTCGATCTAGATTTGGTTAATCATCACGAATTCACGATTTACCTCCATCTCTTTCAACAACATCACAAAAATATTCAGCTATACTTTTTACAGCCAGATTTTCAGCAGTCTATCAAAAAGGTGGATCGTTACGTTACATTTTATTTTATAGGTACACTGAGCTCTTCATCAAGTAAGCTTCTAGTTAATCAAGTCCCAACACTAAAAACTTCTTGCCAAAAGTATCAGCCGTCCAATTTGTGGCGCCCCGTCAACACGGATTGTCGTAAAAGGAGCTAAGCAAACGGAGAAGCAGCTATCGCCTTTATTATATTTCTGTGGTAATATTTTGTCGGCATCACGACGTATATTAACGAGTTCGTGTAACGCCCCGCCGAGTAAACAGATTGCTAATATATCTGCGGACAATCCACCGATGTATTGTCGGCGCGAGAGGGTTTTGAACGGAGTTAGCGGTCTCTAAGGATAGGAAGGTCTCTTAGGGTCTGATTAAATTTCTAATGTTTTGTTCTGCAATTTAGCATAGGTAACTTATACCTAGGCATAATATTATCAAGTCACTTGTGTTGTCGAAAGACACGATTCAGATTTTGCAAATATAGTCTGATTAGCTACGTCATTGTGGGGACTAAGTCAAAGTCAACTCATGAAAACAGATGGTACAAATTGTTACTGTTCCACAAACCTCATGCCAAAATATTTGTCACCAATATCCGGAAGATACCGTATCCACTCTGTATAGATAACTGGGGGAAATAAATTACTGTATCCCCAAAGGGGAAGTGCGGCAATAAATTACCAATCAGGTGGTGTTACAATGGCGTGCAGTCGCAGTCAGCCTAAACTTGGTTGAGTTTGAGCCAAGTTGTACTAGCTATGAAATATTCTGTTGGTTCCATTTATCCGCTCTTATGTAAAGTGCACTTACTTGCACAAATTTGAACCAGGGACCATTACAGAGACGCGCGGACGATTTCGTCCCGTTCAGCTGGAAAAGTGCTATGGAATCGTAATGGTGTTGCGAATAATGGCATTTGAATTTTGCTTGAGTAAACATGAAGTGGAGGAGATTTAATTTTGTTTGAACGGTTTAGCTGGCAAATGCGATGACAATGAGACGAATTGTGGATTAACGCTCATTGTGATGTATATTTTGAACACGTGAACTGTGAGGAAGGAAATGGGGAACGCTGTTAGATTTTGTGAGGTCTTTGGGTTCAGAAAGTTAAGGCTGTGAATCTGTGATAAGAACTTAATCGTGTGAAGCCATAAGTTAATTAATCATTCCTTGTTAAAATAGTTCCAGAATTTGAGAAACATAAGAAAAACAAAAATGAACCTAGACCAGGGGTTGGCAACCTGCGACTCGCGAGCGGTATGCAGCTCTTTCGGTGTAAACTTGTGGCTCTCCAATTCCATAAGAAAAAAATATTATTATTCTATAACTGTAGTTATACTATTGGGTTAATTATTGTATTATTCTAGCAGCTAGCTAAAAGGCTGGCTATGTGTTTTTTGCTGAAAAAATTAATAAATATTATTTAGTATTTAAAGCCGTTTATTTTAAATCAAAAATATATAAGCAAATACTATAGGTAATATTGAAACAAAATTTTTAGTGGCTCTTTAAAAACTGGGAAATTTTGTACATTGTAACTTTTGGCTCCTCCGCAGCTCCGTCTCAAAAAATTGCCGACCCTTGACCTAGACGAATAAAAACAGATTCTTCTAAGAAAAATTTCAGACCAAAGCACTTAAAGCATCCTGCAAAGTGTGGTATTCGATTGGGCTTTTTTCGAAAAATTATAGCAGTGTAGGTACCTACTAAAAATAAAGTATCAAAGATTATTTAAAAAAAATATTTCCATAAAAATCAGTCGTTATGTGGAACATCAAATTGAATTCGGACCTCACTCGAAAGCTACTTTCATAAAATTTTATATGAAAACTTCACATACATTGTGGACAAAAGAGAGCATTAAGGATAATCTATGTGTCGTGAAATCCGAAATTTTCTTTTCATTACCTCTTTATACTGAACCGAAATGTTGGCGAAATGTGGCAATTTTAGCTCCAACCGTTTTAAGTTTTATTTCAGCAATAAAAATATTTAATGTGATATTGAATGTGGTAGGTGCCATTACCGATCATTATTAAGTACTTATCATTAAAATTTAGAAATGCTGTTTAGTACAACGAAACTCACTACTAAATCAATTTTATGTGGTTATCATATTTTCAATATGAAAAACATCAGATATAAAATTGCATTTGCCTACAAAACCAAACTGAATAACCTCAATATATTTGATTTGACTGTTATCGCCAAAGAGAGGTACGAAGCCTTAAAAAGCATTTCAATTGTATCTGTAAAACACAACGTCAGAATCAATTTCGCTCTTGAAAAATACGCTGGAAAATCCTTTAGCAAATGCTTTAGCTTATTGAATCCATACGATGCGATCGCTCTACCTATTATTTAGCTTACGTCGCCAAATGGACACGTCGATATAAAAGGTTTTCCGAATATATTTTGAGGGATTTTACGCATTCACGGATAATTTAACTTGTAACGCAATAAAATATCCATTAATTTTGAAGATGGCCATTTTCCGGTGGGCTGAGCACAAGACGTTAGATTCCGAGGGCAACTTTTCACTTGGAAAGGTAAATTTCGCGTCTTCATCTTACTTTCGTTTAAGTTATTTCACCTTGAGAAAAATTGGATAAAAGTCAACTTTTGAGCAAAGACGTTTTTATTGTTGTTGCGTCAATGTCTGAAATAGGGCAGAGAAGTTGTGTTAATTCATTTTTGTTGTAAGTTATGGTACTTCAGTGAAACTGTAACATTCTGAAAATCTAAGTTGTTATGTAAACAAACAATAGGTACAACCTTTTTCCTTAATCAAAAGGGGTGTCGGATAAAAGAATTCACACTCAATTCTAAGACACAACTTTTATTCCACATACATTATAGGCGAAATAACGAGCAGAATGTAAATAAAACTGTATAAGTTATTATAATGTTATGTTCTAAATGATATATAGAAGGAAACACTTAAGAAGAGTACTTTTACAGAAAACTAATATCAGTGTTTGCCAAGCAGTTCGCATTTGGAGAATTGGGGTGACAGCATAGACAATTTAACTAATAGAGCAGACAGGGAATAATATTTGGAATAGGATTAGCTTATAGCCAAATATTGCTGCGTGGTGATAAAGAAGAACGATAAAAGAGTTAACAGAACGGCAAAATTTGCGGAACATATTTTTTTTTTCGAAAAGCTAGTTTGTATAACATTGCTGGCTGGTTGTTTTTTCATTTTATTTTAGAAATAATTATTTCAAAATTAGAAAACTATTGAACGTCACCTTTTATGCGATTGTTTTAATTTTATTCGTACAGTTTACATCATTTCGAGCGAATTCCTCTTATTCATCATTTTATGGTTTTGGTTTAAAATTTCGTAAAATCTTCATTGAAATTAATTGAAATTATTTATTAATAATCAAGTACATTATACTCGTACATAGTAATTTTAACGGTGATCCCCAAACTAGACGTTAGTCTGTATCTTGGGAATTTGAGTTGTACGGTATATCCAAAAAGATCGTACACGGTGATTATTAACAAAATCAAACTAAAAGTTAAGTTAATGAATAACAAGAAAATTATAATTAAGGGTGAATAAAAAGTAAAAACATAATAATAATATTGGTAATAATACTCCTACAAACAAAATTCAACTTAAATGTGTGTGTGCGTTTTGTGTGTGTGTGTGTTTTGGGTGTGTGTGTGTGTGTGTTTGTGTATTTGTGTGTGTATGTGAAATCAGTTTCATTTGTTTTATATTATTATTAATATTTCTATGATTGCAAGTGTAAAGGCTGAGTAAAAAGAAATAGGTACAATTCACTCGAGGTAGCACTAAAAGTACCGATAAAGACATTGTGTTTGATCTAGCTACTAGTTTCAAACCTGTGCTGATCAAGTAGATTCAACAGGTAACAAGCATACCAGTAACGAGACTAAAAGCCGAATTGAAAGCACACATTCCTAATCGTACAATACAAATTCAAAGATAAGCCAGGTAACAAATATGCAGACATAGTAAAATCTAAGATGATTGAAATCAATCCACTCCACACCAATGACGTATTATAAATAGACGCGTCATTCACGAACATTAGTGTAGGTACTCAAAAACAGCGTAAGCCATGATTGTAGCTACATACTTGCATATAATCATACAGCGCGTGAAGAAAAGGAAATACCTATACCGATATCTGTTGTTAGAAAGAGATGAACATACATATTTAGTTACGTCACTAGCTGCTGCGTGTTCATTGGCGCGTACGTAATTATAATTATTATTATTGTAAATGCCAGGCAATTGCCTGGCATTTACTTTGCCATTATTGAGCGCAGGCAACGCATCTATCATCATCATCATCATCATCATCATCTATCATCATCATTGCTCCACACCCAATCTTATCCACAAAATCGAAATTCAAAATTACAGCGCGTCTACCGTCAGTGAGTCCTACTCCTACAAGGTTCACACAATACCCGTTTATCAGAACGTCGCGTCGCGTGGCATCGCAACGTTATTAAATAAACAGGCAACTCGTACGCGGCTGTATCACTATCTACGGACAAAGCAGTAGGAGCGTCGGTAAATTATTGAAATCCAAATTTGTCGATCGCTCCTGCAGATGTTGCAAGGATTTCGGCGCTTTGTTGTCAAGTAATATAATACAGCTGTCAGTATTATTCGCAATTGAAAGCCTTTGAATGGTTTTGCACCTTGCGTTTATGGCGGTTGGGGACTGGTGCTAGCGATTCAATTGATTAGATTCACAATTAAGACAAAAAATGACAACTGATGTAATAATGACACGTTTCAAAACTCAACCTGATTTTTGCGAATAAAAATAATAATGAGCAGTGCCAGTTCTTACAGCAGATAATTCGTCTGACACAGCCAGATTGAGGATTCTCAAGTTATGTGAAATGCACAGTCGACGAGGATGAAACCGGGTTTTTCAAAGAGACGAATCCGGAACGATTCAATCTTTAGCTTCATTTAAACGGAAAGCAGAGCATTGAACTATGAGGAAACGCCTCAATAGTGGCAAATGAGGCACGCTCACCGCTTGCAGTTTTAAGAAAATTTCTTTAAAGAAGCTTTAATTCAACGTCTTTAGAAAATGCATCCGGATTTACTTTTAATGAGTTTCGAGAGTGCAACTTGGGTTTACTTTCCGAATGAATAGCGGATCTAGCTTCTTGGGAATCTATTGCAAATCTTTATTTATTAATTTTATCTTATGGACCTAAGGATATTTCTGTGCTGTTGCATAACTCCGCAGACTTTTACTTTATATAATCTGTTTTTAAACTTATAGCTTGCTACCACCATGAAGCTAAAGTTATGACTGATACTATAGCAAATGCAATTTGGCCAGGATCACAAATGCCATAAGAACTTGTTGTGCACGACAATTTCAAGATTGATTGACAGGAGTCATCATGCTTGACGTACGAATACGTAGTAGCAAGAATGCTCTCATAAATCTTAGTATAGCCCCGGCTTACATGGCGCCGTATGTGGAAAGAGTTTCAGTATAACTTGCATTACTTTTACGACTTGAGTAAATGTTGGAAAATAAGCTACGTTATTTATGACCGCATTAAAAATGAATCTTCATGTATCCAACTGTTTGTTCGTAACGGTCTTATTTTTTAGGGATTTGTTAAAGCTTTGTGTGGCATAAGGCAGTAAATCATAATTGTAAAGCATTAGAAGGAATGAGGTCTTTGAATAAAAATAGACAAAACTATGTTATTTATTTATTTAACATGATATATTTAGAGTTAGAGCCTCTTTATTTTATTCCTATGTCATAAAAGAAAATAGTAAAAAAAAGGTTATTTTAACATTTTTGTTCGAAAAGAACATCTTCCTATGTATTTCTTAGAAGGAACTTATCTCAAAATCGGTCCAGTCGGTCATATTAGCCTATAAATGTCTTGAACTGAACATGAGCCGCCCACAAAGCTGGCTATATCCGATACGATCGGGCGGCAAAACGGATCATACGGGAAATATCACGTGGCACTTGAAAATGTAGCGTAAATCTTACAATATCGATGCGCGGTCTCGATATCATAACATCACGCCTGTTTTATCCAAAGGGATAGGCAGAGGTGTAGTATACCTTCCTTAAGCCAATGAAGTTTCAAGTACTATAGTGCAATTTAAGTTCAAAGTTTATTTCGGTATTTCTTCTCAATAGTCGGATAGAAAACATATATTTTTTTTAACCATGCTTCACACTAGGAATTGCTCCTGTATTGTGGGTGCGTTTACAAACATTTAAACTCATATACACAAACAGCCAGACCCGGAACAACTACTTGTAGGTCATAGAAATATTTGCTCCATGCGGGAATCGAACCCGCGACACGCAGCGCAGCAGTCAATCGCTTACCCGCTGCGCCAACCATGTCGTCAAACAATTATGTCTGATAATAAACTAGATGCGGTCGGTGCTCATCTACTTTTGAAACTTATTTGTTAAAGTGTTTTTTGAATCAATTAAAAGAAATTAACATCATCTATCATCTTAAGGCAACTTGGCAAGACTATTACTACCATAAACTGTGAACGCCAGGGTGGACGACCACCACTCATAAAACACTTCGAAATAGTTCTTAAAAATTTCTACCTAAATGCTACTATTTGCTACGTAGGTATCGTTAAATAATTTGTATCCTATGTATTTAAACAAATGAACACACTTTTTTTATGTGACCGACCATCCTGACGTCATGGATGGCTGGTCATCTATGTGCTTTTATAAAAACTACAGGTAATTAACGAAATGTCTGAATTTCTTCACTCTAATGACAGTTTCTCCGAACTGGTGTTTAAATCTAAGACTACAAGTTTAGTAGAAGCGGTTGCGACTATTAGATCAAACGATTCTGTCTATGCCTTGATAAAGGCGCCGCTCCACAGCAGCCCACGGCTAACCTGCGCACATACTTAGGTATACTCCATTTGAAATAAGATTAGAAATTGAAATAAACCTTTTTTATGCTTTTAAAGCCATCCCCATGATGGCAAAAACGTGGTTACAATACCAACTGTTTATTACAGCTGCCATTTGTCATGCCACCAACGCATTAGAAGTCAAAATCGGTTGAACGGACTGTAAAAAAAGGTTTATTTAAATTTCAAATCTTATTTCAAATGGAGTATAATGAAAATGTAGGCGGGATCGTCCACTGTGACCCTTGGTCACGCTACGCAAGGATGCGTGGCTCCCAAACAAATTAACCGCGCAGCTAACGTGGCAAACCTACGCAAATCCTCCGTAGCAGTGGAAATAACGCTTAATCTTCTTCATCGTGGTAAAGATTCCAAAAAAAAGGATAATAATAACATAACATACCTCCCGTGGGTGTCGTAAAAGGCGGCTAAGGGACAACAGAGAATGGGCACCAGCGTTCTCTATGCATTGTAACACCATACTGCGATCGCCAACCCGCCTGCCAAGCGTGGCGATTATGGCAAATCCCCCCTTTAGGGGAGGCCTATGTCCAGCAGTGGATGTCTTTCGACTGAAATGATGATGATGATGATGATATCTCACTGGTGTACCTATAGTACACCCACAAATCGCTAGTTATGTGTAACACGGGGCGAGCCTATTGCCATCAACCGGGCAAAAATCAAGACTCCGGGCTGCTGCTGAGAAATTCCTGATTGGAAATACCAATAACACTTTGCCCGACCTGGGAATCGAACTCAGGTTCTCATGCTCAACAGTAGCGGTTGCTACCACTTTTTGTTTTGGTTGGGTTATTATCAAAAAACTTCTCCCGCTCTGGGCGGAGCGAGAGAAGTGTCAGACTTTTACTGACTAAAACCAACCCGTGTTGCTTCAGATGCCTGTGCGCCAGTGCAACGATATCCCTTTCGGACAAAATCGCAACCCTGGCAGGCGTTGCAACCACTTGACCAACGAGGCAGTCAGCCAGAAAAGATAAAAAATGAGCGAGCCTTACACTAGTCGCATTATATGATTTGTAACATCCGACATCTCACCTTGGTAATAAGCAACTGAACAGCGACATAAATTAACCTCAAAATTTAAAAAAGCAAAATACTGTAATATTTATTCACTAGTGGTCGCCCACTGGTCGATATTCGACCCCGTCTACTTACAATCTATATCTTAATCAGCCTATAATGTTCCCACTGCTGGGACACAGTTCTCCTCTCTGCGTGAGGGAGTGGGCTGTTATCTACCGCGCGGGCCCAGTGCTGGTTTGTAGATGTCACATGGCTTCGAATTTTTGGTTCTAAGACATACACATGTTCTAAGAAAGTTTCCTCACGATATTTCCCTTCACCGTTTTGAGAGCAGCAGTGGTGATGAAATAATTCAAACAAAGTAAAGCGCCTGCTTGGGTTCGAACCCACAACCTTACAACTCGTAAGTCGGGGCCATTACCACTGGGCCACCACTGCTCATCAATAACAATCTATTCAATATTAGTTTTAGTATATGTGAAACCCGAAACACGTGTCTAGTATTTTTACGTAAAGAATCTATGTAGGTACAAAATTTCAAAACTGTATCATGAACAATCGTGGGATGTTATGTTACCGGTTGTCCGTACAAAAACATGCTAACAGCGCCCCCGCGCCTCCAGGGACGTCTAGCGCTCGTTGATAATAATTTGGCAGTAGGTAACTAACCACAGAGTACATTCTAATATACTGTAACTAACCGTACGGTGATTGTATTGTAAGTAATCAAATGGTGATAACATTTTCAATTACTCTTAAATATTTTTGGGACAAAATAATTATAACATGGTGTAAACATTATTGAAATCGATTCAGTTTCTTATTCTGAACAAACTATATTCATGTTTCGCATAATATACTAAAAATAATGTTGTATAGTACTTACTAATTCCATCAGCACACTAATTTCATGCTATGAAAAAGTACTTACTTATTCCATTCTCAAGCTGTCACTTCCTGTTACACACTTCCGTCCCTTTTCACGAAATCACTCCCACAGGAAGCGAGAAAAAATATGTTACACATAAATTATTTTGATTGATACACTATGCGGTCTTTTTGTCCCGATAATGCATCAAAATTTAAAGACGATCTCCACATGTGAGACATGTTTAAGCATCTAGAGGTTAAGCGTTGACGTCAATGTCAATTGAGCACCACCGGTGATGGATGAAACTCTCAGGGGTTGAGTTCAACCCTTCGAATTACTTAATACCCTCAAGAACGCAAGCGGTTTTTTTCTTGAAAGCTATTAGGGTTAGGTGAAGTTTTTAAAGTCGCAATTCATTGAATTGGCTGTATTTTACTTTTCAAGATTTAAATTTAAGTGATTAATAATGTGCAGGGGTGGACTTATCTAATGCCTTATGATGTTTTAGGAAACTAATGTCATATTAAGAATCCCTTTATTTATAAACGTTGGCTAAAGTTTAGAGAAGTTTAAACTTAAAAAAAAATTATGATTAAGCAGTCGCTAAATTTTGCACGCTTGCTTGCGTACAATGACAGGTTATGCCTCACCTAGATCTCACCTTTACCAAAACAATGCATTTCTAGCAAATAAAGTTTCAATTTAATTTGATTTGATAATAACCTTAATGTTTTTAATCCGGTCGCAAGTGAACCCGTGACTCTATTAGCTAGTTATCTCGTTACCTGTCACAACTCAATCATCGTATGTACACAATGCGATAATTGAGTTAGCGGAATTAAACCTACGCGGCTGCAAGGTGACTTGCAGGAACCGCCTTAATACGTCGTACGAGGGTTGTATCTGTCTTACCCTCATTTGTCATCTGGCTTTTTGAAATTAAAGATTAGGAAAATGCGTTAAAAAATTAAAAAGCTCACCCAGCTTTCTTAAATCACCACATGGATCGATGAATAAGACCGAATGCAGCCAATCTTATCACGTCTGAAAAAGAAAACTAGAAAAATCTACACGTCATGTCACTGTGATTTTCACGCGAGAAAAATCCAACGAAAACACAAGAAAAATTCTGCCAAAAAGCAAAATGGCGCAGACAACAAAACAGTACAAATATAAAAACAATAAGCACACGACAAGCATATAAATACATTGTGTTAACTAACAGCTTGTTGGTATTTCAGACGATGTTCGTAAACGTGCCATCTGATCCCAGTCTGACTCTGTGCGTCTATCGACCTTGTAGCAGTAGCCTTTAGTGTTGCTAGAGCTATAATTTTTTATAGTGTATCTTTGTGTCTGCTTTTATTTTCTGACGTTTGAGAAATAGGTTGTTACATTTTAATTTTTCTTTCGAATAGTGGTATAGTTTGTATCTGCGTACTAACTTCCAATTTCATTATTAATTTTATCATCATCTACATACAGCCTTCTCTTCCCTAGTAACCATGGTAAGGGTAAGGGTAAGCATGATTAATTATCAGTAATAGTGATTAGTTTAATATTGACACAAATACATTTACGGTTCGCGAGATGCAACCGCAATATTACTAATTATATGTACGACAAATATTTGCTCATTTGCGTAGCAAAGAGGTGATCATTAATTAATATAATAAATAATTCTTTATTGACATAAGTTGCAGAATTTGTTTGAAGCCTTCTGAACTAGGTGCACCTGTATGTCAGGAGTCAAAATATAATATAGTATAAATAATAATAATTGTACTAACCAAGGAAGCTTCATGAAAATAATACCCTCATTTGCTATAGATACATACTGTGTATAAATAAAAGTTCCAGTAGCAGGAAGTACCTTTACGGGTAGCACTTTCGTGAAAACAAACGTTAAGCTGAACAACGTTACCACAAGTTCCAAAATTAATGCACTCCACCACACACAGTCGCTGAATTGTAAGTCAGAGAAAGCCAACACTATGCCATTCTTATTCCACCATCGTCCTCAAACTAGCGTCGGCAAGTTAATATTGGCTGAACCTTGTCTCGTTTCTACCCTGCGCCACCCCTGGCATGTGAGGATATGAACGTTTGTTGTATCTTACAAACGGCAGCTGAATGGTTAAAATCAATGGGGATTGGGTAGGTACAATTTATGCCGTTGTTCACTGGAGACAATGTGGTCTGGGTGAATGTGCTATTTTGTATGAATCATCCATGAATGTAATGGAGTCATCTGGCACTTAATATTTATCTGAAAATATGAAAATAATCATCAATGTCGTAGTACGAGTAGGCACCGAAAAAAACGCTAATTTATTTTGGGGTTTCCAGCAGCTGTACCTATAAAAAGTTTTGTATCTGCAACTTCAGATATAATTTTTTCTTGCCAACAAAAAGTTCAGAGCAAGGATGAGACTGGTCTTTAGTAATTTTCTGTTAAAGAAAACTTTTTATACCATCGTCTCGGCTAAAAGTTCGTAAGACCGTTCACCATTAGAGGCTACCCAACCATGTGCGTTACAGGAAAAACTTGCTTGCTGATGCCAAAGTTTCTGAAAAGTTTCAAATACAATTTCGGGCCGCTCTTTAATGCTCGCTTAGTATGGCATTATCTTTACAATATTAGTTCTCCAGCAGGCGAAAGTAAAATCCCCTTTATGTACGACTTGTTCCGAGAGACTCGTTAAAAATTTAGAGAGGATTCTCATTTGACAAATGTTGTCATAAAAAGTTTAGTAGTCTAGACTTTATTACTTGTTACTGAACTGACGGAATGATACCCTTCTGCCCCTTTTACTTAAGGCAAATACTATCTAATTACAAATTGAAGACTTTATAGTGTTGGAAAGTTATGCAGAAATAATGAAGAGAATGCGAATATTATGTTTCACAACGAGAAAATGGAAGTTCTCGGAGAGAGCCAAACTCAACTATCTTAATTGTCTTAATATCGCTGCACTCTCATGTGGCAAAGTCAGGAAACTACAATCTAAAGAGGTAAAACTGTAACTTGGATGATGATACAAGAAAGCAGCAGCAAAACGGTATATGAATGAAGCGATAGTCTTTCTGAAAATGGAAACTTCAATAAGTTTTTGTAAGAAAAATTTTGTAACTACTGAAGTTTTGAGTCAAAAGGGAGCCTTTTTTTTTTGGATGGGAAAATATCAAATAACTTCTCCCGCTCTGGGCGGAGCGGGAGGGCGTGTCAGACTTTTACTGACTAAAACCCACCCGTATTCCTTCATTTGCCTGTGTGCCAGGGCCACGATATCCCTTTCGGACAAACTCGCAACCCTGGCAGGCATTGGCCCTAACGGACCCCGTCAGTTGGTGCTGACAACTCTTTGAGTTTACAACGCGCCGTCCACCCGGGCCTGGTCCTTATCGGACGGCGAGCTACCCATCGCTCACCGGCCGCAGGCCCGCGCCTACGGTGGCCGGAAATCGGCTTGCGATTCCCGACGCCCGGGGCGTCTCCTGCGGCGACTAGGGACGCGAGGGCGCGAACATTGCCTCTCCCTCACGCGTTAAAAAAGGTTAACATTACAATTATGTAACAACAATTTTTATTGATATAGTAAACTTGTCACATAATAACAAGTTAATAGAGAGTGCGTCTCCACCCAAAGCTATCAGTCAACATGTAGGTACTTAACTAAACTTAGCACGAAGAGTATTTCAAGTAACTTGTCTTTGATTTCGTTATCTATGCCCCAGGCTTGATTGGAATTGAGGGTAACTTTATCTGGCAATATTGGATAGATAAATATTTACAAAAAATTACAATTGATTCTGTTATTGGAATTGAAAAACGTTAGAAAAAATTTAAGGTGTGATGGGATTAAAGAATTCTGTGATTGCTTTTCAGGGAAAAACAGCTGAAAGAACATGAAAACTTATAGGTTAGTACCTATAAGTTTTCATGTTCTTTTCGCTGTTTTTCCCAGCAGAATATAAATAAGTAATTTGCTGCGTACTGGCAGTCAACTGGTAATCTGAACGAATGGAACGTTTGGATAATGAAATCTATTTCAACTCACCTGTATTCAAGTACCCATTTAAAGCGGTTTTTATTTCAACCTGTGTTAGAGGACCCAGTAATGTACCTATTCCTATCTCATTTAAATAAGTATAGGGAAAATCGTAATCGAACCCTTAAACGGGATTTATGAAGCAAATATATAAAATGGGGTAGCACAATTTAATACGAGAAGTTTACCTAAATCGTCGTTGTTGAGTAAATCGAAATTGCTTCTCTTGCCGAATGTAATTGCTTTCCTTCAATGTAGCAATCCAATTATTTTTCTAAACCCTTAAAAGATTTACCCGAGTAATATTGAGCAAAGTTTCCCTTCTTATCGGAAAACGATATTGGATGTATGTAGCTTGGCCGACCATGGCTCTAGAGCAATAGGTCTAACAACCGCTGTACACTACTGAGAAATTATTGTTGCTTTAAATAGGCACATAAAACCCTTTCGTCGAGGAACGAACGAAAACTCTTGGAAAATATAGGCTTTTGTCACGTGAGACGTCTTTGCTAACATTTTGGTTGCAGCTCTGAGCAACGGAAACGTTCGCGTTGGCGTGAAAATATTTTCCGCAGTCACTTTAAAATATCATTGCTGTCCCCAGTACTGGGAGTTATAATTACATTTTTTATGGTCCAACTCTTTGCATTGTGAGCGATATGATCGTTAGAAATGTCGTTGGCAAGCTTGACCTACTTGTGGCTTGTTAGCACTTCCAGGTAAATGTAAAATTTATTGATTTTCATTGCCGGAATAAAGTTTGCGGTATGTGATCAGTATTCTAGGCAGACGCGAATTGTAACTTTGACCACAAACTTCAGTAGATTCGGAACGTTTGTTTCCCCAATTCGGTGTGGCTAATTTGAATAGGACCCGTGGACTGCGTCAATGTTTAATCTTCCTCCCAATATTGATCCAGAAGGAGTGAAGTTTTTACATTTCTAACGAGGCATGAAAGCGTTTGGGGAGCAATGAATCAGCCCCTCTCTAAGCGATGACTAGTTGCTGAACGATGATAAAGCAATTTGGCTTGAAACTAATCAAAGTCGAATGTAATAAATGTACGATTGGCTTACGTAGTAACGCCTTCGTATAATTAACAAATAAGAGTAATTTCGAGTTGTAACTGTTAAAAGTTTTATTTCCAGAGCTGTAAGAAACTTGTTTCTTTTGTGGTTTGGTATCAAATTTACGTAACGAAATGGTAAACAATTAATTTTAGATTAATTATTATTTCAATGAGAATGTTCAATTTAATTTTAACCGATATTGTTTTGGCTGCTGATGAACAAATAACAATAAATCGTCCAGGTACATAAAATTGCTAAAAGTATATTTACGATGTTCAGTATGTCGGTTTCATCGCTAGGTATCTAGAACTTTTGGCGACAAAACGAGAAAGTGTCACGACTAGAAGAAAAATGTGTTTGAACTATTCGGTGTTGCTACACTATGTACATAGTGGATGAAATTCACGGAACTTGGGAAATAAAGGGGCTGCTTGCAAAGGTGGAGCTTATTGCAAATTCCTACGCTCACCTTGCGTTGCTATTAAACCTCCTTTGCGATACTGCTATATATTGTTTGTAAATCTCTTCAGTACCGACACGTTAGAGGGGCACGTTCGTTTGGTCTAATCTACCCTATATTATAATTGTAGTCTGTGGTCTAATCAATCTCCTTTTTCGTTTTAGTGTTAAGTCGTTGCCTTGTTTATATTAGATAGTATTAAACAAAACAAGCTCGTAAACTCACACATAAACACGATAGATAGTATTAAACAAAACATACACGTACAATTACACACTACACAGAGCTGCTAATTACTTTATAAGTCATTGTATCTCTTTGCTCTTAAAAAACAGTTCCTAAATTATGTTATTTTCTAATTAAAAATCAGTTCTTTAATTTATGTTATTTTAGTTATTAGTTTTTATTTTTTTTATAAATTCTCATTATTGTTAAATATAAATTAAGGGAAGGAGCGATACAACCCCAACACAAGTATTATTAATTACTTACTGGGGCTGTTTTATTCACATTTGTTAATGTAACCGTTTGAGACACAAAAAATAATTTAATTTATGATAGTGGCCAGCGGAAACAAAATAATGCTATTAATAATCATATGTGTAACACAATTCGTTATTATTACGTAAAATGATGTTGTGCTCTATGTAGATTAATGAAGACCTCATGTTGATATTCGCAACAACATCGTACATAATTAGAGCATACAGTAATAGGCAGGTATTTCCTCAAATATCCCGCGTACCTACATAATTATTATATCTATTAATTAAGCCTTAATTAATATCAGAGCATAATTCAAAATGTCTACTGAAACAATACAGCTCGAAAACACACATACATATTGGTTCTACAGGTAATAAATACGCCAGTCAGTAATATTCCTGAAAAGCTTTTCATGTGCGTTTTAAATGAAAAATAAACTGCCTCTAAACCTTTTCATCATGGGCCAGTCAAAGCTAACGTCACTGGGCCCGCACGAAGCGCCATTTCGTGCCATAAAAATATTCATACGAAGTATGGAAAAATTCCTACAATCAGTGAAAGCGGCCCCCTGAGGCATATTGTGGTACAGAGTTTTCATTAAACACAGAGCTCGGTTTTTGTCCAAAAAAATGCCTACACAGCCCGAGGCGTCTCCCTCGCATATAAGGAATGTTGTCTCTGGGAAATTAGTTCATAAAATTTCGCCCAACTCACAAAATGTACGAAAGTAAGCTACTCTTTTCTACAATCTATGATTATGTTTTCTCTTGTTTTGTTTATCTCGACGTAAAAAATAAATTAGAAAATATTCTGGCTCGGTGACATTTTCGTCCTTTTTGTGTTGAAGACGAAGAATTTTATTTAAGTAGCCGGCCGTTGGTGTTACACGCACTTATATTTCCCGCGGGAACCTTAATTTTTTTTGTAACGTTTTCATTTATTTATATTTTTTGTTTTATATTCATTGTGGGTAGGCTTTTGGTCTGTAAGTTAAAATGTAAGAAATTCTTTTTTATAGATACCATTTCGAGAACCAAGGTCTCTAGTAGTCTAGACTTTTCCCATATATAACAAAAAACAGAACAGCCAGCTTAGAAAGAACAAAAACATTGTTAACAACGCTCCGTCGCCTTTATATTGCGTTTCAATAACTGTGTAACACGTTATTTGTACAGGGGCAACTATAGGGCGATATTACGTACAAATAACAGGGGACACTTACGAAAATTGCTTATACAGAAAACTAATATCAGTGTTTGCCAGCCGTTCGTATGTTATGATGTAAGTTAAAAGTAAATGGGGGAATTGGACCCACACTGATTCTGTTACATACAGTATTTCGGAACGTACACCGTACGAGTTTCGTGCCAATTTTGGGTTAGTCCAATATTGCTTCAAAGTTTCTAAACCGTATTTGAATTTCGATTTTGGAGTTAGAGAAAAATATTGGTGTTAGGGGTGTTTGTTCTAAGTATCTGTTAAAACCTTGTTAATAGGCTATCAGGTACACTTATATTGAGATAATTTTGTTGCTGTTTTATAAATTAACGTTAAATAAATATGATAATAATAATACGTTTTTTTATTTTCTCTCATAATGGTTTTGTAGCACTTAACATTTTTTTACTATAAACCGTCACATTGTGAGAGCTGGTGCCTGAAGAAAAAAACCTGTATTACAGGTCACCAGGCCCCACTTACGAGTAGTGGCATCATACAAATAAACAGGCAGATAACATGACATGTTACCCGCCTGTTTATTTGTTTGTATTTATTTATTTATTTATTTCTGTAACAATTTTAACATTGTACTGAAATTTTACACAAAATTATAACAATTAAAAATGAAAAGAATTACAATATAAATCATTATATAAAACAGTAACCAATTATGAAATTAAAAATTAAAACATTTGCAATTCCCTGTTATTATGTTAAATGTCAAAAAATAAATCTAAGAATATTACCAAAACAAATAAACAAAAGATTCCACTACTACATAAATGTCAAAAATATACCTAATCTAATTTCAATAAAAATAGTGATGTTATAAATTTTAAGACAATTATAGAATATAAAAACAAATTTAAATCAGATTGATCTATTGCACAATGTCAAAAATAAAAAATCATATCAATAAAAATAGTATAATAATATTTTTTTGTTTTCCTGTTTATTAGTAGAAATACATTGTATTTCTAATAAACAATTAAAAAATATAAAAAAAGATAGAGAGAGAGAGGGGCGGGGGGGAGTGAGAGAGTATTTAAATCTATTCTATACTATAACGAACAAATAATAAATTAAAAGGAAAATTTAATAAAATTAAAATAAAATAACAAAAGAAGTCAAAGGGTGTGTGGTGAATAAATGATCTGTGTGTGTGTGTATGAAGGTAAACGAAGTACAAGTACAGAACGCCTGTTACGATTCTTACATACTACATAGTCTCCATGTAAGGATCGTAGCAGGTGGAGTTCTATGGTTTCTGCCTAACCCCACGGGATTAAGCCGTGAGTTTATGTAGGTATGCAAATGATCTGTATGAATAATGCCAACAAACCTTTATTATCAGCATTAAGCCATCGAACCAAAAAAACATTGTTCCCAAAATTTTCAGTTTTATCAGAATTTAATTAAAAAAATACTATGTAGGTACGAGGCTTTTAGTTTTAAAACATGTGTTCGTAAATGCGATACACGTGTGTATTTCAGTTAAGTACATCCAGAGCCGGTTAGAGTTACCAGATCGAACTTAATGTTTTTATGAAAAGCCTTTCACAATTTTTCAATCACTAGAAAACAAAAAACCGGCCAAGTGCGTGATGGACCACGCACAATGATGGGTTCTGTAGTTGGGATAAATTTATCCCAAGAACAAACTTAACATTGTAGTTGAAATACCTGTTCCCCCATACATTCCAAGTGCAAATGTAAGTTTGTACGCACAATAATGAGTGATTTACCATGTTATTTTAACACCATAGACTTCTTGTAGGTTTTCCTGTAATATAATAAAGAACTATTTTCTAAATTTTAGGCTTAGTAGTTTCGGAAGCTCCGGTGGTAAATTTTCATCTATTTTCTTAATTAACTTTAAAAAAGTGATTATTTTAAAATTATTGAAAATATAATCTGAAGTTTTTACAAAAAGCCCTTTGATTTAATATGTCACACGGTACAATTTGCAAACTTTTTTTTTTTAATTTCTAATTTGTCTCCTAAGAGTGACCCACATATTCAAAATTCATTTATTTACGTTATACGTCCGTGGTGGATCACAGAAATTCATATGTGTACCAAATTTCAACTTAATCGGTTCAGTAGATTCGGAAAAAAATTGGCTGTGACAGACGGACAGACAGACAGACACACACGAGTGATCCTTTAAGGGTTCAGTTTTTCCTTTTGTGTTACAGAACCCTAAAAAAATTCAATCAATGTGTCGAATAAAATAGATTTCATGTGTGTTGTTGCTTTATTGCGTTTTTTTATACCCGATTTTGTTTTTTTGTTTTTGATAATAGCTTGGGAAAACATTGAAAAATGGAACAAACCCAAGTCGATTCTTCTATTTTTTTCTAACCACAACATGTAGTA
Organism: Tiliacea aurago; assembly: GCA_948098905.1. Classification (NCBI taxonomy): domain Eukaryota; kingdom Metazoa; phylum Arthropoda; class Insecta; order Lepidoptera; family Noctuidae; genus Tiliacea; species Tiliacea aurago. Next base: position 15,897,552 of record OX402591.1, on the reverse strand, counting down.
CAGTTTTTTTTTAATTTCAACCATAAATACAAAGGATGCAGCTTTAAAAGGAATTATGAAAGGAGTTCGTAACTAAAAGTTCATCAGTTTGTTGCTAAACTTGCTCAGATACTGTGTGTCCGCTGTTCGCTTACCTACAGGATTATGGGACATTTACACGAGGAGGGTTTCTTTCTCGTCAAGAGGCGACAATTTATATTCGATCATGCGAGTCTTGTATGTATTCACATTTCTTTACACATAAGCGAGAAATTAAAGCTCGCCTACCATTGTCTAATTACGAGGCTCGTAAGGCGATTTTCTCAAGCTGTCATTTGAAAACCGAAACATGATTACCCATTTGTTTACACGGACGCTACCAACTTCAAAGACGAGACGATTCTCGTTTTTGACTTGCGAGTATTGTATGACTGTTTACACGAGTCAATATTTTATCTCCTTCTGATAGGTATAAAGGTACCTACGTGCCTACTGTTTACACGAGTAAAATTTTGATGTAATTTCGCTAATCGCCTATTGGAGATGAGAAACTCTCCTATTGTAAAGGAGCCTTTATGAGGATATTAATTTAGTTCGCTTTAATTACTCAGCTCTTTGTCTACGTGTAAACATTTACATGTCAAACGTCCACTTGTGAACATCGGCTTGGCAACAGATGACTTCGGCGGTAACTTAATTATGCCATAGGTAATTAACGTGTTTGGTAATCGCATTTGTAATGAATATGATAGAATAAGTAGCAAACATACTAACACAAAGTGGATTAAATACGTATTATTGAAGCTAACTCAAAAACTACCGGGCCTCTGGCTTCAAGCACTACCGTCATCCAACACAGGCACTATGTTGGGTGACACCACCTTCCGGCTCGCTATTTGTCTGCGTCTGGGCGCTCCTTGCGGGGCTCCGCATCGCTGCCAGTGTGGAGAAGCTGTCGACTGCCTTTGACACCATGGCTTTTCTTGCAGTAAGAGCGCAGGCCGAATACCACGGCACGCCAGCATTAATGACATCATCCGTCGTGCTCTTGTCACCGTCAGGGTGCCAGCTGTTTTAGAACCCAATGGTTTGGCACGCGACGATGGGAAGAGACCAGACGGAATGACCATAATGCCTTGGAAGTTAGGTCGGCCTTTGGTGTGGGATGCAACATGTGTCGACACCCTTGCGCCATCCCATCTTCCTAGCACGGCAAGCTGTGCTGGGGCGGCTGCTGCAGGTGCAGAAAACCTCAAACGGCAATAATATTCCAATCTTATTGGGAGTTATATATTCGAGCCGTTTGGGGGTGAAACACTAGGGCCATGGGGTCCGAGTGCCCGCTTGGTTTTCCAAGATATCGCCAAGCGGCTGGTCGACTCTTCACGTGACCAGAGGGCTGGTCTATTTTTCGGCCAAAGAATTAGCATCGCCATACAACGTGGCAATGCTGCCAGCCTTTTGGGCACTTTTCCTGTTGACAGCTATGCGGACGAATTTTTTGATGCCCTATGATTTTGTCCCCCTTCTTTTTTATATACATGTACATATTATTATTTTAAGTCTGTTAGCGTATATATTATGTAAATATTACTTATTTATGTAAAAATAAAGAACGAAGACGACCTTAAGAAGATGGCTGGGTCAGACTGGATGCGGAAGGCGGAGGACAGGGTGTTGTGGCGCAGCCTGGGAGAGGCCTATGTCCAGCAGTGGACTGCGATAGGCTGAGTTGATTGATTGATAGAACTAATGTTGTAAAAAAACTACCAGAGCAAACTAATAAAATTCATACTGGACCGTCGCGCGAGCTTTCCCTACCAACAGAAAAAATAATTTTCAAAATTTGTTTACAATGATGAAAATATCGTTGAACATACGTGAAAAAAGACGGAAAATCAGCAATATGAAATACATTAAGAAGGGTTAAATTAATTCAACAAAAAAATAAAAATGAAAAAGAATTGATGATTTTATTTTGGGTTCAACGACCGCTGGTAGAGTTGTTACTGGAAGTAGGAGTTGAGAATTTCTGTTTATTTATTTTATCGTAGTTATTTGTATCACGAAGTTTACAAAAAAAAAAAACTGATATTTCAAGTGACTACAATACTAATAGGAGTGACTACAATCAATATCATATCAATCAATATCTAATGTCTGTGTGGTGCCGGACGGAAGGAATAGCACCACCCTATTTCTTCCCGTGGGTGTCGTAAAAGAACTAAGGGACAGAGAATGGACAGCAGCGTTCTCTATGCATTTTAACACCATAATGCGATCGCTAATCCGCCTGCCAAGCGTGGCGATTATGGAAAACCCCAACCCTTTGGGAGAGGCCTATGTCCAGCAGTGGACGACTTTCGGCTGAAATGATTAATGACAATCAATAAATCAACTGACTACAGTACTGATATTTCAAGTGACTGCAATACCGATATTTCAAGAGACTATAATACTAATATGACCCCCAAAAAACTCATCAAATTAATTTCTCTTTTGTTATCATGTTTACATATCAATTTCCATCCAGAAACTAGTTTGCCTGGTAGAAAAACGGCCTTATCTACAATAGCCACATTTGTTAAACGAATTATTTACCGCAGCTTGTTGTATTCAGAGCCAAAAGGATTTTAAGGGACACCCATCAAAAACGAGGAAGTAAACCTATATTCCTTATTAGGATCAAAGTTCCGAATACCAACGACTGAATTCCTTTTTAGGGTTCCGTACCCCAAGGGTAAAACGGGAACCCTATTACTAAGGCCCCACTGTTTGTCGTTCCGTCTGTCACCAGGATGTATCTCATGAACCGTGATAGTTAGACAGTTGAAATATTCACAGATGATGTATTTCTGTTGCCGCTATAACAACAAATGCTAATAACCAGAATAAAATAAATATTTAAGGGGCTCTCTTACAACAAACGTGATTTTTTTGCCGTTTTTAAGGCTTCTACAGACAAGCGCGACTCGCGACGCGACACAAAGGCACCGCTCATCGCGCGACACGCGGTTCCTTTGTGTCGCGTCGCGTGTCGCAGCAGTATGTAGAAGCCTTTATAGATAATGGTACGGAACCCTTCGTGTGCGAGTCCGAATCGCACTTGGCCTGTTTTTTTGTTACTGAAGTATAAAAATATCAAGCGTTAAATATTTATTCAATGTCGTTACAATGCGATCTGAAATAATATGTCGTACAATATAAATAATGAGAACGTACAAAAATAATCTCGAATAAGGCTCAATGTCTTTAATATTTTCCATCACAATGTTGGGTTTTCGGCAATATCAAATTCTAATATCAAGCTGCTTGCCACATGTCGACATGGCATCAATAAAATCCATTCCAATAAAGTTTCTTTTGTGTCGGTGTTAAGCCTCGTCCATATTGGAGCACAAATTGCGATTCGTGTCCCAAAACTCGTAACTGCCTTTTCTGTACAATATACGGCCAATGCTGAACACTAGTCCTCATAAAGAAAGCTACAATCAACGGTAGGTTTATTTGGAAAAACAGTTTTTACAAAAATTGTAAATTAGTTTTGACAAAAATCGATCGTAAAAAAGGTAGTCTAAGACACGATAAAAAAAAAATCTTGTGTCGGTTCACAAGAAATTTCATAATATTAAGGGCGACGCGCTAAAATAGCCCGCGGAATTAAAATTTTCTTAATTTTTTTGCAATTTGCAGATCAGCGTCAGGTTGTATGTTGATTAAAATATGATTCGCGGCCGTAACAGATATGGTTTTACAGAATTATAATCATTAGAATTAGAATTGGCCTCAAATATCATAATTTGAAATTGTCATTCAAAAGAGTTATATGAATTTAGAGAGTTGTATTTATTATTTTTATAATAATAATTCGATAAATACATATTTCATACGGCCGCGAATCATATTTAGATCAACATACACACGGCCTACTGTGACATGGCTTAAGTCACACATTTTATCACACTTTGAGCGATAAAACTATTTTGTCATAAAATGGTAGTACAAATTGATATGACATAATTTATCATGTCTTGTTGCAAACGTCTAGGCACGCCCATACTCGGCTCGCTGCAAATAGCAAAAAAAAACAGAAAATTTGAATTTCGTCGGCTACCCTGACGCTTTCGCCTTAAAGCATATTAAAGGATAGCCAGTCAGCATTATTTAGCAGCAGAGCAGAAGGGCCCGGTTCCGCTGAATGTAGGTGGTCAGTAATATCAGCCATAAAAAGGACTTTTATTGCATCTACATCAACATAACAATGTGCCCCAGTGTGGGCTATGCTTTACAATCATTTATTCATCGCAGACATTGTTCGCAAAAACAGTTAAAACTTGAAAGTAATTCGCTTTCCCATAACAACGAAAGATTACATAAAAAATTAAGGACAACATCGCTAGGTTTGCTATTCGCCCTAACGAAAATTAAAAATTTACACGACAAACAGTGATGCTCTTATTTCTTAGAAATGTTTCAATTTAACGAGAACGCGTATTTTTTTCCCATTTAAAACTGTGTAGGGTACGTATCAAAGAAATAATATTTAATATCATAACAAGGATTGTTTGGCTTACCGAACCCCGGGCGAAATGTAATTGGTTGAAGTTTTTTTTGGGATGAAACCGAAATGTTATTACAGAAAATGATCCCAGATTCGTACTTTAGAAACAATGGAAGTCGATAGATACCGCTTGATGTATTGAAATAGATGTAATTTTCCTTTAATTTATTTCTCCAAAATAGTGAAGTTGTAGTTCAACATTTTGGTAAACATGTTGGTTTTGATACCGTTGATGTCAAAACAGTCCTAACTCCCAACCCTAAAATGCAAATGAAGGAGGATACAATACAAACTGAACGTATCACTAATTTCATTCCCCAACTCCGTATAAATATGTATGAACAAACAAGTAATGTAATTTCAAAGATTCTGAAAGCCAGTATTTACGTACTTAAACTGAATTAACGTACACAGTGTGGAACTGTGTAGAAGTCAACACGTAGCAAATGTTCCGAACTTGTTGTAGTATCTATTTCCTTGTTGCACCAAGCAGCGTTGCTTTCGCCAGAAAAGGATGGGTATGGAGCAACAATCTTAAACTTGGAAGTTGACTTTAGTAAAATATTCAGGGTGCTTCACACCATTATAAAACAGAGAGGTTCTATAGTCCGACAAAACGGAGATTTGTTGCCCACGGAACTCTATCAGTTACTTCTTTCTTTATGTTAGTTGCCTCTAGAAAATATCTGTTTCCTAGCAAAATAGGATCAAACTTTCTCATAAAAATGTACCTACAGTTGTTTCCTTCATCTTTATTATCCACTAGCTTCTACCCGCGACTTCGTTCGCGTGGAAGTCGTAAGACACCTCAATATACTCAATTAACAGCCGCATTTTTATAAAAAAAAACCGGCTAAGTGCGTGTTGGACTACGCGCAATGAAGGGTTCCGTAGATGGGATGAATTTATCCCAAGAACAACTTTGTAGTCTTCTGTATTTTTCGTGTGGTTTAGTGACTAACCTGGCATCAGAGTTTTATGCCGCTCATGGGCCCCTAATCTGGCTTCACATGCCGTCGCGAAATATCTCTCAGGTTTCCTTACGATGTTTTCATTCCCGTTTTTTAAGCAAATGATAATTATACAATACGTGAATACATGAATTCGAAAATGCAGAGGTCCGTGCCTTGGGTTTGAACTTTGTAGTTGAAAAATGTTATTTTGTGTAACCTAACCTAACATTATAGACTGGTCGCCACAATGAAGACTGGTCGAAAATAACCAATATGTTTAAATTTCGAATTTTGGCCGAATACGCGTTATCATTTTATTTGCTTTGAGAACAGAATATTTTCTGAGATTCTGAGAAAAAAATAGGATCTCACTTAATTTAGAAGTTAAGTAAATAGTTTAGACTTGGGTGTATTGTTATGACTTGTATTGACTGCAATAGTTTGTTCCTTTCGTTCATAGAATTATTCTTAACGTTAAAACTTGATTTTAATTATTAATTCATTTATTTCAGACATAGTCCATGGATACATTCTAAATAAAAATGAAAATCCAATTAAACACATTACATTCAAATAATCAACAATAATTAAATTACATATACACATTAAAATTACATAGATGTCACAATCAAATTAAAATATTACACATTAAAACAATCAATAACGGAATTAGACCTAAACAATACATAAACTCATGTCAAATAATACGAGAAGAAGCGCTAACATGAAGCTGCATCCACCTCTGTATCAGGGATATGTCCCACCGCTCGGACAACACCCTCAGGAGACTATTCGAGCTGCTTCGCAGGCGACTTATTAGTGAAGCGCTCCGCTCCTTCCTCTTGATCGTGAAAAAATCATCGGTCCGCGCTTCAGCAAACATAGTCGAAGCACTACAAAACCGCGGAAGCCCCCACAGTATCCTGAAGGCATTGTTGTACTGCACGCGCAGTGCGCTGTACGCCCGCTGCGTAAAGTTGGCCCACAGGCTGCACGTGTAAAACGACTTACAATATGCCTTAAATAACGTCACCTTCACAGGTTTAGTACATCGCGCAAACCTGCGAGCCAACATATTACACCGGACAGACAACGCCCTGCGCTCCCTCTCAATGTCCAGATTGTCACACATGTCGTCAGAGACCCAGTGGCTCAAGTACTTGAAATGCTGCACCCTTTTTAAAGGAATGCCGCAAAGAGAGACAAGAGGTACATATGAATAACATTTGGTACCGGCTTTGAAGATTATAAATTCACTCTTTTTAGCATTGTATCTGAGCCCATGGGCCTCCGTAATAAGTAAGTACCTATTTTTTATTAATTTTGCCATAATTGTATGTTACTTTTTAACTGACCCACATCCATTAAATATTTGCATGCCATTAATGCACGGCGGAATGTGTCTCCGCACTGAATTTTGTAGCTATTATCTTTGTAGCATTATTAATTCAGAAATGGGAAGAACGACAGTACGGAATCGTGACTTCCATCTAAAAATCAATGATGTAGATATTAAGGCAGACATGGAGGTGGCAACTGAGTTTGAATTTTTTTTCACTAATATTCCTATTTTAACAACCAAAACTCTGTCATCGTCGTCCTCCACTTCTGCTTACTCAATATTAAAAGAATGTGTACCAGAATGTGATAAACACCTTAAATTCACGGTCGTTACCGCTAAAGACATTATAGAATCTTTTAAAGACCTTGATATAAAAAAAACTGCGGACCTTTGGGGGTTATCAGTACATACCATGTCTTCAATAATTAATGTTATTTCACCCTTTTTAGCAATTGTTTTTAATTCTTGTATTGCATCTGGTGTATTTCCTGATCTGATGAAACTTAGCAAAGTGATTCCTCTGTTCAAATCTGGCAGCACAACTGATCCTACGAATTTTCGTCCTATTTCGATATTACCTACATTGAGCAAAATCTTTGAAAAATTAATTTATAAACAAATGTTAGGACATTTTAATAAACATAATCTACTACATCTGAAACAGTTTGGTTTTACTAAGGGTCGTTCAACTACAGACGCGGGCGTGGAATTACTGAAGAGCATATTCGAGGCCTGGGAGGAGTCGCGGGATGCTCTTGGCATTTTCTGCGACTTGTCTAAGGCCTTCGATTGCGTTCATCATGATACACTCATCAGAAAACTGCACCATTATGGTTTGAGGGACAGTGCTCTCGACCTTCTGACTTCTTATCTGAACAACAGAATTCAGAGGGTTGATGTTAATGGCAAGAGATCTGCAGGATCTGCGGTCACTATGGGCGTTCCGCAGGGTTCAATTCTAGGTCCATTCTTGTTTCTAATTTATATAAATGACTTACCTTTTCACATAAGGGATAATCACAAGATTGTATTATTCGCAGATGACACTTCACTCATTTTTAAAATCAAACGTCAGCTAGTCAATTTTGAACATGTTAACGATGCACTCTCTAAAGTTGTCCATTGGTTTAATGTAAATAATCTTCTCCTGGACGAGAAAAAGACTAAACTTATTAAATTTTCAATGCCAAATGTCAGGCAGCTAACTACTAATGTTCAACTTAATGGAATAGAGTTGGACCCTGTTGAGTCGACAGTTTTTCTTGGAATAACTATTGACGGTAAATTACAATGGGGCCCACACGTAGAAAAATTGTCAGGAAGGCTTAGTTCGGCCGCCTATGCTGTTAAAAAAATTAGACAGATTACTGATGTAGATACTGCCAGAATTGTTTATTTTAGTTATTTTCATAGTCTTATGTCGTATGGGATCCTTCTCTGGGGAACATGTGCGGACATTAATAATATCTTTATTTTACAGAAAAGGGCTGTTCGAGCCATTTACAATCTAGGTCCAAGAGATTCACTTCGTGAAATATTCAAAGAAATGATATTCTGACTGTAGCCTCTCAATATATACTTGAAAATCTATTATATGTACACAAAAATAAATCAAATTTTAAGAAAATGTCCGATATTCATAGTTTAAATACCAGGAATAAACACAATCTTGCTGTACATCGCACTCGCCTCCACAGAGTAGGCAACTCGTTCATGGGTCAATGTATACGCTTTTACAACCAACTTCCTACTGACATTCGGAACTTACCCATTAAACGATTTAAAATCTGTATTAAAACTAAACTTTGTAAAAAAGGGTACTATAAGATTTCTGATTATTTAGAGGACAAAAAAGCTTGGGATTGAGCTGCTCGCTCTGCTAGCCTTGTGATAAAACTTGACATTTTAATTATTATGCATGATTTTATATACATATTGACATTGCAGAATATTGTATACAATTTTACATGAATGTTTACTTTGAAAAGTATTATATTTACTGCTTTAATTTATTGTGAATGTGAGCACTATGTGGGTCATTTTTTTTTTTCTTTAAATGTTTTCCTTTCTTTTCTCAGTTAAGTTTTAATGATGGTCTGACATTTTGAGCGCTTTATGCGGCCTACCCAAATGTCCTTTTTTTTGGTACTGTTCGTCGAGTCGTTGAGCTCCTTAAGTTTTGAGTTGAGCTGCACGATTACTGACAAATGCTTACACTGATTGGACAGGTCCGCTCAAATTTGCGTGGTTCTTTCCTCAACAACCATTTCAGACACGGATCTACATGGTCCTCACATGATGTGACCAAGATTATGTCTGGACTTTAAAAGAGACTTTGTCCCCTGAGTTTGTTTCGCTATTTCTTCTCAGGGGTAGTCAGATAGGAAATGTCGGCTACATCTAGATTTTTTTTTTTTTTATATGACGTGTAAAAGTGATTTTAATATCCTATTTACAGAATAAACGATTTCATTTCATTTCATTAGCCACCACATTATATGCAAATAAACGATTTTGATGGGAACAGTTTTTTTGCGATTTTAGACTTTTGTAGCGGCCGGTTTATTCATCATAAAAAACATCATCATGCGTGTCGGACCACGTAAAATGAAGGGTTCCGTAGTTGGGATTAATTTATACCATCAAAATATGTCGCATAAATGGTTGTATTTTTTTGTTGACTTAGGAGCTTGATTTTTAATAACTATACGTATTTGATATTAATTTCAACTTGATACCACCACGCGTTCCTGAGAAAAAGGGTATTGGCAGACAAACAACGAAGACAATACGACGATACGAGATTTGCAGACAACGAAGTGATCCTCTATGGGTTTTCTGCTTTTCAGGTTCGGAACCCTAAAAAGTAAGTTGTGGTTTCATTTCAGTTTTTTTGCTTTTTTAGCGATTTCTGACACTACTAGTACCTACTCAATCCTCAGTTTGTCTAATAGAGTTTTTTGATCATCATAAGCAGCAAGATCTATTGACATCATTATTTTTTGTGAAAATAGCCCATTTTCCTGCTGACTGTATGTATTTTTTTTTCAAAATCTGTGAATTCAGATACAAATGTTTCAAAAGTTAAGGACATTTATCTAAGACAGATTTCGTGAAGCTACAAGGGTTAAGGTACACTGCCCCATTTCAATAATCCACCCTGTATATGCCCATTATGATTGAATGCTTAGCCCCATAAAGATGTAGCCTGATGATAATCATTTCAAAGGTTAAATCTGTAACTATTTGAAATGTTCAAACCGTTTGGCTCGGACTATAAAGGAATACAAACAAAATCCAATATTGCTCATAGCAAATAGTGTGATGATATACTGATTACCGATAGCCTAAAGACTGACCAGACTTATGGAATATCCATTGCAAAATTTGAACAGAATCTATCCGGTAGAATTTGTGTGATGAACAATCTAAAAACTATATTTTCGGCATTAGAATCGATCCCAGACCTCGTAGCAATTACTTGTAAAGTTTTGAGTTTACTACGATTTTATTATAGGTAGGTACCTATAGATATAGATTCTAATTCCTCTGTAAGTTGAAAGCAAATGGAATATTAATCTGCCAAGACTTTTTGAAACAAATAAGTTTCTGAATATTGTGTCTTAATTTATTAGTCGAGTCTTGCTGAAATCTGTCTTTTATAATGAACTCGGCAGAAACAATAAGTTTCTTTAATTTCACAAATGGTGACAGCCCTGGTATAAGGAGAGAATTAATAAAGAGAAATATTGTCTTGTTACAGCTAAAGAAAATTTGAATAAAAATTGATTGATTTATTCTTATTACCTACTATAGGTAATAATTTCGTGAATGAAGAGTGATCATTCCGGATCAAATGGGTACCTACCAACCAGAGTGCCAACACAAAAAATGAATATTGGCAATTGGGTTTGGTTGTGGAATTCACTTCCGCCTGACATTAGGGACTGCCAAACTGTTGCAGTTTTTAAAAGAAGAGTGCAATAACAAGTCTATTTTTCACTTAGTTATAGTTGCATAATATTATTATGTATTTATTATTTTATACTTTATTATAATTATATATATTTTACTGATATTTATTTTAGAAATAAGTGTGTATGTAGGTATATTCTCATATTGTATGTTTATATTTAAATTAGTGAACAGTTTTATTTTTTACTTTATGTATTTTGTTTTCTCTTCTACTCGTACACACGTTGTCTACATCTCTTTGTCTACTGTCCTATCGCAGGTATGCTGGAAGAGATAAAAAAAAAAAAAAATATTTTACAGTTTATGTAGGTACATACAAAATACGTACCTTTGTACGTATTTTTCGGTTCCTTTCTTATTGTTTGTACATAAACTGTTAAATAAATAAAATAAAAATAATATGGCAACATTTTGTAACAGCGCCAGTTCTGCTGAAAAAACCGTATCTTTAAAAAAACATATTTTGTCATTCTGATATCACTATAAACACGGCACAGCCTCCTATAAGTAAATGCCTGGGCTAAGCTAAGGCATTGGTAAGCAGATGATATTCTAGAGCAAACATTTTACAGCAATTCTAGTCTGGTTCTCTAACTTTTTTGGTGACAGAACCCTTTTGGAAAACGAAATATTTGACGGAGCCCTAAAATAAGCAAAAATGCTTTTATTTATATTCTTTATTAATAATCATATTACTTACTTGACATTAACATTTGCATATTTTTTACTTTATGTTGGAATATTTAAATAGATTTTATTTTACTGAGGTTTCAGAGTAAAATAAATAGTACCTCTTTAGTATTTTTTTTTCATTATGACCAATATTTCGCGAAGGACAGACACAGAGTTTTTGCGACACCCTAGGGCTCTGCGGAGAATACTTTGAGTATGTCTGTTCTAAAAACTACCTTTATTTCTGTCAGTGATGCATGCGAAGTTGTATTTAATCAAAACCACTTTTATGTTTGCGTCTACGGATAGATACAAACTAGTGCAACATGCAATGTAATTAGTGACGTAATGTAACAGCATTCACTGATTTGGTCTGTTAACCGATCCGGTACTGAGCCGATCGACCAATGGCATGCAATAGTAATTGCACTGTCACTCCAATTTGTGTTCGTTCAACGACGTTGCGATACACCATTAGTTACATTGCATGTTGCAAACGTCTACTCGCACGATAAAGTATCTTGTCGAACCCACAAATACAATTCTCGTATGCATCAGTCTTCCATAAACGGTAATTTTATTTTATTTCCACGGATTCTATTTTTATTCGCGCGTTCTGTACAAAGTTTTATTACAGAGTGTATTTGAGTGAATGGATTGTTAAAAAACGGTGAAGGAAAGTTTAATCTTGGACAGAAGGCAATAAAATAAGGGCGGGAATTTTGTGAGAAGTCGGCGCCAGCCTGCCAGTTGCAGACAGCCATCGATAGGGTTCAGAATGTAATGGCACCTGCATAGAGTGGCAAATACCTAGCAAAAATATACCTTGGCAGGTATTCCCCGCTGATATAATGTGGAGATAACTCTAAATTTTTATAAAATTTTGATTAACATTCAATAATTTATTTATTTAAGCACACAAATATACAGAGACGGACCTAATGCCATAGGCATTTTCTACCAGTCAACCTTTGGGTGATGCAGAGATAAGCAGTGGGAGGTGCAATAACGAAAATGGTTGAATAAATATGAATTTAAATATAATACATATACCTAATTAAAAATAAATATAAGACTAAATAAATACACATAAATACACGATTATACGAAAACAAACCAAACAAACAATGGGAAAACATTACCGTTGTGATGATACTGCCAGCCTCTTACGAATGTGCTCGCGAACTTTAACTTTAAAGGATAATCGGTTAGTCCTGATTTCCTGGGAGGGAGAGCTCATTGAGTTGTCTGACTGCATCAAACCTTGAAGGCCATAATATTACAAAACATTTGACTTTTTTATTGATTAAGTAGGACAGTAAAACTATATTTTAGTCGTACACAAACTTAACAAAATTAAGAGTATCAGCTACTACCTACTTGTATTTCAATGACAAGCAGATCATTAAAAAAGTGGCAGTAATCAACCCTGCTATACATTCAGAATTCAAAATCTGCTAAAACAACAACATATATTTATTTTTCAACCCCGGTATTATCAACTCCATATCAATATAACACAAACCGTTTCTCTCTGTCATAAATTTGAATAGAATCGATTGGTGTCTGCGCCTCCGGGAAAGTTAGATTTCCCTCAGGACTCCCACGACACCTGACCGAACGTAAAATATATTCTCGATTTTTTTCCCACTCCCGAAATGATGGATTAGGACTATATACGCGATGTTTCATGCTTTAGAAGGCAGGTTTACGTTGAAATATGATGATACAGTTGAGTTTCGAGTACGATTATTCGGCGTAGACTTCTATTGGTATGGCATACGATAGATTTTTCTTTATTGAATATGTCAGTACCTAGTAGATATAAAAAGTTGACTTACAAGAATAACGAACGTTGTTACGTTTAGTCTTGTAAATTATTATTTAGTCTTGGATTTTTGACAGTCTTTACGCTTTAGAAGGCAGGTTTACGTTGAAATATGATGATACTGTTGAGTTTCGAGAACGATTATTCGGCGAAGACTTCTATTGGTATGGCATGCGATAGATTTTTCTTTATTGAATATGTCAGTACCTAGTAAATATGAAAAGTTGACTTACAAGAATAAACGTAGTTACGTTTAGTCTTGTAAGTTATTATTTAGTCTTGGATTTTTCAGTCTTTACGCTTTAGAAGGCAGGTTTACGTTGAAATATGATGATACTGTTGAGTTGCGAGTACGATTATTCGGCGTAGACTTCTTTTGGTATGGCATGCGATATATTTTTAGGGTTCCGAACCAAAATGGTAAAAAGGAACCCTTATGGTGAGACTAAGTCTGTCTGTCTGTCTGTCACACCTGGATATCTCAATAACTACTAATGCTATCAACTTGAAATTTAGAATAGTTTTAGATGACGTGTGCCCAACTATTTTGCAAGCAAGAAAGAAATTTAAAAATATATATCTTTTTTGCAAAAGGGACTGAAAGGGGTTCTTCAAAATTTTAAGTGAGGCTACTAAGGCATGTGGGGGGGTATCATATGAAAGAACGCTGTTTGCACATTCTCAAACATTTTTTTTTAGGCGGCAAGGTTTCCGAATTTAGATGAAAAATGTGAAAAAAATACCGTTCTACCCCTTATCTCCGAAGTTTGCAGAGATAAAAATCTGAAATTATTTTATATGATAGAAGCTTATGTAAAGATTACAGGAAAAATAAAACGATGTCTCTAAATAGCACAGTTTTTCAGAAATCATCAACATCATATATTCGTACGGAACCCTCGGTGCGCGAGTCCGACTCGCTCTTGACCAGTTTTTATTCTGTATTGAATATGTCAGTACCTAGTAGATATGAAAAGTTGACTTACAAGAATAAACGTAGTTACGGTCTTGGATCTTTGACAGTCGTTACGGGTCCTCAGAAGCCCGAAAGTCTGACAACCAGTCTTACCAAGGGGTATCGTATTACCCAGTTTCTGGATTGTGGCGGTCAGATAGGCAGTCGCTCCATGTAATATGCTGGAATTCAGCTGGATCTGGTTAGACTGGAAGCCGACCTCAACATAGTTCTGTGCCTGAGAAGCATAAATAACTGTAAGCAGCAACATTCAAACTTTACAGGAGGGTTTTCTCAAAAATAACCGACAATCTTGACTTTAAGAGCGTTTACACCTTACGGCATTTCTTATAAACTTTCAAGCCCTTGTTTTTCTAAAATATTGAACCGATTTTAATGAAATTTCATACGCATAAGTAAGATACAATGGTCTCAAAAGTTAGTAAAGAACATTTTCGAAATGTCTTATTTAAAAACAGATAACTGGAGATCTTTAAAATCGGTCTGATTTGGCTGTAACACTATTTTTCGAAAATGTTCTTTACTAAATTTTTAGACCATTGTATCTTGCATACGCGTATGAAGTTTCGTTAAAATCGGTTCGGTCATTTCGAAAAACAAGGTCTTGAAAGTTTGTATGAAACGCTGTAAGGTGTAAACGCTCTTAAGGAGATTGTGAAATAAAATGTGCTAATATTTTGGAGAAAATGTATTATTAACTAATAACTACACTATTCAACTTTAATTAGGTAAAAATATTGTGATCAATTTGACAGTATTTTTACTTATTTAAGTAACTAAAAAAAAACTGTATAACATACAGTGTTTTAGATCGCTGCGCCTCCGCGCGCACGTCATCGAAAGTTTAGCGGCAAATCAATGTAACTGCACATAAAATTATCATGATATTCATCGAAAATGTAGCGGAAATACAATGTAACTCCGTACATACAGTCAAATATAATTTTATTATTTACTTTTTTTTTATTATATTGTATAATCACTTAAAATATTATGCTTTACAATTTAGAAACTCTGACGTAAAGTTGATTTTATTAGTTACAGTAATACGGATTTGTAGAGAAGGACACATACAAAATAGGATAGTGTATAAAACTCAAAATCGTAAAAAAACGAAGTTACAGCGTTATGCTTCTCAGGCATAGAGCTGGGAAAATAGTAAGCAGATTGATTGATTTGTTTATTCTTGTAAGTTAAGAGCGTTTACGACTTACGGCATTTCATACAAACTTTCAAGCCCTTGTTTTTCTAAATGACTGAACCGATTTTAATGAAACTTCATACGCATAAGCAGGATACAAAGGTCTAAAAAGTTAGTTAATAACATTTTTGAAAAATAGTGTTGCAACCAAATTTGACTGACTTTAAATTTTCCATAGAAACAGAGATTTCCAGTTATCTGTTTTTAAATAAGACAATTCGAAAATATTCTTAACTTACTTTTTAGACGGTTTAGTACGGTACTAAATATGTGTTTGGTAAGGGAAATTAATAAGAAGGGCAGTTCAACGGTACAGGGGTCGTGAGAGTATAAAAGTTAAGTTATAAAGGCTTCTACATACTGGCGCGACTTGTCGCGCGACGTGACGCCGCGCGCCGGTAGAACAATTTCCTTGATTTTTTCATAGAAATTGTTCTACCGGTGTCGCGTCGTGCGACAAGTCGCGCCAGTATGTAGAAGCTTCAACGTTTAAAACTGATTTCGTAAAAAACGTCATTAAAAGTTGGATTTTTGCCCTTCAATATCTCCATAACCAGAAGGTATGGTCCAGTACAAAAAAATATATTTTAATAACGGGAAGAAGAAACTGGGGTATTTTAAACCCGTAATAATTAGTGAAAAGTCAGTGTACATGAAAAGTTCGAAACAACAAAATATATTTTCTTGGAATAGTTCAAAACAAATCCTGCCCAAGGTATTTCAATGTCTAAAAATATACTTCATATGAAGCTAGTATTATAACAAGGTAAAGCGGAACTCTTTTAATCGTATTTTTATACTTCAACTTGATGTTACTGCCTTTAAGCTAGGATCTTTGTTCACCTCGGTATGATGGGGAGGAATTCCTAAAGAAGTCGTTTCTTAAGAAATTTAATGTTTCTTGTAGCCAAGTTTTACGGGAGGAAAAAATTGTTTGAAGTTTAAAAATTCATGTTGTTATTTTTAAAAGTTAACGTGTATATTTTGTTTAAAATTAAATGTTTCGTGGGGCCGTACTGTGTACTGGTTTTAATTAATTAATATTCTAGAATTTGCCAATGTACCTACTGTAAACTATTAATTCCGAACCTCATTTATGAATGAATCCTAAAGATGATTGCAGACAGACCAGTATCGGCAGCAGTCAGAAGTGGCATGATGAAGTCGTGTATTTCAAAGTATTATAAATATATATATATTTTTTAAATTATTTATATTAATTTATTTTCAATTTAATTTTAATTTATTTGCAATTATTTATTTCAATTGTATTTTCATTTTAATTTGATTTCAATTATTTATTTGGATTTTTGACTTGTGCATTAATTGATCGTGTCACTAACATAGTTTAGGTTTAGAGGGCTATCACAATTTTTCTTGTATTTGAGCGTTTTACTCGAGTTATGATGTGTGATTATGGTTTAGGTATAGCCATAAAATTAAAAAAAAGTATGCCAGAGCAAGTTTGATTATTTTTCCTGGGAGTGTTTTAAATAAATATTTCAATTTGATTACATAAATCAGTAAAAACATTGTCTCTGCAAAGGATGTTTCATAAAATTTTACTTTTGGGTATCTTTTGATGCTTTGTTACACCGAAGATAACATAATTTAAAAAATTATGAAAATGTTCATGGTACTACTGTATCTTATACTTGGGAGCGCTTATATCAATTTATTATATTTCATACAGTAATACACCAAAAATAATTCTGTAAAACAGAGAGTTACTGATGATTTTTCATCCGAAATTTTATTTTTTATCTACGAATATATAATCCAAATTCAAATAAAAACTGTTTAGTAACTACGATAACTATGTTACCTTGCTCGAAAAAAAAAAATAGTCTATTTAAAAGTAAAATAACGGCGTAAATCAACGGCGAAATAAGCTATATTTTCGAGTGCGCAACAGTGATGAAACTACTCGTATTAACGGGTGCTGAGACTGACACGAATGGTTTATCACAACGAAAACTGTACTTTTATAGTTACACAGACTTAATTGTTTCGATTATTTCACGATTTCTCACAATTAGATAAGAAATTGACGAAAAACGTTTTTTTTTTGTGATAGCACCCTTAAGTTAATTATTGTAAGACTAACAAAATATGGATATTAGGTAGTCTGAATTAAATGTTGTTTTTAAATATAAATTGAGATACCAATCAGATCAATCAGTTTGTTGTTTGTTAAAATCACCATAGACTGTAAACAGTGCTCTCCATAGAATGTAAAATGTTAAATAGTTCTCTGTTTGTGTCGATTTAAATTGATATTTTCATAGCTCAATAACAATGAAAAACCTCAAAGTGTTTCCCCACTATTTCTTGTTACACAACAGCTAGCAATAACGTCTAGGTAGACTAAAGTGCTCAATGTGTTCCCTCACAAACGATTACGAATAGCTAACATAACCTCTGTCCCCCCGCACAAGGTTACTCCTGTTTACCTAATTTCCTTTGCGTTACCCAAACATGAACCTTTCTTTTGGTTTCTCCGCATTTTTATAAGAGGAAAATATTAATAATGTCGCTAAAATAAAAATACATAGTTCAGCTTGTTCCTACAGCTGAACATACGGAATCCCTAATAAGGGAGGCTTATGGCGAATAACATCTGGGCTCCGAGGACGGCAAACACTTGGCAGTAAACACGAGGTTACAGTAAGAAAAATGTTTTTGTTTTCCAAGGCTTTCTTTATATATTGACATAACTTTGTAACGACGTATGACTCATACATAGACAGCAGTGTTTTGTTTCGCTAGACTACTTTTTACTTTTTTAAACGAGTGAAGTTTTTCCTTCGCCGGCCGCTATCTTGGAGCTCGCTTTTGTCAAAGAGAGCTTTTAAATTTTTCGTGCATAAAATAAGAAAAATATGCCTCTCGGATTTTTCTGTCAGTCTCAAGTTATGTAAGCTAACAATGTTCTGGTTTTATGTGGGCTTATCTAAGTTGAATTTTCTTGGCAGTGTGACAATATTCGGAGTGACTTGAAGGCTTGTAAGATAAGCAATTGTAAAATAAAATTAGGTAAGCTTGTCCCCTGGGAGATTTGGTTACCAGCCATCCTTGCTTGCAAGTTTCACAGTACCTAGTAAAGACTTGGGCTTATGTGTTAGGTTTAATCTAAATCTTAGTTGAAATAGAGTTTTGTAATTCTAAGTTCCTAAGAACAAGTATTTAAGTAGGCATTGTAATGTAGCTAGCGGTTCACCGCGTTCATACGTCCGCATAGAGCTTGCCTAATCATAGCAACCGACAACCTCATATTAAACTTTACAATGACTGCATTATGATACACGCAAGTAGAAAAGTAAATATAGTTTAAGTTTATTCAAGTTTAAGTTTAATTATAATATGACTTAAGTCCATATTACAAAAGGAAAGTCAAGAATTGATTACTTACTGTTTAAAACTAGTTTTAAGTCAAGTTTTAATTTTAGAATTTTAAATCTGAGTTTGGCTTTCGTTACTCAGTTCGTTAAGCGAACCTAAGCAGTGATTTGATATTAATCGCCCAAGTGTGGTCGAAACCTCGCTTGAGCATAGATTGTCATGTAAATTTTTGTTATTTCATGTTTATCTGCTTTGTCGAGTTTTTTTTAAATATCAATTGTTAGTTAGTTTTTTAGTAGTGGAAGTTTTGTTAGTTTTTAGTAGTGGCATTACTATCGAAATGGATATACCTACCTACCTATTTGGAGAAGTAGATTATTACAATCATTTATTAAACGATGATTCAAATAGTTAAACTTTAACGTTTAGGTCCGATAATTAAGAGATACAAAGAACCCATAAATTGTGAAAACTTTAAAACAGGTAAATATAGGTTTTCAACAACAATCAGCTGTATTTGAGTAGGTCATAAACATGAAAATAAAAAAAAAACATAAAAAAAATACAACGCTACAAGGTTATTTTGGCGCGTGGTTAAAATCGGAACTAATGCCGCCATTACTGTAAAAAAATCACAAATGTTTCCCAATAACGCCCCCAGCCAATGTCATTCAGGCGCAAAATAATTCGGGACTGCCATAATAACGCTGATTTCCTAAATAATTGGGTTCTTAGGGTACATTTTAATAGGAGGCGATCTCTCGCGTCCGGCTCTGGTTCAGGCCATGGTACGGACCGAGAGTGCATGGGAGGCAGTCAACTCCTTCTGCGAAGCAGTAATGCTCGCGAAGGAGCCCTCACGCCGCAGGAGACTTCTTGGGCGTCGGGAATCCCAGGCCGATTCCCGGCCACCGTAGGCGTGGTCTTACGGTGAGCAATGGGCAGCTTGATATATACGTTCGATAAGGACCAGGCCCGGGTCGACGGCGCGTTGTATTCCACGTGCGCCTCAAAGACATGTCAACACAAACTGATGGGGTCCATTAGGGCCGGTGCCTGCCGGGATTGCGGGTTTGTCCAAAAGGGCCCTGGCACACAGGCAACTGAAGGAACACGGGTGAGTTTTAGTCAGTCAAAGTCTGACACGCCATCACGTTCCGCCCAAAGCGTGAGAAGTTATTTGACAATTTCCCACCAAAAAAAAGGGTACCTTTGAATACTTCTAATCCTGTGATGATCAGAATAAAGTTGGTAAATTAAATAAATTGAAAAGCTGGGCTAGGCTGATTCACCGACAATACACATCACTATTTGAGTCTTGATTCAGCTGAGTATAGATTGATTACCGTTCTGGAAGAAGACCGATGCTCAAGTACTAATTCTATACTTAAACAGTTATCGACTGATTGACGATCAAACTGGACTTGAGGAACATTCTATAATACTGACCTTAGAAGACTGCCTTTGTATAAAACTTTTTGAAAAAAAAAAATAGAAGAGAAAAAGAAGAAGTCGGTTATTTTTTTTTTACAAAAAGTTTTTTATTTTTCACTTTTTAGTGGGTCAGTTTTTAATTTATCTAAGTTACAATAGCCTAAAGTCAACTGGTCATCACCTTTTACAAAATATTGCTTTTCCCGATGCTGGGACGTTAATTGTTGAGGAGTTCTCCTGGTAAGAACCAGGAGAACTGCCACTCACCATATGCATTGTGACGAGCATAAATTGCTTAGCAACCATATTAAAGTTCCTAATCAAATCGCAACCCGTTAAATACTTATGTTGTTCCGGTGGCCATCCGTGGTCTCCATCATCAGTTCCACTTCACCAAATGGTGATTTTCGGGAGCAACTGCACGAGTTACTATAAAAAATACCCAAATCGCTATAGGTTTGCCTATAAAATTCGAGGGTTTCCTTCGATTTCCATGAGATTCTGATTTGGTGGCAATCGGACCAGTTCGGGAGCATACCCTTTATACAAAAAAAAAAAAAAATTAAAATCGGTCCATAATTGACGGAGATATGGGTGAACAAACATAAAAAAAAATAAACATACGGCCGAACATATAACCTCCTCCTTTTTAGAAGTCGGTTAAAAATAGGATCCCGTTTAAAGAATAACTAAAAGTATACAGGGACTCATAGTTACTACGTCAAGTGTACGTAATTTTCCTTTTCCGTTCTCGGATCCCTCGATAGCATAGAAAAACTGGCCATAAATACCAACCAATATAGGTTCCCGCCTCCCTCAAATAGTCCATTGTGCGTACAAAAGTAATTCAATACATTGCTATTCCTTTTACGTACCCGCAAAACTCTATAAAGTTTCATAATAGTACCTCTGTCACCTACATTAATGGTGCCTACAGCTTTTATCTACAGGACTGAATTAAGAAATACCTTTCGTCGCATAAATCAATAGACGTGTGATATATTGTTATCGTGGAAGGGGTGGCTGGTGGCTCCCTGGTATTTTATCCTCTCTTGTTCTGCAGCCGCTGCATCGCCATTCGAGGCACGCGCCACATCGGGGGAGCCTAATTCTTCTCCTAATTTCGCACCTTATTGTTGGCGGGTGGTAAGAAAATGGGTATTTTTTTATATAAATTCAACACCACGCTTACAGGTCTATGAACTATTATTACCCTTATATTTTCTTCCTAATATTATTATGTTATAATAGAGTTGGGTGAGGTTTGCGTGGCGTACGTTTGATAAGAAATTCGATTAAAAAAATAACTTGTTTGGTAAATTCTTGATAGAGTTTCCTTTTCACGGACTGATTGTACTTGTTAAGGACTTGGAGCATATTATTTAAATTGATCGATAATAATAGCACGTTTATTCATAAACGAATATTCAAAATTAAATAAGATTTCATGACTAAAGGCTTGTACAGATTGGCGCGATATCGCAGGCGCGACAGGCAGCGCGATATCGCAGGCGCGACAGGTAGCGCGACGCGTGTTGCGCCCGTGAAAACGCGCCAATCTGTACGAGCTTTTACTTAGTAAGCCACGTTCCGTAGTAGGCACCTAGCAGTATCGAAATATAGATAGATCATGTAGTCGTTAAAAAATCCAAAATACAACTTGTGTGTAACCACCGTCATACAAGCAACATTTTTAAAAGCTTATCTAAACCAATACCAATTTTACGAAAAAAAAAATAAAGTGCTTTTTTCAATTTCAATTTAAGGGAAAAGTATAGAATGGTTCTTATATGCTTCACCCATCACAATTCGGAGCATCCACGAAATGAAGTTGGTAAAATATCTTAGACATTTGTCAGACGATTACCTGAGGGGAGAGGGGAGAGTGGCCCCCTGATAAAATTCACAATTTCGAACCCCTGAAACATCTTACGAATATAAATTTACTTATCTCTCTTGCCTCTTTTATTTATTTTCGAGAGTTGATAGGTTAAAAAGTAATGTGGATATTTTTTATAATGTTTTTTTGTGTCATTTTGATGTTAAAAAAAATATTTCAAAAAGATTTTCTTGAATATCCATTGCACGTGTTTCTGTGACAAATAAACCGATTTTTCTTTCTTTCTTTCGTATTACTTTCAGAATAAAATATAGAAATGAGAGTACGAGTTTTTCGAGCTTCTAGTTTATCTCATTGTTACCAGAAATGTCAAAATAACTCAACGGGAGTTCCGAAATTGCTATTACTGACTTTCAGTCTATCGTTCCCAACTACTGAAAGTACAAAGTACTCGTATTCTCGAAAAATCTAACAAAATCTCTCTTCCTTTTACAAAAAATGAAGTTCACACACCGAAAATGTTCAGAATTCGTTTAATTATAAGCAGCGGCATACTTTCCCGTTATTTCGTATTTAGATGGGCCCGTTATATTTTGAGATAAAGTTTTCCCGAGTTGGGGAAAGAATTTTAATAGGAAAGGAATTGTTAAGAGGCCGGTGGTGGGTCAAAGCGTTCCAGACGAGGTACGCTAACAATACTCGTTATAGTGTAAGCTTGTCTTTAAGTTCCTCCATCGAATACCCCGCGGATTTCATGTTCGAGTGGTTCCCTTTGCTATTTAAATAACGCTGATATTTTCTTAAGAGCTTCGGTGCACCTGAACGGAGGAGGTCTAGTATAAAATTCAATGTTTTAAAATTCTAAAGGTTGTTCGTTCAATGTTTGTTTAACTAACCTTACGTCTGTGTATTTATGAAATGGATTTTTAGACTGGATTCAATATCAGGAGTATGTTGGAGTTGCCTTGTAGAAATTACAATTTTCCAATGTTTGCATTAGAATATAGAGCAAGAATCCTAATATTCTGGAATCAAGAAACTGCAGGTTTTCTTTAGCATGTCTAAGATGAGTTCTTTAAGAGTTATCGTGTAGCTGCATATTTCTATAAGATGCTAACTTTGCTTCTTTTCATAAACTTAATATTTTCCTATAGCTTCATGAACTTACCTTGCCAATTAAAAAGTTCATGGCTTAAGGCATCTTACTATTAAACGAGCTCTTTGTAAATATTTCTCTACTATCACAATCTCTATGGATTAGCACTTCGGCGCCATAATAGTTACCTTCTGGTGGCGGCATCCGGCCAGCGACACCGCTTTGAGGGCGAACAACCAAAATGCCGAACTTGCAAAGGATGTGGCAAGCCCGAACGGAAGACAAGCGCCGCCCGTTGCGAGTATCAAGAGAGGATGGAAACTAAAATTTTCATAAATACGTAAAATTGTGGTGAAGTTTGCTGAAAGGGTTCAATGTTATCTCTGTAGGATAAAGGTATACCTATAATAATCTATTCCAAATATGGATTTTTAATTTGGTATGTTTCCATTTCATTTTTTAGAGTTCCGTACGTCAAAAGAAAAAAACGGAACCCTTATAGGATCACTCGTGTGTCTGTCTGTCTGTCTGTCTGTCCGTCTGTCACAGCTGATTTGCTCCGAATCTATCTAAGTTAAAATTTGGATAAAAATTGTATAACGTACCTAAATAAATTAATTTTGAATATGGGGGTCACTTATGGGGGACAAATCGGAAAATAAAAAAAGATGTTTTTCAAACTGTACCGTGCGACACATCTAATGAAAGGGATTGTTGTAAGAATTTCAGATATATTTTTTTTATAATTTTAAAATAAAAACTTTTAAAATTATTAACGAAAATAGATGAAAATTGACCATTCCCCCCCCATATCTCCGTAACTCCTGCGCTATAAGAAGTCTATGATCTTAGAATAACATGGTAAATCTGTCAATGTAGTGCGTACAAACTTTCATTTGCAGTTGGAATGTATGAGGGAACATGTTTTTCAACTGCAATGTTAAGTTTGTTCGTAGGATAATTTAATCCCCAGTGCGGAACCCTACATTGTGCGTGGTCCGACACGCACTTGGCCGGTTTTTTTTTAGATATGCAACCTAGTGATCTGGTGGTTGACCATAACTTGGTTGGAGAAAGAGTACCTAGGTGAATAATGATGACACGACCTTAAAGACAGCAGGCCTTTAGAGGAAGCCGGGGCATTACGGCCCCCCGGGGTAAGACGGACACCCCTTCTCTTTCGTAGAATAATAAACCGAGACTTTCGGAACTAGTCGGATCGCGTTCCAATCGACTTCGCCCTTGCGAGACATGTACTTTTATGTTCGTAACTGTACGTGTGTCAACTTAAATTTTAAGTTGACACTTTTGATATTGTTTTTAATTTTTATGTCTTTGTAGTAAAAGAAAGAAAAATAGTTTACTGCCATAAAAACACGTGCATACAAAAAAAAATATTAATTCTAGTTTAATTCTTTTCGCATTCACAGTTATTCGCATTTCAATTCGCATTAACAGAAAAATAAAACAAAATAGATCTACATATTCACGAAATAGTCGGCGACTAATACGTAGTTGTGTTAAATTCTTAGTTCTAACGTAAATTTCTACGCTCGATTATGTGCTTGGTTCTAACGTAAAGTCGTGAACTAATTACCAAATATTCCTCGATTTTATTAACATTCATTTTATATAAGCTCGGGGGCATTTCGGGATATTAAGTGCGATTACCCTTAATTAGTGCATCTCTAGTTCATCCAATTCAATTCTAGTTCTATCTTCAGTGGTTTAGCCAGTGGTGTAGCTGCCAGGGTTGCGAGTTTGTCCGAAAGGGATATCGTGGCCCTGGCGCACAGGCAACTGAAGGAACACGGGTGGGTTTTAGTCAGTAAAAGTCTGACACGCCCATCCGCTCTGGCCAGAGCGGGAGAAGTTATTTGATAATATTATCCCACCCAAAAAAAAAGGTACTCTAAGCAGTTTAGCTGGTGGAACTATAATCAAAATCTAGCGTTTAGCAGCCGCGTTTACAACCACAACGCCATTGAAGCAACATAGATAATACTTTTGCCTTTTCTATTGTTGGCTGAAGAGAAATCCGCCCAGGGTACCATTTTGGTAAAAATAGATGAAGGTACAAAAGATGGAAGGATTTATCGTGCGGCTACGACAAGGATATATCGTGCGTATGTGAGTGGAAATACCGGAACCTGAGAACATATTGACAATTTCTATCCTTAAAAAAATATTATTCTTGAAACACTTTAAGCGGAAACACTACGGAAGCATTTGTGATAAGAGGGGTAGATAAACAAAAAGTGCTAAAACCTTTGATTAGCACCAGTAACGCAGGCACGTATCGCTTGGAAAAACGCGGAAACTTGTAGGCACATTTGAATTCAGAGAAAGTTGCCATTGTGAAGCTTGACTCTTGAATAAATATAAATATAAGACACCATTGTAGGTTTTTGTTTTTTATGTATGCTCAAATCAAATCAAATCAAAAATATTTTTATTTCACTTAAGTTTTGTTTTGTACGTTTCTCGCTCAAGAAACGTACAAAAGGTTGTAGTTCCCGTGTAAGTAAAAGTGATACATATCGGGTGTAAAAAAAACCCTTTCCGAAGCCGAAAGCTACATATTCTGCCCATTACAAAAAAAAAAAATATTAGGAACGTTTTTTTCCACTAGACCATACCTGGGAATCCACTGGTTCTGGAGATATTGAAGGCCAAAATGGCAATTTTTTTTTTACGAAAACGTTTCCAAGTGTTATTATAAAACTTTTTTCCAAGCAAACATTCCCTGAATTTTCGATTTTTCTTACATTATTATTATTATATTCTTTATTTTTCGGACAACAATGATCCAACGTGTTAGTAAACAATAATATAACTTATTACTAGTGTTAGTAGTTACAAAAAATACAATAGAGAAGACAGTTTTTAAAGTATTGTGAAAAGGACATCCCCAAATTAATTTGTAGTGATTGTCCTTCTCACAAAAGTTTTAATAATCGGAGAGTCGATACTCTCCGACAAAGTTTTTAGAATGCTGTTGCCACTCGCCCGCAACCTGGACAACAGCGACGCGGTTTTCTTGCGAATGACGGCGTGGAAGCCGTCAGTTCGGTTTTGCGCAAACATGGTAGAAGCGCTGCACCATCGTGGCAGTCCCAACAGCATCCTAAAAATATTATTATACTGAATGCGTAGGTCATCCAGCGTTCTTTTGGTATAGTTGACCCAAAGATTCCCCGTGTAAAAGCACTGTCAATACGCTTTAAATAGTGTTATTTTTACCAGATTGCTACACCGAGCGAATCTTCGGGCCAACATGTTACCTCGAACCGCCAATGCCCTACGCTCCCTTTCCATATCAACATTGTCCTTAAGGTCGTCAGTGAGAAAATGCCCTAGATATTTGAATTTAGTCACTCTTTTGACGTTCAAGCCGTTTAGGGTAATAGGTATAGTATCTGGGCATTCACCGCCGGCCTTAAAGACAATGTATTCGCACTTTTTAACATTGTAAACCAGTCTGTGTGAGGCAGCATACGCCCGACAGACCCTCAGCATTTCATTGACGGCACCTGCCGTCGCCGCCAGCAACGCCATGTCATCAGCGTAGCTGATACTATTTATTTTTACACCATGGACGCTACATCCGACCCGCATATTGGCAAGGTCCACTACAATTACATTAATTTCGTTCAAAACCGCGAGTATTCGACAAGAACCTAAACGTACCGCGTAGAACGAAGGGGCGGGGCTTAACTCATACAACAGCACTGAGTCCTTTTGCCTGGGTTCACGTTACATTGCGCGCAATAAAAATTGCAATTTTTAAAACCCTAAAAATAAAAATCGGTTCCCAGCAATAATTTTTGCGCAAAGCTACTTAGTTAGATATACAGTATGCGTAGTTGACGGCTTTGTGATTTGTCTTTTTACACCCTGTATATTAAATAGTTAATCGCTGACTGTTCACACCGCTGACTCACTCAACGGGCCGAATACCGAATACTCGCTGAGAGACTCACGCTTGGCACACAAGTTAACAGCGAGAAATCGCTCGTCACTGCTCGTTGCTTACCAGCTCGTTTTTTAGTTGATAGCTTTCATCGCTTTTTGTTAATCGCCGGGTGGTGGGACGTGTGCCTTAGTTATAGGAAGGGATAACTCCGCCAAAAAAAAAAAAATACTACCTTCTTTTTCTCACGAATAAAAGGGGTTTCTCGCAGTCAGTGGCAACTGCTCCTTGTAAGTCGTATCTTTCAATTTTGTTTTATAACTCACGTATAAAGACAAACAGCTAATAAATGCAAGCAATTTGCGTTAAATGCTTCGAATCCTGGAAGCAATTTCTTTGTTAAATAAAACTGCTATCTAAGTACCTATAAACCTATTACCTGTACCTATTTTGAAGTGAATAGCTCTAAAGCTGCGTTTTCCTAGAACAGCGGTGGCTGCCACGTATCAGCCGCAATGACGGCTGTCATGAAAATGATGGCAGCAGGGTTTGAGGCTGCATTCCGAATTATGCCATAATCTGAATGAATCTGAAATGCTCACATCAATAATTTTCGTTCCAATTTAGATATCACGATTATGACAGCTGAGAGCTGTCAACAATTCGGAACGCTCGTGAATGGGTGGGTTACAGTATTTCTTTGTGTACACACCACAGTCGCCACCTAACCATAGAAGAAAAATAAATGTGTGGTGGCTACAGTAGCCAGAAGTACAATTTTGAAAATGCTTCCCTAATTCGATACGATGCGATTCAAAACAAAACTGCACAACTGTAATTTTTGACAGCGCTCTCTTTTTCATTCACGCGTCATCGTTTTCGCTGTCACGCTAATTCGGAACTTGTGTAAGCGCGCTCAAATCCATTATAGTGCAACTCGGAAAGCCCTGACTTTACGGTGTCAAGAAACGCTTTCTTGGAAAACACGCCAACTTACTTTCATAAATAAAGTTTCAGTGATGTCATTCACCGGTAAATTACGGACGCTATTTGGCAGCCACCGTTCTTCTAGGAAACCGTACCTGAAATGTGTGTAAAAATAGGTCACCTAACCTTATCTAGAGAGGGAGCCGTTAAAAGTAATAAGATAGGTATGAGGAACAGGGTATAAAGATCACTATATTCTGTATAGAAAAAGGGAGAGTGGGTTACTGCCCGACGATTGATGACGGGACGTTGTATATATGCTAGTCACGCGGTAACTCTGCTTGCGCGATGCAGGATTTTGCGTGACGCCAGTCAAACGTCAGTGTGATGCTTAGTTTGCACATGGCGATGTAGATGCCGCCACAAAAGAAACTGCAGAATTGTATGGGTTGAATGTGCAAGACTATGTATTTGCATTTCAGGTCTTGTAAATTGTATTAAAGAATAACACCACCCCATTTCTACCCGTGGGTGTCGTAAAAGGCGACTAAGGGACTTACTAGAGAATGGGCGATCTCCAACCCGCCTGCCAAGCGTGTCGATTATGGCAACCCCCGCTTTTGTGGGAGGCCTATGTCCAGCAGTGGTCGTCTTTCGGCTGAAATGATGATGATGATGAAATTGTATATTTTTATTGAAAACAGCATAAATACAGATTTTTTGTGGAGTTCTAAACTACACTTTTAAAGTTACTACTGTTAATCAATATTAATCGAACTACTAACTAAGCAATTTATTTTTCAATGCAACAATTATACAAAGGTCTTAAAATAATTTGACTGTCAAATACCTACTCATAAATTGTAACTTCTATAACAGTTATTTTTACAAAGCGAACAAATTGAGTTACAGTTCAGCTACAACAGTAAAATCAACTACAAATTACAAGTTGACACTAATGACTAATTTGTGATGATCTATAGTGTCTTTGAAGTAAAAAAAAAGTTTTGTATTATAATTCTTTGACGCTATAAATAATTTCTAAATAAAAAAGTATCATGAAAATTTGTAGACATTATAGTAGAACAAATGAGGTAGATAAAAATGAGAGTGAACAAATAGTATAGGGACAGGGTTATTTTTAAAACGTCAATAACCTCTTAAGGGGTCATTGTACTCATCATTATGAACAACTTTTACTATGGGACCAAACCTGAAATCGCGAAAAAAAAAACCCGCTGTTCCCTACATTTATGTTCGAATAATTCGTTAAAATCTAGAGAACGGCAGATTTTTTTTGCGTGCTTTACTAACTTTTTAGACCTTTGTATCCCGCTTATGCGTATGAAGTTTCATTAAAATAGGTTCAGTCATTTCGAAAAACAAGGGTCAAGCCCTTGTTCTTCGAAGTTTGTATGAAATGCCGTAAGGTGTAAACGCTCTTAAGACGCAGATATATGCCAGTGACCTTGAGTGGTTTGCTTGTGTGTTCTGTACTGAGCTCCCGCAACGCATCGTATGTTCAGCTAGTAATAGGACTCGCCCATCAAGGAGCGCTGTCCCCAATTTGACGCATTATTAATTTATTATACACAACACAAAAGGTATTTTAATAAAACGCGTATACTAAAATATCAATAATTAAATTATCTTTAAATTGGTGAAGGTTTCAGAAAAATACGCTTGGTAGATTTTGCGCCATTCTCAGTTTTTTTATCCGCGTTGGACATAATTTTACAAATTAATTTCACTATGTAATATAAACATAATCTAAATAATTCAAATGTTAAATTATTGAGAAAATGCTCTAATTTAACATATGTTTTTTTCAAATTATTAACACTACTCGTTTAGAAGTGATCTTCAGTATAAAATCATTAAAAGTCGGTTATCGTCGCCTTAAGGAGAGAGGAAGTGTTTTGGAAAGAGATCTCGATATTTTTTCAAGTTGTAAAACCCGTGAGAAGGGTCAGGGCACTAGTAATCATTATCTTCCTAGCCTTTTCTCAACCATGTTGGGGTCGGTTTCCTGTTTAATCAGATGCAGCTGAATACCGGTATTTTACATGGAGCGACTAGGCAGTCGCTTCATACAGGCAGCTCAACAACTGGGTAATACGATACCCTTTGGCAAGTCTGGTTGTCAGACTTTCGGGCTTCTGACAACCCGTAACGACTGTTAAAGATCCACGAATGACATCCAGGACCACTAACCGGCCGAAAGCCGGCTTACCTTTCCGTATTTTTCGGGTGACCACTGAAAATCAGCGCTGTGTTGTGGGTCCCCCATAGAATAGAATAAAATACTCTTTATTATGTACACAATAAAAGTACACAGCACATACAGCACAGCCCAGCATCATGCTGAGTGCAAGCCTTCTTGTCACAGTCATGACGTGCAGCTGCCGACTATTTGTTTTTTGTGCTCGTGATTATAATGTAGATGAGTTTTGTGTAATGTTTACCTACTCGAGTTTATGTTTTCGTATGCACGTGTTTCTGTGACAAATAAAATTATTTTTCTTTCTTTTTTCTAACGTGCTTTCTGAGGTATGGAGGAGTCTCGGTATACAGTATGTAACAAAAACCCTGTTGCCTTTTAGGGACGTATAGATTTACCTACAAGCACAACATTGGTGGAATTATAATTTAAGTAAATTAAGTATTGGCTAGTTGAGAAGTCAAAATCAAAGAATGAAAGAGGTTAGAAATCAGTTAAACATTACAAATATTAATAATTAAATATTTATTTGAATTATTTTTGTTGAACAGTTTTTATAAATGACTTGCTTTATTACTTATGTATACCGAATCTTAAAACGTAGGTAGAAGGAACAACAGGGTTTTTGTTACATATTGTATAAAGATGGTCACCCATCCACTGACCAACCGCGGCAAGCGTAGCTTAACCCGATCGATTGATCGACCCGTGCATTTGTTATTACTTACCTACAAGCCCCCTCAGCAGGTCACTAGTGATAAATATTCGGAAATGTACCTATACATAAAAACTGAGATGAGATGGAATGACTAGTATTTCTAGAGACGTTTCCTTCATAGTATGCTGAAACTGGCCTATTTATATAATTCGTTTATGCTTGTTTAGATAAAAGTTGCCTATTTTCGTATTGGTTAATCATCCGATCCATTTCAGGCAATCTGTCTTCATCAGGCGGCTGGATGTAAGCCCAATGAGGCTTTTAGGCGTTGGCTCGTGTTTTATTTTTATTACGATGATATTGGGGTTAAAATATTTTATATAATCCAATGTAATACGGAATATGGCCGCAAAAATATTTGGGTGCGAGTTGAAAAAAAACTGTCCAAGTGCGTGTCGGACCACGCACATTGAAGGGTTCCGTAGTTGGAAGGAATTTATCCCAAGAACAAACTTAACATTGTAGTTGAAAAACATGTTCCCATGGGGGAACATGTTTTTCAACTACAATGTTAAATTTACGGTGGGAATGCATGGGCATTCCCACCGTAAATTTAAGTTTTTACGCACAATATTGAGTGATTTACCATGTTAGGTTTTTCTGTACCTAATCTATAAACAAAATGGACCTTATTACAAAACGAGGTTTATTTTCAGACCCAAGTTTAAACCATAGAGCCATTATTGAATTTCGAACTTTATTCCGTCTACGGCGAAGTTCCTAATACAAAACTGACCACTTAGTACCGAACTAAGTATTCAGTTTTGTATAATGAACGGTATTTCAATCAGAGTTACGTTCTCATTACAAAAACTAGCTCCGTGGTTTAAGCCACGTCAAAATATAAATCTTGTTTTGTAATAAGACGGCATTAGTTTTTGTATTTTGAACACTTTTTTCTATGGGACCAACCTTGAAATCGCGAAATAAAAATCAGCTGTTCCATACATTTTGTCGATTTAAGTGAACTTAATGTAGGGAACAGCTGATTTTTTTTCGGGTTTAGTATAAACAACAACTAATGTTGTATAAAGAACTATTCTGTCTTTGTTTTTAAATTTTATGCTCGGTAGTTTCGGAGATTACGGGGGCGATGGTCAACTTTAAAACGGATTAATTTTAAAATTATAAAAAAAATCCTCACAACAAGTCCTTTCGTTTGTTATGACACACGGAACAGTTTGCAAAATCTTTTTTAGGGTTCCGTAGCCTAATGGCAAAAAATGGAACCCTTATGGATTCGTCATGTCTGTCTGTCTGTCCGTCCGTATGTCACAGCCACTTTTTTCCGAAAATATAATATAAGAAAATACTGTTGAAACTTGGTAAGAAGATGTATTCTGTGAACCGCATTAAGATTTTCACAGAAAAATATTAAAAAAAACAATAAATTTTGGGGGTTCCCCATACTTAGAACTGAAACTCAATTTTTTTTTTCATCAAACCCATACGTATGGGGTATCTACGGATAGGTCTTTAAAAATGATAATGTAATTTTTTTCTAAACTGAATAGTTTGCGGAAGAGACACTTCCAAAGTGGTAAAATGTGTGTGTACCCCCCTGTAACTTCTGAAATAAGAGAATGATAAAATAAAAAAAAATATATGATATGCATTACCATGTAAACTTCCACCGAAAATTAGGTTGAACGAGATCTAGTAAGTAGTTTTTTTAATACGTCATAAATCGTAAACCGCAATTTACCTTTCATTCAATCAACTAAAATATAAAAATAAAATCGGATAAATAGAAAAATAAATACGGAACCCTTCATGGGAGAGTCCGACTCGCACTTGGACGTTTTTTAAACTGAACCCCTTAACAAAATATATTTATTTACGTTAGACGTTCGTGTTTGGGCCACAGAAATTCATATGTGTACCAAATTTCAACTTAATCGGTCTAGTAGATTCGGAACAAATCGGTTGTCACAGACGGATAGACAGACCGAGTGATCCTATAAGGGTTCCGCTTTTTCCTTTTGAGGTACGGAACCCTAAAAAGAAAATGTATAATTGAATGCCTTAAAGTCACATGCACTAAGTAGCAGAAATAACCCTTCGTTTCATAGTCAATAAATGTCAAGTCGATACACATAGAGTAGACGAATAGTCTATTGTTTGGAAAACCGTAAAAGGAAGGAAAGCGCTAGCACCAAAGTTTAACGATGTCATCGAACACCGCACACAAACTTTCCGAAAGGAAACTTTGGTACGTGACACCTAAGTAAAAGGGAAAGAGAGATGTGCGTAACAAATTTACGTAGAAAGCCGTAATATTCTTAAGAATTTCCCGAACGCAATATAACTGCTCACGGCTCACGCCTTTTGAGCCGAATGTTTTACCAAATTGACGTTCGACATGAGATCATGCATTCTTTTGATATGGTAATCCGTCCCGACCCTCGGGCAATAATCGATTATTAAATAGGTAGAAATCGGC
The DNA here is from genome assembly GCA_948098905.1 of Tiliacea aurago. Lineage (NCBI taxonomy): Eukaryota > Metazoa > Arthropoda > Insecta > Lepidoptera > Noctuidae > Tiliacea > Tiliacea aurago. The sequence goes on along the minus strand of OX402591.1, from coordinate 15,864,131 downwards.
AGATCAGGATCCCTTATCCACTGTTAGATTCTTAAGAGGATTCCTTTATGACAAGAAAGGGCGACTGGTCGTTGTTGAACAAGGAATACTTTTTTAGGATATTACTTTTATAATAAAATTATATAATTAATAAATTTCATAAATAATTTAATATTAATATTTGTAAATTAATGAATAATGTAAGAAATATTTATATTATAGTACTTTCTATAAAATATGTATTAATATAAAATATTTATGAAATTTATTAATTATATAATTTTATTATAAAAGTAATATCCCAAAAAAGTATTCTTTGTGCAACAACGACCAGTCGACCTTTCATGTCAATATTTGCACACCTGTTTAGGTAGGATATGGTTTAAATGATAAATGATTTTATTTCTGTAAGTAGGTTTGTACAAACACTTTTACACGTCAATCATATTTTAAAAACTAGATGAGGTCGGCGTTTCCTATCTGACTACTCTGAGAAGAAAGGCCGAAACAAACTCAGAGGTCGTAGTCTCTTTTAAAGTCCAGACATAATCTTGGTCAGATCATGTGAAGACCATGTAGATTGGTGTCTGAAATGGTCTTTTGAGGAAAGAACCACACAGGTTGAGTGGACCTGACCAGTCAGTGCACGCATTTGTCAGTAATCGTGCAGCTCTACTCAGAATATAAGGAGCTCAACGATGCGACTATCAATACCAAAGAAAGGCCATTTGGGTAGGCCACTTATATGACTCAAACTGCCAGACCATGATTAACACTAACTGAGAATAAAAGAAAGGGAAAAAAAAATATTATGCAATAACCCACATAGTCTTCACATTCACAATAATTAAAATAATATAATACTTTACAAGTAAATATTCCTGTCATTGTGTATAAAATAATAATTAAATGTCACAGAACTTGTTTGTATGTATCACCTCATGTACCACCGCGGACACTGCCGCCTGACTACTTTTCAACCTTATTACTAGGAGCATAAGGTTGAAAAGTGGTCAGGCGGCAGTGTCCGCGATAGTACCTATCCATATTCAAGCAAATAAATGATTTGATTTGATTTTTGTGAATGCCTCTTTGGTCTAGTGGTCGCAAGCCCTACTGCTGAGCATTTGGTCTTTGGTTCGGTTCCCAGGCCGGGAAAAGTGTTATTGGGTTTTTCCATCAGGGATTTCTCGGTAACAGCCCGGAGTATGGATTTGTGCCCGTTTTCGTGGCTATGATAACAGCTGCACATGTCGATCCATCACGTTAAGCTACGCTTGCCGGGGTTTTTTTTTTTGGGTGGGAAATTATCAAATAACTTCTCCCGCTCTGGACGGAGCGAGCGGGCGTGTCGGTCATAACTTTTATTGACTAAAACCCACCCGTGTTCCTTCATTTGCCTGTATGCCAGGGCCACAATATCCCTTTCGGACAAACTCGCAACCCTAGCCCTAACCGACCCTGTCAGTTCGTGCTGACATCTCTTTCAGGCTTGGCCGTGCATCGGAAAGCATGTAAAGATGTTGGTCCCAGCTGTCATTCGTGGATCTTTGTCAGTCCTTACGGGTCGTCAGAAAAAGAAAATCTGACAACCTAGTCTTACCAAGGGATATCCTATTACCCAGTAACTAAGTTGTGGTGGTCAGATAGGCATCCGGTTAGACTGGAAGCCGACCCCATTTTTTCCCCCAATTTGCTATTACATTGGGAATTAGACATAACCGGTCTTATTACAAAACAAGATCTATCTTTAAAACCACCGCGCCTTTTTTGAATTTCGAGCTTTATTTCGAAAATGTTATAGTTCTTATTTAAAAAACTGACTTTAAACCCGAATCTATGTTGTCAATTTTGTATTAAGAACTTTACATCAGTCGCAATACAAAAACTGGTTTGAAAATTTGAGCTTGGACTAAAGTTAGTAGGGACCTACTCGTTTTACGGAATGGGTGTACTATATATACACTTTTGCCTAACCCTTCGTGGAATAAAGGCGTGATGTTTTGTTATTTTTGTGACTGTCTGAAATTTCAGAAATCAATATGTGGGCGATGAGTTGCCGCAAGGAGCTTTCTTGGGCCCTGTACGTATTTTCTTACAAGAGAATGAATTATCTGATTTGGTAGGTGATCATCATTTCATCCGAAATAAGTCCACTGATGTACATAGGCCTGCCCAAAAAGGGGGGGGGGGGTTGCCATAATCGCCACGCTTGGCAGGAAGGTTGGCGATCGCAGTATATTGTTAAAATGCATAGAGAACGCTGCTGCCCATTCTCTAGTAAGTCCCTTAGTCGCCTTTTACGACCCCCATGGGAAGAAATAGGAGGGTAGTGATTGCTTTGAATAAGATTGTTATAAATTAAGTTGCGGATTTCCATATAGCCGAGGCGTAGGCGGTTACTGGTATGGAAATGTTGGCATGACATGTAGATTACAGCACACATAAAAGAGGAAGAAATTTGAATAGCTATATGAATAGCATAAGGTATAATTGGCAAGAACGAGTAATGTAACAATAGGCTGTTAGTCAATGAATGTTATATTTCATGGAATAAATAGTAATAATGAATACCCAAAGCTCTCGAACTCGAAGCGGAGGAGGTTGTAGCTAAGAAATAACAGCCACACGGGTCGATCCATCAGGTTAAGCCACGCTTGCCGGGGTTGGTTGTGGATGGGTGGCCATCTTGACATATCGATACTCCTCCTTTTGCTAGGAAGGGGCGCCATCAGTAGGGACTGGTCATTTCTTAGCTGCCACGGCTTATTTTAACTTAGTATTTTAGTTGCTTTTTATATTTTTATTACGGACGCTTTTAACGTGCACGTCTTTGTACATTGTTCTCACATGTATAATTTCAACATAAATTATGTAACCAATACTATGTAACAATATTTTGATTTAAAAGAGTGTCCGTGGTGTTTCTTGCCCGTTCTTCTCCATAGGAACCTACTACGCTTTGGAATGGGCAACTAGCTTCATCTCTCTGACTGACCGACCCCTTGACAATTCAAAAGTGCCTGTAATAGGTTTATTTGAAATAAATGCTTTGAGTTTGAGTTTGAGTTTTGAGTTTGAAGATTCCACAATGAACAATTCAACAATCATTAAATTTATTCTCTCTTCACAAAGTTGACTTAAAGTGAATGTGTACAAAAAATGTCTCAGCTGTCTTCCACCTTTAAGGCTTCTACATACTGGCGCGACTCGCGACGCGACACAAAAGCACCGCTCGTCGCGCGTCACGCGGGGCTTTTGTGTCGCGTCACGTGTCGCGCCGGTCTGTAGAAGCCTTTATGAGAAACTGGAGCCTGATATAGGTTTTTGGGAAAAACCTGTGTTACAGGTCACCATGCCTAGAATTAGTTTTTATAGAGATACCGTACAAGAGTCGAAGTTAAACAATATGATGTTATATGATTACGGCATACTCTTATTTTATTAAGTTTAGAATCAGGTACATAGTGGTGGGTTTTGTTATTTAGTTGTGGTACTTGGTCACTTGGTACTTGGACTAGGTAGTCGAGCCTCTGCGAAACAGTCGTGTCGCTGCGAAACAGTCGTGTCGCAGAAGGAGGCTGCGGAAAGGGAGCGGGAGATCTTGTCCGCTCACCCGGCCCGCAGCAGGCGCACCGGGCGTTGGTGGAGGGCCGATAACGCCCTCTTCCAGCCCCCATAAATGGATCCGGGGACGGCGGACTTGGGGACGTCCGCCGCCTCCTATCACATTGGACCCGAGGTGGCGGCGCGTAGTGTTCCACGCGCGCCCCTATCAGACGTCGCGGGGGGGGGGGGGTCAGACACCTCACCCCCCCCAGACTTGAGGTGGCCCGCAGAGGCGGGCCGGCACTAGCCGGGGATTGCGGAAGGAATAACAGATCCCAAGATCCCCGGTGCAAGTGTGGGAGGGGAACACTGGGGTGGTTTTTAGTCAGTATGAGTCTGACAGACCCCTCCGCCCGCCCCAGGGCGGAGGACATCCATGAGGATTTTCCACCCCGTGAAAAAAAAAAAAAAAGGTAGTCGAGCCTATTAACCATTTCCAGTTTTCAGGCTGCCAATGAGTAATTAAAAAAACTGACAAATTGCGTGTCGGACCACGCACAATAAAGGGTTCCGTAGTTGGGATGAATTTATCCTAAGAACAAACTTAACATTGTAGTTGAAAAACATGTTCTCTCATGCATTCCAACTGTAAATGTAAGTTTGTACGCACAATATTAATTACCATGTTATTTTAAGACCACAGACTTCTTAAAGATTTTCCTGTAATCAATAAGTAACGAACTGTTTTCTGTTTTTGTTTTCAAAAATTTAGATTCAGTAGTTTCAGAGTTATGGGTGGTAAATTTTCGTCTATTTTCATACTAATTTTAAAAGTATTGAAATTAAAATTAAATGAAAATTTTGTTTGAATTTCTTATAACATATCTTTCATTCATTCTTTCATTTTGATATGTCACACGGTACAGTTTGCAATTTTTTTTTAATTGCCTAATTCGCCCCTCAAAACTAACCTTCATATTCAAAATTCTTTTATTTACGTTACACGTCCGTGTTTGGGTCACAAAAATTGATTTGATTACCAAATTTCAACTTAATCGGTCAGTAGATTCGGATCAAATTGGCTGTGACAGACGGACAGACAGACACACGAGTGATCCTATAGGGGTTCCGTTTTTCCGTTTGAGGTACGGAATCCTAAAAACTCCTCCGATACTTTATTCTTTCTTAAAAATAAGAGGATTTACATAAATTCATTTTTATAATACATAAGTTAAGAAAATACTTATAAATCTCCCAATTGGTACCATTTAAAATGAGCTCTCTGTTCAACGTCTTAAGCAAGTTTCTAGTGGAGTTATAAGGCTGGGTTTTCTTTAGAATTAATAAACTTTTATTGTTGAAGCCAAGAAAGCTCTCGAGTGTTAGTTGCTAACTTCATTTCTAAACTCATAAACAATTTTGGTTTATTATTTTTGTGTAACTTGCGTTCGTTATTCTGTAGACAGTAATGGCGCCGTTGGCGGCAAAGTTTGTGGTATCTAACATAAAAAATGTATTCTTCTTGTAACAAATTCAATGAGTGTTTTCCCCCTTTGAAGGCGGCGTGAACGTTTTGAAATGTATCACGTTAACGTAAACACTATATATACAGGGTTATTTTTAAAACGTCAATAACCTCTTAAGGGGTCTATGTACTCATCATTATGAACAACTTTTACTATGGGAACAAAACTGAAATCGCGAAAAAAAACCCAGCTGTTCCCTACATTTATGTTCGAATAATTCGTTAAAATGTAGGGAACAGCTGATTTCTTTTCGCGATTTCAGGTTTGTTCCTATAGTAAAAGTTGTTCATAATGATGAGTACAATTACCCCTTAAGAGGTTATTGACGTTTGAGAAATAACCCTGTATACACTGAAATTCGGATGAATCATTTTATATAATTCATCCTATGTGGTTTTCAACAGCATCATAATATCCAAACCTGTATTATACGGTTAACTAGCCTTTTTTTTTTTTTTTTTTTTTTTTTTTGTATGGGAAATCATCAAATAACTTCTCCCGCTCTGGGCGGAGCGAGAGGGAGTGTCAGACTTTTACTGACTAAAACCCACCGTGTTCCTTCAAATGCCTGTGTGCCAGAGCCACGATATCCCTTTCGGACAGGCTCGTAAACCTGGCAGGCATTGGCCCTTTCGGACCCCGTCAATTGGAGCTGACGTCTCTTTGAGGCGCGCGTGGAACACAACGCGCCGTCGACCCGGGCCTGGTCCTTATCGGTCGGCGAGCTACCCATCGCTCACCGTCCGCAAGCCCGCGCCTGCGGTGGCCGGGAATCGGCCTGCGATTCCCGACGCCCGGGGCGTCTCCTGCGGCGAATTAGGGCGGAAGGGCGGGCACCCTGCCTCACCCTCATGCGCTCCGCCTCCTCCTTCGCGAGCATTACTGTTTCGCAGAAGGAGGTGACGGCCTCCCATGCACTCTCGCTCCGAACCATGGCCTGAACCAGGGCCGGACGCGAGAGATCGTCGCCGCCGATCGCCTCCGTGAGGACACGGCGGTGCTCCGCCCAAGCAGGGCAGACCTCCACCGTACGCTCCACCGTGTCCTCCGGGCGATCCACACAGTGGTGACACCCGGGCGTTTCCTCCCGCTTTATCCTGAACAGGAACCTCCCGAAACAACCGTGTCCGGTGAGGACCTGCGTCAGGCGGAAGGTGAGGACGCCGTGGCGCCTCTCTAGCCACTCCTCAAAGAGGGGACTTACCGCCGCAATTGTGGCGTGCCCAACGGTTAACTAGCCTAAAGTTCTAATAGGTCAATCTTAAGAAACGTTAGCTTTAATTCAGACGTAACATCATCCAAAATTCCAGATTTTATTACCAGAAAATATAAATTAACAAAATTCAAAAGTCAAAATATTTACCCAAGTGTCGTTTGCGAAAGCGAATTCGTCATAAGCATCGTTAGATAAGATGAAGTAGGTAAGCTCACTAAGGCTTACAACAAATACTTTAAGTGCCTGGCCTGGGAAACAAACAGGCTTTAATTTCCTTTTACAAATTGAAAAAAATTCAAGTTAAAACATCTTTGAACGTCTGTATTGCTTGGAAGATTAATTTTATCTTTTAATCAAAATAAAAGACGAATATAAAATCTGTGTTTCAGACTAAACGTTGTCACGAGGGTGAGATAGGTCTACAGTATTTCAAGGATTTTAAACTTATCATAATGTGAATATGGAAACGGTTTCTGCGCTTACTAACAAATGCACGATTGCTTTTTATAGACAAAGCGAATCCAGGAAAAAAAAAACTAGACTGAAAGAGTTGAGGGAAGTGCCACGTCATCTCTCCACCAAAAAGGAAAAAGCTGTGATGAAAGAGATGACGACAGCATCACGTCTCTTTCTTCTTCATCCTTTTTTGAATGCGAGTTTGCGAGCGAACCCAAGAGCATTACCGAGGTATCAACGAATCATATCTATGACAAAATTAAAAGATTACTATCTTTTAATTTTGTCTATTATTTTTAAATTGAATATTATCTATTAAAATGTTTACATTTAATGCCAACATTTTAATACTATGCACATTATTAATTTACTACATTTCCTGCTACTCTTAAAATAAAACTTAATACGATAGACGATATCCAATACATTTTAAAATTAACTTCATTAACAGTATTTCGATATTCTTTTTAATATCGTATCGTTAATCGACTTATCGATCAATGTTAATTACTTTTTACAAAGTAACTGATATGTGTGCAGGCGACAGGTCACTGGCCACTTGAGACATGCCGTCAGATCGTATCTGAAGCCTGCGCAAGGAGGATATGACGACTTTACTTTTTGCAAAAAAACTTCGAAAGATGTCTGAAGAGCGAGGCCGCCGCTCCGAGCTGCGCCGAAAAAAATGCATAACGACGCTTTGACACCATCACTTTGATGGAGCGACTCGAAAATAGAAGGTTTTCGCTAAGAATAATTGCTAAAAATTTTAATTACGAGTAACGAATGCTGGGAACAAGAGCGAAAATTCGCACCAGCAGCCGTGTTTGCACAAATAACACTAAATAGTTTCATTCCGTTTAAAATATTGTAAGGGAAAATACCAAATGAAAATGTAGTAGATCTGTAGGTATTGCTATTACATACCCACTTCTGTTGCTTTCCATTTAAAAGGCTCACATTTTCCAGTCAAGAACTGACCCGCGAGTCCTGAACTGATATAACATTCGTACACTCTATCCTTTGACGTGGTTCCTCAAAAAAGCAGATACTCCACTATGTTCAAACACATACTTTTCCAACTACGACTTCAAAATAAATTCGTGCCTTGTGGAATACATAAAAGAAAATAAACAAACAGTGACGAAGCGTCGGAAGAAGCGTCCTGTCTGATCGGAAATTCCGTTATTCGCAGAGGGAATCGACTAGTGGCGCATTCGGTCGGTTTGAACTCCAAGAGTTTGCAGTACGAACGCCATAGCACAACTGCATGTGATTGGATTCCGAACGTATTTTAAAAGTTTTGGTTTAAAGAGCATAGTTTACATGCACGGGGTAGGTTCGCCATGAGGAACGCGCGGCGTGTTACAAAGTTCTAAAATCTAAATGGTCTTTGGGAGTTTGCATGTGAGATGGAAATAGATAACTATTTGTAATGTTATGGTAGCCTGGTACCCGTTTGACTTGCTCAGTTTTGGCGTTGGAAATTGCGCATGTTTAAGACGATACAAGTAGTTAGTCATCATCATTTCAGCCGAAAGACGTCCACTGCTGGACATAGGGCTCCCCCAAAGGGGGGCTTTGCCATAATCGCCACGCTTGGCAAGAGGTTGGCGATCGCAGTATGGTATGGTGTTAAAATGCATAGAAAACACTGCTGCCCATTCTCTAGTAAGTCCATTAGTCGCCTTTTACGACACCCACGGGAAGAAATAGGAATATTTATTACTAATTAAAACGGTACCACCAATTACATTAATTAACAAAGAGGTAAAACAGGGATAGTAAACAAAAATATTTCAAATACTAAAATATAATAGAGGACACCCTAGCATACTTTTTATCTCTGAATAGTTAGTATGAAGGACAAAATTCTATTTTTTAATCGGTTTTTATGACTGCGACGCTATTTCCTTTCAGTCGATTAAGATTGCCCTATTAGCCTGCTAACAAACGCCGCAGGAGACGCCCCGGGCGTCGGGAGTCGCAAGCTGATTTCCGGCCACCGTAGGCGCGGGCCTGCGGACGGTGAGCGATGGGTAGCTCGTCGTCCGATAAGGACCAGGCCCGGGTCGACGGCGCGTTGTTTCACGCGCGTTTCAAAGAGATGTCAGCACCAACTGACGGGGTCCGTTAGGGCCAATGCCTGCCAGGGTTGCGAGTTTATCCGAAAGGGATATCGTGGCCCCGGCACACAGGCAACGGAAGGAACACGGGTGGGTTTTAGTCAGTAAAAGTCTGACACGCCCTCCCGCTCAGCCCAGAGCGGGAGAAGTTATTTGATAATTTCCCACCTAAAAAAAAAAAAAGCCTGCCAACAAACGCTCAACGACTCTACTGCAGGCGTCCCCAATGATTAATTTCCGCAAAAATAATTACAAATAATAACGTCGTGTTATGTAGAGCAACGTGTTAATCATATTGCTATCGTGTGAGTTTGCTGTCGAAGAAAATTGCTCAATCAAAGACCTGGTCGGGTCAAGCGTGACTTAACTCATAACAATGTAATAACCGGCCAACGAACAGCTTATTGACCTATTAGCTTTTCAGTACTTGAATATTTATAGCCACTGATAACAGTTGAAAGTGCTCGCCTGTAATTATACAGGTTGTTAGTTTGTCGTTATTTTTTGTTGGTTGTTGTACAAAATATTTTACAGGAAGTCGGCAAATATTGTGACCGAAATTGTTTAGCATTATTTTTGCCCGCAGTTTGAAATTAGTTTTACACAAACTGGATCATGAACTAGAATTTATTGTGTTAGGTTCTGCTTTACCTAAAAATACCTTACATTATATTGCCAAGTACTAAAATGTACGTAAATGCAATGTTGTTTACTGCTTGAGCTGTTGACCGATCACATGAGCGAATAGTGATAACCAGAGGTCTAGCCAATAAAGTCCATTTGCGATCCCTGTCAAGGTGCCATCCATAAAATGGTCTATCAATCCCGTAACTTGTTTGAAAACGACAAACAATCTTGAAGAAACTCTATCCGTCGAAGTCAGTCACATTATATATCAAATTATACATAGCCATAAGTAAAAAAAAATCAGTCATATGTATGACTTTATTTGAGATAAGATTTTGAAGTTTCCTGAAACAAATGGAACAATATGAGTTTTTTTTTTTTTTAGTTTTGAGACTATTTGAGCGGAGGTGCGATATAAAGAACCAAAAACTAAATTAATAAAAGTAACCTACGTAAAGTCAGGGGAATTAATTATTTATTTAGCTAATTGACAACCAACTTACATTGTCCGTATATTCAAATCATATCTGTAATTTATTGACAGTTGTGTAAAATGGCTATAACACGGCAAATTGACGTAGTGGAATTACCCTGACGGTACATTCTCAGAAAAAGTCCACAATATAACATAACATCTGAGTGTTAATCCAGTTGGTTTCTTCTGAGGCATAATGAATAGAGAAAAGTTATTTAGTCTTAGCTCCCCACGGCTATGCTGGCGGTACAACAGCATTTATATAAAAGAACACCTGACTACACTACCGCAGCGGCTACATGCATTATGTGAGCTTGTATTGTTTCATATTTTTAAAGAAAACGGAAACTATTGTTTGAATCTAGATCTTGAGGGGAAGGAAAAACAAAGACCGATTTGTTTCACAATTGAGTAGAAAACACACTTATACAGTAGCAATGGGTTTAATTTTGACAGCTCAACAACATTCATTGTGTTATTTACGTTGTTGAGCAGACAAATTTTTCGAACATATGAAGCAATGGATTCGCAATATCCTTCAAAATCATTCCGATTGTGATTGATAGCATGTTACGCAACTATGGTTCCTTTTCTGTTGTTACTAACTACCTAGCTTGATGCATGTAAACTGATATAAATTAGTAATTAGTATGGTGGAGGCTTACTAGGTTTAAGGTTGAAGCTACCGAAGACACAGTTTTTTTTCTCTAGCCTTCGCAAATTAAGAACTTTAATTCTTTTCTCGGTATACAGAGTGGAAAAAATCAATGGGCCCTGAAGGAAACCCACTTTAAATACTTACTTAAGATAGATTATTTTACTTAAAGGATCTCATTTCAAACAACTTATCAGTAAAATGATTAAAGTGTACCAAAATTTAAATAGTTCAAGTATCAATGTCTTGCAAGTTAATAATTTTCTTTCATGTTTACGTGTCCTTCTTATTAGAATTGATGATAAAATCAAATTCATGTTAGATTTCATGATCTTTTTTATTTCTAAGATTTTTAGAGATTTTATCCTGAACAATAATCCTATCGATTAGTAGGTACCTAGAATAAAATAGCGAATGTTAATTTTTTTTGCTGGTTCGATTCCCAGTTTAGGTAAGCTTGTCGAGAAATCTGTGAATACAGTTTTGTTTCTTTTTAAAAATAAAGGAATGTTTTCTTTAAGTAAAATAATTTATCTTAAGGATTTAAAGTGGTTTCCCTTCAGGGCCCATTCATTTTTTCCATCCTGCAGAACTGAATTTAGTGAGAAAGGAAATAGTTGGATCTATTTATCGTTGTAAATATATTAGAAAAAAGTCTCAAAGAGAGTTAGAGACACTTCAATGAATAAAAATTACTCGAGAGATTCAACTTGCTGAATTTACAGAAAGAGCTATGAACGGGAGATTTTTCAGCAAAATTTTAAAGTGTCAAAGGTCAGACAGTTAAGCAAACTTGACCACAGACTAATTCTTCTTCATACACATTACTTGACCAACTAGACCTTTCAATGTTTTCTTCTTCCAATGTAATTTAGTTGTATAAATGTAAATGTACACAATTGATAGTATCAGTGACAAGAATAACATTAGTAATGATGTCTCTAGTAAGTACCAGATAATGGTCACAGGAGTAAAACTTAATCGCACATTTGTTTGCCCTGACACAGCCTAACAATATAGATAGGATCGTTGTCTTATCTCCTAATGTTATGAGGACTTAAGACTGTTTTATTAGCTATTCTGTGGTTTTATATCCCGAGGTGTCTTTAACGATAGGTTATTTTGGCTTTTGTTTGTTCCAATCTTATCATAACGTGTCTGGGAATAGGTAAGCTTGGATTTTGGTATATATAGACACTCGTATTAATAAAACATAACATCACGTATTTCCCGAAGGGCTAGGCAGAGGTGCACCTATAGTACAACATACATAAACTCACGTCTTCTTCCCATGGGGGTAGGCAGAAACTATAGAACGCTACCCGCTACACTCCTTACATTCTCGTTTTGGTTTGTTTACGTTCATAAATCAGCACCCTAATTGCGTAACACGTTTGAATCGGAATCGGAATGATTTTGAAGTATATTGCTAATCCATTGCTTCTTATGGTAGAAAAAAATTACTGCTCAACAACGTAAATAACGCAATGAATGTTGTTGAACTGTCAAATTGAAACCGATTCCTACTGATAGTGTGTTACGCAATTAGCCCTCTGGTCATACACGCACGCCGGTTGCGAGCACTACGCACCTGACCTTTCTGAAGAATATCATCAATTAGGTTCCTATATGTCCTCGGAGGGCGGCTCCCGGCGTTACTACTCACATCTGCCTTGGAAATACCTTTTGTTAGTCGCCTTTCATTCGTCCTCTCAACATGACTAAACCATCTAAGCATACGCTTTTAAATTTTTGTCACTACATCTTCTTTTAAACCACTAGACCAATAAAGCAGTCACTCGTATCTTTTATAATCATTGGCATTTATTGGTAGTTTTAAGGTTTCGTACCCGAAGAGTGCCAAACGGAACCCTGTTACTACGCCTTTGCTGTCCGTCCATCCGTCCGTCCATCTGTGTCAGTGGGCTGCATCTCATGCACCGTTTGAAATTCACAGATTGTGTATTTCTATTGCCGCTATAACAACAAATAATAAAAATTAATAATAGTTAATAACTAAAGTCGTATACAAGAAAAAGTGTGTTTTTTCGGTGTTTTTTTGGTCGATTAATACGGTACGGAACCCTTCGTGTGCGAGTCCAACTCTCACGTGGCCGGTTTAAAAAAATATAAAGTGAGTCACATTTGCCATTTGCATTTACCATTGCTAAAATAACGATGTATTATTGACTTGAGAGATAGATACTCGTTGAATGTATTATTTTAACCACAGCAGGCTTAGCACGAAAACCGTAGAAAAGCGTTTTGTCGACGCAAAAGTAGACAAAAATTACATTTCCATTGTAGTAGACAGTTTTCTACCGAGAAGGGTCTATTCTACAGTAGCGTAGAAATAGAAAGCGTCTAGCTAATCCTGCAGCAGTCTAGGGAAAATTTCAATTCACCAGCACATTGATTTGGGCATATTGGCCGCAAACATTGGTTACAGATTACCATAAAATCGAAACCAAGAAGAGAGGGAAAACAAAAACATTCAACTAGTGTAGTAGTAATGTAACTACATATGGACAAAGTTGAGTAATAAGGGATACCAGTTCTCCATAACAATTATGCTACTCGGAAGTGATAAAAGTTCTTTTTCTGTGTACGTGACGCAGAAATCAACCGACTCTAAGGTCGTGTTCGGCATAGCTTACTTTATACGGGTTTTCCCTTTCATTTTCTTTTTTCTTTCTCCTGCTTTTACCTCTTTGCTCTCTATTAAGGTATGGCTCCATAAAGTTACGATTTAATGATTTTAGTACTGAGCGATTTTCTTTTCTGGGTTTTCGTTGACTATTTTTATTTTTGTTGGTTTGAGTATTAATAATAATAATTTATTTATTTTAGACATAACTCACGTCCATAGTTGTACACTCTTACATTTAAATTATTCGATTTTAAATTCTAAACAGATAAAACCAGATAAAAACCAAAAAAAAAAAAATCTCATTAAAAAACAAAAGTAGTATCAATTGACTGACGCGCTGTGAACTTAGCTCCGCCTCCTTAGCCCTGAATGGTTTAATTTTTTTTTCACAACCAGCCAGTTCAGAAGTTAAGTTGTGAAAAGAGGACTTTTGCTTTGACATAATCTGATTGAAATACCGTTCTTTATACAAATCTGAATACTTAGTTCGGTACTAAGTGGTCAGTGTTGTATTAGGAACTTTACCGTAGACGGAATAAAGATCGAAATTCAATAATGGCTCCATGGTTTAAACTTTGGTCTGAAGATAAACCTTGTTTTGTAATAAGGGTCATTGAGTTAGTGTAGTGTAAAAAGTGTAGACATAATATTGACAATGACACACAATAACACATCAACAAAGTGTTTATATTATTATATCAGACTCTAAGAAAGTGGAACGGACTTGTGTAAAATACAATCAGCACTATTCTAAGTTTTAAAATAATTATCACGTAGCAAATTAAGTTAGATTCAAATTACTCATTAGTCATATAGATTGTAATTAATTATTAAGAACCTGGTTATTTTTAATAAAGGATAAAAAAAAAAATCATAGTTTTTGAGTTGCCAGTTGATTCACACGAAAATACCAACTTAAAAAATATTATTTGCTATTTCGTTTCTAACTTTAGTTAGATGTTATTTCGATGTTAAACTCTTTCATATATCAACGAAAATGTTTATTAAACAACAAAATATTAATTCCACACTTTCTCATAATAATTTCTCCATCAACGATTCTGTATCAATTTTCACCGTCTTTTGTCATCAAATAAACAGTGCGATCACCGTCCTCGGTAAATGAGTTTCGTTTCCTTTCGCACGTGAAAATCGGATTTGTTTAATTTATTACTTTGTCTCGAAACAGAGAGATGCTACGCTTACTTAGCTCTCGACACCTCACTGTTATAATAGGATCTCTAGGAGGATTTAAATTGAATCCAGTTGCAGGGTGCTCAAATGTATTTAAGTCTTCGTTGTCGAAAATCGTGATGGAGTATTTTGGGGGCATTTTAAGAGCTAATAAGTTATTTTTGTGGAAAGTGAAACAAGATGTTGCGGCTTATTGGGAGTTGAAAAGTACTATTAACGATTTATTACTGAAGTTTTCGTTGGGAAAACTGAAAATTTCGTATTTAACAAACTGAATACGAAAGTCTGAAAACAGCTAATATAAATCAAGGTATACAGGCGTTTTACTCTTGGTACACATGCTTAAGTACCATTTGACGTTTCACAGATCTAATACAATATTAAATTAATAAGTGGGGCCCACCTATGAAATCAGCGTTTTGTATGTAGAATTTTAAAGAAGTTGCATTTTTCATACTAACATTTTATTAATTTATATAACAACCTTGAACTCTAATGTTTTAAAACTTTTATGCAATAATGTATAAAAATTAAGCTATCGTAATATGCCACTTAGATTAAGCGACATAAATATGTTTTGGCTAAGTTAAAACAAATAGTGGTAATTTCTGCTAACAAAATGAGGAGTCATTTTTAAGGTATCTTTTATGTTTAGAAAACTATAAGTAATAAGGTTTTTTTTACTATTGGTAGTTATCTATGATGGTCATTATTTGATATAAAACCAAGCAATTGATGAATATTTTAAATCATAGAAGTGACGAGGTTCTCCATTTGTGTAAAACAAACGCCAATTTCATAGGTGGGCACCCAATATATTATACAAAATAATTCATTAGTGAAGTATGATGAGAGGTATAGGTATATTTCTAAACTACTTAACCCTTGCCAATTGTAGTAATTTATCTCATTTAAATAATTATCATGACACGGAAACATGTTTATAACTTATCTCATTATAATGGAAAAGAGAAAAACAGTTTAGTTACTTTATATCCCTTTTTTTTGGGTGGGAAATTATCAAATAACTTCTGCTCTGGGCGGAGCGGGTGTCAGACTTTTACTGACTAAGACCCACCCGTGTACCTTCAGTTGCCTGTGTGCCAGGGCCACGGTATCCCTTTCAGACATACTCGCAACCCTGGCAGTACTTTATATGTTTTTATATCCCTAAGGTATAGTTTGTACCTTACAAATAGCTATACCTACTCTTCCTATGCCTTACCCTTCGGGGATTAGAAGCGTGATGTTATGTTATGTTATGTAAATAGCTATCTTAGGTCCAGCATATTAAGTATTTTTGTGTATATGTAGGTAGAAGCAAAGGGTTCATCTTTGTTCATTCCCCTTACCTATTAAAAAAAAACCTGTCAAGAGCGAGTTGGATTCGCACACCGAGGGTTCCGTACGTTTATATGATGTTGATGATTTCTGAAAAACTGTGCTATTTAGAGACATTGTTATATTTTTACTGTAATCTTTACATAAATTTCTATCACATAGAATAATTTCAGATTTTTATCTATGCAAACTTCGGAGATAAGGGGGGGGACGATATTTAAAAAAAAAATCATCGAAAGTCGGAAACTATACTGCCAAAAAATTTTTTTTTTTGAGAATGTGCAAACAGCGCTCTTTCATATGATACCCCACATGCCCTAGTAGCCCCAATTTTTAAGACCCACTTTCAGTCCCTTTTGCATAAAAGATATATTTAAAAAAAAAAAATCTTGTTAGCAAAATAGTTGGGCAAACGTCATCTTAAACTATTAACATTTTCAAGTTGATAGCATTAGTAGTTCTTGAGATATCCAGGTGTGACAGACAGACGGGCAGACTTAGTCTCACCATAAGGGTTCCTTTTTACCATTTTGGTACGGAACCCTAAAAATCCACCTCAATACAGGTCCCACTACGTCAGCTGTAGTTTTTAATAAAAAGCAAAAGTAGAATGTATTTCATTTACCCCTCACAATGTATCAAGACAAGACAAGGGTGTAAAAGGGCTGACTCCGGAACGAAAATAAACGTTGAACGATCACTTAGACCCCTCAGTTTGAGCTGACGGCCGAAACAAAGGAGCTCGTGTGAAATACCTATGTAATTACATGAAGAGACTAAACATCTATTACGAAAATAGCAACTTTCTACGTCCTAGATTTTTAGGCTTGTTGCCTTTGTGTAGAGGAATTTCAGCTATGCGCCTCGTTAGGGATGTTACCCATCATCAGCTTAGCCTTTTTCGGGTTTTTAGCTTCTAGTCTAAGTACAAAGAAAACTCCATGTATTTTTTAGGGTTCCGTACCACAAAAGGAAAAAAGGAACCCTTATAGGATCACTCGTGTGTCTGTCTGTCCGTCTGTCACAGCTGATTTGCTCCGAATCTACTGGACCGATTATGTTGAAATTTGGTACACATATGAACTTCTGTGACCCAAACACGAACGTCTTTCGTAAATAAATTTATTTTGAATATGGAGGTCAATTTGGGGGGCAAATTAGAAAATTAAAAAAAAAAGTTTTACTGACTGCATCGTGTAACATATCTTAAATGAAAGGGCTTGTTTTAAGGATTTCATATATATATTTTTTTAAATATGTATTTTAAAATTATAATAATAATAATATTTTATAATAAAAAAAAACTTTTTGAAAAAAAAAATAACCGACATCCAAAAAAACTTTAATTTCTAACTTTAACTTTAAAAGAAAAATAACTTTAATTTCGGAAGTCGGTGTCTTTGGATCTGTATTTTAGTTTTTTGCCACCGACTTCCGAAATTAAAGTTATTTTTCACTTTGTAGTGTTTTTTTGGACGTCGGTTATTTTTTTTTACAAAAAGTTTTTTAGTTTTAACTTTTTAGTGGGTCAGTTTTTAATTTATCTAAGTTACTCATAGCCTTAAGTCAACTGCTCATCACCTTTTACAAAATATTGCTTTTCCCGATGCTGGGACGTTAATTGTTGAGGAGTTCTTCTGTAAGAACCAGGAGAACTGCCACTCACTATATGCATTGTGACTAGCATAAATTGCTTAGCAGCCTTATTAAAGTACCTAATCGAATCGCAACCCGTTAAATACTTATTATTATGTTGTTCCGGTGGCCATCTGTGGTCTCCATCATCAGTTCCACTTCACCAAATGGTGATTTTCGGGAGCAAATGCACGAGTTACTATAAAAAAAACTCAAATCGCTATAGGTTTGCCCATAAAAATCGAGGGTTGCCCTCGATTACCATGAGATCCCTTCATCAGATTCAAATTTGGTGGCAATTGGACTACCTCGGGAGCATACCCTTTCAAAAAAAAAAAAACATACAGCCGAACATATAACCTCCTCCTTTTTGGTAGTCGGTTAAAAATACATATTTATGAAATTATTTAAAAAAAATTATGAAAATTGACCAGTCCCCTCTTATCTCCGAAACTAGTGAGCATAAAACTTAGATAAAAATACAGAAAATAGTTCTTTACTTATAGATTACAAGAAAATCTATAAGAAGTCTGTTATCTTAAAATAACATGCTAAATCACTCAATATTGTGCGAACAAACTTACATTTGCAGTTGGAATGTATGGGGAGTAGAATAATAATCATGTTTTTCAACTACAATGTCCGTTGTCGTATTTGTTCTTGGGTTAAATTCATCCCAACTACGGAACCCTTCATTGTGCGTGGTCCGACACGCACTTGGCCGGTTTTGCCGTTGAGTGACATCCATCTGAACTTACTAAGTAATAAGGGTACCGTTTACTACTAAGGCTAAGTCTAAGGGTTACTGGCTTCTTAAGAGCTGGCACCAGTTCTCCAATTGCTTCGGTACTCATGTCTCTCTTTTAACTAGGGTTGAGTGACAGAGGGGTCTCGATGGGGATGTACAATTCACCTGTATACGTTATCATTTCAAGCACTGCTTTGCAAGTCGGTTAAAAGAGGCTGAAGTGGTTTATTCTTAAGCCCGCCCTTTCTGCTCTCAGTATTTACTACATATTTGACAATAGGTAGAAATAAAGCCTAAATATTGCCTTAATCGCCTTAAATGAATATTGAGAATAGGTTGAAATAAAACCTTAATATTGCCTAAAGGCTTCTACTTGGTCCTTTTAATTCGTATGGGTGTTCCTATACTCGCGTACACCTGCACGTACAGCGGCGCGTACACGATACTTGCGGAAGAAGTGCTCTTTCTGAAAACCTACTATAAATACGAACTATGCTGTCACGGTGCATTCAAATAGTTCCTCTACTTGCTACAATAATTTATTTTTCGATAACATAATCGAAAGTAAAAATTCTGCCAAAAGGACACGTAAAGACGTTGGTCCCGGGTGTAATTCGTGGGTCTTTGACAGTCGATACGGGTCGTCAGTAGCCCGAAAGTCTGACAACCAGTCTTACCAAGGGGTATCATATTACCCAGTTACTGGGTTGTGGAGGTCATTAGGCAGTCGCTCCATGTAAAATACTGGTATTCAGCTGCATCCGGTTAGACTGGAAGCTGACGCCAATATATTTGGGAAAAGGCAGGCAGATTGATGACATACATTTCAATACGTCATCCTTAAGACGTTGACAACAGGTAAACCGCTGTCACTGTCATACTGCATACAAAAGAAAGAAAAGCGCGATTACACAACGCTTGTAATTTATTGCAAAATAAGAAGCAATTTTATTTATTCACTCAAAAATGAGTTAAGTAAGTAATCGAAAATAAAAACAACCAAGCTCTGCATACAAATAAGACGTTCTTGTTATTAATTAAATATCAACCGTACTTTGATATTTAATACAGATATTATGGATTTAAACTCAAAGTAAAGGGTTAGTTGACCGTTCATTTGTATCGCGATTTTTTTTCTAAACGTGTTTTGGTAACAACCAAGTTCTGATAAATATGTTCAAGAATAACATATATTTTTTCCGCTACCACAAACTATATAGATTTGGTAATTTTTTTGTTTAGGACAAGCATACTTTTATCATTTGCCTCTTGTCAGCGCCTTAAGGTTACAACACGAATTTACTTATTTTCGTACTATCCTTATCCATTTATTATTAATATTATTTATTAAACTTCAAAACATTTATACATACTAATTATTATACGAGTAAAAATGCGAAAGTAATAATCTGTCTATTACCGTGTCACGCCATAACGGCTGAACGGATTTAGGTGACAGGCATATGGATAGACCATGTCCTGGGGTAAGGACATAAGTAGTTTTTGTATCCTGGCAGTAGGTACGCTTCCCTGGGATAATTTTTCGGACATCCACGCGGGCAAATTCGTGGGCAAAAGCTAGTCATCATCATCATCATTTCAGCCGAAAGATGTCCACTGCTGGACATAGGCCTCACCCTAAAGGGGGGGATTTGCCATAATCGCCACGCTTGGCAAGCGGGTTGGCGATCGCAGTATGGTGTTAAAATGCATAGAGAACGCAGCAGCCCATTCTCTAGTAAGTCCCTCAGTCGCCTTTCACGACACCCACGGGAAGAAATGTGGTAATGCTATTCTTTACGTCCGGCACCACACGGAACACAACAAAAGCTAGTACAATAATATATTTGTAAACAAAACCGGATTGACGATTCGCTCCAAAGAAAATAAAAGTAATTTTTACCAAGAAATCAGATTAAATATTCATCATTTAGGTAGATTAAAAAAGATTGAATTTTTTTGTAATGAAAATGAGAAAGACAGAAGAACAAAGGAGACGTTAATTACATCTCCAATAATAAAACTCATTTAGATAATAATTATGTTCGGCTTAATTAAAAGTGGATATTAACATTATTTTCTATGAAAATATTTTGCATTAAATGTTTTATGAAAATTGCCTTTGCCATTTTCAATTAAACATTTTGTAAAAACAAATAAATGCTACACGTTATGTTTTTGTAACATTTCGTGTTTTTAAACGTCATATAGCTATAGGGTTGCCACCCATACAGTTTTATTTATTTATTTATTTTTAGGTTAACCAACAATTTATTGTTTACACTATATACATTTCTGATTTAATGACTACAGTAACATTTGCAAGTGCAACAATTAATTACAGGTTAACACCACATGCACAGAAAACGGCTTTAGATAACATATTATTGAAAATTATTGAAATTAGAAATCTTACATATTATAAATTTTACATATAATGAAAAGTAATTAAAAAAAAATAAAGATAAATTATGATAACAGATATAAAATTAAAATAATTAAAATTAAAATAATATTAAATCACTGTTGGATTGTTTACAAAAACTCGTAGAAATTTATTTACAGTATCGTGGTGCACATCTACTAAGTCACTGCGGCCATTAAGGATTCTACACAATCTAGGTATTGGAGAATTTGCACCAAGTACAGACTTTCGAAGTGGCGGACACAGGGGTGTTATCTTATTCCTAGGATATCTAGAAGGCCATTGGAATCTAATAAGCTTCAATAAACCGGGGCAGTCGATCTTATTGCGCAACAGTTTGTAAAGGAACAAAGCATCGGTTATATCTCTACGCATACACAACGATTGCATCCTGAAATGGCACAGACGGACTCTGTAAGAAGGCAGGCGCTTAGAACTCTAGATTATAGACACACACTTAGATTATACTGGTTTTCACTCTAAAATACAGGGGATCTACTCTGAAGAGATAATCAGAAGAGGTAAAGTAAAAGTTTAATTCTTAAATTAAGGCCAGCTGAATCTCTGCACCCATGCCCCGGTGCATGCACGATGTTATGAGCAAGTAGATGTTTTTTTTTTTATTTAGCTCGGGTGTCCGTGAAAACAGTATATTCATATTCTTTATTTTTGTTGAACAGTCCAGATCCGAAGATAAATCCGAAGTATCGGCTGAATGTTCGGCCATTTCTTGACGTGCAAGTTTCCCTTGACTTTTAGTCCTTATCCGCCGTCAAGTCACATTTTTGACTTTGAGTCTGTTATCTCTTTGATGAGTCTTTGACAGTCGTTTTTTTTTTTCGCCTTAGTCAGCCATAGTCAGCCGTATACTTCGGATTTATCTTCGGATCTTTACTGTTCAACAAAAATAAAGAATATGAATATACCTACTGTTTTCACGGATACCCGAGGTATACTAAATAAAAAAAAATCATCTACTACTCATAACATCGTGCATGTACCTGAGTGCGCGGTGATTCAGCTGGCCATAATTTAAGAATGAAACTGTTAATTTACCTATCGAATTTTCGGGATCATAGGCAGCATCGGTAGCAGTGGGAAGGCTCATCAGGCTGCATGTCGCCTGATGAATTCGTGTAGTTCACGTTATTTTAAATTATTATGTTTATATGTCAATTTAATTTTAATTAATTTTCAATTTATTTTCAATTACTTATTTTAATTTATTTTCAATTTTAATTTAATTGCAATTATTTATTTCAATTTTATTTTCATTTTAATTTGTATTCAATTTTTTATTTGGATTTATGTTATTAGCGCATTAAGTAATTGAACGTGTCATGCTAACATAGTTTTAAGATATTATTGTAATACTAACAAAATATGGACCAAAATTAGTCTGAATTAAATGTATTTTATTATTTATTTGATTTTTATAGTAAGTAGATAATTGTTATCAGAATACCTTTTCGATACTAGTATTATATTTAGTTCTGCCACTTCAGTATTCACAGAATGAGTGTTTTCAGTAATGAATGCTATGTGGAGGGACGACATTGTTCCTCTCCTATTTGGTGAGGCTTAAAAGCTTTCAAAATCGATGGGTTGCTCTAGTAGCACTAATGAAATATGAAATCTATTTTAGAAATAAAAAAAAATACTTGGAATACTGTTTGTTTTCCCCCTTTAACCATACATAATCAGCCTATAATTTTCCCACTGCTGGGACACAGGCCTCCACTCTGTGAGAGGAAGTGGGCCGAAAGCCACCACGGGCCCAGTATGGAATGGTAGATGTCACATGTTTTCAAATTTTTGGTTCTAGGACATGAGACTCCAACCATAATATACTTTATTTCTTATACAATAAGTTGCCAACCTTATGTAGCTACATTAAATGCATGTTCTAAAATTTCGCAAAAATAATATAATTATATATTTTATTTTTTAAGTTGTTGAGACCATGGGTAGTTGGGGCACTGAGGCCAGGAAGCTCATTAGAGAGATAGGGCACTAGCTCCGTTTAAAAACGTGTGACTCCTGCGCCGGCCCGTTCTTGGTGCAAAGGTTAGCCATTGCCATCCAACGTGGTATTGCAGCAAGCGTTATGGGCACCTTTGCGCCGGGAACAGTTAGGGGCGGGTTATTTGATTGTGCTTTTTGACGTGTTGTTGTGACTTAAGCATGTACCTATGTAACATTATAATCATCATCATCATTTTAGCCGAAAGACGTCCACTGCTGGACATAGGCCTTTCCCAAAAGGGGACGGGGGTTGCCATAATCGCCACGCTTGGCAGGCGGGTTGGCGATCGCAATATGGTGTTAAAATGCATAGAGAAGGCTGCTGCCCATTCTCTGGTAAGTCCCTTAGTCGCCTTTTACGACACCCACGGGAAGAAATAGGATAATGCTATTCTTTAGGTGCGGCACCACACGGACCTACCATAATATTCCACGATAGTATAAATAAATAAGTGCAGCAACTTCTTCGACGTCCATCATGTCCAATATTTCTTTCGGAATCGGACCGCAATAGAACCGAGACTATACGGTTAGCCAGAATACGGCGAGCCGTTGCGGCAGACCGTATATAATGCGGCACGCCGCATCACGGTCCGCCGCTAGTGCGTTTAAGGCCTTCTTTTTTTTTTTGGGTGGGAAATTATCAAACAACTTCTCCCGCTCTGGGCGGAGCGGGAGGGCGTGTCAGACTTTTAATTTAACTGACTAAAACACCCGTGTTCCTTCATTTGCCTGTGTGCCAGGGCCACGATATCTTTCGGACAAACTCGCAACCCTGGCAGGCATTGGTCCTGACGGACCCCGTCAGCTGGTGCTGACATCTCTTTGAGGCGCGCGTGGAACACAACGCACCGTCGACCCGGGCCTGGTCGTTATCGGACGGCGAGCTACCCATCGCTCTCGGTCCGCAAGCCCGCGCCTACGGTGGCCGGAAATCGGCTTGCAACTCCCAACGCCCGTGGTGTCTCCTGCGGCGACTAGATGCGCGTGGGCGCGAACCTTGCCTCTCCCTCACGCGTTCCGCCTCCTCCTTCCCGAGCATTATTGCTTCGCAGAAGGAGGTGACGGCCTCCCATGTGTTATACGTTTAGAGCTGAACTAATTTAAAACGTCGTTCTGTTCCTGTCAATCGTTTGATGATGATAGAGACAGAATGATGACATGGAGCGACTGCCTATCTCACCTCCACAACCTAGTAACTGGGTAATACGATACCCCTTGGTAAGACTGGTCGTTAGACTTTCTAGCTTCTGACGACCCGTAACAACCACGAATGACAGCCGGGACCAACGGCTTAATGCGCTTTCTGAGGCACGGAGGAGTCTTGGTATGTAAAGATGGTCACCCATCCATGGACCAACCCCGGCAAGCGTAGCTTAACCTGATGGATCAACCCGTGCCGCTGTTACTATTTAGCCAGGAGCTCCTTGTTAAATTATATTTTAATTATGTTTAGCGTTCAACGCAAATACATACTGTTCTGCAGAACTTTAACTTTAAACAAAATAGTCGAGCAATTACATAAACAACATGTCCCAGAATTAACGCACAACCTCTTAAGGGGTCATTGTACTCATCATTATGAAAAACTTTTACTTTGGGATCTAACCTGAAATTGCGAAAAAAAAATCAGCTGTTCCCTACATTTACGTTCGAATAACTCGTGAAAATCTAAGGAATAGCTGATTTTTTTATTCGCATTTTCGGTTTGGTCCCTTGTAAAAGTTGTTCATAATGATGAGTACAATGACCCCTTAAGAGGTCGTGCGTTAATTCTGGGACATGTTGTATAGTTGTACCCGTACAAAACAATAAAGGGCCGGATCAAACGGTGATCGACAAAATGGAATGCAATATGCATAATATGTCAATGGCGCAATTCGTCATGTGTATGCAAAACGAGCGTTTAGCATATTCACGGACACGTAATTTGTGCATATCAGTCCAGAAAATCTGTTGTAATGTCTTACTTACTACTATGTACATTGAGAAACAATTTCATTGGTGGAATGGCTGAGTGTTTGGATTTTGCACTAAAAGTTATAGGTTCAATCTTCAGATGGAATAAATATTTGTATGGCTAGCAGAAATTAAGTGCACATCAACATTAGATTTGTTTTTTTTTTGTTATTATAAAAGAACAACAATAGAGAATACTTTGACAAATGGTCAAACTTGGTGAAGAAGTATGTCTAGAATGTGTAGTCTTGACCCCTTTTTCCTGTCTTAGTTTCAGTATTTTTAATGATTGACTTAGTTTTCTGAAACACCTAGTAAAACAGCCATTCACCACTTTTCAGGAGAATCAGATTTTTACTCAATAATAATACAGCAAAACTGCACAACATTAGCCGTAAATACATTCCAGGTCTGTCCAGCTTGGGGGGAGCACCGCCGTGTCCTCGCGGAGGCGATCGGCGGCGGCGATCTCTCGCGTCCGGCCCTGGTTCTGGCCATGGTTTGGAGCGAGAGTGCATGGGAGGTCATCACCTCTTTTTGCGAAGCAGTAATGCTCGCGGAGGCGGAACGCGTGAGGGAGAGGCCTACCGTAGGGCCACCGTAGGCGCGGGCTTGCGGACGGTGAGCGATGGGTAGCTCGTCGCCGTCCGATAAGGACCAGGCCTGCGTCGACGGCGGTCACACACGGGTAGGTTAAAGTCAGTAAAAGTCTGCCATGCCTTCCCGCTCCGCCCTTAAGGGCGGAGCGGGAAGGCATGGCAGACTTTTTTTGGGTGGGAAGTTATTTAATAATTTCCCACCCAAAAAAAAAAGCTCTATTGTAATAATACTATGTCAAGCTGAGTTTAAATCCATCAAATCCCGCTCTTTCCTTACTACATAAAATCATGTCTCATCACTATAAAACAAACGTCGCATGTTTACAAAGCATAGACCCCAACGTCAGGTGTTCGCCGTTATAATTTTTCCCTATTCAAACCAGACCGTTATCGCGCTTCCCTGACCTTTAATTCACTCTTACAGTGGGCAATTTCTGCGCAAATGTCTCAATTAACACAGAAAATGGTGAAGAACGCGACAGGGAATAAATTTTGTAACAATTTTGTACCTAACGACTATTCAGTGGCTGAGCTGAAATCACGCCATCCAGCCAGACCTTTAATAATAAAGGTAAGACTATTAGGAAAATAATCGACGCTCAAATGTCACAGTTCACCATCTGGCTAATGAAAAAAGTAAATAACGCCCCTGAGTTATGGAACGCAAATTTGCTGAGTAGTTACGCCCAAGGAATTGTTTACAGTTCTGCTTTCCAAACTTTTTTTCATGAAAGTTGGCGTTGAGTTTGCCCTGCCTATTTCTTTTGCATTCTAACAAGATATTTCTTTGAAAACGTGTAGTGGATTGATCTTTTGAAGCCCTTCACAGTTTTTAAATAGGATTCTTGAAGTGAAAAGTTACTCGATAATTTGAACGACAATTATGTTTATTACTTAAGATATTTTTTGTTTAGTTTCTCATTATTTAAGTGAACTATGTATGTTCTTTTTGAGAAATAAAATTCTTTAAACCGAAAAGTTCTCGTCTGAAAACCGTAGCAGCTTGTTTTATCATATATATATAATACAAGTTAACACTAGTAAAAACGTATAAAGGCTCGTGCAGACTGGCGCAATATCGCGGGCGTGACGCGATACTAGTAGCACAATTTCTACGTCGGCGTCGCTGCCTGTCGCACCCGCGAATTTGCACCAGTCTGTATGAGCCTTAACACGGTCCGACAAAGCAATTATTTTAATATAAAGCACTCGACGGTAACTTTTGGTGACAATAAAGCGCTGGAAATGCATTTTATGTTCACTGTACCTGTTCGCTTACTTCTCAGCCAAATGTTTATGGGCGATAAATCATTGTAAAATTGCGACTCAAGCACTTGCATAGACTAGTACTAGTAGTACTAGTACTAGTCGTAAATGAAAGGAAATATGATTGTATAGACAGGCGTGAACTATTAGCTTGATAATTTTTAGGGTTCCGTACCTCAAAAGGAAAAAAACAGAACCCTTATAGGATCACTCGAGTGTCTGTCTGTTTGTCCGTCTGTCACAGCCGATTTGTCTGAATCTACTGGACCGATTGAAATATTGAAAATTAAAAAAAAAGAGTTTTGCTGTCTGTGACATAATATGAAATGAAAGGACATATTATGAGGATTTTTTATAATTTTAAAATAATTAGTTTTAAAGTTATTTATGAACAAGGATGAAAATTTACCACAATCTCTCCGAACCTACTGAGCCTGAAATTTGGAAAAAAAAAAATGGAAAATAGTTCTTTTACATGCTCTAATTCCAGGAAAAACAACTTGGTAAATGTCTCAATATTGTGCGTACAAACTAACATTTTCAGTTGGAATGTATGTTGAACATGTTTTTCAACTACAATGCTAAGTTTGTTCTTAGGATAAATTCATTTCAACTACGGAGCCCTTCATTGTGCATGGACCGACACGCACTTGGCCAGTTTATTTTTATTTTAGCTCGTTTTATACTAAATAGTGTACGGAACACTATTTAGTATGAAACGAACTAAAAAGTGATAAATTGCTCAACATGTCTGGCTCGTAAGCAAATGATTAACTTTTCCACCGCTTTTGTACTAATTATTTTGACAGGAACTTTGCATTACCTTTGTGATGACCTAACCACCAATATTAAAGCGATACTCGTTTATACAAAGAGAATACGTAGTAAGTAGTGATTACATCCATATTTAGCTCGAAATTAATTACGTGAATACGAGCCCAAACACTACTAAAACAAGTCATCCTTCATTTAGTGGACAGTTCGCTGAATTTTCCGAGTAAAAGCCGTGAAATGTGTGCAATATCTGAAAGCATGACCACTTAAAGCGAAACAGTCGGAAACCTTCACGAATATGTGTCTAATTACACGCATTTTACGTTTAACCGTTTGTGCAGTCACAGTAAAACTGTTTGTTTGTCCGCCTCAAATGTATCACGGCTACAGCGATTGGGGCCGCTAGGAACTGCAGTTTATCCACACAGAACGACGCACACAATCTCAAGTGCCCATTCTATACGTCGTCAAGCCTTAATGGGCAACAACAAATGGTGCTATTTATCGTAAAATCGACACTAAAAACAGACTAACACATCGTTTCGGCAAAACACGTAGTAAATTTTATACTCCCTCTTGTATAGGTGTCGGATGGACGCTTTGTTGGGCATTTTAGGGTTTTCAAAATTGAAAAGTTGACTCCGCGTGCTGCAGATTGATCGGCAATAAACTAGGTAAAGAGTGGCTCTAGATGTTTATTTTCTCCTTGACTTTTAGATCGTAAAAGTGGAGTCTAATATCTCTGTGGACTTAACAGAAAGCCATATCAATCTTACCTTTAACGGGGCGTCGTGAAACATCCATTCTGGGCTAGTAAAATATTTACTGCTGGCGTTGCACCTTGCAATATTCAAGTTCATCTGGGAGTGTGTTTGCTAGACATTTTCTTTGTGATTTTCAACATGTTTCTTTTGTTAAATCACGTGTTCTGAGACTTGTAGCGGCATCAACATCGCCACATGTGACGTCACGCAAAATCCTGCATAGAGCAAGCAGAGTTTACCGCGCGACTAGCATATATACACCGTCCCGACATCAACCGTCGGGCAGTTGCCCACCAGACACAACACCCGTCTGGTCGGAGGATCCTCCCTTTTCTATGGACGATGAGTTAACCTTACACCCTGTTCCTCATGCCTCTAAAGACTAATTACTGTTGCCTTTGTAGATTCAATAAAAAATAAACTCGTTATAATAATTTGGTACTTTAACCGTTTGGTAGTACTTAATTACCTTTGTTCCGTGTGGTGCCGGACGTAAAGAATAGCACCATCCTATTTCTTCCCGTGGGTGTCGTAAACTAAGGGACTTACTAGAGAATGGGCAGCAGCGCTCTCTATGTATTTTAACACCATACTGCGATTGCCAACCCGCCTAACAAGCGTGGCGATTATGGCAAACCACCCCTTTGGGGGAAGCCTGTGTCCAGCAGTGGACGTCTTTCGGCTAAAATGACGATGATGTGTATGTTACTTTTGCTAAATCACGTGTTCTGAGACTAATTACTTTTGCCTTAGTAGATGCAATAAAATATATCCGTTATAACAATTCGGTAGTTTAACAGGCATAAAATGTTCAGTTCTTTTGTTCTAAA
Organism: Tiliacea aurago; assembly: GCA_948098905.1. Classification (NCBI taxonomy): domain Eukaryota; kingdom Metazoa; phylum Arthropoda; class Insecta; order Lepidoptera; family Noctuidae; genus Tiliacea; species Tiliacea aurago. Next base: position 15,835,312 of record OX402591.1, on the reverse strand, counting down.
ATGTTATTCCAATCTCTCCAATTGCTGCGTTTTATAGCAATTTTCGTGTGTTAAAGCTTTTTTTACGACAATCTTGAGAGTACGGGGCGTTGTCATTAAACATACGGGTTGATCGTGGAGGAAATTGCTCAACAAAACGTCACAAAAATGGGATAAAAGCCCTAAAATTTATGTTGGGGGCTCATCGAGGCCATTAACACGTAGTAGCGTTGTGCATAAAACATTAAAATGTCGTGACACACCGCCTGCAGTGTTATTTACGTACGTATTAGCAATTTTCATTTATTTTGTCGTAGTTTTAGAGGCGCAGGTGCTTTTTGCTCTGTAAAGATCGAGGGTGGTTATTTTTTTTGTGGATATGGCAATAACCATTATTTCCGGTTTCATAATGTTTTTTTATATCTGTGTGGTGCCGGACGTAAAGACTACTACCCTATTTCTTCCCGTGGATGTAGTAAAAGGCGACTAAGGGACTTACTAGAGAATGGGCAGCAGCGTTCTCTTTGCATTTTAACACCATACTGGGAGCGCCAACCCACCCACCTGTGAAGCGTGGCGATTATGGCAACCCCCTCCCCCTTTGGGGGGGTTTCATAATGTTTTTTTATGTCTGTGTGGTGCCGGACGTAAAGACTACCACCCTATTTCTTCCCGTGGATGCAGTAAAAGGCGACTAAGGGACTTACTAGAGAATGGACAGCAGCGTTCTCTATACATTTTAACATCATACTGGGAGCGCCAACCCGTCCGCCTGTCAAGCGTGGCGATTGTGGCAACCCCCCCCCCCTTTGAAGTAGACTTATGTCCAGCAGTGGACGTCTTTCGGCTGCTAAATGATGAATGATGATGATGAACGTTTTTTTCATAAAGCATTTTAATTTTAATAACGTCATCTAGATTGGGGTCGGCTTCCAGTCTAACCAGATGCAGCTGAATACCAGTATTTTACATGAAGCGACTGCCTATCTGACCTCCACAAACCAGTAACTGGACAATACGATACCCCTTGGTAAGACTGGTTGTCAGACTTTGGGGCTACTGACGACCCGTAATGACTGTCAAAGATCCACGAATGACAGCCGGGACCAACGGCTTAACGTGGTTTCTGAGGCACGGAGGTGTCTCGGTATGTAAAGATGGTCGCCCATCAACGGACCAACCCCGGCAAGCGTAGCTTAACCTGATGGATCGCCCCGTGCGGCTGTTACTACTGCCACGAGCTTCGCTAGTGGGTTTTACTTGTTTGGTTTTTTAGTAAAAACTGAAAAGCTTTCGTGTACAAATTAGATTTTTTTTTTACGTTGCCCCGCTCTAGGATGTTCTCCTGTATTGTGGGTGCGTTTACAAACACTTAGGCCCGTATTTATAGAACGTTACTCAGTACTTAAGATCCAGATATATGCCAGTGACCTTGAGTGGTTAGCTTGCGTGTTCTGTACTGAGCTCACGCAACGCGTCGTACGTTCAGCCAGTAATAGGACTCGCCCATCAAGGAGCGCTGTCCTTGACTTTGACTTTGACTTTATTAAATTATCTTTAAATTGGTGAAGGTTTCAGAAAAATACGCTTGGTAGATTTTGCGCCATTCTCAGTTTTTATCCGCGTTAGACATAACTTTACAAATTAATTTCACTATGTAATATAAACATAATCTAAAATATTCACATAAAGTTATTGAGAATATGCTCTAATTTATCATACCTATATTTTTCGTTCCTCTTTCGACCCTCGTTAGACATTTCTAGAATACGTTTACCTCGGGCAAACTTTGCAATTTGGTAAAAACAACTTTGAGAGAGAGGTTAACAGAAGAATTCAGCTGGGCTGGGCAGCATTTGGGAAGCTTCGTCGAGTCTTATCGTCGCGTATTCCACAGAGCCTAAAGACGAAGGTCTTCAATCAGTGCGTCCTACCTGTTATGACTTACGGAGCCGAAACGTGGACACTCACGGTACGGCTGGTCCATAAATTCAAGGTCGCTCAGTGAGCTATGGAACGGGCTATGCTTGTAGTCTCTCTGAGGGATCGAATCCGGAACGAAGTGATCCGGCAGAGAACCAAAGTTGTCGACATAGCCCACAGAATAAGCAAGCTGAAGTGGCAATGGGCCGGCCATATTAGCCGTAGAACCGATGACCGTTGGGGTAGACGTGTTCTTGAGTGGAGACCACGAATTGGCAAACGTAAGGTAGGACGCCCTCAGGCTAGGTGGAGCGACGATCTTCACAGGGTGGCTGGTGGCAGCTGGATGAGAGTTGCCGAGAATCGAGCTGAATGGCGTGCAATTGGAGAGGCCTATGTCCAGCAGTGGACTGCTATGGGCTGATGATGATGTCGATCCTCGTTAGACATAACTTTAAAAATTAATTTCACTATGTAGTATAAACATAATCTAAAATTTTCACATATTAAGTTATTGAGAATATACTCTAATTTATCATATATTTTTTTCAAATCAATAACACTACTCCTTTAGACGTGATCTTCAGTATTAAATCTTTAAATTCTGTTATCGTCCCATTAAGACTAAATTCAACTAATCCAATGGCTCGAATATAGTTTCAAGTTATGCATGAGTACTGAGTAACGTTCTATAAATACGGGCCTTAAAATCACATACACAAACAGCCAGACCCGGAACAACTACTTGTAGGTCATACAAATATTTGTTCCGTGCGAGAATCGAACCCGCGATACGCAGCGCAGCACTCACTGTGCCAACCGTGCCCACAACACATTACATCCTCATCATTACAGTTTTAAGAGATCGTTCGGTATTTGAACTTTTAAAATTACCGAATTTTGGGAATAAAAATTAAAATGTCATATAATTCGAACACTGCACCAAAAACGTCGGTGGCACACGTGGGTCGTAAAATAAAATAATAAGTGTTGCCTTAGATTGGCGTCGAGCTCGCGGTGTTCGGGTGGTCCAGCTAAGGCTGCCGACACACTCGCGTTATGCGCGACAGATGACGCGACACGACTTTGAATAATTAGCTAATAATCTCATTGTTGTCTATTCAAGCGTTCACAACTTTCTTACATAGTCATTATGCGAGTTCGGACCAACGTGAAACAATCCTTTGTTAACTGCTATTAAAAGAATAATATATGATTTGTCGACTTGCTCTTAAAGAATACTTATGTTAAATTTTGTTCTTGCGCGATTTGTAGAACAGGTTATAAACATTATGTCTAATGAATGCGAAGTGCTTTCCTAACATTTTAGTGTCCAATTTAAATGTTAAATTGGTACTTCGAAGTGTAACGAATAGACTGATGAATTAATGATGAACCATAAAGTCTATCTTGAGTAAAATTCCTAGTTTTATTAACTTACTTGAGTCTTTACACCCCTGCTCTTGGAGATTAAAAAAAACCGGTCAAGAGCGAGTCGGACTCGCGCACCGAGGGTTCCGGTACGTATATATGATGTTGATGATTTCTAAAAAACTGTGCTATTTAGAGACATCGTTTTATTTTTCCTGTAATCTTTACATACACTTCTATCACGTAGAATAATTTCAGATTTTTATTTATGCAAACTTCGGAGATAACGGGGGGGAACGGTATTTTTTTTACATTTTTCATCAAAAGTCGGAAACTGTGCTGCTTAAAATTTTTAAGACCTTTCATTTCATTACCTTTTGCAAAAAAGGTAAATTTTTTTTAATTTCTTTCTTGTTTGCAAAATAGTTGAGCAAACGTCATCTAAAACAATTCTAAATTTCAAGTTGATAGCATTAATAGTATTTGAGATATCAAGGTGTGACAGACAGACAGACAGACAGACTTAGTCTCAACATAAGGGTTCCTTTTACCATTTTGGTACGGAACTCTAACAAGAACTTCCATTTTTAAAACCGTAGACGCGGAGTATGCAAAAAGTCGGGGTTTTCACTTTGTCTTCGTTATGAAGCAGCCTTTAGATGCACCTGGCAAGCAGGTCACGACCCGGCCTCGGCCCTCGGGTCTCAAGATCGAGAACAGAGCTACGATTCATTGATATCGGAATACCGTCCGAACATTCTCTCAGTTTCAAAGGTTTTGCTATAAATTGGAGACGGTATAAATTGGGAAACTATTCCAAAGGTAGAGATCCAGTTGAACTATGTCTGAATTACTTTAAAGTTTAACTTCCCTCAAAATCTATTCTTGGACGCTCATGAAATTATGATCTATAGGGTTCCGTACCCGAAGGGTGCCAAACGGAACCCTATCACTAAGCCTCCGCTGTCCGTCCGTCCGTCTGTCTGTCAGCGGGCTGTATTTCATGAACCGTAATAGGTAGACAGTTAAAATGTTCATAGATTGTGTATTTCTCTTGCCATTATAACAACAAATAATAAAAATTAAGGGAGTCGCCCATACAAGTAACGTTTTTTTTTCGACGTTCTTCTTCTTACCGTGACGATGGCAATCTAAATGGACTCGGCCCAGAATTTGGCTAGATACATGTTTGGCGCCATCACTAGTGTCCATCAGTTCCTGTAACGTGCAGTTCCTATCAGCCATCATGATACCAATTGATACTAAGTGTCCCATCGTTTGTGGAACAGCACCACATTTACATTTCTAGGCGGAGTCGTCTATGAATCTCCACCTGAACAAGTTTTCTTTGCTTCGGCAATCCTTGGTCTGGAGTCTGTTTAAAAGCTTCCAGGTTAGCCAAGGAAACTCATGTCCAGATGGGAGATCTTCTGCAACCAGTAATGATCGGCACGTTTAATTCAAAGCTGTATCCACCAGCTTTGCATAAGCAGAACGACTCCATACGGGGCACGCAAATTAACCCGCAGTTTTGTCGGCATTTTTTGCTAAATATTGTACAGTGGGACAGAACCCTTCGTGTGCGAGTCCGACTCGCACTTGGCAAGTTTTTTATTAAATTAAATCTAATAAGTGTAAAATGTTGAGTAGCCGAGGTTCGAACCCAGCGTTTGTCAAGCAGTGGACTGGTTGCAGACAATGATTATGATATTATGATGATAAAGGGAAATCCTAATATATATATATAGGTTCCTAGTATATATCCTACTAATATTATAAACGCGAAAGTTTGTAAGTATGGATGGATGGATGTTTGTTACTCTTTCACGTAAAAACAGCTTGACCAATTTTGATAAAATTTTGTATCGAGGTAGCTGACACCCTGGATTAACATATAGGCTACTTTTTATCCCTCCCCACGGAATCGTGACTTACGCGGGTGAAACCGCGGAGCGCAGCTAGTAAAATATATATTGAAAAGTACTGGTCACTTTTTGCAGAACTTCTGTGGATAACTGTATACAGGCAGGTATTTGTAATAGGATCATACCTATTACGTATATACCTTTGTGTATAACTACAGATTTTTATCAGAGAAGATCTAGTTACTCTATATCTTAAACGGCTTATAATTGCATAGCACATATGTGAGCACTATACATGTATCTACCATTTACTGAGTACGTCTTTCATTGACTTAAATGTGCCCGCCCTGGCGGCTGAGAGTGTCAAAGTCAAATTATTTATTTCAAATAGGCACATTTATGGCACTTTTGAACGTCATTTTATACTAATAATACTTTGTAACAATATTTTAATTTAAGAGTGGCCATGGAGTTTCTTGCCCGTTCTTCCCCATAGGAACCTACTATTTATACTGCTTGGGAATGGGCAACTAGCTTCATCTCTCTGTCTGACCGACCCCTTGACAATTCAAAAGTGCCTGTAATTGGTTTATTTGAAATAAATGCTTTGAGTTGAGTTTGAGTTTGCTTCTAAAGAATACTTAGCATTAATTACCAAGATCTACAAGTATAATGTCTATACCAAGTCTATTGAAATGTCCCGAAGATAGTGAAGTATTTTATCAATCCGGTCACGCCTCATTCTAATGAAGTGAGGAGTTTGTCACGTAACTCCAGGGGTAGCATTCGGAATCGCGATAAAAGGAAAATTTACTGCCGCCCTAAATACTTGTAACAACCTATACATTCTTTAGGAGTTTAAGAATTAGGTAATAGTGTGACTTGATTTAATTTTGCGCTGATCTTGGTAATTATTTAGAAAAAGACCGGGAAAGTGCGTGTCGTACCACGCACAATAAAGGGTTCCGAAGTTGAGAGAATGAATTTATCCCAAGAACAAACTTAACATCGTAGTTGAAAAACACGGTCCTTCATACATTCCAACTGCAAATGAAAGTTTGTACGCACAATATTGAGAGATTTACCGTGTTATTTTAAGAACATAGACTTCTTATAAGTTTTACTGTAATCTAGGTATAAGTAGGTAAAGAACTATTTTCTGTATATTTTTCAAAATTTTAGGCTCCGTAGTTTCGGAGATAAGGGTAAATTTTCATCTATTTTCTTAAGTATTTATTTTTAAATTATAAAAAGTATATGTACCTGAAATCCTTACAATAAGCCCTTTCATTTGATATGTCACACCGCACACGGTACCGTTTCCAAAACTGTTTAAAAAAGAAATCTAATTTGCCACCAAAAGTGACCCCCATAAACAAAGGTCATTTATTTACGTTAAACGTCTGTGTTTGGGTCACAGAAATTCATATGTGTACCAAATTTCAACTTAATCGGTACAGTAGATTAGGAGCAAATTGGTTGTGACAGACGCACAGACAGACACACGGGTGATCCTATAAGGGTTCCGTTTGTGATTTTTGAGGTACGGAACCCTAAAAAAAACGGCCTAAAGACGACGAAAATGACCTCATGATAGAAATGTTCTTCAGCGTCACCTTCCGATGGAGCCGAGAATGTAAAAGAATTGCCTTCACTGGCTGGCAGATTGCTTAAACCTGATACCTTTCCGATTTCGTCTCTGAGTGACGAGTACAATGAAATAGAATAGAATAGGATAGAAGAAACTTTATTTCCAAATTTACAATTTATACAAAGGCGATAGGTTAGTACTATGACAATATTGTGTTTAGGGTTCCGTACCAAAACGGTAAAAAGGAACCCTTATGGTGAGACTAAGTCTGACTGTCTGGCACACCTGGATATCTCAAGAACTACTAATGCTATCAACTTGAAATTTAGAATAACATTAGATGACGTTTGCCCAACTATTTTTCAAACAAGCAAGAAATTTAAAAAAATAAACCTTTTTTGCAAAAGGGACTGAAAGTGGGTCTTAAAAATTTGAAGTGGGGCTGCTAGGGCATGTGGGGTATCATATGAAAGAACGCTGTTTGCACATTCTCAAACAGTTATTTTTTAGGCAGCATAGTTCCCCGCTCCCCCCTTATCTCCGAAGTTTGCATAGATAAAAATCTGAAATTATTCTGTGATAGAAGTGTATGTAAAGATTACAGGAAAAATAAAACGCTGTCTCTAAATAGCAAAGTTTTTCAGAAATCATTAACATTATATATATGTACGGAACCCTCGGTGCGCGAGTCCGACTCGCTCTTGACCGCTTTTTTTTAAACTGCGTAAATCACTGATTATTACCTCCGGCATCCAAGCTAAGATTAAACTTGTGTTATGGATGCCAGGGCTATCTCTATTAATAAAAAAAATCCAATTTAAACAAACTAGTACGGAACTTGCGTTGGGTTAGTATGAGTACAAAAATAAAATAAAGTTATTAAATTAAATGAATTAAAGAAACAGAAAAATAAAAAATTGTACAGCCTCTCTACAGTGTGAATTTGGGTGTGCAAGTGTATGTGTCGTGTGTGTGTGTGTGTGGTGTATGTTTTGAGTTATCTAAAATAAGTAGCAGAAATTATGCCTAAAAAGCGTCATAGATGATATAATTATGTTCTACGAAGTGCTAAACTTGTACCAGAGGCATAGGCAAAGGTAACATCAGACTTCAACATCAGATGACCCACCCATGCACGATGATTGCCACACAATTGGATGCGGCGCTAATTCTTTAGGTTTATTTGCATGTTTAGGATCAAGGATTAAAAAAATTGGGTGAAAAAAGCACCCACTCGTTACCTATACGTACTGGACTTCAGAGTATTCTGGAACAGAAACGTAACAGCCGTGTGCTTTTAGTTTTTATTAAACAAATTGAATACTTCAAAATGTTAGCTGCATTTGCACAGCACAAACTGAAACGCACAGGAAAAATGGAAAATCCAACAAAATCTTCTATCGCAAATTGTATTTGATATAACCAAAGCGCGAGATGGGAGCGGCCCGGTCGAATCGAGATAATGCAAATACAGGGCTGCACCGTCCGATGTACGGAACTCTTTTGACCGCGACCCCGAATAACATTTCGTTTGTATGGTGTTACCAGGTGGTTTGAATTCTACGGAATTTTTAATCCTTTTTTACATGGGTGTCGGTTTGATAGAAAATTGAAATTGAATTGGGTTTATTTCGGAATTTTGACACAGCTCTCTATTTCCGTTTTGGGTTTCTATAAGAATAGAGATATTTAGACATTTCTAGTACCTATTTATTGGTGATAGGAGTGTCATTAAATTCATTGGTCGACTCTTCGATACCGACTGACGAAGATGGGCCGAAAAAATTTATATTGTTTATGAGTAAGTGTTAGTTTGAGTGTGTGTTAGATTGAGTGTGTGTAAGATGTGTAACTAGTCTAATATGAGAGGATGCTAGCGTGAGAATTTAATTTCTGATACTAAAAGTTGCTGAGTTGCATTATAGGACATGAATTTATAAGCCAGTCTGTCAATATTTTCTGAGAAAAATCCTTGTTAAAGTGTAGATTTTTATTCTCCTAAATGTACAATTACCTAAAATGAGTGCTAATGTTACGGATACATTCTCGAGATAAAGCTACTACACTTCTCGTGCACTCTGTTTCTCAGTGAGACGTCAACCGGTGTGCGAGAGAGAGTGTGTGAAGTGTATTTCGCCTTATCGCCATAATGTGGCCCCAGCATTAGAGGGACAATGATGATGAAACTTGTAATGTTAAAAACTAACAAAAAGTTAATGTGTTGTGTGTGTAATAAATATGTTATGTGTACCTCCGCATGAAACAGGGGGTCGGTCATTGGACGTCGACTCGAACACACGTATCTAGAGTCCTCTCCGTTAAATAAAAAAAAAAAAAAAAAAATGCTTCTGCTACAGCTCGACACATGTGTTTGCGCCTTGTGTCAGGGCATCGAAATCGTTTAGTGTTTATTTTGTTGTGTTTGTGTCGCCAAATAAAATTCTTTAGAGCTGTGCAAAAGTGGCGTGGATTAGGCCTTTGTGCGATTCTGATCTCAGGCGAGTGAACCAGTCCATACGAGGGGCTAATTGCGCCTACCTAACTGGTGAGACCTTTTCATATCTTTTAGGGGTCTGTTGAAGAGTGGCGCTTGAATTATATACCGTGTGTGTCAATTAGAATAATATAATAGTCCTATGCTAGTGGTCCAAAATTGTTTGTCTTTTGTGAGTGCGAATTCTATTTTTAGACATTTCAGGATTTAAGTGATGGACTCAGGTAGCTGTGACCCGACACAACCGAACATTCCTTTTAGATTTTTTGCTTTGGGTTCGGGGCCTACAAGTGGGACGTCATTGTATACTTTTGGCTACGACTTACTACTAAGTATACCAAAAAAAACCAGAAACCTCGAATGGAGACATTGGCGGCAGCAACATGAAACACAGCATAGCGGCGACATAGAAAAGCGTCGAGAAAGCAGTTTAACCCCACCAAAGGATTCCACATTCGGGATTCAGCAAAGATGGACCTCAGCGCAACCTGATGGTGACGTCATTAAAAGATGCACATCCATAGATAAATATAACCCGTCTCTCCATTATTCCAATGCTGGCTCAAGGATGCATATCCGGTATGGCTCTAATAATCCCTCCATATTCCCTACCATTATCGCGCCCCCGGTCTACTCTTTCATATGCAATGGTCTCTGTGGTCCCATGAAACATGAGGCTCCAGAGGCTGGTGTAAATCTTTCGGTTCATTCGAGTGATCAAGTCTTGTTTAACCACGCTGGGGTCAGTGCATTTCATTCATTCATTCATGTGTACCTCCGCATGGCACAGTATCACGAATTAAATAAATATATTTTTTTCCAGCTTTTTGTCCTGACTTCTAATTTCAATGATGGTGACCGTACTTATATCAAATACCGGGCCAAAAGCGGCGGCCGAGCGGTCACGGTGAATGTTGTTTTAATAAAATGACACTGATTTAATCTGTGCTCACTGCGAAATTAGAATTTTTCAGAAGGTTTTTTTTCAGGACCCATACGAAATTGTGAGTTACGTCGTATCTGCAGTAATAAAAGTGCGCTGGATAAAACGTAGAACTCTTTTTGTCTTATTATATTTTCTGTTTATTAAAAATGGAAGCAAAATGGTCCAATATCCAATTATATTTGCCTGGTAGGTACAGACCAGGATAACATAATATAGGCCTTTTATTTTGTTAGAAAAGAGGAAGTTTAATTAACTATAGTTTACATAACATAAGATAAGATCACGCCTGTAATCCTCGAAGGGTAAGGCAGAGGTGTAACCTATAAGTACACCCACGTTTCGCCAGATATGTTTAGTCCTATGTAATATAGGGCGTGCCTATTGCCATCAAACGGGCACGAATCCAGAATCTGATCTGCTACTGAGAAATTCCTTGTGGAAAAACCTAATAACACTTTGCCCGACCTGGGAATCAAACCCAGGACCTCGTATTCAGCACTAGTAGCGCTACTGCTGAGCTAGACCAGCGAGGCAGTCACTATCCGCCTTATTACAAAACAAGATTTATATTTTAACATGGCTTAAACCATGCAGCCAGTTTTTGTAATAAGATCGGAACTGTGATTGAAACACCGTTCTTTATACAAAACTGAAAACTTAGTTCGGTACTAAGTTGTCAGTTTTGTGTTTAGGAACTTTACCATAGTCGGAATAAAGTTCGAAATTCAATAATGGCTCCATGTTTTAAACCTAGGTCTGAAGATAAACATTGTTTTGTAATAAGGGGGTATAAGTTTACGAATGTATTAAATTATTACAAATTGTGGTCCGAGATAAAATCCTTCCTATCTTGATCTGTCTCAAGCAGATCTACTTCAAACCGATACCACCAAACTCCTGATATTGGCAAATTCCATTCTTATATTTTCCAAAATGAAAGCATATTCCTGTTGCTATAAAATTCTTCGATTTCATAAATTATTTCGCAATTTCAGGCATTTTAATGTTTTATTCAGGCAGTGGGTAGGTAGGTACGTGTTAACGGCTCCGATGAATTTTTGACAGCCATTCCTCGGCTTAGTTTTAAATAAAAATTGGAAATAGACAGCATTGAGGCATCAGCGATTCTGAGTAGTTTCCGAGAATCTGAAAATTTTGAAATGGAATTATGAATATGTATTTTCAAGTGCTATGTTACTTTTGGAATAAAACCGGCTAAGTGCGAGTCGGGCTCGCACACGTATCACTGTACACTATTTAACACTACATTATAATTTGTTTACTTTATTTTAAAACTATACTTTTATTGTATGGGGACCCCCTTAAATTTAGTGAATATTGCAATTTTCTATTATTATTGTTCATGAGATACAGCCCGCTCACAGACAGACGGACGGCCAGCGGAGGCTTAGTAATATAAATAGGGTTCCGTTTGGGCGTTTGGCACGGAACACTTTTTTTTTTTTGGAGGGGAAATTATCAAATAACTTCGTCCGCTCTGGGCATAGCGGGAGCGAGGGCGTGTCAGACTTTTACTGACTTACTGACCCACCCGTGTTCCTTCCGTTGCCTGTGTGCCAGGGCCACGATATCCCTTTCGAAGAAACTCGCAATCCTGGCAGGTGGCACGGAACCCTAAAATGGATAATAGTGATTTAATTGCAATCGACGCAATAAATTATTTGCTGAATGGAAAAACATTATGCAGGTAGAATGTGGATAAAAGCTAATGAAAGAAGAAATCTACTCATTATAAATTACATGATTCCCAACATCATCATTTCAGCCGAAAGACGTCCACTGCTGGACATAGGCCTCCCCCAAAGGGCGTTTGCCATAATCGCTACGCTTGGCAGGCGGGTTGGCGATCGCAGTATGGTGTTTAAATGCATAGATCACACTGCTCCCCATTCTCTAGTAAGTCCCTTAGTCGCTTTTTACGGGAAGAAATGGGATGGTGCTATTCTTTACGTCTGGCACCACACGGGACTCCGGCACCACACGGGACGGTCCCGTGTGGTGCCGAATTCCCAACGTATAGGTACACTTAATTAACCATGTGGAAAATACAAAAAATTACACTAAAAACACATCACGTGTCATCATCATCATCATCATCATCATCATCATCATCATCATCATCATCATCATCATCTGCCTAGTCTTTTCCCAACTATGTTGGGGTCAGCTTCCAGTCTGACCGGATGCAGCTGAATACCAGTATTTTATATGGAGCAACTGCCTATTTTACCTCCACAACCCAGTCACAGGGTAACATGATACGCCTTGGTAAGACTGGTTGTCAGACTTTCGGGCTTCTGACGATCCGTAACGACTGTTGACAGTGATGACCAACGGCTTTCCGAGGCACGAAGGGCACTTGATATGTAAAGATGGTCACCCATCCACGGACCAACCGCGGCAAGCGTAGCTTAACTGATCGACCTTATTACTTAGCCACAAGCCCCTCACATATCAAAGCAAAAAGCACATCACGTACCAAATAGTATTAAAACAGAAATACAAAATCATTACAAGTACTCACAAAATTAATACGATTGCTTTTATCAGGCATCGTGATGAAGTTTCACCGTATCCCGTTTAATATCAACACAATAAGAGTAATCCATTCATGTCAGTGAACAAAAGCAATATCGCCAATGAAAACTAGTATTCGTTAAGCATCCTTTATCCTTTGTAAAGTATTGAAAATGTTCGATAATATTTTATGAATCTCTTTACGCTTGCAAAGTTCGGTGCATCGTAAAATACTTTCTTTTTTAATTATTTTCGATCATACAGTTTTTTTGTGTGGTTTTTCTTTGGTGTAATCGGCACTAACAAAACGCACATTACAAAAAAAAAATACCTTATAACAAAGTAGCCTGTTCCGTTTGGTGCCAGACGTAAAGAATAGCACCATCCCATTTCTTCCCGTGGGTGTCGTAAAAGGCTACTAAGGGACTTACTAGAGAATGGGCAGCAGTGTTCTCTATGCATTTAAAACCATACCGCGATCGCCAACCCGCATGCCAAGCGTGGCGATTATGGCAAATCCCCCCCCCCCCCCCCCCCCTTTGGGGAGAGGCCTATGTCCAGCAGTGGACGTCTTTTGGCTGAAATGATGAATGATGAACAAAGTAGCCAAAAGCCTTGTATTCAAACAATAAAAGTTTGACAATCTTGTTCATTGATTGATGTCAGGGCCAGGGACCGAAGACAATTAATTGCGTAATTACTCTGTGTTGCGACACTGGCAAATGACAACAAACAAACAATCAAAACAAAAATAGAATATCGATTGCAGAGTGAAAAAATAACTACTTTTGTAACAAACAAACAACTGTAACGTGAACAATTAAACCGTGCGTCGCATCTGTGCAAGAACAGGTCGTTGCTCAGCAAAATGCTGTGACTTCAGACGAACCTATCGTTAACAGCGCTGATTTTCAGCAATTACCTCTAGTATGAGTACGTCTCCAGTTGAAGTATATTGTACGTCTGTGATATCTGAGATACATAATCATGAGAAGGAATTTAATTAGTGAACATTGCAATTTGTTGCTGTGCATTAAATCACTGTTACCTACTTTTCTGAACAGAATATCTGCTGTTGAAAAGGAGCGTCTTGTTTTAAGGAGGATGCGCTAAGGGAGCCCGCGAAATTCAAATTTTCTTACGTTTTTTGCCATTTGCAGGTCAGTAACAGCTTGTATGTTAATTTAAATATAATTCGCGGACGTAACAAATAAGGTTTTACAGAATTATTATCATTAGAATTAGCAATACAACTTTCTAAGTTCTTAGAATCCTATTGAATGACTATTTAATGAAATAATCATTCTATAAGATTCTACGAAGAGAGTTTGTTGTATTGCTGATTCTACTGAATAAAATTCTGTAAAACTATATGTTACGTCCGCAAATTATATTTAAATTAACAATACAACCTGTTACTGACTTGCGCATAGTAAAAGCAACTATAATTTCCCGGATACTAGCGACCCGCCCCTGCGTCAAACGAGTGCAATTTACTGATGTGGCGTCATCTCAAAATATTGTGATTTCTCTGCTTTATCTTTACATGCTTTCCGAGGTACGGAGGGGTATGTAAAGATGGCCACTCATCCACGGACCAACCGCGGCAAGCGTAGTTGCTGTTATTTCTAAGCTACAAGCTCCCACAGTTAAGATGGATATATATGCCAGTGACCTTGAGTGGTTAGCTTGCGTGTTCTGTCCTGAGCTCATGCAACGCGTCGTACGTTCAGCCAGTAACAGGACTCGCCCATCAAGAAGCGCTGTCCCCATTTTGACGCATTATTAATTTATTATACACAAATCAAAAGGTATTTTAATAAAACGCGTATACCAAAAGATTAATAATTAAATTATCTTTAAATTGGTGAAAGTTTCAGAAAAATACCCTTGGTAGATTTTGCGCCATTCTCAGTTTTTTATCCGCGTTAGACATAACTTTATAAATTAATTTCACTATGTAATATAAACATAATCTAAAATATTCACATAATGTTATTGAGAATATGCTCTAATTTATCATATATTTTTTTCAAATCATTAACATTAAGCGTTTTGACGTGATCTTCAGTATGAAATCATTAAAAATCGGTTATCGTCGCCTTAAATATAAAACTGTACTAATATTAACGAGGTAAAACTTGTGAGTTTGTACGGAGGGGGTAATCTTCGGAACTACAGATCCGATTCTGAAAATTCTTTCACTAATGGGTAGGAAGCTACTGTTACAATTTTTCCAAGTGTCGTAAGATACATTTTTATGATAAAACAAGAAACTTTACGCTGACGACGTTGCAGGCAGAAGCTAGTGTAATATACACACAAACTTTCCGGAATACATTGTCAAAATTATGGTGAAAACTGCATCAAAATTCATTGTATAGTTTAGGAGAATTTAGCGAACAAATTTTTTTTTTTTTTAATTATACTTATTTTCATAAAAGCCTAGTACTTAAGGAGAGAAAGGGTTAACAATTAATTACTTTAATATTATGTAACGTAGATCCTTATAGTAATTAGACTATGTACATGCTCGATTTTGTGAAACTCCTGACACCCAAACTAGGACGTATCCTGTATTTCAGGCGTTCCTTAATGCCAGGCATATTGTGAAGCCAAAAAGACGGACTACAGTCAGGCGACTTTTTATCAACTATTTACTATATGTATTTTACGGTTCGAAGTGCCAAATGGCCTATTTAAATAGCATCTGTATAAAAGACAGAAATCCAAAAGAACTGATGACCCACTAATTAATATTCCACCACCATTAAACCCATAATATTTTTTGGCCAACATTGGTCAATATTATGTCCTAAATCCGCAGACATTGTTCATCATAAAATGCAAATTCGTGTAAGTAGGGTAGGAAAGCGCACGAGTGGCCAATAAATAACAAATCAGTCACAGGCATAATGGGACCATTCCTCAGCGCCAAGAAGTTGGGAGTTGGCTGTAGTTCAACTAAAGTTCTTGGTCCTGCGTTGTTGGGTGCGGTGAGGTAGGTTGCTGTTAGATTGGTAGGATTAACTATTGATGATAGAAACTAAATAATCTCCGGATGGAATAGATTTTGTGGTGAAGCTTGGTTAAAACGGTAGGTCATTTCTCAGGGGGACGCCACACACGCCCACGCACGTCTCAATGCCTGCCAGGGTTGCAAGTTCGTCCGAAAGGGATATCGTGGCCCTGGCACACAGGCAACGGAAGGAACACGGGTGGGTTTTAGTCAGTAAAAGTCTGACATGCCGCTCTGCCTAGAGCGGGGAAGAAGTTATTTGTTAATTTCCCACCCAAAAAAAAAGAAGGTAATATCTCAGAGTATTACAAGAATGAACAATTTTCAGGAAAAAAAATTAACTGTCCTTACCTGCACGTGGTCTAATATATCAATATTATGTCGATAAGGGCTGGATCCGGACAGATCAGACTCACATGTAGAACTAGCAGTGCCGAGTGATACTCTGAAATAGTATGAAAACGATTTAACACATAATTATTGATGTACTCGTATAAGTATAACATCTTTCCTCTCGCTTTCCATGGGAGTGATTTCGTGAAAAGGGACGGAAGTGTGTAACAGGAAGTGACAGCTTGAGCATGGAATAAGTATGTACTTTTTACTAGCATGGAATTAGTGTACTCATGGAGTTAGTAAGTACTACATAGATTGTAATTAGAGGGGGTCGAATTTAGACCAGTGGGCGACCACTAGTAATTAATAATTATTCGAATAAATATTTCATTATTTACCTTAATTAAATTTTTGGGTTAATTTATGTCGCTCCTCAGTTGGTTCTTCCCTAGGTGAGATGTCAGATGTTACACATCATATGCGGCTACTGTAAAGCACGCACGTTTTTTTTTTATTATATCAAAAGGTGGTCTTTAACCAGATGGCAGTCGATACCACTAATCAAGTACAATCTTCCAAAACTAAACAGTTTCGACCCGAGTGCTAGTTACTTACCACAAGACGCTCTGTACACTCGTATATGAAATATTCAGTCAAATACATCGCCATCGCCGGCCGTCGCCGAATGTTCCACTCGAAACTGGACCAGGGCTGAAATTGTTTCACAGAACGACAAGGCCCAGTAAAAAAGAAACTCGAATAAAAAACAGGAAAACGTTATGGTTTTTTGGTCGTTTTTCAACTGTAAAATCCAAGCTTTTCATGAAATTGAACTTTGAGGTTAAATCTCCGAAATTCGCTTTGTAAAATATCGTTTTTATTGATACTTTGCGTTTTACGGAACAAAAGAAACAAGGATTTATTGGAGATCCTGATTGGAATAATGGAATGACACGTTATATTCCAAAACAGTTAAAAACACGGTATTTCTCTTATTCAGTCTTTTTAAGCTCGTCATTGTAAAGGGGAGTTATTGTGATGCAGATTATTTTTAACCGACTTCCAAAAAGGAGGAGGTTATATCTTTGGCTGTATGTTTTTTTATGTTTGTTCACCGATTTCTCCGCCAATTATGGACCAATTTTGAAAATTATTTTTTTGTTTGAAAGGGTATGCTTGCGAGGTGGTCCCATTGCCACTAAATAAAAATCTGATGAGGGAATCCCATGGAAATCGAGGGGAACCCTCGAATTTTATAGGCAGAGCTATAGCGATTTGGATATTTTTAATAGTAACTCATGCATTTGCACTTGGAAAGCACCATTTGGTGAAGTGGAACTGATCATGGAGATCACAGATGGCCACCGCACCGGAACAACATAATAATAAGTATTTAACGGGTTGCTATTCGATTAGGTACTTTATTATGGTTGCTAAGCAAATTTTCGTCACAATGCATATGGTGAGTGGCATTCTCCAGGAGAACTTCTCAACAATTAACGTCCCGCATCGGGAAAAGAAATATTTTGTAAAAGGTTATGAGCAGTTGACATTAGGCTATTGTTACTTAGATAAATTAAAAACTGACCCGCTAAAAAGTGAAAAATAAAAACTTTATACAAAAAAAAAATTGTCTTTGGATGTGTATTTTAGTTTTTTGCCACCGACTTCCTAAATTAAAGTTATTTTTCACTTTGTAGTGTTTTTTGGAAATCGGTTATTTTTTTTTGTAAAAAGTTTTATAATATAATTTCAGTACAGTTGATCATGGACTTTTACAATCGGATACTGTCAAAATTACTTACTTTCATTTAGAGTTGTTACAAGCGTTCTATTTCAAAGATAATAAAAACTTTAGCTACAATTAATTCCACTTTAAACCAGCTTAATACGATTCAAGAATTAAATTCTAATCCAGACTTACAACTCTAAATTACCTTCAACGAATCCGCTGTAATGAAATGAAATTTTCTTCATAAGAAGTTAGATGTAAGAATTAGCTGCAGCACACGACCTGGCGTTGCCTGCCTCAGTCTACAAATCCTCGCGTTGATCCTCTGAAATTGAAATTTAAGACCTTATGAAACCTTATCTGGTAAAAGTTTTAGCTCATGTCTAGAACATGTCCGTACGATATGAAGGTAAGTTATGTTGTGGCTAGATTATTTAATATTGGAATATTTATTAGCTGCACACGTTGCAGTAAGTATGCCTCATTATCATGCTTAAAGTCTACGTGGTTTCATAAAATTTATCAATCAGTGGTAAAAAACGAAATAGTTTAGTAGAGTTTTGCCATTGCTAGTTTAGCTTTTCTTTATGAATAACTAGCTTTTGCCCGCGGCTGCCCCCGCATGGATGTTGGAAAATATCCCACGGGAACGTACAGACGGCTACACATCAAGCTATACATTTCCAGTATACGCTGATCTCGCATTGTATAAGATTTCCGTACAGTGCGAGATCAGCGTAAACTGGAATTGTATAGCTTGATGTGTAGCCGTGTGTACTACCGTGATTAAAACGAAACGAAGTTTTTTTTATTGATTTTTTTAATTTTTTATTTAAAGAAATTACAATATCTGTATTACCTTAACTCTAAACTCACATTGCATACCTCATAGCCGAGGCAAAGGTCATTAACTCCTGCGCTCGCCGTCATCAACCATAATTATTTTGTTACGCTTCATTTTGAATCTGTGATATCTTTTAAAGTATTTTTCAAATGATAAATGATGTAAGGCATATTTTAATCTAAATTAAATGACATATTTTATTGGATAAGGATTCATATAATACCGGTTAAATTAGCTTCGGAAATAAAAATGATATTTTTATCAAAATCTTTAAGATAAAAATGGTTACTGTAGGTCATTCTTATCGTCATCGACAGCATAAAATATGCAATCGCAGACTTTTTTGTTAAACTTT
The DNA here is from genome assembly GCA_948098905.1 of Tiliacea aurago. NCBI lineage: Eukaryota > Metazoa > Arthropoda > Insecta > Lepidoptera > Noctuidae > Tiliacea > Tiliacea aurago. The sequence continues at coordinate 15,816,319 of OX402591.1, read as the reverse complement.
TATGAATGAATTAATGAATGAAATGCACCGACCCCAGCGTGGTTGTACCAGACTCGATTGCTCGAATGAACCCAGAGATTCACACTAGCCCCTGAAGCCTGAAGATGTTTCATGAGACTACAGAGACCATTGTATATCAGAGAGTAGACCGGGGGACGCGATAATGGTATTGAAGACGTGCCCTTGGGATAGGAGGGATTAGAGCCTACCGACTGTGCAGCCTTGAGCAAGCAATTGGAATAGTGGAGAGACGGGTGATATTTATCTATGGAAGGGGGGGGGCATCTTTTAGTAGCTTCGCCGCCAGGTTGGCTCAGGTTCTCTCGGGTTTTGTCTGTGTCACTGCTATGCTGTATTAGACGTTGCTGATTCCAAGGTCTTACGGTTTATGCGGCACACGCCAGTATATGTCCCAGTCAGCATGATTTTTTCCGACATTTTCAACAATAAACGTCATATTTCAGCCAATTTACACGTAAACCTTTCTCATGAATCATTCCGTCAATTGGTGCAAGCCGTTTGAAAATCCGTTTAGTAGATTTAAGTTTATCGTCTTCAGACAGACAGACAGACGCGGCGGCGACTTTGTTTTATAATATGTAAGAATAACTGTTTCTTTGGCATTTGGGCTTGCTGCGGAGGCTCTGCTCTTCAACTAAGTCCCTTTTAAAAACATGATTTTCATAAGCCTCAAGTCTAACAAAACTACCTACAAGTTGGCAGCTTTGTGGAAAGTACAGTATCCATACCTACTATGTATAATTTAATTTCGACGACATGGTTGGCGCAGTGGTTAAGCGATTGACTGCTGCGCTGCGTGTCGCGGATTCGATTCCCGCACGGAACAAATATTTGTATGCCTACAAGTAGTTGTTCCGGGTCTGGCTGTTTGTGTATGTGAGTATAAATGTTTGTCAACGCACCCAAAATACAGGAGAAATTCCTAGTGTGGGACAACGTTTAAAAAAAATATATATTTATTTAAATGATGCAATGAGACATCTGATGTTTTTCCAGGGAACAAAATAGGATCTCGTATCTATGTTACCTCCAAGTTACATTAAACTTGTCCTTTACTATGGTAATTGGAGACTCTTGAGGTGCCTTAAAGGCCCCATGGTTTGTGAGGACGCACTTAACAGTGATGTATCACCATCATTTCCCACGAACACCATAAAATACTTACCCGTTGGCTATTTGTCCTGATTTGCCCAAAGAGATAAACTGATATGGGGGTTTGCTTTTAGTTTTTACATACCTTTTTTTCTACATTTCCTCATGGTAAGCTTAATGTAAACGGATATTTTTTGGTCAAAAAGGGCCGTAATCCACCACGCTGGCCCATTGCAGTGCGGGTTGGTGGACGTGTCTTCCAATTTTTAGGGTTCTGTACCTCAAAAGAAAAAAAAACCGGAACCCTTATAGGATCACAAGTGTGTCTGTCTGTCTGTTTATCCGTCTGTCACACCTAATTTGCTCCGAATCTACTGGACCTATTAAGCTGAATTGAAACGGACGTGTAACGTACTACATAAATGAATTATGAATGTGAGGGTCACTTTTGCGGGGTAAATTAGAAAAAATAAAAATAAAAGTTTTTTATACTCTACCGTGCGATACATCAAATGAAAGGGCTTGTTGTAAGTTCAGATATATTTTTTGTATAATTTTAAAATAAGGTAAAATTATTAACGAAAATAGATGAAAATTGACCATTCCCCCCCCCATATCTCCCAAACTACTGAGCCTAAAATTTAAAAAAAATTACAGATAATAGATTACAGGAAAACCTATAAGTAGTCCATGATCTTAAAACAACATGATAAATCTCTCAATATTGTGCGTACAAACTTACATTTGCAGCTGGAATGTATGGAATGCATGTTGTTCGTAGGATAATTAATCCCCACTACGGAACCCTTCATTGCGCGTGGTCCGACACGCAGCCGGTTTTTTCTAGGACATGCCGGTTTCCTCACGATGTTTTCCTTCACCGTTTTGAGAGCAGTGGAGATGAAATAATTTGCACAAAGTAAAGTGCCTTGCTGGGTTCGATCTTACGACGTATAACTTGTAAGTCGCGGCAGTTTCTAATGGGCCACCACTGCTAACTTAAGTTATCTTATTTATTTGACCTGAATGATCTAGAAAATTACCTATTTACCAAAACTTAATCATCATCATCATTGTAGCCGAAATACGTCCACTGCTGTACATGGGCCTCCCCCAAAGAGGGGGTTTGCCATAATCGCTACGCTTGGCAGGCGGGTTGGCGATCGCAGTATGGTGTTAAAATGCATAGAGAACGCTGCTGCCCATTCTCTAGTAAGTCCCTTAGTCGCTTTTTACGACACCCACGAGTTGAAATAGGGAAGTGCTATTCTTAACGTCCGGCACCACACCAAAACTTACGTGTAGGTAATGAAAAAACATATTTCCTCAAGAATATTGGCCAGAAAGTAACACAAAGATACAGGCTCCACGGCAACTTGTGAGTCGCAAAAAACTAAATAAGTTCACCCAAACGTTTGCTCAAGCCCCACTGGGTTAATAAAATATTTTTCAAACGTAAACCTATTCGTTCTAATATAATGTTACCTACCTACCTGTGTTTTATCATGGGCAACGTTTAGGAAGCTGAATTTGATAACTTTTACGTAATATGATACATTGCCGTTTGCTTTGTGTATTCGTCTATACTAATAATAAAATAAAAAGAGGTGACATTTCTTTGTAAGTTTGTATGTAGGGCGCAATCTCTGGAACCACCAGTCGAATTTGAAATAGTACATTTTGATACAAGTGGAGAATGTTTGTTATTGCATTCGAGGCGGAATTAACACCCGAGCCGTAAGCGAGGTTGTTTTTGAGCCGAGAACTGAAATAACAAATGTCCACGTGTATCAAACGACGTTTTTCAATACACTTTTAAAGAAATAAAATAACGAAAAATATTTTTGTCATGAATTATTAGGCAAGTATGATTTAATTTTCTTTTTTTTCCGCGCTTTGCTTTCGCCAGGTTGAAGGAGAAGCAAAGGTATAAAGCCAATAAACAGCCTAATATGAAAAATAGAAAATTCTAAAATTGTGATTTTATTACACAAATAAAAATGTTAATTTGTTCATATATTTTTTTATTGTAATAATAATGGTATTCTATTTATAAACATTACTTAAATATTCCAAAAATATTAACAAGACGTAAATTTGCTGAGATTAAAAAAAAAACACAGAGGGCCGTCTCAGGCGCGAGACGGTGTGAATAGAGGCATTGAACTAATTTGGACTAAGTATAGGTATAAGTTATCTGTGGCAGTTTTTATTCCCGCACACGTGTTGGAAAATAAAAAATCGCACGCGTTTGAAATATATTGCATTGTGAACCTAATCGTAGTGCGTTATGAACCAGTTTTCGAGGAAGTGTATTGAAAAATTATTTTTGTATTTGATAGCATAATTCTTGAGGAACGTTATATTTAACATAACGCCACGATCCTCAGGAGCCGAGCAAAAAAATGAAAAAATATCAGAAATAATGCTAAGTTATCTGCCAGCTGCCGGACGTAAAGAATAGCACCGTCCCATTTCTTCCCATGGGTGTCGTAAAAGACGACTAAAAGACTTACTAGAGAATGGGCAGCAGCGTTCTCTATGCATTGAAACACCATACTGCAATCGCCAACCCGCCAAGCGTGGCGATTATGGCAACCCCCCCCTTTGGGGGAGACCTATGTCCAGCAGTGGACGTCTTTCGGCTGTAATGATGATGATGATGATGAAAACGCACTAATGGCGCGGGCGGGCGATGCAATGCGACGCAGTGCGTCGGGGGATCAAGGACTACGTGGATGAAGTCGCGGGCAGAAGCTAGTCTGTAATAAATAGACGATCAGAATAAAATTTTCCATGGAAAGTTATAAATTTGTTACCTATTATAAGCATAATACCTATTATACGCATAATTTAGGTCTAAGTCTTATGCCTAAATTGTTAAACTGTCAAGACATTTTTCCTGCAAGTACTGCCACAATCACCGCGCTTAGCAGACAGAATCATGATTGCAAATTGTTACAGCAAGGCGAGGCTACTGACCATTCGTTTTGTCTCTTTTCACACAATGGGTCAGAAAGAGATGGTTAATTCATTGCCCGCAAATGCCTACCATACATGAAACGATTACCCAGCAACATCCTTCAAACGTATTCGATAATTAAGATGGACGTTCGAATCGGACACGTTCTATGAAGCGAAGTCCTCTTGCCCAATACCCGGTACCGAGTGATTAAGAGGTTGTGAGAAATTCTACCCCATTAATCTGAGATTATCTACTGTTGTGAGACCATTTCTAGTAAACAATTGGCTTGTAACTTAGAAATAAAAAAAATACGTTTATTTTGTTTAGCTTACTTCTTTCTGGGAACTATTTTATGGCGCTCACAAATATGTGGGCGTCCAGGCAAAAAGGGTCCAGTAGTGGGATATTGAGTTAAGACGCACATATATGCCAGTGACCTTGAGTGGTTAGGTTGCGTGTTCTGTACTGACCTCACGCAACGCGTCGTACGTTCAGCCTGTAATAGGACTCGCCCATCAAGGAGCGCTGTCCCCAATTTAACGCATTATTAATTACACAAAACAAAAGGTATTTTAATAAAACGCGTATACTAAAAGATCAATAATTAAATTATCTTTAAATTGGTGAAGGTTTCAGAAAAATACGCTTGGTAGATTTTGCGCCATTCTCAGTTTTTTATCCGCGTTAGACATAACTTTACAAATTAATTTAATTATGTAATATAATCATAATCTAAAATATTCACATATTAAGTTTTTGAAAAAATGCTCTAATTTATCACATATATTTTTCAAATCATTAACACCACTCGTTTAGACGTGACCTTCAGTATAAAATAATTAAAAGTCGGTTATCGTCCCCTTAAGACTAGATTCGATATCTACTCGTAGAATAGTCAATTGATATTAAGGGTTAAAAATATTCAAAAACTGTAAAAAAAAATGGTCAAACATTTGAAGTTGAAACTCTGAAAAAGCTTAATTTGAGAAAAACTAGGTAGGTAATAGGTAATACGGGCTGGTGTCCGCAACTCCACGTCAATGCGCGTATTTTCCGTACGGGTGGGAAAACTGGTTATTCTATCCACCCCAGCTCCTCAGGGAAGGCCAGCAACGCATTGGTGTTACTGACAATCTCGCGTAGGATACCTGGATTACCGAAGTACTTTGCCCTGAGAAAAACTATATGAACATTTAGATAATTGAGAATTAAAGAAAGAATTAATAATCAATTAAAATCGCGAAATGCAAATTTTTCACCCAACTTTACAAAATTGCGTAAATCTCGGAAACTAAATGCCGAGAACTGAACCGTTTTTGCTTGGACGCCCACATATAACAAAAGTTTGATCGTTACTATTTTGGATAGTCCCGCTGTTTGTTCCTAAAGCACGGTACTTGTTAAAACAATCCGTTTCAATATTTTTTTATACTTTAAGAGTATTCTTCGGACCAGCTTCCTGTTTACAATCGATCACCTTTCGCCAAAATGATAAATATAACAGATGTTTCGGACCACAATTCAAATCAGCACATTGGAACATAAAACAGAAACGCCCACCCCATTTACATAACGCAAACTTTCCCGCGAAAATTAACAATTTAAAAAGCTAAACAACAATCATGTCGTAAACTCAGAGTAAATACCTGCCTCAGCGATAAAACAGAAAAGTTATATACAGCAGAATTTTAATTACGAACAAGCAAACAACTGGCGAAGGTCACAATAAAACGTAGGTAATGAATTTTCGTTGTCATTAATAAATTCACAGTGGCATTTAGTGGCCATTCGCATTCAAACTCACGTCTGCCATGTTTGCGAATCGCACGTGTATGTAAAAACATGGCATAAGGGTGGGAGTGACGTCATTGGTCCAACGCGCACCCCTCCTCTTCGTTCGAGTGCAGCATACGAGTAGTGCTAGTGCACTGACGGTTCAGCGCTTTGTTACTATGTGAACCGTTTGAATATGTTAGATGAGTATGTACTTAGTGTCGTGTTGAGAAGACTTATAAATGCCTTGAGCTGTTTGTACTTGGTTAAATGAGTCTTTAGAATAAAATTGCAGAACGTTAGTAAATATTTTTTTTGTTGATTAGTCATTTTAAACGTGCTCTTGACTGTTAAACGTACCGTTATTGATCTTTGATATTATAGGTAGGTAACTATCTATTTTGAGTTTTGGCAATTATACTTTCTTTGCTAATTTCCAGGTTTTGTTATGTTGTAGAGTTTATACTATCTACTGACAACGCTGTTACCGCTGTTGTATAATTAAATTTAAGGCGCTATCCCGAGAAAAACCTTGCGATAGTGCATTTTCCTTCGTTACTCAGAGGCTATTAAACTATACTAAACACTCTTACACGCACACACACAAAACACTCTTACACGCACACACACACGCATATTATATAGAAAAGCAGCAAAAATTTGTAATTACCCTACATTTTATTAGTGCATTCGTTTATTTTTGTAATTTTAGTTTTGCAGTCTCGAAGAGGCTAACTAGTTCAACAGTAATAGTGAAAATTGTGTTTTATAAAATTTTGTGCCCATGATACAAGCTGTGCCTAGTTTGGGACCAACGACGCTGTCTCAATATTGTAATTTTTTATGTTAAAATAAAAGATTTTTGCTTTTTAGGGTTCCGTAGCCAAATGGCAAAAAACGGAACCCTTATGGATTCGTCATGTCTGTCTGTCTGTCCGTCTGTATGTCACAGCCACTTTTTTCCGAAACCATAAGAACTATACTGTTGAAACTTGGTAAGTAGATGTATTCTGTGAACCGCATTAAGATTTTCACACAAAAATAGAAAAAAAAAACAATACATTTTGGGGGTTCCCCATATTTAGAACTGAAACTCAAATTTTTTTTTTCAGCGAACCCATGATGTTGTTGGTTGATGTTTAAGTAATAAATAAATAGGTAAAGTCGCATGTTATCCCATAGGACTTTACAATTTTTTTTTTCTTCTTTAAGTACTTCTTTACTGTTTTATGCAAATAAATAATTTTTATTGTATTATTATTATTTGGGGCGAGCCTATTGCCATCAACCGGACACACATCCAGGCTTCGTACTGCTACTGAGAAAAACCGAATAAAGGCTCCTGCAGACACGATTCTGGTAGAACCATTTCCATGAAGTAGTCGTAGAAATTGTTCTATTAGAGTCGCGTCGCGCTGACGAGTCACGCTGCCACGTCGCGCCTGTCTGCGGGAGCCTTAACACTTTGCCTGACCTGGGAAATGGAAATGAGAAAAAAAAGAGTATCAACAAACATAAACAAAACATAAACAAATAAGATTTGATGGGCTAATGAACTAATAGACATACCTAGTGACTGATACACATATTTAGAAGCCAATTGATTCTGTCTACCAAACGCTAATGATAATCACATAGTCACGTGCCACGCAAGAGAGGATAATAAACAAGAACACACAAAAGAATCAAACACAGCGTCTACTGATTTTATCCCTAATAACAAATGAGCGGTAATCAAGTCTGGGGATATTGTATCTCAAAAAGAACATGCCAAGTGTGAGTCGACCGGAGAGGAAAATGCTTTATGCATAAGCCATATATTTACATAAAGCATAAAAATAAAACATTTGTACACAATGAGGATTAAAACTCCCACATGCTTACTTCAGCGGGGCGAGCACAGCCTACTGTGACATGACTTGAGTCACACATTTTATCACAGTTTGAGCGATAAAACTGTTTTGTCAGAAAATGCTAGTACAAATTGACATGACATAACTTGTCATGTCTTGTCACAAACGTCTTGACACGCCCGTGCTCGGCCCGAGATGTCGCTACTATTCAACGTCTAAGAATTTAGCAGCTAGCTGTCACTATCCACATTTTTTTTTCATAAACAAGTGACTTCTTTTACGCATAAATAATTAATATGCCCCGTTGCTTAGCTGTTGACTGGAAAAATTTCGGGACCCATGTATTTGCCAAAGATGTTATAGGACAAAAACTGTAGAAGAAAGCTCTCGGAAAAAAATAACGGAAACCCGATATTTCTTCAAGACTATGTGCTAGGTATCAAGTCCTTGCGCACATCTGGGAATTGCGCGAGGGGGCGAAACGCCGGGGCAAAACTCCGCTGCCGCGAGAAATCACGGCACAGCGGACAGAGCTCTGGCAGGATCTCATGGCGGAATGGATAGTGAGATTGTCGCAACCCAGTACTGGGCACGCCACAATTGTGGCGATAAGTCCCCTCTTTGAGGAGTGGCTAGAGAGGCGCTACGGCATCCTCACCTTCCGCCTGAGGCAGGTCCTCACCGGACATGGTTGTTTCGGGAGGTTCCTGTTCAGGATAAAGCGGGAGGAAACGCCCGGGCGATCCACACAGTGGTGACAACCACTCTGTGGATCGCCCGGAGGACACGGTGGAGCATACGGTGGAGGTCTGCCCGGCTTGGGCGGATCACCGCCGTGTCCTCACGGAGGCGATCGGCAGCGGCGATCTCTCGCGTCCGGCCCTAGTTCAGGCCATGGTTCGGAGCGAGAATGCATGGGGACAGTCACCTCCTTCTGCGAAGCAGTAATGCTTGCGAAGGAGGAGGCGGAACGCGTGAGGAAGAGGCAGGGTTCGCGCCCCCACGCCCCAAGTCGCCGCAGGAGACGCCCCGGGCGTCGGGAGTCGCAAGCCGATTTCCGGCCACGGACGGTGAGCGATGGGTATCTCACCATCCGATAAGGACCAGGCCCGGGTCTACAGCGCGTTGTGTTCCACGCGCGCCTCACATAGATGTCAGCACGAATTGACGGGGTCCATTAGGACCAATGCCTGCCAGGTTTGCGAGTTTGTCCGAAAGGGATATCGTGGCCCCGGCACACAGGCAAATGAAGAAACACGGGTGGGTTTTAGTCAGTCAAAGTCTGACACGCCCTCCCGCTCCGAGACCGGGAGCCCCAGACTCAGAGCGGCAGAAGTTATTTGATAATTTTGCACCCAAAAAAAAGGTATCCTTTTGAAATCTGAAGAATTTTATGGGAGAAATTCGTATACCTACAGGTGATGCTCCCAAGAGAACTAAGTCTGTTTCTTTACCTACAGGCACTTGTGATGTGATATTATGTAAATTATAGTAAATGTGTATGTGTGTATGTGTGTTTTGTATTATCATATTAGATCACTGCTAGAATTAACATCATCTCACGTTTTTCTTACGCTCGCCATAGCGACGCACCGCGAAAATTTCACCTTAGATCCCTCCTTAAATCTCACCCCCATAAAACATGCTACTATTCTTATTCCTTCTCTGTCCATGCTGTAAGATTCTGGAACTCACTTCAGCCTAGCATTCGTAATTTAAAAACTATTTCTCTCTTCAAATATCGAGTAAAAGAGCATTACCGTTCTTCTCAGTTGAGAAGTATGGTAATGTTCTTACTTCTATTGACATAATTATATACTATAAAAAAAAAAAAACTCATAGTTATGAGTATTTATTATTTACGATTAAATATGTAGGTATTTAAGTAAGTATATTATGTTAATGTTTTGCAATAAATGTGTAGTTTTATTTTAGTCTCTTCTTATCTCTTCTAGTTCACACACACAATTGTCTACATTTTTTTTATTTAGGATGGGTTTGCTCTTGACCTTAGTCTAGGGCAGAGGTGACAGAAACAAGTCGACGATGGAGTGACATTTATTTTTAATTTCTCCTTTCGCAGGTTTGGTGAAAGAAATTTCTTAAGAAATAAGCAGAAACAGTTTCAATCAATCTACCCAGCCTTTTCCCAACAATGTTGGGGTCAGCTTCCAGTCTAACCGGATGTAGCTGAGTACCAGTATTTTACATGGAGCGACTGCCTATCTGACCTCCACAACCCAGTAACTGGTTAATACGATACCCCTTGGTAACATTAGTTGTCAGACTTTCGGGAGCGGAAGCAGTATCTTTGTACTAAATGTTATAAAATTATGTCATATCTTTATGTATGTTTCTGTGTGTACATAAATAATAAAAAATATATCAGCCAACAGCCTGTTCCTACATCCCTATAAATTTTATCAAGTTTAAAGAAAAGTAATATAAACTGAAAAAACATCGAAAACTTTGGAATGTTGTTGCTATTACATAACATAACATCACGCCTAGTTTTCCCAAAGGGTTGGGCAGAGGCACGGGCAGAGGTGTACCTATAATACACCCACATTACGCCAGATAGGGGGCGAGCCTATTGCCATCAACCAGGCACAAATCCAGATTCCGGGCTGCTACTGAGAAATTCCAGATAGAAAAACCCAATAACACTTTGCCCGACCTGGGATTCGAACCCAGGACCTCATGCTCAGCAGTAGCGCTTGCGACCAATAGACCAACGAGGCAGTTGTTGCTATTTTTTTTTAAATATTTTGGGTCACATACCTACTGGTATTTTTATCATTGGTTAATTCTGAAGAAATAATTATAATTGAAGTCTCAAAATTAATAAAAAATACAGCGTGTTACGGAAAGGGTATAAGAAGAAATAATTTTAATTGAAGTCTCAAAATGAAAAAAAAATACAGCGTGTTACGGAAAGGGTATATCTATACAAACAGGGTGAAGAGTGCATCTGGTTCAGAAACAAACTTTCAGCTCAAAAAGAATGACTTTGAAAATTTTTGATAATATTTTTATTTCTATAGTTTATTAAATTTAAATCATAACAAACCTGTCACCGCACTATGAGGGTCATTATCCATTATCTGTATCTGTGCGCCTAGTACAAACACACACCTGCCTTGAGCTCTGCGACACGGCGCCGCACCGACAAGCGGTGGTGGTGCGGGCGGCACGCGTGGCGGCGGGATCAAACGAATGGATTAAAAGGTGTACCAATCAGCTGACTTGGTCAAGTAATGAGTATAATTCAATTGGAAATATTTTATTTTTATTAGTTAAAGGTTTCTTAACTTTATAATTATGTAGGTATTATAAAAAAAAAATTGCCATGTAGTTTGTTATCACCAAAAGTATCTGTGCCTTTGATATGTATATACACTTTCCGTAACACGCTGTATAAAGAGGAAAACTGGTAAGGGAACGACATAGTTCTAGTAGGTAAATATGAAAAAGAGAGTGCCTGGTTTTTTCATGATTACAACACAACCCTAAAAAACAGCGCAAGAAAATCAGAACCTAGATAGCAAGATCTTATTTATTCATAGCAAACTCGTGGCTTGACTGTACCATATTGAGTATTACGTAAGTGCCTAATACTGGCCTAGAACGCGGGCCTTAAAAAATCTAATATAAGCAATATCGTTTGGAAGTACCCTATATAATAAATCCAGTGTATTATTGTCTTTATGAAAGTATCCGGGTACATGGAAAAGCTTGTTACTTTCACATATTTGGGTTTAATATTGTAGGATTCGAGGAACATGTTATAAAATAATTTTGTCGTATTATAAATATTTTTTATAAAAATAATTTAAATAATAATTCGGCTTTAGATAGCTTATTGAGTAAATATTGCACAGATATGATTTGTGGAGAATTGAAGAAGGTGGCTGGTTACAGTGATGATGACCGCAGCAAGTATAGAATCTATGTGAATTTTTATGCAGTATCCAATCACAACATGTTCATATGATTGTATCCAGTCAAATTTACCCATAGTAATTACCACATCTTTTTAACGAATCCCATGGGAGATCAACACTTTCAGATTTTTACCCATCATTTCAGCCAACCCCTGTATTTTGAATGCGTGTGTCAATTTATCACAATTCACACAAATATTTCATGCATGAAAATTTAAAATTGGACGCTAGCGGCCATAACGATACGATTCGCTTTTCAGCAAGTATATAAGGTTTGTTAAACTTAACAAGGGATACAAATAGCCCGTACTTTGTCGAGAACTAATACCAGTTTAATTTTATGACCAAATTGAAGACCTAAGCAAACACTTCGACTTCAGGTACCCATACAAGTAAATTTGAAGTTAGTGGCCGCATAAATGTTTCACAGAACGTTTATGTTTCATAGTTTCCGATATCACTATATAACCTAGTATCGCCACTTGAAAATACGGCGTAAGTAATGATTTCCAAACGGAAACCACAAAATAAATAAGTACAGAAGGTCAGCTACATAAAAAGAGCGAAAGTGCACGCACACATAGACACACTTCACGCACACATAGACACACTTCACGCACAGTGAGTGCAAGTGCACTCGCGACCGGCATTTGGCTGAGATAGACCGAGATTGTCGTACATATGGGTCTATGTGTGAGTGCGTCTATTTTCACTGGTTGAATGGAGCTGACCTTCTGTACCATTTTATCTCGTGCTTAAAGTCCGTTAGTTATCGACAAGTTAAGACTTGATGTGCTTATGTATTCCGGTGATACCTATGTACACTTGAGAAGGGATTTGAACAAGTTAGTTACTAGGTGGTGAGAACCCTTTGAAGTAACATAGAAGATAGTTAACACTTGGACGAAGGCTAAAGTTAGGCAAAGGCTAACTATAGGAAATTGTATTTAGTTTTGATTAAATGGTTCAAAGAAGTTAGTAGTCATATTATGGCTCTGTGATGCGAAGAAATGAGGGTTTTGTCATTTTGAGTTTGAATATAAGAGTAGCTGGGGTCAACCAAAGCAACGATGGATGCATTACGTGAAAGATCATGATGAGATAATTAATTATTGCCTACATGCCCAGGGAAGGTAAATACTGAAATTAAGACTAATGGAATTAATGAAATGAAAGAAGATAAATGCTGCGCTGAAATAATTTGTAATTTTTTTTTTTTTTTTTAAACGTTGCCCATCACTAGGAATTTCTCGGGTATCGTGGGTGCGTTTACAAACATTTAAACTCACATACACAAACAGCCAGACCCGGAACAACTACTTGTAGGTCATACAAATATTTGTTCCGTGCGGGAATCGAACCCGCGACACACAGCGTCGCTTAACCACTGCACCAACCGTGTGACCGTGTGTCGTAATTAAACTTATTGAATTGCAGCAATCTAATGTTGAATCTAATTCAGGATTTTATTTTTAGGTTCATATCGACAATAACAGCTTTCCACGAAGAACTTACTGATTCCCAAGAAGAGCAGCTTAATTTTTTTACTCCACACAAAGCCATAAAATTTTCAACCTGGAATTGTATGTCGTCGATCACAATAAGAGCAAATTCAAAGTCTTTACGGGTAGGATGGAAAACGCGATGCAAGTATTGTTCCAACGAGTAAAAGCTTTTTGATATTGATCCTATTTAAATGTGTATCGTTATAACAGGCGCGGGGTCGTGTTGCTTTAAAATCTATTTTTACCAAAATATTATCCTTTTTGTCCCGAATCTAATCTCCACCACTAATCCTTAAATTAGAATACAGTATTGGCAGCAGAAAAGAGCATGGTGCTAGCACAAACTCAAACTCAAACTCAAAGCATTTATTTCAATTAAACCATTGACAGGCACTTTTGAATTGTCAAGAAGTCGGTCAGTTACAAATATGAAGCCCATTCCAAATAGTAGGTTCCTATGGAGAAGAACGGGCAAGAAACTCCACGGACACTCTTTTAAATTAAAATATTGATACAAAATATTGGTTACATCATTCATATTGAAGTTAAACATGTGAGAACGATGCAATACGTCAAAAGCGTCCGTGATAAAAAGATAACATTTCAAAACTAAAATAATTAAAAATAAGCCGTGGCAGCTAAGAGATGACCAGTCCCAACTGACAGCGCCCGTTCACGAACATGACGCATGGATCAGCACCATTCAGCTCAACCAACCAGCACAACCAAGGACAAGCTGTAATAATACTTATGAAAGATCAAAAAGAGTAAAGTGCTACAAAAACCTTCCGTTGCTCCTAAGGTCCTTCGCCCACGGCGACTTTTTGTAGCGATGCTGTCGCGCGTTTTGTAAACGCGCTTCTGCATCGCGACTGAAGCACGACAGCATCGCGACAGTACCGATAGAGAATCTCGGCGAAGGTACACAGCCTGCGACAGCATCGCGGCTGTATCGATACAAATGCGCGACAGCATCGCTACTGCATCGCTACAAAAAGTCGCTATGGGCGAGGCCGCTTAGAATAGTAATAAGTAGGTGTCCATAAATATTATAAAACTTATTACTCTTTGGAAGCATACGAAAGTTTTAGAGCTAACAAAACCTTCCACTCAGTTAATCCTCATACCATGATATCGCAAATTACAGGCCATGTAAGGTAGACGAAGCACAAAGAACAAGCGACGAAAAAAAAAACAAGTCAATTGAAGCAGGAGACAGTCCTTGAGACTTTGAAGCGAACCTAAAAGAGGTTGAAGTAGTTACCAACGGAAATGATGCTTGAATATTTTTGATGATGCCAATCAAATGTAGACTTTAATAGTGAACATTAATAACACTGTTCTGAACATGATGAAACATAACCGAAACCAACGGAAATGATGCTTGAATATTTTTGATGATGCCAATCAAATGTAGACTTTAATAGTGAACATTAATAACACTGTTCTGAACACGATGAAACATAACCGAACCAAAAGGTAAATTTAAGAGGTCATAACAGCTTATGTAAGGTAAACGGGGCACAAAGAATAAACAATTAAAGAACAATTCACTTGAATGATAGATAACTTAGAAAAATATTGCCAAGAAAGAGGCAGAAGCCACCGAAACGGGCATGGTGAATTGGTGGTAGACTATTATCATTGGTTCCCAATGGCACCAGTAAAACCTCCAAATAGACACAAATATTGTTGTCAAACACAAGAAAATGTCATGAAACATACGAATATAGCAACAAAACAAGACAATCTCAACAAAAGTAAAACAAAAACGAAAATCCTTTACATACCAAAACATGAATTCACAGCACAAATTACTGCCTATGTAAGGCAGACGCGACACAAAGAATAAGTGATAAAAAACAAGTCATTTGATGCACGAGACAGCCCTTCAGACAATGGGGCGAACTTAATGCCCGTATCATGTACAGGCGTGTGATACAGATGTTTCCGTAATTAGCAGAGCTGCGATGACTGAGTTAAGACCTAGTTAATGAGCGGACAGTTAGAACATTTTTATATTTAATTTAAATGTAGCTCGTTAGGCTTTTTAGGGCAGGTCGGTGTGTCTATGAGGTGATGTGAATGAAGGCTTGAATGAGAGCAGAGGTTGACCGCTTTTTTAGATGTTTAGATGGCTTTTAGAGCTATATTTTGGATGAGGTCAGCTTGTTTAGTGAGAGTGCATTTGATTGCCGCTTAGATTTTTTTGGGAAATTGTGAAGAAAATCATCATTGTGTATGTAGGAAGTAGGTATAAACTTTTGCTTTGCATCTTGCCAATACAACTCGCACTAGTACCTCAACTGACTGTTATGGAAAAGTTGTGGTCTACTATTCAATATCAAAGCAAGGGCCAAGTGATTCAGGTCTCGATAATAAAACATTTATAAAGATATTCTATTCACCCACGCTTCTACGAGGCTATCGGCGCAAGTCAAACAAATAAAAAAGAAAAAATATTATCTAATCCTTTAATCCTCAAGGAGGCACTAGAAATGTTCCTCAGTACTTATTTATGAAATAAAATATAGAATTATTTATGTTGGCAACTTTAGCTCACACTTCGCTACAATAGCGTGTTTGTTTATGATTTCCCTTGAGTACCCCTACACCTATTTGTAGAAGCCTTGAAGAGCGATAGAACGTTTTCATTACCGACGTTATGGGTTGTTGAGGAAATTATGTCGCAACATATCAAACTTCGTGTTAGTATTACTGTTAGCGCTATTGCCGTAATCCCTAAAGTGAGGCTTATAACATTTTGTTGATGATAGTACATGTTAGGTCTTTATGTAATAGAATATGAGAAAATAAATAACTAAGCATCGGGCGTAGGTGTGTTACTACATGGATGGGACTAAGTGCGAATAGGACCAAGTGCGAATGGGACCAAGTGCGAATGGGACCAAGTGCGTATGGGACCAACTGCGAACGCGGTACGAACTACGAATGGGATGAAGTGCGAATAACCCTTCTGAAATAAAGAATGAGTTTTTTTTGCTAATATTACCCAAATTGTGGATCGATTTTGAAATAGTCTTATCAAGCGGCTTAACCTACCTTTTTTTTTTGGGTGGGAAATTATCAAATAACTTCTCCCGCTGAGATTTGCCGACTAAAACCCACCCGTGTTTCTTCCGTTGTCTGTGTGCCAGGGCTACGATATCCCTTTCGGACAAACTCGTAACCCTGGCAGGCCAATGACTGTCAGGGTTACGAGTTTGTTGGGTTTGTTTGACGGGGTCCGATAGGGCTAATGCCCTATCGGACCCCGTCAGTTGGTGCTGACATCTCTCCAAGGCGCGCGTGGAACACAACGCGCCGTCGACCCGGGCCTGGTCCCTATCGGACGGTGAGCTACCCATCGCTCACCGTCCGCAAGCTCGCGCTTACGGGGGCCGGAAATCGGCTTGCGACTCCTGACGCTCTCCTAACATGATCTTACGTCATCAGAAGACAGCCGCCACGCAACCATCGAACAGACGCTCTGCAAGAGTGACTGTCAGCTGTCGGTGTCGCTCGCCCACACAATTGCGACGGTAAGTCCCCTCTTTGAGGAGTGGCTAGAGAGGCACCACGGCGTCCTCACCTTCCGCCTGACGCAGGTCCTCACTGGACACGGTTGTTTCGGGAGGTTCCTGTTCAGGATAAAGCAGGAGGAAACGCCCGGGTGTCACCACTGTGTGGATCGCCCGGACGACACGATGGAGCATACGGTGGAGGTCTGCCCTGCTTGGGCGGAGCACTGCCGTGTCCTCACGGAGGCGATCGGCGGCGACGATCTCTTGCGTCCGGCCCTGGTTCAGGCCATGGTTCGGAGCGAGAGTGCATGGGAGGCCGTCACCTCCATCTGCGAAACAGTAATGCTCGCGAAGGAGGAGGCGGAACGCGTGAGGGTGAGGCAGGGTGCCCGCCCTTCCACCCTTAGTCGCCGCAGGAGACGCCCTGGGCGTCGGGAATCGCAGGCCGATTCCCGGCCACCGTAGGCGCGGGCTTGCGGACGGTGAGCGATGGGTAGCTCGCCGTCCGATAAGGGCCAATGCCTGCCAGGGTTACGAGTCTGTCCGAAAGGGATATCGTGGTCCTGGCACACAGGCATTTGAAGGAACACGGTGGGTTTTAGTCAGTAAAATTCTGACACTCCCTCCCGCTCCGCCCAGAGCGGGAGAAGTTATTTGACGATTTCCCAACCAAAAAAAAAAAATCTGACGTGATTCTAGTAACTTCGTAACAAAACGGGGCACCACCACCTGCTGTGCTATCTTAATAAAAATGTGTAATTAAAACTATTTAATGTAAACCCTTAGATTTGTATTAGCAAAGTCATTACGATTTGGTAGGTAGGTATTTTAAGAAAGATGCCTACTATGTAAAATAAGTAACTGTTGCAGGAGGTATGAAAAAATTACAACAATTAAATATATTTTGAAATGAAAAATGCAGAAATGTCTTCCTCTTAACAACTCGTTGTTAATTGTAGAAGGTAAGAGCTCTTTTGTAGCTAGCTGATGCCTTCCTTTTTGTAAGCAAACAAAATAAAATGCTGTAGGCTTCCGCCTCTGATATTCCTGAAAGTTTCATTCTTATGTAATCTCTTGTGGGATGAGTAGCGCTTCAACTGTACTAAACCACTTTTGAAATAGATTATTTTGATGTTATTTTTATGAAATGTTTGTGAAAGTTCATGTTGACTTGAAGTTCTATCAGGTATTCTATTCTAAAGTAACTTTATACGAGTATTGTTTTGAATTTTGGGAGCACAATTTCTTAGACACCTAAAAATCGATCAGCGTAAATAGTAATCGATTTTTAGGGTTCCGTAGCCAAATGGCAAAAACGGAACCCTTATGGATTCGTCATGTCTGTCTGTCTGTCCGTCCGTATGTCACAGCCATTTTTTCGAAACTATAAGAACTATACTGTTGAAACTTGGTAAGTAGATGTATTCTGTGAAACGCATTAAGAATTTCACACAAAAATAGAAAAAAAAACAATAAATTTTGGGGGTTCTCCATACTTACAACTGAAACTCAATTTTTTTTTCATCAAGCCCATACGTGTTGGGTATCTGTGGATAGGTCTTCAAAAATGATATTAAGGTTTCAAATATAATTTTTCTCTAAACTGAATAGTTTGCGCGAGAGACACTTCCAAAGTGGTAAAATGTGTGCCACCCTGTAACTTCTAAAATAAGAGAATGATAAAACTAAAAAAAAAACATGATGTACCTTATCATGTAAACTTCCACCAAAAATTGGTTTGAACGCGATTTAGTAAGTAGTTTTTTTTTTAATACGTCATAAATCGTAAACCGCAATTTATCTTTATAAAAATAATGGTACGAAACCTTTAGTGCGCAAATCTGACTAGCACTTGGCCGGTTTTTTTAAGATTTGTATTGCTACAAAAATCTAAAAAAAATGGATCACTATTTACTTTTACTCACTATTTAAGTTTAAACTTAATAAGTAGAAGTGCATAGTGACGAATTAAATGTAAACATTTTGTGAGGATGCATACAACCCTAAACAATAATATTAAAGTGAAGGGTTTATCATTAAAACGTAGCAGTTATTTTTTTAAAGCGCAATTGACTGTTGAATAAAACCCTACAAAGCCGGATATTAATTTGCAAAACCTTTTCATATCACAAACCACACAATATTGTCAATCTGTCCACCACAATATCTAATCATATTATCGGTAAATTACAATACTAATTAACAGAGGATTACATAATTATAGGTAAATCAGGCTGGGCTACATGCAAGCCACACTTCGAATCTAAACATAATTACCGAAAACTGTTATTGTTGTGATCCCAGCATTAATTGAATTTACTCTGAAGTTTATATAGATGAGGTTAGAGAAGGCAATCGCTGGCTCTTTGATTAAACTAAACAATGTCTGTTGCCTTACAATTATTCATGATACGGTCGCTCTGTTTAATTTAGTAGGTACTACTTTAAGTTGGGTCCAATAGTTGTGGCTAGTTTTAACCGTAACTTTGTACCTAATAAAATATGCATAGCCTGTGTAGTTACCCCAGTATTTTGTAATAAATAGGGCTCATTTTAATTTCAAGTGGGGAGAAACCGAAGAGTTATTACTGGGCCCAGTATCATTTTGCGAATTCGAGGAGCAAGTAATATTCTTATTAGGGAAGTAGGTATATTTCACCCGGGAAATGTTAATGTCGTAAAATATAGGCCTGTCTTTATAATTTTCTTTGCGGAAACTGTAAAAGTTGATCGTTGATTGTTTGTTTTAGTTTGGCGTATGCAGTTTAAGATTCAGATGAGACACAGAGGAATCGACGTGATGGGCATAATTTCTTTAAATCTTATTGATGCCATGCAGACATTTCATAACGAAGCTTATTGTTATGCTAACCTCATACTGTACAGTGTGTATGAAAAAATCCCGAAATAACCTGAATAAACGAAAGAATTTACATAAAACTCCATCAACATTTCAGACATTTTAAAAAGAATTTGGTTGGGTTGCAAGACACGAAATTAAACAAGATTAATTAAAAGCATAATTTAATATTAAAACAATGTTGAGTCAAGCCAACCTTCAGAGCGATAAAAATTAAATATTTGCACATGTAGGTACGTGAATCATAAATCATAGTTACGTACTTGAATTAATTTAACAAATATTAATTTGCCAACGTATACCATACAATCTAGGCACGTTGTTAATTTACGAAATAAGGTTAAACAAGAACGTATCTCTCCACATATTTATACATAATGGAAAAGATGAAACGTGGTCTCATTGCCTTTGTTGAATAATTTATATTTTATTTCTCATAAAATACCGCTCTGACGTCCTTAAATGCGAGTCTATGAGCCCCGGGCAGTATTCATTTTTTAGACATAAGAGTTCCAAGCGAATAATGAACAAAGAAAAATCGAGGGAAAATGTTATTAATTTTTTATTATTTCGACATTTGTCTAATGTTAAGATACTACTACTTACTATTTACAACGTTTAATTGGTATTCTTTTTATGATTATTTTTAAAGCTCAATTTAGCTTTCTTTGTGTTTTATGGTAGGGTATTATGTTATTAATGTACTAAGTGATTTTGAAGCTCATTAAGGTTGCGTGTAGTTTGAAACATAGCCTTTTTGAAAGTGTAAAAAAGCTTGCTGTTGAATTATTTAATGGTTTTGGCTAAAAAAATGTTCCAATTACAAAAATTAAACACATTTCATTGACACTGTTGTAGTTATTCAGTAAAAAAACATTACATTAAAATAGGACTGGTCACCGCCATCACCCAAAAATTTGCTGAAGCCCACGAACACAGACTTCACCGACATGTGAATGTTGAGGCAATTCAGCTGCTAGACAACACGGACATGTGCGTAGGCTAAAGAGAACTAAACCATTTGAGTTAGTGTAGTGTACAAATAGTGAAAGAATAATAGTAACAATGCTGTGCTATACATAAAACACGTGAACAAAGTGTTTTTATTAATTATCAGACCCTAAGAAAGTGCTACGTAATTGTGTAAAAGTGCAAATTGACACTATTCTTAGTTATAACGTAATCGTAAAATAATACGTTAAGAGTTAAATTGCTTATTAGTCTATTAGGCTAGATTGTAATAAATTATTAAGAAATTCCGGTGGCCATCTGTGATCTTCATCATCAGTTCCACTTCACCAAATGGTGCTTTCCGAGTGCAAATGCATAAGTTACTATAAAAAATAATGAAATCGATATAGGTGTGCTTATAAAAATTGAGTTCTTATTAATCAAGAGAAAAAAAAAAAAGTTTTAACTTTAGCTGTGTACCTACTACCTATTTAGCGACTTTCAAGATTCCTATTTATTTGAGTACAACCTAGCTGTAGTGCCATGAAACTCTAAAAAGCAACCAAAATACCAGGCTCGCAGCGAACAAAAGAGCATTTCTTAAATTTTCAATTTGGAGTCTGAACGAGGGTTGGGCATAGCTGACGCTCATAATGCCGTACTCGACACGAGGACTGACCGCGGCTACTTCGACAGCTTCACATTTAAGTGGTTGGGGGAAGTCAGTAGCTGATAGTGCCTTTGTTTATAACCGACTTCCAAAAAGGAGGAGGTTGTATGTTCGGCTGCGTTTTTCTTTTTTATATATGTTTGTTCACCGATTGCTCCGCTATTTGTGAACCGATTTTGAACATTCTTTTTTGTTTGAAAGGGTATGCTCCCGAGGGGATCCCATGGAAATCGAGGGAGTCCCTCAAATTTTATAGGCACACCTATATCGATTTCAGTATTTGTTATGAAAAACAAATATAGTAATAATAATAATAAAAACAAATATAATAATATATATTTTCCTTATGCATTTGCACTCGGAAAGCACCATTTGGTGAAGTGGAACTGATGATGAAGATCACAGATGGCCACCGGAACTTCTTAATAATAAGTATTTCATTGTTGCGATTCGATTAGATACTATAATATGGTTGCTAAGCTATTTATGCTCGTCACAATGCATATGGTGAAGTCACCATCAGTTCTCCTGGTTCTTACCAGGAGAACTCCATAACTATTAACGTCCCTGCATCGGGAAAAGCAATATTTTGTAAAAGGTGATGAGCAGTTGACATTAGGTGATTAGGCTATTGTAACTTAGATAAATTGCAAACTGACCCACTAAAAAGTGAAAAGTAAAAACATTTTTTACAAAATAAAACAACCGTTTTCGAAAAGAAAACACTACAAAGTGAAAAAGAAACCTCCATTTCGGAAGTCGGTGGCAAAAAATTAAAATAGATCCAAAGACACCAACTTCTGAAATGAAGGTTATTTTTAAAACGTTGCCCCACACTAGGAATTTCTCCTGTATCGTGGTTGCGTTTACAAACATTTAAACTCTCATACACAAACAGCCAAACCCGGATACTACGGAACTACTTGTAGGTCATACAAATATTTGTTCCGTGCGGGAATCGAACCCGCAACACGCAGCGCAGCAGTCAATCGCTTAACCACTGCGCCAACCATGCCGTCGAATTTATAGTGTTGTTTCATAAAATAAATATAGGTATTTTTTATAATAAACAATTATACAATTATTATTATACTTTTTAGATTAATAATTACTTCTGTTGAAGAACAAAACTGAAAATAATCTGCCAATCGACGAGTTATTTTGCTCTGTGGTGTTTTGTGCTCAAAATATAAATATGGCTTTTAAAAAAATCTCTATGTCTTGCGTCTTTCACCACACACTAGGTTTACTCATTCAACCTCTTACAACTGGCCACTGAATGAAACGTCAATTTTAAGCCTCAAAATGCCTGTTAAAAATGTCTAGTGCCTTTAAAAGTATGTTCGTTTCGGTTTAACTTGAATATAACAAGAAACGTTGCAGTATCTATTATGAATTCTTCTTTTTTGTATTAAGTTAGCAATTGCATTGTTCCAAATACTTTGCTGAGTTTTAATTCAAATTAACGACACGACATGCGATGACGACATGGTTGGCGCAGTGGTTAAGCGATTGACTGCTGCGCTGCGTGTCGCGGGTTCGATTTCCGCACGGAACAAATATTTGTATGACCAACAAGTAGTTGTTTCGGGTCTGGCTGTTTGTATATGTGGGTTTAAATGTTTGTAAACGCACCCACAATACAGGAGAAATTCCTAGTGTGGGGCCACGTTTAAAAAAAATAATAATAATACTGTTTAATTTATACTTATAGGAGCTAGATATAAGTTACAGCTAGTGGTTTTGTCGAGTGCACGTTGCACCGACCGACGGGTGGAGTGGAGCCGATTTTTTTACGTTCGACTTTTTATGAAAAACTTCAGTAAAGCTTTGTTCAAAGCGATGCTAGGTGGTTTCATATACATTTTAGCTTTGAGCAACTTCGGTTAACATTTTCAGTCTTACAAGTTATAAATGAAACTGAGTTGTACCTAGACAGGTATATTAGTTTCATAATGACTTAGTAATAGATAATGTATTCGTAATAGATTGATTGTTCACTCATGTGTTAAAATCTATAGCAATTTCAGATAGATAGGAATGTATATTGGATATAGCAAACACAGCAACAATCACCACTTCAAATAATCTTCCACATTAATCCCAACGTTCAAGATATCTGAAAACAATAGCACCCCGCCGATTGGCCCCAGATTCAAAGCGTCCCATCCCTTAGACTCAGGTCTTATTCACTATCTCAATATCCTAGGACCTCGTTAAATTGGAAACCCGTACGTTTACCGCCATTGTATCGGGGTAGACGGCATTCTTCACACCCTTGGATCGTAAAAGGGAATGCCGAGATATAGGCGAGTCTGAAGGGTCATCGGCGCCCTTATTAGGAACGTCTTTAGTGTCGTATTTCTTAAGGGAAGGTCAGGTTTGGCGAGCGGTATAAATTATTCGGAGCATATGGAGTGGCTGTGGTTTGAGGGCAGAGTTCAGAGCTCAGATATACGAGTATCTGCCTATAGAACATAGCTTTGTTACGTTTTGTTTGCAGAGATTTTAGTGTTGTGTGTTCATTATCTCTGTAGGTCGCTGTTCGTTATGTTGGAATTGTAGTAATGTTATATGAAGCATAGTTTTGTTTATACATGTCGGATCCGGTCATTAGTACGGACAAGAAACGGATCGCAAGCGCGCCACTACTGGCGACATCAATGTGGTGATCTACCCACACCTCTGGCGCGCTTCTACAGAGTCGTGATGTTTTGAGCCCATGGCGAGGAAGACATTCCAGTGTCTGATTGCATCGGAGTTAAGACGTCGCGGAACTGTATTCGATTCTTTGTGCTCAGTTATTGTGGTAGGTAATTGTGTCAATTTGTGATTTAAATAAACACGTGTACTGCCCACACGATGACCGAATCTAACGGAGAAAATCATGACGATCCGACATACATATAATCTAGATAAACTACATGAAATCTTTCCACAAAAATCATCGTTAGAGTCTTGGAATTTAGAACTGAATCTCTTTACCGACTTCACAAAAAGGAGGAGGTTCTCAAGTCGTCTGTATTTTTTTTTTTTATGTTTGTTACCTCAGATCTCCGTCGTTTACGAACCGATTTAGAAAATTCTTTTTTGAATTGAAAGGATATACTTCCAGATTGGTCCCATTTTTATCAAAATCTAGTTCTGATGTTGGGATCCATGAGTAATTGAGGGAACTCCTCAAATATTATAGGCATACATATAGCGATTTTTATATTTTCATTAACAAGTCAATCATTTGCATTCAGAAAGTATAATTTGGTGAACTGGAACTGATGAAGAAGGCCACAGATGGCCACCGGAACTTCTCAATGATACGTATTTCACGGGTGGCGATGATATATCTGGATTAAGATAGTTAAGCGAAGCAAATTTAAATAAATAGTTCTGATCAAAATGGTACCATCAAATTGATCTGATCAGGTAGGCACTGGAACTCAGGTAATAAAACAATATATCCTACCCGTGTTTGGTCTTATTGGAATTGACATGAGATGCACCCTGGCTATAAATGATTTTTAACCGACTTCAAAAAAGGAAGAGGTTCTCAATATATGTATATCTAACACAGCTTAAACCACTGAACAGATTGGGCTAAAATTTGGCACGTAGGCGGATCGCTAAGAAGCGATTTTTGGAAATTTGACCTTTAAGGGGGGGAAAACGGGGGTTTTGTTTGCATGAAAAATCTTATTCCTAGAGTTAATAAACTTGAAACTTGGACGAATACTTACGTAAGTAAATTATAAAGTTTTTATTTTTTTGTTATCTTAACTTTAATGCATGGATGTCAAAGCTTGTATAGAAGAATTTTAACGCACGGTCCGATCAACTCGAAACTCAGTATCAGATTAGTTTCGGAAGTCGGTGGCCATAAACGAAATTACAAAACCAAAGACACCGACTTCCGAAATGAAATTAAATATAATATTAAATGTGGGTGTACTACAGGTACACCTCTGCCCAACCCTTCGAGGAAACAAGGCGTGATGTTATGTTATGTGCTTCCGAAATTAAAGTTATTTTTCACTTTTTAGTGTTTTTGTTGGAAGTCGGTTGTTTTTTTTGTAAAAAAGTTTTTTATTACCTACACAACATTTTTACACAATATTTTTAGGGCGTCTCCTAAACTTGATTTCACCTGACTCATTTACCAGAAACGTTTCAGAGTACAGACACATGTTAACCGTAGATTTTCCTCGTCATGTAAAAGTTATGTTTTCATTTTGTATAAACCACAACACCCAATATTCATATCTTCACGCTCCTGCATCGTAAAAATATACGACAATGTTATATGTTAATCGTAACTTTGCAGCGTTGATGTTTCAATATTTCTTTCAAAATTTACAAGGTACGCTCTGTGTTTTACGATAAGAAAATATGAAATTATTAATGCTTGTGTGCTTTTATGGCTCGCACATGTTCCATATCAACAATCAGGGTATGGAAGTAAATAAGGAATCAGGCAGACTATATTTTTTGATATACGTAGGTATACCTACCAACATTGTTGTTAATGATTCATCGTGATTATTGAAACTCTAATTGCACGAAATGTTTACAATAGAGCCGAGCTTATAAAATAAATAGAAATAGGTAATTTAATAAAAAAAACTATTAAATCGAAAGAACGAAAAGCCATAATCGGACTATCTGTTGAACACACCATTAGTCCTGTGTTGAGCATGATACGCACATGTTATAGTATGCATCTACAGAACTCCAAATTACCAGAATCTATTTTGAAAGTATACACTCTTTTCTTGACACTTAACACTTAACACTTTATTCCGCACAACTGCACTGTTTCACAACTAAACGAGAACTGCCTCGATACTCCATTTTACAATTTAAAATAACTTTTCCCCTACTCAGAAATAACGATAACATCATAACCGTTATTTCTGTGTTGCCAAAGTAAAATAATACATTCAGTTGCCATAATGAAAATACTTTTAAAAGTTTGTTAATAATTTGTACTTTGACAGTGTTGCAACAGTGAATATTATAATTCGGTATTAAAAGATTACATTTTTTTAAATTAAATCAAAGAAATCACGACACTATCTTTGTTTGATTTTAAAATCAATAATCATTATGTGGTGATTTTGATATTAATTTATTAGAAAATAACTAGAATACTGTCAGATTATTAGGTATTTTTAGATCATTTGATTTGTCAAATGTTTTTATTGAACCAACCTGAGCGACAGCTTTTTCTGCCACTTGTATAGATAGTGTTTTTTTTACCCGACTGCTTCAGAAGGAGGGTTATGTTTTTCGAGTATATGTATGTATGTATGTCTATTTCTTTGGCACGCTTTATAGGCTAAACGGCTTAATGGATTTTAACATATGAGGTATCCTTAGATTTGTTTTAATTGCGGGAGTGACATAGGGTATAAAATTGTGGCATTTGGGAATCAAAAAAGAGAGGGAGAATAAAAAAATATTTTACGATTTTATTAATATGGGTATCAAATAAAAGCTAGTAGATAGCAAATTCCAAATATATATATTTTATTTTGGATTTATATTTTACATTTTCTTTAATAACAAAATCAAAGCGAAGTTAAAATTGTACATTGAATATTTTTGAAAAAAAAGTAATTGGTTTGAGGTCTGAGATCGTTCTAATGCCGAAAATATAGTTTTTAGAATTTTTGTATATGTTTAATTGTCTGAATGTATGTTCCAGCATCGTCCATGGCCCTTTACGGGGCACCGGTGTGGGCGCGTTCACTGAGGCTGCGACCAGCCCAGCGGTTGAACGCGTCCCAAAGGGTCATGGCCATCAGGCTGGTACGGGGTTACCGCACGGTCTCCCGTGAGGCGGCGAGCCTCCTTGCCGGACTGCCGCCATGGGATCTGGAGGCGAAAGTCGTCGCGCACATGTGGGTGTGGCGCGAAGAGGTGAAACGCCGGGGTGTAACTCCGCTGCCGCAAGAAATCGCGGTACAGCGGACGGAGCAGCGGATGGAAAGTGCGATTGTCGCAACCCAGTGCTGGGCACGTCACAATTGCGGCGGTAAGTCCCCTCTTTGAGGAGTGGCTAGAGAGGCGCCACGGCGTCCTCACCTTCCGCCTGACGCAGGTCCTCACCGGACGCGGTTGTTTCGGGAGGTTCCTGTTCAGGATGAAGCGGGAGGAAACGCCCGGGTGTCACCACTGTGTGGATCGCCCGGAGGACACGGTGGAGCATACGGTGGAGGTCTGCCCTGCTTGGGCGGAGCACCGCCGTGTCGTCACGGAGGCGATCGGCGGCGACGATCTCTCGCGTCCGGCCCTGGTTCAGGCCATGGTTCGGAGCGAGAGTGCATGGGAGGCCGTCACCTCCTTCTGCGAAGCAGTACAGCACGCGAAGGAGGAGGCGGAACGCGTGAGGGTGAGGCAGGGTTTGCGCCCTCACGCTCCTAGTCGCCGCAGGAGACGCCCTGGGCGTCGGGAGTCGCAAGCCGATTTCCGGCCAACATAGGCGCGGGCCTGCAGATAGAGAGCAATGGGTAGTTCAACGTCCGATAAGGACCAGGCCCGGATCGACGGCGCGTTGTGTTCCACGCGTGCCTCAAAGAGATGTCAGTACGAATTGATGGGGTCCATTAGGGCCAATGCTGGCCAGGGTTGCGAGTTTGTCCGAAAGGGATATCGTGGCCCTGGCACACAGGCAAATGAAGGAACACGGGTGGGTTTTAGTCAGTAAAAGTCTGACACCCGCCCTCCCGCTCCGCCCAGAGCGGGAGCAGTTATTTGATGATTTCCCACCCGCAAATTCTATTCGGATACATTCTGTTAAAATTTTGCATATTATATATTCCCTATAAGTCTGGCTAACCGATAGGTCATATATTAGCACGCTATTTACTATGGGAGATGAGCAATATTGCATTGTTTGTATTCCTCTATGGTTTACAGTAAATTGTAAAAAGACGAGCCAAGCGGTTAGAACATTGCAGATTGTTACAGATTTAACCTTTTAACTTATTATCATCACGCTATATCTTTATGGGGCTAAGCAGTCAATCATCATGGCATATGCAAGGTGGATCTTTAAGATGGAAAGTAAGGATATCTTAACCGTTGTAGCTACACAAAATCGGTCTTTGGAGACTGACCTTAAAATTTTGAGACTATTTGGTTTTCATTCACAGATTTAAAAAATAAATTACAGTCAGCACGAAAATGAGCAATTTTCACTTTTTTATGCAAATAGATCCTGTTTCATATGAGAGAGTAGACCAACTGAGATTTCATGCATCGGATTTGGTACACTTGCGCGAATAACATTTCTGCTAAAGACACTTGCGCGAACCCACTTGCGCGAAAAGATGTCGTGATTTTGTGATGATAAATTGTCGTTTTCATCGTTTTCGAGGTCTTTGATAACAAAACTGGGGTCAAAATCAAAATTCAACATGGCGCCAACGAAAATTTGCTAAATTTTTCGTCATGGGTCTCGTTTTTATGGTTTTTGAGGGCACTGACAACAATAATGGGGCCAAAATCAAAACGTAAAATGGCATTATCGAAAATTTGTAAATTTTTTGTCATATATGTCGTTTTCATGGTTTTCGAGGGCGCTGACGACGATAATGGAGTCAAAATCAAAACGCAAGATGTTGCCAAAGAAAAACGGAACCCTTCAAGAATCACTTTGTTGTCCGTCCGTCTGTCCGTCTGTCTGTCTGTCAAGACCCTTTTGGCATTGGCAAGCAATGGGGAATTGCCACTGAAGACTGCGGAGTTGACCTCAGGACTAAAACTGGTTCTCACACGGACAAATGTACGTCACTTGCTCCCGCGTCACCAGTCTTGAGTATCTGTGTATTTTGACTGCTGAGATCAAAACTACAAACGTAGTATACAGGGATTTTTAGGGTTCCGTAGTAAACAAGGAACCCTTATAGTTTCGCCATGTCCGTCTGTCTGTCTGTCTGTCTGTCTGTCTGTCCGTCCGTCCGTCTGTCGCCAGCTTAGCTCAGAGACGCTTAGTTCTAGAAAACTGTAATTTGGCATGGGTATACTTACATATTAATCATGCCAAAAAAATGGTAAAATAAAATTATGAAAAACATTATTTTTTAGGGTACCTCCCTTACACGTGAAATGGGGATGATATTTTTTTTTCTCGTCTATTCCATGGTGTGGGGTATCGTTGTATAGGCCGTTCAAAAATATTGTAGGTTTCGGAAAACCATTTTTCAATTAAGGGATCCGTTTGGGTAATATTAAGCTTTAAAGTGCTAGTTTTTGTTAGAGTCAAGTGTCCCCCCCCCCCTGCCAGCTAAATGGTTGGTTTTGGATATGTGAAAAAATTCATGGCAATAGTATATATAACGAAATTAAAAGGAAAACTATCACAGCTAAGTAGGCTTCACAAGTTAACGAGTAATAGTCGACCAACTTAAATTTGCAGTTGGAGAATTGACCGTAACGTATATCGATGTATGGGAGAGCATGTTTTTCAACTACAATGTTAAGTTTGTTTTTGGGATAAATTCATCCCAACCACGGAACCCTTCATTGTGCGTGGTCCGACATGCACTTGGCCGGTTTTTATAAAAAATAAGATATCATCACGCCTGTATAAGGGTTAGGCAGAAATGTACCGTATAGTACATCCACATTTCACCAGTTATGTTTAAGTCCCATGTAATAGGGGGCGAGCCTATTGCCACTAACCGGGCAGAAACTCAGACTTCGGACTGTTTCTGAGAAATTTCAGATGAAAAACCCAATAACACTTTGCCTGACCTGGGAATCGAACCCAGGACGGCCTCGTTGGACTAGTGGCCGTTTTCTATAAAAATGTGGCTATTCTACTACTTCCACGCCAAGTCGCGGGCAGAAGCTAGCTTTTCTAAAACCTATTCTATCTTATCTTGCTAAGTCGTATAGTTTTTTAACTTAAACAGTTCATTAATAACACTAACAAGCTTAAAATAAAATAAATAATTTAAAAAAAAATAACCCGACTGCAAAAAAATTAACTGAAAAGATGGAAACAAGATGAATACAAAACCAGTATCCTTTATGTATCAAAAATAAATAAATGCAGTCGGAGGCAAATTAATTTTTTTGCAGTCGAGTTATTTTTTTTTAATAATGTATTTTTTGTAATTGTGATTACTTACACAAACAAATTGTCAATAAGTTGCCATGTGATCACAGTGGACAAACAATAACATTTTACTCCTACATGCCTTTCAAAAATTTCAAATAATTTTTAAGATTAAAAATTATTAATTATTTTTTAATGAAAAAATTTTGAGAAATTAAATTATTATTTGGCCAGTAAACTGTTCAGAGTGTTAATATAATATAATATTATGTGACCCAAATGAGTTCTACGCCGAGTTCTTTGCACTATTAACACGCAATTTAATTACACTTTTCCACTAAAGACTAAATGAACGTATTTACACAAAGTTCTTATTTAGTGATTGGGCGAGTCCTGGTATTCGTAAAAGGGGGGAAAAACTATTTGAACTTAATGACCTAAAGCAACATAATATGGCAAATACAACAATAAAAAAAAAAAGGTGTGTAAATTAGCAATAAAATAAAATCAGCTGATGATAAATTACCTGGCAAATAATAAATAATGAAACAGGTAAGGATAAAAAGGGTAATACTGAATTTAATTTAGAGACGGCACATGGCCCCATCAACTCCGATGTAGAAATAGCTCAGGCATTTGAATACTATTTTGCTAATATTCCCCTTAAAACTACTGAAACTTTAAATTTCTCACACATGCTTACACAACACACATGCTGCCTTACTAAGATATAAAATAAATGCATGGCCTTTAGAGTTTAGGTTTCAGCATATTCAAACCCCCAGGCGGTTATAAAAGCTTATAGAGATTTTAAAATTAAATCAACAGAAGATCTCTGGGGAATAACTGTAAAAGTCTGTAGCTCTATCATCTAAAACATTGCGCCCTGTTTAGCTTTCATATTTAACACCAGTGTGGACCAAAGAGTCTTTCCGAATCTCGTGAAAAATTGTAATTTTTTTTTTTTTTTCTACAATAAAATAAAAACACACTAATTTAATAAATTAAATTAGTTCCATTGTTCAAATCCGGTGATGGTAAAGAACCCAACTATTATAGGCCTGTGTCAATTCTGCCAGTTCTCAGTAAGATGTTTGAAAATTGAATACTCAATTAATTGTTACGTCACTTTAATAAATCCATCTTTCATGAACAACAGTACGGTTTTACCAAAGGGCGCTGTACCACTGACGCCGGTGTCACCCTGATAAAGAACATTTTTAATGCCTGGGAGCACAAGATGGTATTGGAATCTTATGCGACCTCTCTAAGGAGTTCCATTGTTATTTCCAGACTTCAGACTTCTTGTGGTCACGCAGGCCTATTATTGTCCCATTTACGTAATTTAATTCTTAATTTGTGCATAAGAAGGTACAAGTTGATTGCCAACCAGTGTTTTAGATATTAGTTCTGTAATAAAATAATTACTAAGTCCAAAGAGGCTTTTCTTATCGAACTTTTCCGAACAATAAAAGATAATTGGATTCGTTTTTTATTCACTTTTATTTTTTTATAATCAAGATTCCAATCTCGTTTAGAATGCTAATATTATGGTTTCCAATCTAAATGTAATCGAATAGGTAGCTTATGTAAACATAGTTTCAAAATGTTTTTAGTTTTATGAAACGCTCACATTTATGAAGCAGACGAAATTAATTAAATGGAAAATGTATTTGTGTGCAGCGAACATTATCTACAGACGTCGTTGAAGGATAAAATAAGAGCTACTTAGGTATATGGAAAATATAGTAACTCTTTATACTTTGAATGTTTCAAGAAATGTTGTTAAAATACTGCATTTGATTTGGTTTCAGTGAAGCGCTTTTACGATTAGCGTAAGAACAATCAAGCAGTCAAACTCAAACTTAAATCATTTATTTCAATTAAACCATTTACAGGTACTTTTGAATTGTCAAGGAGTCAGAAATATTAAGCTAGTTGCCCGCTGCCAGTAAAGTTGTACTTTTTCACTGTGTTGAAACTGATTTTTAAACACTTTTGCTCAAAATATGCATTTGCGAAGCCCGTATACATTGTTCGAAAGATATCAATTACGCACCATACGACGGAATGTGCGGTAAAATTGGTACTCACACCTAAGTACATGTTTTACCGCACGCTTCGTTCTATAGCGCCGTGCGTACCGTATGTGTATGCGTAAGAAAATTTGAATTCCACCAAGGAGTTTCACATTACGAGAATAAAAATAAGCTGAATGATCGAACCTCCTTGGAAGCGTTTTTACGCTTATTACTTTATTATTAAAGAGAAATTGAAGATTTGGTGCTAATTTTCATCACGTTGATAACGATGGCACCACGTGCATTTGCAAATTGTCACCATTTTCATATTAGAAACGTCAAAGATTGTTGCAACTTTCTGACTGATAAACAAAATAATAATATGAGTTCAAGCGAGGAATCTGATATAATTATGGAATCTACTACACCTTATTTATTTATTTATTGGATCTCCAACAGAGGCTACACAATTACATGCAAGTATTTATAGAACAGGGACGAATACAAGTGTGTGCTTCCAATTATAGGAGACCACATCATTTACATAAAATCTAAATACATTAAGTTTGACAAGAAAAGAACATTAAAAAAAAACAAAATACACGAAAATCACACAAAGAAAAAAAAAGTGAATTTGTATTTTTTTTATATACATTGGTTGTGACCAATGAATATAAAAAAAATACAAATGAATAAGAAATAAAGAATAACCATAAAAGACAACAGACAAAAATAACAATATTTTACGAATTGGATATTACGATTTTTATTATGTCTTTTTTGAATTTCGATAATTTGCATGTAATATCCAATTCATTATGCTTCATTACCTTCATGGTCTCTTGGCGCCAAAACCACGAGAGCGCTATTACAAAAAAAATATATCATGGAAGACTCGAAGAAATACTCAATCATTCTCTGAAAATGTTTTGATGGCTTGTTTCATTACCTATTGTTCTGTTTTCTCGCAAATGTGTTGAAAAACGTCTATGGCACACGTGCGGAAATTGGTATTTACAAACTCGTGACTATGGTAAGCCCTCGACTTCTTACATTTGTCTACTCGTTTGTAAAAACCAACTTACCGCACTAGTATCATAAATAACTATTACTTAACTTGTTTTTGATCGTACTTACTCTAATCGATATGACTTATTGTATAAAAATATTTCTTGACTCGACTCTTCTACTATCTATTCTGTTTCTATTTTTTCAGGTTTTGCAGTATTCGATCACACCTTGTCACTATATTATATATATATTATTTCTTTTTTTCCCAGAAGATAATTCATTGTATTAAATAATTTTGTAACTATGAAGAACAACAAACAATACTTCAAACAACAAGTGAAACAATATTATTGTATGTATTTATTTATTTTATTATTTATGTACACCCAGTGAAATACATAGAGAAACCACATAATTATAATTTTAGTAAAAAGGTACTGCTTATTTCTTCAGAAATTTCTTCACGCAGACCTGAAAAAGGAGAAATGAAAAATAAATGTAGACAAAAGCTACAGAAAATGCTGTACGCTAAACACTTCCTCTCTCCTTAAACATCATTATTACATAAAACAGTTCCTTGATCTTGTTTCATGTTTATTATTGTATATATAATTATATATTTTGATCACAAACCTGCCTGCCAAGCGTGGTGATTATGGCAACTCCCTCCTTTTAGGGGAGACTTATGTAGCAGCGGACGTCTTTCGGCTGAAATGATGATGATATAATTATATATTGATTACATATAATACACTTATATAAGTGTATGTATATGTAAATGGTGGACCACTGACGACCTGCAGTATTGTCTCTTATGCTCCCTTTAATCTAGGTTAATTAAGGTTGTCTGTAAAATATCGCTTTTAGCGATAAGACCGCCCATTGTGTCACCCTATATAAAATTTCAACATTTGTATCTGTATTTTTTATGGTTTACATAATAAAGAGTATTCTATTCTATTCTAGCTGTATTATAAAAGCATCCACAACTCAGATAATAGCAGCATCAAAAGCTGTTTCCTGCAAGTCTTGTTACGTATCGACGCGCGTCGGCTGTCTCGTCTAGCGGAACGCCAGTGTACGCCACTGTGCGCGATTTCCGCGCGTTCATTACAATGATTGACATTCGATTATGCATTTCTGATTACCCACAGGATATGTGAAAGCGTGATGATGCCTATGTCAATAAAGAAGTTCTGAGATATTTTGTAAGAATTGTTTTCTGAATACGAAATAGAAATACATAATCAGCCTATAATGTTTCCACTGCTGGGACACAGGCCTCCTCTTTCCGTGAGAGTGAGTGGGCTGTAATCCACCACACGGTGGTCACAGTCATTTCTTCGAATTTTTAGTTCTAGGACGTTTTCCTCACGATGTTTTCCTTCACCGTTTTGAGAGCAGTGGTGATGAAATAATTTACACAAAGTAAAGCGGGGTTCGAACCCATGACCACGACCTACCACTCGTAAGTCGAAGCCGTTACACGTGAAATTCAGACGCATAAGCCGGATACAAAGGTCTAAAAAGTTAGTTAAGAACATTTTCTATAAATAGTGTTACAGCCAAATTAGACCGATTTTAAACCATTGAAACAAAGATTTCCAGTTATCCGTTTTTAAATAAGACATTTCAAAAATTTTTTTAACTAAATTTTTAGACCTTATGCGTATGGAGTTATATTAAAATCGGTTCAGTCTTTTCGAAAAGCAAGGACTTGAAAGTTTGTATGAAATGCCGTACGTCGTAAACGCTCTTATGTACCAGCAACAGCATCAACAGTGGCAGCGGCAGTGGTTCAACATTTATGTCTGTAATTTTTATGGTGTACATACATATTATAGAGTATTCTATTCTATTCTACCCCAGAGGGACAATTCCCGTATTTTTAGGAGGTTTCTCATTCGTATCTCAGTCTCACTCTATCAAAAATATCTCTAATTTACATCAAATGTCAATCAAATTTTTAACATTTTTAATTATAAAAAGTTAAAAATAATAAGCAAAACACGTATTATTCAAAGATCGCTTTTAGCGATAAGACCACCCTATGTAAAATTTTGGGTTATTCCCAAAGTACTCCATTATTTTATCTAAAAAGATAAGAATCTCTTACATTAATTCCCGAGTTACTCCAAGGAATTATTGTTATTTAAAAATACTTATTATTTTGTTCCCATTCTGCTCCATAGGTATCTGGAATTATTCTCAAAGTACTCCACCGATTATTCGTTATCAATTCTCAAACTGCTCCATCTACCTTTATAATACATTTATTATATTGAATTACAGTAAGTCACAATAATTCTTAAGAATGATTAAAGTTGCACGCATTTTGTCATAACGTCTTAAATTAGCTTTTTGGTTAAAATGGAGTGGAGTACTTTGAGAACATTTTAAAATTATCATGGAGTAGAATGAAACCTAATTAAAAATGTTATATTTTTCATGGAGTAGATTGGGAACTCTTTTTGGAGTACTTTGGGAATAACCCAAAATTTCAACATTTATGTCTGTAATTTTTATGGTGTAGGTACAGAGGGCTACACATCAAGCTATAAATTTCCAGTATACGCTGACCTCTCATTGTACGGAAATCCTATACAATGCGAGATCAGCTTATACTGGAAATGTAATAGCTTGATGTGTAGCCGTGTGTACATAATAAAGAGTATTCTCTAATAACGATACTTAACTTTTTTTTTATTTATTATGTCAGCCGAAAGACGTCCACTGTTGGACATAAGCCTCCCCCAAAGGGGTTGGGTTGCCATAATCGCCAGGCTTGGCAGGCGGGTTGGCGATCGCAGTATGGTGTTAAAATGTGTAGAGAACGAAAATGTGTAGGGACCTACTAGAGAATGGGTAGCAGTACCCATTCTCTAGTAGGTCCCTTAGTCGCCTTTTACGACACCCACGAGAAGAAATAGGATGGTGCTATTCTTTACGTCCGGCACCACCAGGAACATTTGTTTATATTACGGGAATTTGCCTTCTGTTCATCTTTATACAAACCTTTATGAACTCCAACACAATGTTTAAACATTTCCCGAGAGTAATTTTCCTTACAATCACATTAACAACCGCTTTTCTTAACCATATGGCTAGAACCTTCAGTAAGATTAACCAGACGTGACCCCAACATAATAAAACTAGTTATTACTAAGGTTCGTTGCCATTTTATCTTTACTTTCTTAACTATATTAGAATTCTTTCACCGTCTTCCATTGGATAAATGACGTGGAATTAAAGTGAATATTCAGTATTCTGAAGTTTCTTAAAAGCAATGTTGCGTGACTTTGCTCGGCAAAATACAAGACTGGAGTCGTGTTTTTATGTGACTATCTTGTTTTATTCAGTAAAATTTTTCTAAAATGTTCTTTGATATGTAGACGGCCGGCGGCACATCTTGATTTTGTAATGCTATTTCGATCTGAAAACGAAATATGATACAGGATTTATATATTTTTTTTAATTTTAAGCCGTCACGTGACGCCTGGCAGATGTGAAACATGGAAATCAAACAAACAAACATCGAAAAAAAGGTCAAGGTCACGTAGCGGGGGACCACGTGTGCGGAGTGAGTGGTGAATCGCCACACGGCATGCGTCGCAACCAGCAATCGGTTTTAGGTGCGCCTATAGATGTTTCACATCAATAAATCCATTAAGGCTTGTAGCTTTGACGCTATCTTCCGACACAATTTCAGTACTGTTTAATTTACATTTAAATCAGCGCTGCATACGTAGGCGCATAATCGTCCTGGATATTACAGCGCAATACATTGTGTGATGGCCCAGTGAAATCACCAACCCGTCTTGATCAAGCATGGGGATCAATGCTCGTGCCTTCCTTGTATGAGAAGAGGCCTTTACCTGGCGGTGGAACGCTAATCATCATCATTTCAGCCAAAAGACGACTGCTGGACATAGGCCTCTCCCAAAGGGGGGGGGGGGTTGCCATAATCGCCACGCATGGCAGGCGGGTTGGCGATTGCAGTATGGTGTTAAAATATATAGAGAACGCTGCTGCCCATTCTCTAGTAAGTCCCTTTCTTAGTCGCCTTTTACGACACCCACGTGAAGAAATTTGGATGGTGCTATTCTTTACCGGCACCACACGGCACACGGACACGGACGCTAATAGGTTGTTATTATTATTATTTAGCCTTTGATATTTCACAGGACCCTGGGGTCCCGGACATTTGGAAGGCGTACGAGAGGCCGAAGCCAACTTGCAGAGAGACGTTTTGCATGAAAGAGCAAGCACATCCAAGGACAACCCCCGGTTGGTGCTGGACTATTGCAGATCATGGAAACAAAACATATTGGGCTATGAGTTTGGCCGGCTATATTGGTTTGGTGACCTTGAACTATGGAAGGACTATGTCCCCAGCCTTATCAAAGTTATGAAATACACAGATAATATGGAGGGGTGACTTGCACACTCAATGGGCCATTGGGCCCCCAGAAACTGTTGCTAGCACATAATGACGCAGCGACAAGGGGCAACATGTCCTGAGGTGATTGAGGAGTGGAGAGGTATTCCACGGCTATCAGAACAATCCCAGATCCCGGAAGATGGTCAAGATCCCTACCTGGATACTTCCTTCCTCCGAGCACGTTTGCTCTTGCAAATTACCACTTAAGGCTGCAAATAAAGGCAAGAATGAGGTGGGAGCTCTGTTCCTCGTCAGTGATCACTCCAGCCCGCAAATAAAGGCAATCCAGAGATGAGGAACAAGACTTCTCCCGGGAGATAGGGTCCGTGGGGTCACTACTACCCAACAGCTCGCCACATGCTGCCCTGCGGGTTTATTATTATAACACATTATCCCAGTATTCCATTCGTCTATAACAACTTCAAATCCGGTCATCAAAGCACAATTAGAACGTGCCCGGAGACCGTTTTGTCCCTCAGCTATGACGTCTTGAATAATATCCATTACCGACACATAAGCTTAACCCTTCATAAGATATTAACATCTAAGGCATTATTAACACGTAATCCTTCAGAGGAGAGGTGACCCAAGCTTTCATATGTTAATTCTCACCTATTAAAACGCCGCATAATCTTGACTCAGTTGATGTTTTGAATGGATGTGAATGTGCGACGAAATTCCTTTATGAGCCTCTTAGTATGTAGTTATGGGGATTTGACGTGTCAGAGTGGTTTGGGAATGTGTAGTTTTTATTGTATTGAAAAAGATAAGGAGAGCCGTTGTAGATCAGGGGACGACTGTTGTTATTCTTTTCAAAAGCCAGTAATGTTCTATTGCAGAAAAAACGTGTTACCTACTGCTATTTTTCTTATTAATTCTCAATAATAACATATATCCGGTCTTCTGAAAGACTAAGATATCTTTGGTGGAGGCCTTCACCTGTAGAGGAGTTCTTGCAGAATAAATTATACAGCGTGCCGCTACAGTGGCGACATTAATTTGACACACTGGTAGGGCTAGTGGCCAGTAATCATAAAACAATATTTATTATAAAAAAAAAAAATTGTTTAATATTTTTTTTTGATGTTATATTAACATAAATAATTATAAATTGAAAAAAAAATATATAAAGCTCTCTCTTTCCTTCAATTCGCCTACTCCTTGCACGTTATTTGTTTTAATTTCATTGATTCGATGTTATGATCCATGACCCCGGCTAATTATCTCTGTGATACAGTTCTTTAAGAACAGGGTACTTCAAAATGCTATTTTATAAAAATGTAAATAAATCAATAAATAATAATGTTTAATGAAATTTAAATATTTTCATAAAACGTAAAGGCGAAATTGTATACGTGTTTTAATGTCGCCACTGTAGCGGCACGCTGTATATTAAAGGGTACTTAAAAATTAAATAATATATACACCTTAGAATATAATTACTAACATCTAGGTTAAGTTTTTCTTTTTTTTCTTTACTTTTAATTTATTATGTAGTTAAGGTTGGCAAGAAATATAAGGCTTTTAATTTATTTTATTTTATAATAACATATATTAATATTAGATAAGTACCTACATATTAAGTCTTGATATCTAATGTATTTATAATACACCTCGTTGGTCTAGTGGTCTCCAGCGTATTCGATTCCCGGGTCGGGCAAAGTACTACTGGGTTTTCCCATTTGGGATTTCTTAATAGCAGCCCGGAGTCTGGATTGGTGCCCGGTCGATGGCAATATAGGGTCGCCCCCTATTACATGGAACTTAAACATTCCCGGCAAAATGTGAGTGTACTATAAGTAAACGTCTGCCTAGTCCTTCGGCGAATACAGGCGTGAAGTTACGTTATGAAATAGGC
Organism: Tiliacea aurago; assembly: GCA_948098905.1. Lineage (NCBI taxonomy): Eukaryota > Metazoa > Arthropoda > Insecta > Lepidoptera > Noctuidae > Tiliacea > Tiliacea aurago. The sequence continues at coordinate 15,776,769 of OX402591.1, read as the reverse complement.
TCAAGATTTGATCTTAAATGTTTTCCTCGAGGTGTAAACTTCAGTAATATGTGTACTAAATTTTCACTACTATGGCTATAGGTAGATAAGTTTTCATTCAAAATCTACGAGTATGCACTTGGACTAGTGTTACATCGTACTGTAGTGCCGATTACAATTTAGCACTTGATGATACGTTCCAGTTCCTGCAATTTTTTCAGGCATAATTTGATATTTAGGATAACGTTTGAAACGAGTTTTAGATTTTTGAATATATGTCTACTTAATAAAAATATATATAAAGAGAAAAGATTTGATTTTTTGTTTGTTTGTAATGGATAAATTCAAAACTGCTTAACTGATTTACATTTGTATATGACATAAAATAACGTACTACATACGAGATTTATAGTCAATATTATTAATTTATATCATTTTTATTATCAATTTTATCTTTTATTTATACAGATGTTATCAATTTAATTTCAGTCGATTTTAATTTTTTGTTTAAATTTTTTATTAATATTGTTTTCATCATGTTAATAATCTTTATGAATTTGCTTGGTTACATTTTTATTTATCAATAATTTATAAAGAGACTATTTAGACTTCAAGACTTCGAACCCAGGTATATTGAAACAAATAAACCTGTGTGTGCCCGACAATTATGTATTGCGAAGGCGACAGCCACGTCTACTGGCGGTGCCCAGTAGTAGGACCAATCTACTGAGTAAAGCCCCTATAACGCGTACCTTGCGTGTGCTTAATGATGGAGCAGACATCATAGATATTTTTACTTGTTCTCTGAGTGAGTTCACAAAAACCACAATGTTTAAAATATGTTATAGTAAATAATAAAATTGTAATTATGGCCACACTATTGAATTAGGAAATCCCTGTAATGATAGTGATGATGAGTTAATAAATAAATAAATTTTTATAACTTTCATATTCTTATCAATTTAACCAAAGTTTTAATGTCAAAGAATATTCAATTTTACCTTTACTAAATTAATAATTTTTAATCAGCATTTTATAAATTTATTTTCATTTTAGTGTAACTTTTTACCAAGTTACCAATTTTCTAGTGTTAGCGCTTATTACAAACTAAGTTAGCTTATTTCTCTAATCCATTGTTTTAGGCATGTGGTGTTTACCTGTAAGTAACGGATGCACTGTTATTTTAATTTTAAAAATGTATTATGTGATTGTATCAGTGTAATCAATTGTTGGAGAACCTAATAAAATAAATAAATAGTACTCATCAATACCAACAAAAAAAATTGTGAGTGTCTAACTATTATATTTAAGTCACAATAACACGGGTAGAATCGAAAGACGATGACATTCGTATCATGATATTAATCCATATGCAATCAAATAGTTTCAAAATCAAAGTTGATTATGGACAGACGCCAAGCCACTATAACCCGTCAAATTTCTTTAAAAGATTTTCAACTTTATCGTTAAAGCATATGGTTGATTATCGTCATATTATATCGAAAATTTTACAGTTTCGGGGATTTTGACCTGCTGGCGTCTGTACGTGTAAATTCCTCATTAAATTATTCGAATCGGACCTTTCGATTAAAAGTTACGACAGGTATAAAAATGCCAACAAGATACTTATACTGCGAATATTTGAAGACTGTACTCTAACCGTTTGGCTGTAAAACCTGTGTGACAGACGATGGACGGACACGTGAGTGACAGCAATAGGGCTCCGTTTGGACCCTGAAAACAAGGTAAATGTTTACCTGTCCTAAACACAGCTTGTTCGTAAAACAAATCCATAGAAAAGAACACAAAGTCGGAAAACAAGCCTGTTAGCCCGAATGTGACAAAATGTTGATTATTAGGCGACCCTAGTTACTAACTGTACTAGTTTGGCTTTCCGAAAATAATATCACAGAAAATCGGAATTTCTCAGAAGCAGGCTGATAGAAAATACCTGGATTGGGACATTCCATTAATATTGGGACTTCTTTGGTAAGTCTGGGACATGCTTTGTATTTCTTTGTGAAAGAAAGGTTCACTGAAATAGAAACTAGTTTTTTCTTTCTGAATTATTTATTTAGGTATAAAGCGTAAATATTATGGTTCGAAACAGGAGGGAAATATATCCAGAAGATGCAACATTATTTCATTGGTTAAAAGTTACTATAGCATTCGATATCCTGACTGTTGAAGTCAGGTTGTGATGTTCGACAGCCCTTACATTACAATTGGTTTTCTTACTGATTTTTTTTCAGGTTTTGAGTTTTCTTTTCAATGAATGTATTTAACAACAGTAGGTACCTCAAAATACAAATCAAACTAATCTTCATAAAATGATTTCCAAACACGCAAATTCTTCCCGAACTCAACCACGCAAATAACCATTCGAACATAATTTCGCAAAATACGACCATAAACATAACGGTACCACATTGACCATTGCAAAGCAGGTGGTATAGCCCTTAGCCAACGAGGGCCATGTTAGCCCACTTCCGTTAATTAATTATATACTACTTTAGTAGTTAGCTTATTGGAGCAATAGTAGCATAAGGTAGCTTCGAACCGCTTCCGTGCACAAGCAAGCAATTAATATAATTATTAATGTTTTCTGATATACATTCAGAGTGCAAAATTACGCTAGCTTCTTCCACGTGTAGGTGTCAAAAAATTATATGCGTAATTGCCCTCGTGAGGTTTGCACGACTGCTTCTGAGAGTTTACTGTGATCAATTTGTGACCAATCAACCGATCAATCTGCTAAGTAATATGGTAATACACCTTATGATTTTTTAGTGTATCGGTAATTGAGCGGATCAAGTTCAGGCGTAGATGCGAGGGTTATGACGATGGATATGAATAATTATGTACATGATGATGTTAAGGCGCTGACAAGAGGCAAATGATAAAAGTAGGCTTGTCTTAAACAAAAAAATTGTCAAATCTATGTAGGTAGTTTGTGGTAGCGGAAAAAATATTTGTTATTCTTGAACATATTTCTCAGAACTTGGTTGTTACCAAAACACGTTTAGAAAAAAAATCTCGATAGAAATTAACGGTAAACTAATCCTTTACTTTGAGTTTCAATCCAAAATATCTGTATTAAATATCAACGTACGGTTGGTATTTAATTAATAATAAGAACGTCTTATTTGTATACAGAACTTGGTAGATTTTAGGGTTCCGTACCCAAAGGGTAAAACGGGAACCCTATTACTAAGGCTTCGCCGTCTGTCTGTCCGTCTGTCACCAGGCTGTATCTCATGAACCGTGATAGTTAGACAGTTGAAATTTTCACAGATGATGTATTTCTGTTGCCGCTATAACAACAAATACAAAAAAAAACAGAAAAAAATAAATATTTAAGGGGCTCAGATACAACAAACGTGTTTTTTTTTTGCTCGTTTTACCTCTAGGTATATTGATAACGGCAACAGGTAGACTCTTGAAATATTCACAGAATATTAAGTTATATATTCACTTTAAAAATAAACAAATATTTAAGGGTACCATACAACAAACGTGATTTTTTTGCCATTTTTATAGATAATGGTACGGAACCCTTCTTGCGCGAGTCCGACTCGCACTTGTCCAGTTTTTTTTATTTTCTATTATTCAACTCATTTTTGAGTAAATAAATAAATTTATTTATTTATTTAACAGTTTATGTACTTACATAGATAGATAAGAAGAAAGGAACAGAAAAATATGTACAAAGGTGATGCTTATTTCTAAAGAAATCTCTTCCAGCATACCTGCGACGCTACGCACGCTAATATTGTGGCAATAAGTCCCCTCTCTCGGCTAGAGAGGCGCCACGGCATCCGCAATTTCCGCCTGACGCTGGTCCTCACCGGACACGGTTGTTTCGGGAGGTTCCTGTTCAGGATGAAGCGGGAGGTAACGCCCGGGTGTCACCACTGTGTGGATCGCCCGGAGGAGACAGTGGAGCATACGGTGGAGGTCTGCTCGGCTTGGGTGGAGCACCGCCGTGTCCTCACGGAGGCGATCGGTGGCGGCGATCTCTCGCGTCCGGCCCTGGTTCAGGCCAAGGTTCAGAGCGAGAGTGCATGGGAGGCCGTCACCTCGTTCTGCGAAGCAGTACAGCACGCGAAGGAGGAGGCGGAACGCGTGAGGGTGAGGCAGGGTTTGCGCCCTCACGCTCCTAGTCGCCGCAGGAGACGCCCTGGGCGTCGGGAGTCGCAAGCCGATTTCCGGCCAACATAGGCGCGGGCCTGCAGATAGAGAGCAATGGGTAGTTCAACGTCCGATAAGGACCAGGCCCGGATCGACGGCGCGTTGTGTTCCACGCGTGCCTCAAAGAGATGTCAGTACGAATTGACGGGGTCCATTAGGGCCAATGCTGGCCAGGGTTGCGAGTTTGTCCGAAAGGGATATCGTGGCCCTGGCACACAGGCAAATGAAGGAACACGGGTGGGTTTTAGTCAGTAAAAGTCTGACACCCGCCCTCCCGCTCCGCCCAGAGCGGGAGAAGTTATTTGATAATTTCCCACTCAGAAAAAAAAAAGCATATCTGCGACAGGAAAGTAGACAAAGAGATGTAGACAACGTGTGTAGTCATATTTTGCAATAAATTACAAGCGTTGTGTCATGGCGCTTCTCTTTCTTTTGTATGCAGTTTGACAGTGACAGCGATTTACCTGTTGTCAGCGTCTTAATGATGAACTCGCTATAACATGAATGTCATACTTTATGTTGCTAATAGTCCAGGTATTTCAGATACCAGCATATGAAACATCACATCTAGGTGCACGGCTCGAAAAGAAAGATATGGAGAACAAGCAGCAGTAAACTCAACTCTATCTACATAAATACTAACCATCATAAAAAAACCCACTACACCTTATTACCAAAAACATTGACCGTACATTTAAAGTACAATTTGCGAGCAGTCGCAAGTAATTTATAATGCATAATCAAGCTAAAAGCTTGCAGCTGGGTCGACAACAACTGGACATACGTATACGAAGCTAAGAGCCAGTTGCTTAGCAATTTAGACGCAGTTTCGGATGTAACGGCAGCTACTTAGTATAGGAACGGTTAATATGATTAGTACGGTCTTGCTGCTTAGTTGTTAAACATTCTCTTTGTGAAACTTGTGTGAATAATGCATGCTACTGTCCTTACTTTAGCAGTTTCAAGTTTAGAGGTGTGAATGGGGGTTTATGGAGGTATGACGTGGTATTAGTTTGAAATAGTGTTCGTGTTCCACAAATTAGTTATCGTGTGCATTTATATTTATCGTTGTATTTACTTCAACTGCAAGTCGTCCATCTTATTTTTATAACGCACTGAAAAAAAAAAGTGTTTGCTTTAACAAAAATCTTGTTGAATGTGATCACGCATCTTGACTCCATACGAGCCTTACAAGATCTTGACATCTGAAGCTAGGAGAACTTTGTTGAATTATCATAGTTCCGTCAACTAAGTAATTAATTAGTTTAATTATATGTAGTTATTTAATTTAATCTTGGTCAGTTTAAGAATGAAATAAAATCAAACAAATAAATAAATAAAATTTATTCAAAAATATAAGATACAACGTTCAACGAAACAAAGCATGTATGATGTAAGAAAGATCGGTGTTTATTCTGTACATGTCACATTGTCGATATAAATAAAATGAATTTGTTCTGGCAAATATGCAATCTTGTTTATAGTAAATAAATAAATAATGATTCCAAACACTTTTATGCCAACTAAGAGAAAATGTATTTTAGCACGCATTTTTTTAGTGGGAACTTAGTATTTTTAGGGTTCCGTACCCAAAGGGTAAAACGGGAACCCTATTACTATGTCTATGCCTGTCTGTCCGTCTGTCACCAGGCTGTATCTCATGAACCGTGATAGTTAGACAGTTGAAATTTTCACAGATGATGTATTTCTGTTTCCGCTATAACAAGAAATACTAAAAAACAGAATGATATAAATATTTAAGGGGCTCAGATACAACAAACGTGATTTTTTTTGCTAGTCTTTGCTCTAGGTACTCGTATATTAAAAACGATAAAAAAATCATGTTTGTTGTATGGGAGCCCCCATACAACAAACGTGATTTTTTTGCTCGTTTTTGCTCTATATTGATAATGGTAACAGGTAGACGCTTAAAATATTCACAGAATATTTAGTTGTATACTCACTTAAAAAAAAAAAAAAAACAATTATTTAAGAGAGGCTCCCATACAAAAAACGTGATTTTTTGTCATTTTTATAGATAATGGTACGGAACCCTTCGTACGCGAGTCCGACTCGCAATTGACCAGTTTTTTAGACTAGCATAATCCTCATAGCTAAACATCGTTTTCATAGTAAAACGTACGTACGTACGTACTTACGTAGTGTTAGCGTGCATTGACTTACTTGCCGGACGTAAAGAATAGCATCATCCCATTTCTTCCCGTGGGTGTCGCAAAAGGCGACTAAGGGACTTACTGGAGAATGGGCAGCAGCGTTCTCTATGCATTTTAATACCATACAGCGATCGCCAACCCGCCTGACAAGCGTGGCGATTATGGCAACCCCTCCCCTTTTGGGGGAGGCCTATGTCTAGCAGTGGACGTCTTTCGGCTGGAATGATGATGATAATAGCGTAACAGTCTTTACAGCGTAATAAAGTCTTCATATACTTACCCTAGTGTTGAGAACCGCATTGCCAATGGAATAACGATTCGTTTTTGGTAAAATTGGAGTTCAAATAAAACACAACAGTATCAAAATAAGCTTTCCCAACCCAATCACGAGAAACGAGCATAAAGCTATTAAGTAAATGAATATTAATTATCACATTATGTTTTTGGCACACAAAACGGCCATAATCTGGCACATAAAATATTGGCGTTTCGTCAATACGAGAGTAGCCATCGGACATTTTAACCGTATAATCCTGCTTACAAACATCAACTCATTCCCACAAACGCATTGCGGGGCTTACGTTGTACGAAAAGCACATTGGAACGCGTCATCACAATTGATGAAATAGTACACAGAGCTACGAAAACGCGGTTGATAGAGAACGGGTTTTGAGTAATTTTTGGGGGCATAAATACGCACTCAAGTAAGAATCTTACCTTGAGGTAAGATAAGATTTTGCGTTACGATATTTATGTCTTAGGCCCGTATTATAGAACGTCACTCAATACTCAAGCATTACTTAAAACTAGATTCAAGCCACTTGATTTTTTGAAACTAGTTTGAAGAAATTACTCGAGATAAGTATAAGTAAAATACAGCATATCAGTGACACAGACAAGAGATAAGAGGACCTGAGCCAGCCTGGCGACGACGCTATTAAAAGATGCCCCACCTATAGATAAATATCACCCGTCTCTCCACTATTCCAATGCTTGCTCAAGGATGCATATCCGGCAGGCTCTAATAATCCTTCCATATCCCAAGGGCACGTCTTCCCTACCATTATCGCGCCCCCCGGTCTACTCTTTGATATACAATGGTCTCTGTAGTCTCATGAAACATGAGGCTTCAGGGGCTAGGATGAATCTTTCAGTTCATTCGAGCATTCGAACCTGGTACAACCATGCGGGGGTCGGTGCACTTCATTCATTCATTCATTCATAGGATATCGCTGCTCAGACGCGTGCGTGGCACTGCAAACGGCATCCTGGACGCGTTGGCAAACAGGTGGGATTCTCCACTGTTGAAGCAGTGGATGAGTGCTCATGCGATGGGCGCACAGCAGCATGCTTAAATTAAATAGCATAAATAAACTGTACTAACACTAGGCTAAGTTTTTTGTTTATTTAACCTATGGATATCTTTTGAATCCGAAATAAATATATTTGATTTGATTTGATGTGATATGCCGGTTTCCTCACGATATTTTTCTTCACCATTTTGAGAGCATTCCATGATTGTTTGGTGCTAAATTACCTTTGGCGATAATGCACTGTGGTATGTATGATGCCCACACTGTTCTGACCTAATGACCTATAGATACGCAATCAGAGCACACAACAGTCCTAATCCAGGTGCAGTTTATGTAATTATGCCAGCAGATCAAACTATCAAGGCGAGACAATAATCAACAAAGCCTTGTATACCTACCTACTATAGGCGCAGACTTAATTACTTCGTGTTTATAGGCCTACTTCTGACCATCACTGAATTATCTCTAATGAGGTAACCAGCTCTATAGAAATTCCTCAGCAATAAGTGCACTTTATGCTTTTATTCACTGAAATATTCTGCATTGTATATTTAACGAGGGTAATTTTACAATCCGATGAGTAAATTACTTTATGGTTATTAAGGTGATTCTTAATTTCATTCCAGATGATACCTACTATTAATTCTAGATGATGTGTTATAAAAATGGGCGTTTTTATTTGAGCTATTAAGTTAGTCTTTCGTAGATCCACGTTTGTGTCCATTATACAAAATGGAAGCGCAGGATTTCAAGTTCATTAGACTTCGCATCTCGTTAGCGTATAGTCGAGTGCTTTTCCAATATTGGTCTTCTGGACAATACGTACGTAAGTTCATGATTTACATTCATGCCTTAGCTATTTATGTTGGCTTTATAACAAGAGTAAATCAACTGGTTGGACGACTAAATAAACATAGCCACTGGATGTAAGAATAAAGTTTAACATGTTTATTTTGTAGAAGAAAGTGTGCTAAGGATTTGCGTAGACCTGCTGCTTTAGTTGATTATATTACACTAGCTTTTCCCGGCCCGGCTTCGCACGGGTACCGCTAAGTAACTACCCTACCCAACCTACCTACCATACCTACCTACCCTACCTACCTATTTACCTTACCTACCTGCCCTACCTCCCAACCCTACCTACCTACCCTACCTACCTACCCTACCTACCTAACCTACTTACCCAACCCTACCTACATACCCTACCTACCTACCCTACTTACCTACCCTACCTACCAACCCTACCTACCAACCCTACGTACCTACCCTAGCAAAAAGTATGAAAAATAAAAAAAAAGTATCCTATGACGGTCTGCTGGTTTTAAGCTACCTCCCCACCAATTTTTAGTCAAATCGGTCCTGCCGTTCTTGAGTTATAAATGGTGTAACTAACAACTTTCTTATATATACAACATTAGTTTTTGTTTATTCTAAACCTCTTAAGGGTCATTGTATTCATCATTATGAACAACTTTTACTATGGAACCAAAGTTGAAATCGCGAAAAAAATATCAGCTGTTTCCTACATTTTGACGAATTCAGCGAACATAAATGTAGGGAACAGCAGATTTTTTTTTCGCGATTTCAAGGATGGTCCCATAGTAAAAGTTGTTCATAATGATGAGTACAATGACCCTTTAAGAGGTTTAGTATAAACAAAACCTGGATGACCATCTTTACATACCGAGACTCCTCCGAGCCTCGAAAAGCACGTTAAGCCGTTGGTCCCGGCTGTCATTCGTGGGTCTTTGACAGTCGTTACGGGTCGTTAGAAGCCCGAAAGTCTGACAACCAGTCTTACCAAGGCGTATCGTCTTACCCAGTTACTGGATTTTGGAGGTCAAGATAGGCAGTCGTTCCATGTAAAATACTGGTATGTAGCTGCATCCACTTAGACTGGAAGTTGACTGCAACATACTTGGGAAAATATTAGATATATTAGACATACAAAAATATCTACAGACAGTGTGAATATATCAAATGTCGGCCTAAGAACATATGTTCTTATTTTGCCAAACTTGAACTATCAATACTCAATACTTTATTGCATTCCATAACGTACCTACATGCTTAGGCCGTGTTCAGAATTTCAGATAACCCACGCCGACCACACGCACACCCCGCACACGCGTTGGTCCCGCCTTGGACCCACGTTTGCCACGCGCAAAATCCGCGTACGCCACGCGCCCGCGTCGCGCCCGCTTATACTACTTATTATTTAATTAAAAAACGCCCTTGATCACAGTCAATACAAGGCGTGTGCAGCGCGTGTGCGGCGCGGGCGCGAGGCGGGCCCGTGGCGTACGCGGATTTTGCGCGTGGCAAACGTGGGTCCTTTTGCTTTTCTCATTGACTGATATTCATTTAAAGATGAAAAACTACAAACACTTTTGCAAAAAAACATGTCCAAAGCTCACCTGTTACAGGTTTATGTACTAGTGTAAATTCAGTTAAAAAAAAACAGAACTTTTAGATTTATAATACCTAAGTAGGAAACGGATATCATTTGCGAAAGCAACATAGCTCTGAACATGTCCAATGCTGCAACCGAAGCTAGTTTTGCTTTGGAAAAATAGCAACAGCGAAATGAAAACTCTTTTCAGAATAAAAAGCTATACTGGCTACTTTTTCTCTAAGCTATTTAAAAATGTGCCGTATATCTTCTATGTTTATGGTCGTGATATGTATTATGTACTTTTTTTACTTTGTGTTTCAAAAGATTATGAATTTAAATGTTTTTATTTATACGTACCTATTTAAATAATACCTACGTATCTAAAATAGCCAGACTTCTGTTTTTGGGTTTTACTGATTATGGTAATCTTTAAACCTCCAATACTTATGAGTTTTTTATGGTGCGATTGAACATTTATTAAGTAATTCAGAATTAAAATAGTATGCACATACAAAAACAACTTATACCTAATGAATTAATAAAAATAACAAAATTATATCTTAACTTAATTAAAGCTATTCTCACAAACTAAAATATGGCGTCGAAAAATTCATCCATAAATCGCTGTCGATTTAAATCAAATCAAATAAAATTATTTTACATAAATCTACATGGGCACTTATGAAATGTCAGAAGCTAGGTAATGTAGGGTAAGGCAATATTATATAAATATGGCAATGCTTAGCCTCTGGCCAAGGTAAAAGCCAGCGCTTGGGTCACGGGAAGTGTCAACCAGCCGTTTCGAGATTTCCTAAAAAGACCATGAGCACACGGAACCCACAGCCCGAGGGTTTCAACCCCAAATGGCTTGAAAATATAATTACCAACAAGGTTATTATACTCACGCCGCTTGAGGTTCTCCGCAGCCGCAGCAGCAGCAAGTTGGTAATATAACACTTTATAAGTAGGTAACTATCTAATCGCATCATCACCTTACCATTAGATTTTGCCGACTTCCACAGAAACCGTCTGTGTCTGCGAGTTATAGCGTTTATATCTCTAAAACCAGCAATAACATGTATATTAACATACAGCGTGCCGCTACAGTGGCGACATTAATTTGACACACTGGTAGCACTAGCCCTACCAGTGTGTCAAATTAATGTCGCCACTGTAGCGGCACGCTGTATCATTTTTTAAAAATAAATATTTTATGTAAAAATATATAATTATATTTTTTTTTTATTTATTATATTATTATAAATAATTTTAATTTGAAAAAAAAACATATAATAATAAAGCTTCTCTCTTTCCTTCAATTCGCCTACTCCTTGCACGTTATTTGTTTTAATTTCATCGATTCGATGTTATAATCCATGACCCCGGCTAATTACCTCTATTCTTTAAGTACAGGTTGGTCCAAGATGCTATTTTAGAAAATTGTAAATAAATCGATAAATAATAATATTTAATTAAATTAAAATATTTTCATAAAACGTAAAAGCGAAACAGTATACGTGTGTTAAATTAATGTCGCCACTGTAGCGGCACGCTATAGTTAGGTGCGTGAATTATTACCAACACAAGCAGAGTCATGAGCAGAAATTAGTAGGTATGTAATGAATTCTGTTTCCTAATCACAACATAACTCACAAGCCAATAACTCCATATCACGTCACGGTCAAATAGTCCTCTTGTAACTTTAAGCGATTTCTGCGGTCAAAGCAATTTGTGTGGACAATGATTTAACAGCAATCGTAATTAGTGTGCCGAGGAATTAATGCAATTATAATGGAACGGCATGGAATTCCGGCCGGCCTTGTTTGTGCTAATGTGTACGTACGTACCGTACTAGTTACTACATATTTAGTATATGTAGGTATATAGCGTCTGTGCTGAGATTATTATATTTTGAGCCTGAAATAGGAGCTTTGTGGTATTAAGTTGCAGGAAAAGCTGAAATATGTTAAAAAAAATCATAAATTACCTATTACCAATTTATGTACTTGTGCACATATTTTATTTATAATTAATTATATTATAATTTAATATTTTTTAATATTATTATTTTCTCTCAATCAGAGCACCCGCCATCTTATCTCGTCACCACCCTTGGTTGACCGGTAGAGAATGCCAAAGGCATTAAGTCCGCCTTTGTACCTTATTGTGTGCGAGAAGTATACATAAATAAATAAATTGTTATGTGTCTGCGCTGCTTTTGTGGCGGCATTAATACGCCACATGCGAACTACGCGTCACACTGACGTCACGCAAAATCCTGCATCGCGCAAGCAGAGTTTACCGCGCAACTAGCATGTATACAATATACCGACATCAACCGTCGGCGTCGGGCAGTTGCCCACCAGACACGACACCCGTCTGGTAGGAGGATTCTCCCTTTTCTATAGAGGATGAGTGAACTTTACACCCTGTTCCTCATACCATCTAAACATCTGTCAAATGTACAAATGACAGCCGGAACCAATGGCTTAACGTGCTTTCCGAGACACGGAGGGGTCTTGGTATGTAAAGATGGTCACCCATCCGTGGACCAACCGTAGCAAGCCTAACTTAACCTGATCGATCGACCCGTGATGCTGTTATTACTAACCTCTTTGCTACCAACGCAACGTTAAACCTTAATTAGACTGTACCGCAACGTTAACCATAATTATGCAGCTGAATACCATTTTTTTACGGAGAGACTGGCTATCTGACCACCATAACCCAGGAACTGGGTAATACGATAGATATCCCTTGGTAAGACTGGTTGTCAGACTTTCGGACTTCTGACGATCCATAACGACAGTCAAAGATCTACGAATGTCAGCCGGGACCAACAGAGGCACATGGTCACCCACCTACATACCAACCGCGGCAAGCGTAGCTTAACTTAATCGATGGACCCGTGCCTCTGTTATTACAAGCCCCTGTAGCTTTTAAAAATCAACTATGGATAGTTAATTAATATGTAATCCTATAAATTAAAAAAATTTAAATAATATTAATTAAATAACTGAATCAAAACTGATATTTACACCCCTACAGTTTTAGAAGTAGCTGAAATTTTGTCAGTGTAAAAAATCAAACCTCAGATTTAATAAAAAAATATGCTACAGAATATTTCCAAAATACGTGTTTAAAGCTTTATAATAAACGTAAAAAACTTGAGTGAAAGTGCTTGCCGTGTCAATCAGACACGGCAAGCACTTTTCCAAACCTGTTTTCCAGAAGAAATCATTTCAAGATAACAAATTTTAATGGAATCTGAAAGAGCTCCGCGGCCACAAAATAATATATAAAAACCCGTAAGTAGACACAAAACGTTTTTAATCTGAACCATTTAAATATTCACTTGTTTTTATTTCTTTTTTTTAAACAGAACAGTATTCTTTTGTGGACGTCTAATGAGAATGTTGGCGATGTTCACGGGCCAGGGGTCAAAGTGGCCTCAACTTAGAAACTTGAAACAATCTCAGCTACGTTCGTTATCTCGCAAGAAAATTGAACTTGCCAACATTGTCATCGTAATGAAATTCCTCTCGGATAATGCCACATTGCTGCCCTTCCCAGTTTGCATTTTGTTTTGTGGAAAAATCTAGTTATTTCTTGGTATACTTGAAAATGTTATTAAGATTTATTCCCAGATAAAAGATGATAATTTAACGAGATAGTCTAACCATGAACGCTGGAAGGTACGGAGCTAGAAACAGGTGCTCTTGAGCTGAACTTCAAGCACTGACTGTACCTAAAATAAAATACTGAAACACGAGCCTTATTTATGTCTGATCTGAGATCCTACCACCCCGAGTTATTTTCGTATACTTCTTAGATGAAATTAATAATAATTGAATCTAATTCGTGGATTAGACCCATATTCCCAATAGGGAAGATTTATTGAGCCTAATAAATCAACTTGACAAAATATAAAGATGCATTTTCACCCAATATTGTGTGCAGTTAATCGCTACCCTCAATTTGTTGAATGGCAACCAATTGGAGGAAACTGTGTCAGTACCCCTACACACTACGGCAAGATCTGGCCGGCAATAGTTAAAGCAATTGCAGAGGAATACAAATGTGAGAACACGCAGTGAGTCAAAGGTTTTATAAGGAGAGTTCCTATTCTGTGACTCATTTTTACACAAGTGTCGTAGTAATGTGAACAACACTAGGTAATAGGTTATGATTGATGACCGATCCAACTGCTGAGGGGACGCTAAATTCAATTACGAATCGATTCGTCATTTATTATTTGTTAGCATTGAAATGTTAATTAAATATGAACAAAATGACAATCCGGATCATCATAATTGACTTGTATGGGCTGTACCAAAGCGTTGAAGTTAATCCGATGTCTTTATGGCTCTCTCCAACACTTTATATTCGAAAAATATATATTATTATATATATGTTTATACTAAGAAGCTTATGTCGTAATAGTAATGTATGTTATCGGAACTTGGGAATATTAACACCAGTTATTAGGGTTCAAAGCCTCGCGCAAGATGGCGGGTAGACGCGGATTAAAATTAAAATAAATTGCTTTACACTTTAATTGTATTTAAGGATAATTTTCCGTGCTCCTGAATTCTAGAGTTGCTAGCTGATGGTATGAAGATGTGGAGACATAGAGTGGTGTGGAGGGGATAACGACTGAATAAATGCATCTTGAACATAAAAAATCGAAATAAGTACCTACCCATCTACATTTATTCAATACAAGGTAATAGATGCAAAATCATGACAGAGGCAGAACTCGACGAGAAAAAAAAATACGGATATAAAAATTAATGAATAAATCAATGCCTCAAGTTGCCATCGGACACTTATTAATTTTACTTAAAATTAGAGTCATTCTAATGTCACACGAATGATTTTTTATATTCTAAGTAAACGTTTATAGACGCAAAATATGCATTGCTCTTCCTTAGAAACAGATGAAGAATGTATGCCCATTTTAAATTCGTTACGGAAAATAAAGTCATACAAAAATCTTTACACTGAAAGTCCGCTCCACGGCCGTCGGTTTCCATTCGGCATACTCTAAATTTCATTAGGCGTTTAAGTCGAGCCACCGCCATCGTGTAATTGCTCATTTTCCTCGTCATCTCCTGGAAAAAACCTTACAGGCTAATAGTATTTTGGTTTTAAATTGAACTCATAAAATAATTGTTGTGATGGGTAAGTGTTTTGGTGGAGCAGCTCTGATAGTGCTACATACTTAATTTTAGTTTGGCGAACCAATAAGAATTGGAAATGTAAGGATTAATTTTATTATTTAACTTTAAGATGATTCTCTTAGGGCTGTTCTGACCAATGTCAGATATATTTTATCTGTGGAATAAAATTGTATGAGACCAAAATTGGATGAGACTAGGTATCAAGGTTGTTCGAATTAGCCCTTAGTTGGTATAGATTAAATTATTACCTATATAATTAAATACGAGGAAGATTATTTAATAACTTAAATTATTATTTATATACCAAAAATTATATTTTCTATCAAAGTTCCAGAACTTTCCTTCACGTGGTAGGAAAGTATAAAGTTATCGGTCAACAAACTTACGACTTATTTTATAAACTACGCAATAAAGAAAATCTTTTACCAATTCAAAAACAGCGGTGGCGTTACTTACAAACTAAGCTTTAGCTAAGTGCGTACTAAACCAATATGAAAGTTACGATACCACAAAAAAAGGTTTAAATCCTAAGCCGAACACATTTTTATACGATCCCATAAAAATCGGTAATCCAGTCCCCGAGTGCCGTGCGCACAAAACGCGAAAAGCAAAAACAATTTGTCCCGGATTAAACAAAAGCGAATGAAATTAAAACAGTAGGCAAAGGGCTAATTTCTTGCAACTACATTATTAAACGTAATTCTTTCTTCCGCCAAAAAATATTAATAAAATGCACAGTTCCCATCCAGTTTTTCTTAACACAAAATTCGTATATATTTAATCTACTGTGGTACACAAAATATCCACAATATCCGTTTTAACCCATATTTACCTCTGTTGACAGGATTTTCCCAAAAAAGCAGTACTTTAAGACTTTAAAAAACAGTTTCATCGAAAATACATTCACAGCTAAATAAAATTTAATGCGTTCCCATAAAACCTCCGATCCGGTCTCGCAAAATCGAACGCAAATCGTCCCGAAACCAACAAAAGGGGGACTGAATTATGAAAAAAACTCATTACTTTAATTTAAACCGATATCAATGAAGTGCATTCCACCTTTACCGAGGCCGCCAGGAATTGAATTAAAAAAAAAGTGCACTTGCAATTACGCCATTCAAATGCCCCTCTCGCGTTTCAATCTTTTATAGCAGCCTCTATGAATCCGAATGGAGTGCAATATGAGATGAGAGGGCCAATAATGAAATATAAAAACAGAAATAAGCACTTTTTCCCCGGCTATGGGCCGTCGAGCATTCTCCATTATTCCCATTCAGTAGATTTGCTTTGACGAGTGTCCTTAGGAGCGTTTAAATTATTTAACTTATTTTTTGGTTGAGGAAGGTGACGCTGAGAAACATGAGTGGATTCGATCTCGTGCCGTCAACTATTTGCAAAGAAATAAGTCATGATTTTGTGGAAAAGTCGACTACTTAGTTATAAAAAAAAAAATCAGAATCAAGTTTTAAAAATTCCATTTTGTATCCGAATATTTTTCTTGTTGTTGATTTCATTACAGGCACAGACAGATTCATATGGGGTACAAAAATAGAACAACCAAATACCGAATTTGTATCATTAGTGATGCAGCAATCGAAATCAGAAGTATCTATCAGATTCCCTATACTTCGGGTTTTCGGGTAGCACTTCACCTCAGCGACATTCGTGTCGGGAACCAATGTTCAGTTGTTTAAAATTACCAGACTATGCACCAAAATGCACGTTTTTTTTAAAGACTTGGTTTTGTTTTGTTCAATGTTTTATGCAAATAGCCGAGCGAAATTATGACTATTTGAAGTTTAGAAATCAAGGAGATAAGGACCGGTAAAATTAAAGTAAATACGTGTTTTCTCTGCGAACTCATATTTTAGTTTCATTAAGAAAGAGGGCCATTTATTTTGTTACTTAACCCGCCATCCTTTACAAAGTAAGATATCTCCACAACACTATTATTCAGAAATCACGGCGACCTTTGCGGACTCACCCACCATATATCACTTCAACATCTCTCGTCCATTGTACCTAGATCCAAGATACATTAATCTAAACTGTACCAAAATGAACTAAAAGACGTATTCATTCAATGTCGTCGACGAAACACGCAACGCACGCGAAACGCACAAAATAGAAAAAGTAAAATGTCACCGCATCACTAGTTGGAGCAAATAAAATTGTTTCCTGTACCCAGGACATCCACAGTGGTGACAAAAGGTGTCCAGACAATGTAATTGTTCATTTTATTTCGGGATTTTTGTAGAAATGTGTTTCTTACTGCTGAAGTGCTGATGTTGTAGAAAGTTTCAGTATTGTCAGGTTTAACAGTAGAGAAAAGTTTATTTGAGAATCGTTTCACCTGACTTAAAAGCTCGCTGCGTTTTACAAAGACAGTTTACTTATTTGATTGGTTTAAAATAAAATAAAAGCTCATAAGTTTAATTATGGATATTTATATATTTTTTATTTTATTTAATTATCATTTATACAAAACACAGGATTACATATTATTAGATAGCAACCAAAACCACTAAGGTTTAAACTTGTGCTATCATGAGTCTAGACGGCACGGTTGGCGCAGTTAGTTAAGCGATTGACTGCTGCGTTGCGTGTCGCGGGTTCGATTCCCGCACGGAACAAATATTTGTATGACCTTCAAGAAGTTGTTCCGGGTCTGGCTGTTTGTGTATGTGAATTTAAATGTTTGTAAACGCACCCACAATACAGGAGAAATTCCTAGTGTGGGGCAACGTTTAAAAAAAAAAAAAAAAAAAAAAAAAAAAAAAAATACAATTTAGCATTTTTAAGTACGCGTTCTTTAGGTCTTTAAATGGTTACAATCATTCCTACTTGCTTAAGTTTACATTTGATATGTTTATGTGTAATACATTTGTTTATTTCTGAGGGTAGACTATTAATAAGTCTCGGTATAATATAACCGGTAGAAAACCGGACCGGATTAAATTTTTTATTGGAGTTAATATTTTTGCTTGGACCTTATTTTGGGAGCAACTTACAATTTACACGAAACTTAATGTTTGAAAATGAGCTTGAGCGTGTTCGATAAATATATAATTTCGGTTAGTACCCACGAAGTAAATAACTTACTCATGCCTAGTTCACGTTATGCAGCCATTGAGGAGGCAACAAATCACTGAGCGGCCTAGCTGTAAATGATTGTTAGGCGCACATTAAATGACGCGTGCGAAATAGAACAAAACGCCGCGTCTGTGCGCGCATTGAGATTCTGGACCTGTAGGGATAGCACACACGATCGACGTCATTAGTCTTTAGAACAATCGGTTTAATAGTGATAGGTCGTTTTCCTCTCACAATAATAATCAAAGACTACATGACTGTAATTGCAGATTAAAAAAACGAGCAAGCCTTACAGCTTAATCGCATATGATGTGTAACATCTGACATCTTATCTTGGTAATAATCAACTGAGCAGCGACAGAATTTAAGACGGAGATATATGCCAGTGACCTTGAGTGGTTAGTTTGCGTGTTCTGTACTGAGCTCACACAACGCGTCGTACGTTCAGCCAGTAATAGGACTCGCCCATCAAGGAGCGCTGTCCCCAATTTGACGCATTATTAATTTATTATACACTAACCAAAAGGTATTTTAATAAAACGCGTATACTAAAAGATCAATAATTGAATTATCTTTAAATTGGTGAAGGTTCCAGAAAAAACGTTTGGTAGATTTTGCGCCATTCTCAATTTTTTATTCGCGTTAGATATAACTTTACAAATTAATTTCACTATGTAATATAAACATAATCTAAAATATTCATATATTAAGATAGTCAGAAAATGCTCTAATTTAACATATATTTTTTTCAAATCAATAACACTACTTGTTTAGACGTGATCTTTAGTATGAAATCATTAAAAGTCGGTTATCGTCGCCATAACCTCAAAATTTAAAAAAGCTGAAATATTTATTGGGATAATGATTCATTACTAGTGGTCGCCCACTGGTCGAAATTTGACCCCCTCTACTTACAATCTACATATAATTATGGTACTTAATAATTCCATGCTATAAACAAGTACTTACTTATTCCATGCTCAACCTGTCACTTCTGTTATACACTTTCGTCCCTTTTCACGAATTCACTCCCATAGAAAGCGAGTGGAAAGATGATAAAAATCAAAAACATTTTGTACTTTACCTTGACAGTGTTTCAACAACATTTTAGTATGGAAAAATATCGTTAGAAAATTCAGCCAAAAAAGCCTAACGGCTAACACTAGTCGATTTGAAACTACAACCGATAGCGTGAATTGGATAAAAGGATAAAACATACGAGTGAACACGCATTAATGCAGGACGAGTGCGATGAGTCGGTAGAAATCGAACTATGTTACCGCCAGGAATTGGATTTGTCAGACACTATTCGATGACCGATAAAGATCGCCCGTCTGTGCTAAGCCTAAAGGAGACAGTTTCCAATTTAGACGACAATTTCTTTTCACTTTAGAATGTAATCTATTCCACGTAGTTCTGCAATGTAAAATGACATTAACGTTTAACGAGACACTAAATGTGGAGAACAAGACATTTAATTGAATAATCGGTTCGCTATTTTGTGTTGGTGTTGAGTGTTAATCTGGCACTATTTTCTGGAATTAATTTAAGACGTGATTTTATTTTTACTTGGAAAATGTCATTAGTTTAGAGGAGACCTTTATAGTTTTCCCCGGATCATCTTTTTATCAGAGCTAATCATGCTCTTGACTATATGAAGGCAATGGACGGCATTTTAAGATATATCTAAGGTTGAAAACTGTTACTTTACATTATTTTGATTTTTCTGAATCTTTTTCTAGTAGTTGTGTACCAGATGATTTATTTTTCGAAATTTTAGTAAGCATGTTATCAAATCATATTTAATTTTATAAACCAAGTAACTCAAAATTATTTCATGACTTCTTCAACGCTAAAACAGTTTTGAGTTTGTTAAAATATTCATTCTATTCTACAAGCAGTCCAGCCCTAAAGGAACTTGGGTATATAGTTGTGGCTTTACCAAGCCGGGGCTGAATTAATTGTGAAATTAGTCAAGTTACATAATGCCCCGATGATGGGGCTCAAGCGCCTTTACTTAAGGTTTAGTACTTAATAACCTGTTCTTAGCCGGCTGGGATTAAACGTTTCATGTCAACAAAGCCTAAATTGATGAATCACAAGGATTTTGGTACAAAGTGCTCTTATATTAAAGTTAACACTTTATAAGTCTTACTGTTGGGATATTGGGTCCTTGAAAAGGTATTTATTGGAGATTGGCTCAGCTGTCAGGAGTGCCGCTTTAAGGCGAAGGATTTTCCAGCATCCCATAAAAATTGCTCGAAGATGAGATGATCAAGACGGTCAGGCACCATCTTCTCGTGTCTACACAAACAGTGTATGCTGTGGACACAAATCTGGGATCGTTGTGCTGTAACTTCTGGATATTCATTTGTTTATTACAAAACAGCTCAGCATAGGAGGTTTTGAACATAAATTAATCACAATACGAACAGTTGTTGCCAGCCACAATGTTTAAAAATGCAAATTACACGGAAATACACCACAGCATGTTGTGGTATGAACAAAATATCGCAAAGCCAAATACGTGTTGTGGTTCTATTGATAAATCAACCACATAGTGGTCTGCCAATGAATACTGTACCGTTATATTCTCGATCAATCTAGCCTAAGGCAGTAGCCTAGTTAGGTTCCTGGTTACATGCCGTCCTGAAGTGGACACGCTAGTTTGAAGTTCATCAGTGTAGTAGTTCGATGTTGTTCGTGGATCTGTCGTGTCTTTACCGTTGGGAATTACTTCCGTAAAGCTCTGGCAGCGAGATTGTGAATCATTATTGGCATATTTGAATGTGTTTCTGATGACAAAAAGGGTAATATACAGTAATTAATTTTGATGAAGGGAGAACTTTAATTTGAGCTGTTTCAAGCAATCTGTCCTAGTGTTTTTGCAACTATGTAACAACCGGATGCAGCTGAATACCACTATTTTGCATGGAACGATGGCCTATCTGACCTCCACAAACCAATTACTGGATAACACGATACCCCATGGTAAGACTAGTTGTCAGACTTTCAGGCTTCTGACGACTCGTAACTGTCAAAGATCAACGATTAACGTGCTTTCCAAGGCACGAAGGAGTCTCGCTATATAAAGATGGTCACCCATCCACGGACCAACCCCAGCAAGTGTAGCTTAACCTGATGGATCGTCCCATGCGGCTGCTATTACTTAGCCACGAGCTCCTCCGCTTTTCATCCTTTTAAACTATAAGACTTTTTGAAGTAAAAAAAAGCGCTTTATTTTTTAAAGTAAATAAAATTATCGCTAAATATAAACTTTCAGAAATAACCATTAATAACTTGTACTATGTTATACATAGTATCTGGCAATCGTCATTGAGCTTCAAAGAAGCCCGCTTCGACACCCAAGCACCTGTCGGTCGGAATTAGATTGATGGTGTAATTAATACGTTGTGGCACTTCTCCTTTGAGACAGACCGTTGTGGTCATCCGCATGAAACCACAACGAGCTTCGACGCACTTTCCGTACACTCCCTAGCCATATTGCCTTGTTCGTTTTGTACAACCAACACGGTTAAATTAAGCCAAAACTTTCGACAAAAGAATCTTTGTAATTTCAATTCTGGAACAAGTTTCTTCGACTCAAAGAAAGCCATTAATTAATCCGAGATATAGATGCTATTCAAATAGCGCTAGATCTTAATATTAAATCAGAATTTCTACGTCCTTTGTCTTCAATGCTCAAAGCGGTTCCTATCGAAATACCAATCATTCATCTAGGATATAAATCTTTTGCTAGCATCTGCCGACAGAAGGTCGATTTGGGATTCCTGTTTTTGCTCAAGGGTCGAATGAGACGTTACAAAAAAGACGTTCTGTCATCAGACCCCGTGAGATGGACAATATTGCGAAATTGGTGAGCGATTTCCCAACTAATATTGTTACGTATTGACCTTTTTTTCTTTGGTTTTCCTTGCCATGTTAAACTAAGAATATGTAGTAAACAAATTCTAGACCAATATTAAACAACTCAGCTACAATTAATCAAAAAGTTGTTTAGAAACATATTAAATTAACGTGTTCGTATAACAATAGCCTTGACATAATGGTAGGGAGTTTCCGTGAGAGCAACGAATTTGTAACTCAATCACCTAATTAGAGTTTGTTTGGAACAACTCCAGACTGTAGGCGAGTAATTAATAGGCTTTGTAATCTGAAATGTAATAAGAAGAAAACAACACAAACATTGAACAACAAATATGACACTGAATGGTTGTAAATTCAGACTTTTAACAGCTTAGAGCTTGCTTTATATTATAATCTAGAAGTGTATGAAAATAAAAACTGGCCAAGTGCGAGTCGGACTCGCGCACGAAGGGTTCCGTACCATTATCTACAAAAATGGCAAAAAAATCACGTTTTTGTATAGGAGCCCCTTAAATATCTGTTTTATTTTGCATAATTATTTATTTTTAAAGTGAATATATAAATCAATCAAGCGTCTACCTGTTGCCATTATCAATATAGAGCAAAAACGAGCAAATAAACACGTTTGTTGTATGGGAGCCCCCTTAAATATTTATTTTATTCTGTTTTTTAGTATTTTTTGTTATAGCGGCAACAGAAATACATCATCTGTGAAAATTTCAACTGTCTAACTATCACAGTTCATGAGATACAGCCTGGTGACAGACGGACAGACAGAGACGGCGGAGCCTTAGAAATAGGGTTCCAGTTTTTACCCTTTGGGTACGGAACCATAAAAAAGATAAATGATACATGTCAAACATATTTTGAAAACCAGATGAGGTCGGCGTTTCGTATCTAACTACTCTGAGAAGAAAGGCCGAAACAAACTCAGAAGTCATAGTCTCTTTTAAAGTCCAGGTATAATCTTGGTTAGATCATGAAAAGGCCATGTAGATTGGTATCTGAAATGGTGTTTTGAGGAAAGAACTACACAGATTGAGTGGACCTACCCAGTCAGATATTTTTTGATGTTCTGGCTGTGTGCCTTAACTGTGCACACTATGAAAATGGTGTATTTTTAGGGTTCCGTACCAAAATGGTAAAAAGGAACCCTTATGGTGAGACTAAGTCGGTCTGTCTGTCACACCTGGATATCTCAAGAACTACTAATACTATCAACTTTAAATTTGGAGAGTTCTAGATGACGTTTGCCCAACTATTTTGCAAACAAGAAAGAAATTTAAAAAAAAAAAACTTTTCTGCAAAAGGGACTGAAAGGGGGTCTTAAAAATTTGAAGTGGAGCTACTAGGGCATGTGGGGTATCATATGAAAGAACGCTCTTTGCACATTCTCAAACATTTTTTTTTTAGGTAGCATAGTTTTTAGGAAGAAAAATACCGTTCGCCCCCCCCCCCCCATCTCCGAAGTTTGCAGAGAAAAAAATCAAAAATTATTCTATGTGATAGAAGTTTATGTAAAGATTACAGGAAAAATAAAACGATGTCTCTAAATAGCAGTTTTTCAGAAATCATCAACATCATATTATTATAAAAAATAAAAATAAAATAAACACGTATATATTATATACGTACGGAACCCTCGGTGAGCGAGTCCGACTCGCTCTTGACCGTGTTTTTTTAAATAGACAAAGTAAATAATGAAGAAGCTATACTATAGAAATGTACAAATTGTTTAATCGTTCGTTGATCTTGATTATCGGTCCAGCAACTGTACAAAACCAAGGTATCAAAATTCAGAACCTCTCCTTTAAAATGAAAATATTATTACACTGTCCTCGGTACCCTAATGAAAAACGACCAGCGAGCGGCGGAACCGCACGAAATCAACTTATTATCGCTTATTAGGTTCCCTCGATACATTGCTTTTCTGTTGTCTAGTCAATTTATCGTCGGCAAGTTAGTCGAGGGGACGGCGTGGTGGTACGCTCACTCAATTAGTTAATTTTGTTAAATATCCTTGATTGAGCAACGGACGGCAATCAGCCATGCAAATTCTCCCCGTCATTTCCGAGACTGCCGAAATAGGATTTCGCTAAACGCAGTGTATTTAGCTTTGCGTTGTAATAAATTGTCCGTGCAGAACGAACGGTATAATGAATGAGGAGAATAATGTTGTAACATTTGAATAGAGAAACCTTTTATATTTTTGACAGTTGGATAATTTTCTGTCGGGAAATTTGAGGGTAGGCTTTTTTTGTTATTTTTATTCACAATGCTAGGTAAATTGTGCAGACAGGAGATGCCTAGTTTATTTTAAATACTTTTTATGTGTTTCAACAGGTTGCTTTTATCTAATGGAGACAAGCCGCCGAAAGCTCCTCGTTAGGAAAACCCGCGGGGACCTGGCTCGACTGTCGAAGTTTTATGGCTAATATGAAAGCTTTACGACGATGGTTTCTTGGCCCCAAATACAACTGTTTAAATATTTTGTCAACTCCAATCAACTCAGTCTATATCAGTCCACTGCTGGACATAGGCCTCTCCCAAGCTGCTTCCGCCTTCCGAAGAGCGCCGACCGTAGTGTGGGCCGCCCCCCAGCTAGGTGGACCGACGAACTTAAGAAGGTGACTGGTTTCAACCCCTGGGGGGTTGAACATGGAAACGTTTAGGGGTTCAACATGGTCAGGGGTAAAGATTGAGGTGGTTGAACATGGACTAAACCGGTCAGACTGGATGCGCAAGGCGGAAATATTTAGTAACACTTTTTAAATAATAACACAAAACTCGCCTCAATTTTTCTGTTCAGCTCTCGATGATGTCACAAACCACCGTACACTACTGCTACTAATTATAACAATTTAATTACTTTATGTCACTATGCCATGCCACCACACAAACATAATAAATGCTTGTCCCCATGAATCTCACGTCATAACACACCACAGTGCTGTCACATCACTGAATTTTAATTCGATGCGTCTGTAAAGGCTTGTTTAGATATTCTGATATTAGATACCTACCTCTATTTATAGATAATTAGTATATTAATATTAGATTATATTTAAAGATAGTTATAAAGATAGATAACTAGTAACAACTAGCTGCTGCCCGCGGCTTAGCTCATGTGGCTTTTTCTTAAGTAAAAGTACTCATTATAACATGAGTTATCTGCCAGTGAAAATCCCGTTAAAATCGGTCCAGGCGTTTCGGAGATTACGCGGAACAAACAGACAGCGAGACATACAGACAGACAGATAAAAAACAATTTTAAACATTGTTTGTTTTATAAGTACCGTATATCTTCTTCTAAATATATAAAAGAAGAAACTGACTGACTGACTGACTGACTGACATATCAACGCACAGCCCAAACCGCTGGGTCTAGAGATTCCAAATTTGGCAAGCAGGTTCCTTATGAGGTCTAGGCACCCCCAGGACCTCATAAGGAAACTAAGAAAGGATTTTTGGGAATTCCACCCCTAAAGGGGTCAAATAGGGGATGGAAGTTTATATGAAAGTCCGTCAGTTTTGAAGGTAGGATCTTGAAATTTTGTGTTTAGGGTGACGTTTGAAAATTAATTTACAGGTTTCTCAGCGTTTTTGCTAATTCCACCCCCGAAAGGTTAAAAAGGGGGGTGAAGTTGTATATGGAAAGTCCTTAATTTTCGAAGTAAAAATCACAAAATTTATTATCTAGGGTTATGGTTGGAAACTAACGCAACGATGTTGTTAGAATTTCAACCCATAAAGGCCCGGTCCCACTTAGACGGACCATCTGTTTTTTTTTTCACTAAGACGGTCCGTCTAAATGTGAACATTGTCATATAAACTGTACTGCCACTGGCATATCCGTCTCTTTAGATGGACCGAGAAAACAGACGATCCGTCTATGTGGGCACGGGCCCTTAGGGGTAAAACGGAGGATGAAATTTTGTTTGTAATAAAGTTCTTTTCTCAATAACTTATTATGTGAATATTTTAGATTATGTTTATATTACATGGTGAAATTATTTTGTAAAGTTATATCTAACGCGGAACTGAGAATTTCGCCAAATCTACGTATTTTTCTGAAACCATATTATAATTATATTGTACATATTATTGATATTTTAGTATGCGCGTTTCATTAAAATACCTTTTGTTTTGTATATAATAAATTAATAATGCGTCAAAAGCACAGCGCTCCTTGATGGGCGAGTCTTATTACTGGCTGAACGTACGACGCATTGCGTGAGCTCAGTACAGATCACGCAAGCTAACCACTCAAGATCACTGGCATATATCTGCGTCTTAACTCAAAACTCGGTATTCTACATACAATACCTAAAGCTCACAGAATATAAAGGCTTACATGTTTTTGGGTTTATTCAAATGTTACCCTTACGGGGCAAAAGGTGATAATATATATTTTTTTTTTCTTTATTTTAAGGGCTTTATCGCTGAGCGATAACGTCACCCTGTAACATCAGCAATTATTCTAAGATCAGCACAATCAACTTAACCATAATAAATTTTTAGGAAAAGACTCGAAATTCGCCGCTAAATTGAGGAATTTAGCAGCAAATGACGAAGAGCGGTGGCCGCCACACGCGTCCGCCACATGCGTCTGCAATTTACCGGCAAACGTCGAAGAGCGGTGGCCGCTAAATAGCTGTGGCCGCCAAATAGCGGAGGCCGCTACATAGCGGTGACCGGCACATAGCGGAGGCCGCTAAATAGCAGTGGCCGCCACATAGCGGTGGCCACTACATAGCGGTGGCCGCTAGATAGTAGTGGCCGCTACATAGTAGAGGCCGCTACATAGCGGTGGCCGCTACACAGTGGTGGCTGCTACATAGCGGTGGCCACCAAATAGCGGAGACCGCCAAATAGCGGTGGCCGCCAAATAGCGGTAACCGCTAAATAGCGGTGGCTGCCATATAGCTTCCGCTAAATAGCAGTGGCGGCCACATAGCGGTGGCCGCTACATAGCGGTGGCCACCAAATAGCGGTGGCTGCCAAATAGCGGTGGCCGCCAAATAGCGGAGGCCGCCAAATGGCGGTGGCCACGAAATAGCGGAGGCCGCTACATAGCGGTGACCGGCACATAGCTGAGGCCGCTAAATAGCAGTGGTCGCCATATAGCGCTGGCCACTACATAGCGGTGGCCGCTACATAGTAGTGGCCGCTACATAGCGGTGGCCGCTACATAGTGGTGGCCGCTACATAGCGGTGGCCGCTACATAGCGGTGGCCGCCAAATAGCGGAGACCGCCAAATAGCGGTGGCCGGTAAATAGCGGTGGCTCCCATATAGCGTCCGCTAAATAGCGGTGGCCGCCACATAGCGGTGGCCGCTACATAGCGGTGGCCGCCAAATAGCGGTGGCCACCAAATAGCGGAGGCCGCTACATAGCGGAGAACGGTACATAGCAGGTGGCCGCCAAATAACGGAGACCGCCAAATAGCGGTGGCCGCCTCATAGTGGTGGCCGCTAAATAGCGGTGGCCGCTACATAGTGGTGGCCGCTACATAGCGGTGGCCGCTACATAGCGGTGGCCGCTACATAGCGGTGGCCGCCAAATAGCGGAGACCGCCAAATAGCGGTGGCCGCTAAATAGCGGTGGCTGCCATATAGCGTCCGCTAAATAGCGGTGGCCGCCACATAGCGGTGGCCGCTACATAGCGGTGGCCGCCAAATAGCGGTGGCCGTCAAATAGTGGTGTCCGCCAAATAGCGGTGGCCACCAAATAGCGGAGGCCGCTACATAGCGGAGAACGGTACATAGCGGTGGCCGCCAAATAACGGAGACCGCCAAATAGCGGTGGCCGCCTCATAGTGGTGGCCGCTAAATAGCGGTGGCCGCTACATAGCGGTGGCCGTTACATAGTGGTGGCCACTACGTAATGGTGGCCGCTACATAGCGGTGGCCACCATATAGCGTCCGCAATTTAGCGGTAGCCACCACATAGCGGTGGCCACCAAACGGTAGTGGCCGCCACATAGCGGTGGGCACCAAATAGCGATGGGCACCACAAAGCCGTGGCCACCTAATAGCGGTCGCCGCCACATAGCGACGGCTGCCAAATAGCGATGGGTGCCACATAGCGGTGGCCGCCAAACAGCGGTGGGTGCTACATAGCGGTGGCTGCCAAATAGTGTAAGCCACCACATAGCGGTGACCGCCAAATAGAGGTGACCGCCACATAGCGGTGACCACCACATAGCGATGGACGCTACATAGCGGTGGCCACCAAATAGTGGAGGCTACCACATAGCGGTGGCCGCCAATTAGAGGTGGCCGCCACATAGTGGTGACCGCCATATAGCGGTGGACGCCACCGAAGCCAGGAAGGCTGGGGTGAGAGCCCCTCTCCGCCGAATTTTAGAAACTTAGAACACACATTTCATTGATTTTGATATTTTCGCGCTGTCGCAATCTAACTTAAAAAATAACCGGCCAAGTGCATGTCGGACCACGCACAATGAAGTGTTCCGTAGTTGGGATGAATTTATCCCAAAAACAAACTTAACATTGTAGTTGAAAAACATGCTCTCCCATACATCGATATACGTTACGGTCAATTCTCCAACTGCAAATTTAAGTTGGTCGACTATTACTCGTTAACTTGTGAAGCCTACTTAGCTGTGATAGTTTTCCTTTTAATTTCGTTATACTATATACCATTGCCATGAATTTTTTCATATATCCAAAACCAACCATTTAGCTGGCAGGGGGGGGGGGCACTATAGCACTTTAAAGCTTAATATTACGCAAACGGAGTCCTTAATTGAAAAATGGTTCTGACAAACCTACAATATTTTTTAACGGCCTATCCAACGATACCCCATACTATGGAATAGACGAGAAAAAAATATATCATCCCCATTTAACGTGTAAGGGAGGTACCCTAAAAAAAAAATGTTTTTCATGGTTTTATTTTACGACTTTTTCGGCATGATTAATATGTGCCATGCCAAATTACAGCTTTCTAGGACTAAGCGTCTCTGAGCTAAGCCGGGGACAGACGGACGGACGGACAGACAGACAGACAGACAGACGGACATGGCGAAACTATAAGGGTTCCTTGTTTACTACGGAACCCTAAAAATGGTTTCACATTCTCTTGCAAGTCGCCTATAAGACGGATGCTCAATTGCCATTCGCTTCTTTCAAATCGTAGGTTTTTCTTCTAAATTATGTAAAAAAAAATTGGTTTTAAACATGCGTTCATTTCCATACACCGATATAATTTCGTGGACAATAGTGTGGGTTATTATACGTTTAGCATAAGCATACATAGCATAATCCGCCTACAATGTTCCCACTGCTGGGACACAGGCCTCCTCTCTTCGAGAGGGACTGGGCTGTAATCTACCACGCTCGCCCAGTGCGGGTTGGTAGATGTCACATGTTTTTGAATAGTTGGTTCTAGGACATGCCGGTTTTTTCCTTCACCGTTTTGAGAGCAGTGGTGATGAAATTATTTACACAAAGTAAAGCGCCTGCCTGGGTTCGAACCCACGACGTACGGATATACGTTTATTCGATTGTAATAAAACGACTTTTTGTAAATGCTGTAATGTATAACTGTTTTTTGTACCAAATAAATAAAGTAAAATAAAATAGTGGTGGACGCCACACGTTTTTAGGGAAAGATTTTACTGCGCAGTTTATATCAAAATTATCATGTTTACTTTGATCAATAAACTTGATAATTTACCCGGATATTCTTAATAAATGAAACGACCGTAAACATACATTTTTGAAAACAATCTTTTAAAGGGGCGGGGGGGGGGTTGAATTTTGTGGGGGAAAGAAGCGCCGTTAAATTAACTTGAAACTCTGTACTTATATTTAAGATCGGAAATAAAGGAAAAATTATATCCAGGTTTTCAAAAAATCTACCTTTAACTGGTCGGAAAGGGGTAGTCAATTTTAGAGGGGATTTTATGTTTCAGATTGGCGCAAAAACGACTGAATGGATTTAGATGATTTTTGGCACACATATAGTTTATAATCTAGATTAACACATAGGGTACTAGGTTTTCATCACGTAGGTACGTTCCCGTGATATTTTTTCCGAAATTCACGCGAGCGAAACCGCGGGAAAAAGCTAGTAATTTCATATTCATTTAGTAAAAAAAAATATTTTGACATTACCAATGATTTTATTTGGTTATTTAGATTTATTTTAGATAGCGTTCAGTAGGAGAAGAAGAAAGATCTTTTAAAAGAGGCTATTTATTAGAGGTAAAATATAAAATCACTTCTTGATTTGATTTTATTTATTTACATAAAAATCTTTGATTAGACTCAATGAACGCCGTCTCAAAACGCGAGCAAATAAATTTTGATGAGACATAATATTTTCTTTCTGGCAATTATGGCAAAAATTCTTGAGCGATATTAACAGCCCTTTTCTGTTCCCGGACAACGTCATAACTTGAGTGACGCCCAAAATTACCAATGGATATATGGGCAAGAGGATGCTTTGCTGCAAGCTAACTTTGTGATAATAACAACATGCATCTTTAAAATATAATTAAGTTAAGTATAATTAAATTTCATAGTTAAATAAGCTTATTTTCAACAAAGAGTATTCTATTCTATTTTTTTTAACAGTGAGTAAAGTGGGTTTATGAAATCTTTCACTGATTTTGACAAACATCACTAGGAAATTTGGAGACAATCGCCAAACTTGACAGACGAATTGGGTGATTGCAATCCTAGTATAAAAATAAATAAAATGAAATAAATAATAATAATAATAAATAAATAATCTTCCTACTAATAAACGTACTCACTAATCATATAATATTATATATATATATTATTATATAATAATGTAAATGTGAAAGTTTGTATGTTAGGATGTTTAGATATTTGGATGTTTGTTATTCAATCACGCAAAAACGACTTAACTGATTTGGATAAAATTTGGCACACAGATAGTTTATACCCTGGATTAACATATAGGATACATTTACCTCAGTAGTATGTTCCCGTGGGATAATTTCCGATATCCACGTGGGCGAAGCCACTGGCAAAAGCTAGTAAGTTAAAATTGTATTACCAAACAGGAGGACGGTGCCCCCAGATATTATTATTATCCCTTACACGCCTTTTACGATACCCATGGGTAGAGGGTTGTTCTGTGGAGGTACAGAATACCGCTTACATTATATCTGAACCGACCTTTACATGCATAAGGGAGAAACAAACGTAGTTTTGGCACATAATCTGTAATGGTGTGGTGTTTTAATGACTCGGTGGTGTGTATTAGGGTTAATTTTGTTGAAAATTCGCGCTGTTGTGTAAGCAGCCGACATTCTTGGAAACCTCTGGTTTGGACTGTGTTGCATTTTCCTTGACGTCTTTGCAACGAGCTTCTTCGAACAAAATGATATAATTGCCCTAGGTAAGATTTTGGAACCAATTTTAGTATTTGATTTAAACCTTTGTTAGAAGCTATATTACTTAACTAATGTGTTTTGAACAAATACGCGGTCGTATTAAGCCAGTAGACTTACTACACCGCATGTTTGTTTTTGTCGGCAGTTAAATAGCAGTAAGTCCTGCAGAATAAGAAAATGATTTTGGTAAAATTTTAAATTTCCAAAATTCGAGTACAAAGCCCAAACTACGGCCAAAAAGCTGGGCATCCTAAATAGGGTAAAGCGATACTTTACGCCTGGACAGCTTTTGGCCCTTTACAAAGCGGAGGTCCGATCCTGCATGGAGTATTGTAGCCACCTTTGGGATGCTTCAGCAAAATACCAACTTGCCGCACTTGACTCGGTGGAACGCAGAGCTAAGAGGCTCATTGGCGACGTAAAACTGGTGGATGCCAATCTTCACAAATTGGCCCCTCACCGCAAGGTTGCCTGCTTGTCGGTCTTCTACAGATTGTACTTCGGTGAGTGTGCCCAAGAACTCCACGACCTCATTCCACCGGCCCCCTTCTACTATCGGACATCTAGGCGCACTGCAGGTTACCATCCCTTCTTTGTTTCTATTCCACCAATTCGCACTAAGCGTTTCCAAATGACTTTTATAATGCGCACAGCAAAAGAGTGGAACTCTCTACCTGCGTCTGTTTCCGAACGCATACAACCCTAATTTCTTCAAAGTTAGAGTAAACAGGCATCTTCTGGGTAAGCTCACTCCATCGTCGACTTTGTCTCCGTCACCTCTGCTCTAGACTAAGGTCAAGAGCAAACCCATCTTAAATAATAATAAAAAATAAAAAAATCTTACTACTATACTATACTATAAAGTATTTTACTGTGATTTTTTCCGTGCCTCGGAAAGCACGTTAAGCCGTTGGTCCCGGCTGTCATTCGTATATCTTTGACAGTTTAAAAAAAAAAAATTAAACGTTACCCCACACTAGGAATTTCTCCTGTATTGTAGGTGCGTTTACAAACATTTAGATTCACATACACAAACAGCCAGACCCGAAACAACTACTTGTAGGTCATACAAATATTTTTTCCGTGCGGGAAACGAACCCGCGACACGCAGCGCAGCAGTCAATCGCTTAACTAATTGCGCCAACCGTGCCGTCTTGCTGAGTTGTTATGGGTCGTCAGAAGCCCGAAAGTCTGACAACCAGCCTTACCAAGGGGTATCGTATTTCCCAGTTCCTGGGTTGTGGTGGTCAGATAGCCAGTCTCTCCGTTAAAAAATACTGGTATTCAGATACATCTGGTAAGACTGGAAGCGAACCCCAACATAGATGGGAAAAGGCTGGGCAGATTGATTGGCTGCGATGCTTAGTTGTTTTTGTTGTGTTTATTTTAAAACTAGCTTCTGCCCGCGACTTCGTACGCGGATCCTGTTGCTTATGCCAGCGACAACGGGGTCGTCAAAATCGAAGATCTTGAAACGTCTGATGTCGAGTTCTAAGAGCCCGGGGACGGGAAAACAGCGTGATGCGCGAGACGATTCGAGACGTTCCAGCAGGGCTAACATGAAACACGCGACAATTACTCACTCTCGCGCGAGTAATTCTTGATTATTTCTGTACCTATCTCGTTTTCTGACAGCGCTCCCATACAAAATACTCGACTCGTTCTGTCAAATTTGATGTTTTCTCGACAAACCCTAACATGGCACGTATTTTAAGCAAGTCGGAGAAGTTTGACAGAACGAGTCGAGTATTTTGTATGGGAGCGCTGTCAGAAAACGAGATAGGTACAGAAATAGACAAGAATTACTCGCGCGAGAGTGAGTAATTGTCACGTGTGTCATGTTAGCCCTGCTGCAGATCCTTCATTTTTGTAAGTCAACAGGAAATGCCCATCTTTGCTAAGACGTCATTCCTATATATGTTACAGTGTCGCTGGGCTTTGGAGTTTCACAACAGGTGTTCCAGATCTTCAAATTTATTCTCACAGCAGAAAATGCTCTTCACGTGGAATATTTTTTGCTATGGCACTATTTTTATATCTTTGTGTTTATTTTAAAATGTCCTCAAATGTTGCTTCTGTGCGAGTACCTACACATACCTACATAATATTTTGTTTACGGGTTGCAATGTTACATACGTGAATTTATATTTTAACTAAAATAATGCTGGAATTTTCAGCATAATGCTTTCGGGTCGCTAGTTTAATTATATAATAACACTATCAATATTTACAGCAAAATTATATGAACGTCAATTGGTTTTGTGTGCGCAATAATTTGATGATTTTATACAACTATGTTGAATTCAGATTGGTTTTTATAGGGCTTTTTTCAATACTTATATCGTCCTTTCCTTCAAGGCCTAGTTCTACCTAGGCCTATATTCAATAGAGAGGATAAGGTCTACCTCATTATTTACCCACCTAAGGTCTACACAAATATAGCTTGTCGGTTTATGATGCGCAAGTGACTTCTAAGTCACTTGCGCATCATAAACCGACAAGCTATATTTGTCTATGTAACAGTTAAGGTGCATCCACACCGAAGTTACTTTATAAAGAGCAACATTTTGCAACATGATAACCATTGATAATATATTAAGTAACTTTCTTATAACTTTTAGTAAGTTTACTAAATAACTTTTGGTTGTCCGTTATTGCCCACTAACACTTGCAAACGTTAATTCACAAAAAGTAACTTTGGTATAGTATATGTAACCTTCAGATAATTTCATCCTCAGTCAAGTGTTAATTTACAGGAAATTGTAGTCGAAAGTGATAATGCAAATTCGAAACCGACTATACTCGTAACTACTCCAATTTTATGTTTGAAACACTTTTTTTCACCGCTTGATTTTAATTTAACACAGAATTAATCAGAGAATTCATCACAAGAAAAACTGAAGTATGAAAAACCACTTGATAGCTATAATACAGTACTATTATTTTCTTGATATCTCTCGGCAATCATAACATTTCAGAATTAAACAGCTTTCCTCACATTTTTTTAAATAAACTACATAATAAGTAAAAATAGTAGTAACAACTCTATACAACATGTCCCGGAATTAACGCACAACCTCTTAAGGGGTCACTGTACTCATCATTATGAACAAATTTTACTGTTCCCTACATTTATGTTCGAATAACTCGTCAAAATGTAAGGATCAGTTGATTTTTTTTTGCGATTTCAGGTTTGCCCCATAGTAAAAGTTGTTCTTATTGATGAGTAAAACGACCCCTTAAGAAATTGTGCGTTAATCCCGGGACGTGTTGTATACTTCCAAGTCGATTAAGAGCGTCCGGCCTGCACCAAGTGCAAAGAGCAACTGATAGAAATCAGACCACTGATGAATCCCGAAGTTTGCCGAGAGACATTAAGAAAATAGAAGCAAATGTGAATCGACCGCACAACCGACTTAATAAAGGTAAGAACAAACAAGAATTTAAAATTGCATTAGTTGGGAATCCTTATTCGACCAACAACGTGCTCTTGTTAATCTTGCTGAACAAAACCCACCCCATAAAGAGGGTTGTTTACATGCGGTCGACGATTGCGGCGAGTCGAGTAAGAGAGTCGACGCTAGTAAATGCATGTACTCGTATGCATTATAATTTTGGAGACAGTGCTGTTTGCCTGGAATTAACGGCCATGTTTTTGGGAGCCTCGTTTTGATGGAGCTTTTTGGCATGTGCGATGGCATCTTGTAGTTGTTGTATCTACCACACGGTCGAATCATAGAAATATATGTATGATGTATGTACGTCTTATTATGTTTTAAAGTTGTTAGTAAATGCTGTTTTAAGTCAAACGTTTTCTCGATATTCCTTTACGGCTCCGAGTCGTGGACGATTAGGGCAATAGAGCGGAAGAAGATAGACGCTTTTGAGATATGGTGTTGACGAAGAATGCTCCGTATACCATGGGACCGCCAAGAGAACGAACAAATCTATTCTCGAACAACTATGCATAAGAGATAGACTATCTATGATCTGTTGCCAAAGGATTCTCGGTTACTTTGGTCACATTGCCCGTTGGGAACCAGATAACCTTGAACAGTCGGTAGTCATGGGCAAGGAAAATGGGAAAAGACCCCGCGGCCAGTCACCTAACCGCTGGTCGGACCAAGTAACCGCTCACTGGACTCCCTGTTATGACAAGCGTTAAGACAAGCGGAGAACCAACGCAGTCTAAGAACATCAAACTTAAGGCGACGAGGGCCTTTCAGGGACATGACCTTCAGTAATAAAGTACGCGACCAAGATGATGAATGAGGTCAAACAATCATTTGGGCAAATGTTCTTCGGACAGGTGAACTTCGGGCCAACATGATGACGAGTGCGTCATCATGTTGGCCCGAAGTTCACCGAAGTTCTTCCTTAACGTTTAAAAATAGGGTTTTTCCTTTTGTTGAAATATTTTTTGAGGAGGAAATGTTAGCGTACCTTGAAGACCACAAGAAAAGGTTACTGATGTCTACTGAAAGTCACGAAAACAAAATTGGAAATTTTCGATGCGTTGTTAACTTTAGAGAAAAAATTAAAAACGTATTGTTATTAAAATGCTCACATAAAATAAATTAATTAATACACACATATATTTTAAAATCCTCGACTTTAATGGCATTAGATATGTCACTAAAACAGATTTACAGTGTTCATTTTTCAATATTGAAAGTAGCACGAAATAATTATTTTAGTCAAGCAAATCAAAATTGAATTGATATATTTATAACACAGTTGTATAGTGAAGATAAATTAATAGGTAGGTATAACGACTGAAGTTGGTATACCCACGTAGTTTTGAAGAGGTTTGTATGAGATTAAATTGAGTAGGTACGCCTACGTTAGGTTGATAAATAGAATAAATGACTGACTGAGTCAATTAATGTTTACTTTATTAATAACTTGATTCGTAGACAGAACAATGCTTTTTCGTTTTCATTCAAAACAAAGGAATTTAATAACCAAGATTTAGGAGTAACACGTAATTACTAAAGTTAGTAGTATAGCTCCAACAGATTACGTTTTTATTTTATTTATTTACTCAAAATATGTGTTAACAATAAAATAGATAAAGTCTTCGAAACTATATAACAGTTGTCGGCAGTTGTTCTCGCCTAACAATGGCTTACAAATGTTGAAATTTTGATAATTTATGTGCTAAAACTAAAATATGCTAAATAAACTAAAAATAATATAGCTTCAGTTGAAATCAAACATAAGGTTTGTTAACTAAGGGCACAATGAGAGATAATGTTTTTTAACCGACTTCCAAAAAGGAGGAGGTTCTCAATTCGGCAGAATGTTTTTTTTTTTTTGTATATTTGTTACGCGATCACTCCGTCAACTATGGACCGTTTTTGAAAATTCTTTTTTTGTTTGTAAGGGTATACTCCCGAGGTGGTCCCATTGCCACCAAATCAGAATCTGATGAGGGGCTCCCATGGAAATCGAGGGAAACCCTCAGATTTTATATATGTATAGCAACTTGTGCATTAATTTCTCTCGGAAAGCACCATTTGGTGAAGTGGAACTGATGATGGAGACCACAGATGACCACCGGAAGAATATAATAATAAGTACCTATTTAACCAGTTGCGGTTAAGAAATTTATGCTCGTCACTATGCATATGGTGAGTGGCAGTTCTACTGGTTCTTACCAGGAGAATTCCTCAACAATCAACGTCCCAGCATCGGTAAAAGCAATATTTTGTAAAAGGTGATGAGCAGTTAACATTAGGTTATTGTAACTTAGATAAATCCAAAACTGACCCACTAAAAAGTGAAAAATAAAAAACTTTTATATACGATATCGCAACCGTCTGCACGAGCCTTAAGGATCAACTGAAAAGAGTTCTACAAAAAAACTTTTTACAAAAAAATAATGACCGTCTACCAAAAATAACACTACAAAGTGAAAAATAACTTTAATTTCGGAAGTCGGTGGCAAAAACTCAAATACAGATCCAAAGACACCGACTTCCGAAATTAAAGTTATTTTTCACTTTGTAGTGAATCACTTTTACACGTCATATTAAAAAATAACCTAGATGTAGTCGAAATTTCCTATCTGACTACCCCTGAGAAGAAATGGCGAAACAAACTCAAGTGTGATTCTGGTTATATACGAAAACTGATGTATGTGTTGCTACGATGTCTTGTAATACTTTTTAGTTGGCGCTTTTTTCGTAGTTGAATTTTAGTTTTATAATAATAATAATCATTTTATTTTCAGGCATCTAAGGCCCCTGCCGGGGTTGCGAGTTGGTCCGAAAGGGATATCGTGACCCCGGCACACAGGCAATGGAAGGAACACGGGTGGGTTTTAGTCAGTAAAAGTCTGACACGCCCTCCCGCTCAGCCCAGAGCGGGAGAAGTTATTTGATAATTTCCCACCCAAAAAAAAAAAAAAGGTATCTAAGGCCCATAGATAAAATACATAAAATTAGATTTTACAACAATAATTAACTAATACTTATTCTAAAACCAAATTAAACTATAACTAAACACACGTTGTACATACACACACACACATACATAAACTCACGCCTTCTTCCCACGGGGGTAGGCAGAAACTATAAAACGCCACCTATAAATTACGCTCCTTACATACTCCTATTGCTTCGCCTACGTTCATACATCACCGGTCATCATTTTAGTTTTATTAACTTTCTTTATCAAAAAGTGATTAGTTTTTTCTTTGATTTAGTAAAACGTTGCACGTTTCATTGCCTTACATTGACACGTGGGGGCTCTGAGCAATTCACTCAGTATCACTCAGTTATATTATTCATTCACAGAGGGAGTCCGTTCTCATTAATTAGAAAGTAAAATGACTCCGCAGAATTTGTAAAGCAACATAATACAGTATACCATAAATTCGCTTATCTGCATTTTATCAAAGACATTTCACTGACAAAGTTCAGTTTAATGTTACAGTTTATTTGCCTTGTTTGAATAAAAAGTTTGGTAATTATAGCGTCGTTGGCTATTTTGTTTACTAACTTATGTTTAGTGTTGTCTCGGCTTGTTTTACGGTTATTACCTCCGTCTATACCTACGAGTACCTTTAAACTTAGTTTGTAGTTTTAGTAGTCGAAATAAAATATAGATATAACTAGTTATTTCATTAAAATGTTGCACTTAACTCTATATCACAATATCACATTAATGTGTGTGTGTTTGTTACTTCTACACGCTCAAACGGCTGGACCAATTTTGATAAAATTTTGTATGGAGGTAGCTGACACCCTGTATTAACATATAGGCTACTTTTTTCCCCAATATTCCCACGGGATCGAGACTTACGCGGCGCACAGCTAGTATAGATATAATTTAAAACACTATCTGAATATAAGACAAATATTACAGCATACAGTTTCTGCCTCGTTTTTCTAATGGTTTCAAGCGCTACTGTTGAGCGTCAGGTGCTGTGTTCGATTCCCAGGTCGGGCAAAGTGTTATTGGATTTTTCTATCTGCTATTTCTAAGTAGCAGCCTGGAGTCTGGATTTGTGTCCGGTTGATGGCAATAGGCTCGCCCCCTATTAGATCGGACTTAAAAATAACTGCCGAAATGTGGGTGTACTATAGGTCCTGTGCCTAACCCTTCAAGGGATTACAGTCGTGAGAAACTTTCCATGTTATATAAAGTGTCTAAACTGTAGAGTTAATTGTACATAACTATAGTTAAGTTAAACATCAGAGTAGAGAATGACCCTGAGTAGTTGAGTATAAAGAAAGATAGAAAATGCGTTTACTTGCGGTAAACATGACGCAAAGAAAGAACATAAATATAAAAATAACAAGTAGGGGGAAAATATGCGTCACATCCACGCAAAACGGCCACCGCTCAGCATAATGCTGCGACCCTATGTGAGACAGAGCCCAGCACTGGTTTTCAGCCGGCGTTAACATGATGACGTCGACCGGTGCAGCATACAGTATCTATCAACTAGAATCTAGTAGTAGTATCTATCAACACTCTATCTGCTGACAGCCAAATTATTTATTCTTATAACGGCGCGGGATGGATTACAATGCCGTAAAACCGCTCCGAGACAATCACTCCAACAGCTGAAACCTTCGGACGCTCACAAAGCTCGGATAGTTATAACTCGCTCGTTATCGTCTCGGTGTTTCCGCAATTAATCCTATCGCGGCGATAAGGCTGTTTCAAGTTAAGGGCCAGTCACTAGGGATCTAAGCAATCTTTACGGGTGACTTGTCAAAGTGAGAAAAGGGTCGGAAGCTCGAGAGACTTTCAACAATGCTTGTTATCTTAGAAGTAAGCCAAGAACGCACCTAATGATACCAATTTTAAAATAAATACAAGGTTCCGGTGATGGTATTCTGGTCTTGGGAAAAGATTTCGTCTTTGTCATGACAAAAGAACGCTCGGATGGATTTGATAAGGAAGCGAGAATAGAACTTGTATTAAATACTGACAACGTTAAGAAAATATTTTAACCGAAGTAAAATAATAAAATACACGGTAAAAGGAAACGATTTCGCAAATAAAACCACGTTTTATAAACTCTGAAAGTGGAAACGAAAATGTTTATTTAGCGACATTAAAACTTTCTTATTCCGTTTCATATATTTAGGTGTGGAACAGAGGAATCGTTTGAGGCAAGTAAACACAACGTAACCAAAAGTTAATATGGTCGGTAGTGGAGTTCAATAAAACGATCCGTGTTCGTGACGGATGTCGACAGGGGTTGCGAACATTTGCTTTTATTTCGTCGTGCAACTCGTTTAGCACATGCCGACTGACAATCAATCTCAGTCAATATATGGGACAAAGGATCGTTGTTTCTGTGTTGTCGCGGCCTAATGAAATTTTTCTGGTGCGCTTTTTTGCAACTGAACTCTCTCTATAAAGCCGAGTGGACAGAAAAGCCTGCTCAATACGGACATTATTGCGAGAATTTTTCGTTATTTTGCGAAAAGGGTATTTCAATTATATGAGCGTGTTTTTGAAAAAAGGTTTGTGCCGCAGATATCAAATCAAATCAAACCATTAATTTCAGATAAATATCCATAGGTCAATTTTCAATGTCATAATACAAAATAAAATAAAGTCGCAAACTTATAGAATTAAAAACAAAATGAAAATCAAAATTAAAAACAAAATTTAAAATTAAACACAAAATATTTAAATATGGCATCGACATTGGAACAAACAACAAAAATCGTTTGTGAAAATGGTGTGATATTGCTGATAATTTCCGCCTATGCCAGGACTAAGGTAAGGCCCGTATTTATAGAACTTTACTCAGTACTCAAGAATTACTTAAGACTAGATTCAAGTCACTGGATTGGTTGAATTTAGTCTTAAGTAATGCTTGAGTACTGAGTAACGTTCTATATTATACGGGCCTAAGTGTCTAAGTTGCTTCCTGTACTTCGCTTATAATCAGCATAATCCACAATTCGATTGGCTATGTGACATTTCGAAAACTGCCAGATTTTCCAACTTTCCATAATCTGCTCCCCAAAAACGACAATCAGCGTAACATCTGTTGCTGAGTC
The DNA here is from genome assembly GCA_948098905.1 of Tiliacea aurago. Lineage (NCBI taxonomy): Eukaryota > Metazoa > Arthropoda > Insecta > Lepidoptera > Noctuidae > Tiliacea > Tiliacea aurago. Next base: position 15,735,623 of record OX402591.1, on the reverse strand, counting down.
ACAGGCTACTTCCCAAGTTTTAATATTCACAAATGGGCTATCTTCATTTGTGGCCTACCCTTATCACGAGTGACATAAACCAGCACCCTATTAATTTATGCCCACTGTTAACTAATAAAGAAAAACGAGTGAGTGGATCCCCCTAGGAGCTTACATTGAAAACACCTCGGTCTGGCCGACAAATTAAATTTCCTACACATTGATTTTCACCGAGCACAGTAATTACTTAATTTACCGATTAGTTTACAGAGTCGTGAGCGCAGCCAATGGGGAGAAGATTTATGGACTAATTTTATAAGGGAGCTCCTCAGGTATCGAGATATTCAATTACGGAGATTGTGCTGTGAAAAATTCTCTTGCGAGAAAATTTGTGGAGGAAAACATTTTCAACGTTGTCTTTATTATGATAAAAGCTCACTTTTGAGGTTTTATGACCCATTCAATAAAGAGGTCTTGGAGACACCCTGGCGTATTAAATGCATAAATTAGGTTACCCAAGATTAACTTATTTCTAAATTACTTTAAAAGGCAACACCTCCACTAAAATCGTTATTTTTGAGAGCATTAACTCAAGTTCGCATTTAAATAAATAAAGGCCATTACTTCCTTAAATCCTTGATATAAAAAGCATCAGTACTTATCCGTTAGGTATTTATATCACTTAAATACAACTTTATTTTATTGAAAAAGGTACCGCGGCGTTCATCAGAGGTATTAACACGATACTTTGCGTTACAGATCTGTCATATTGTCATCGAAGAGTTATTAATTGCAGATTATTTTGATCGGATAAAAGTCTTATAATAAATAATAATACTTTTTAACGAGTATTCCTATACGCAATAAGTATATTTAGCATTTTTAACATTTGAGTGAGTTAACTACTAATCACAGTACAGCTGAAAATGATGAAGAAAAAAGGACTTAAAATATGATTAATACACTAAAAAAAAAAAAAATTTACTTTAACAAAAATCTTGTTTAATGTGATCACGCATCTTGACTCCATACGAGCCTAACAAGATCTTGACTTCTGAAGCTAGGAGAACTTTATTAAATTATCATAGTACCGTCAACTAAGTAATTAACTTAATTAGTTTAATTACGGGTAGGTATTTAATTTAACTCAAATCTTGACCAGTTTAAGAATGATATAATGCTAACAAATTGCTTGTTATCATCAACTTAAATTATTATTTGATATACAAAAGTGAAGACGTAAAATCAAACAAAGCATGTATGATATAACAAAGACCGGTCATTATTCTGTACATGTCACATTGTAGATATATATATAAAATGAATTTGTTCTGGCAAAAATGCTATCTTGTTTATAGTAAATAAATAAATAATGATTCCATACATTTTAATACCAACTAAGAGAAAATGTATCTTAGTTAGCTCGCATTTTTTCAGTGTCGCATATAAATTTTGTTGTTAATTATTGACAGACTCATTCAGACTTGGTTCGTTACAAGTGTAGACCTTACCTACTCATTATATGCCATAGTACCAAATGTACTTAGGGAAGAAACAATGGTTAGCTGAAAAAATAGAACATGCATGTAAGTACAAGTAGGCACGCGCGGTCACTATTAAAGTACTAAGTGCTCAACAAAGAGGGGGTTGGTCGAGGCTTAGTGGCACTTAGCTTTAATTATACATTCATGTTGATCAAAAGAATGGGTGCTCTCAAAAGCCTACAAATGGAAGCCGATTTTTTTATGAATTAGTACATTAAAAGGAACCACTAGAGGCTCACAACGGTCAACAGTGCTTTTGATGACCAAATGACCGGCCCTCGGTTTAAGAGCACTCCGAGTGACCCCGTGTGATCAAAATTACGCGTGATTCTACACAGCCATGTACGTGAAAGCTAATGCAAACGATTTTTTGCATTTGTTCTTTTACGTCGCTTCGTGATGTAAAAGAACTATTAGGTGCTTATGTGAAAGGTTAAATAAAAATACTTTATAATTTAATAAGGATTATTATTTATTATTATTTGACACTTTTACAGCGATTTCTTTAACCAATTTATAAATATCGTCCATGAATACGTTTTTAACTACATGCTGCACGCACAATTCGGCATCACAATTACATAGCAAATTTATTGTATCAGGAAAATTTTCCACATCATAAACTTCGATCCTGATCACTTTAGCACCACGCGTAAGTTTTTTTAAACAGGTGAATGCAGCTGTTGAACATCTCTTGAGCTGTTTGCTGCTGGGGCCCTCCAGATTCAGTGGTTTTTCGTATTTCTGTCCTACCACAGTATTCATAGGAATGAAGTTGAAGAGGTCGTTTTCGGAGTCCTTAAAATAAAAATACAGAATGCTATTAAAGTCGTGTTGTATTAGGTATACCTACAAATACAAGCATACGAAAACTTTTGATTCGGAAACTCTGATTTCAAAGACGTATTATGTATTTTTGATCCGGTACAATAATCAATCAATTATACGTATTAAATTTGGATTAAAATTAACTAGGTAATATTTTAATTGTTAAAATACTTTTAAACAAAATATTAACACTTACCGACATTACGCAATGATACCCTTTTCAGTCACGACTCAGAACTCAGCAGAAGCAGAAAATTGAATGATTGATTTTAATATATTTTTTCAATTTATATATAATTTCATTTTAATCTATAGAGTTCAAAGTCGCACATTTTTGTTAGATGTAGATATCAAGGACAAAAATGGTATGATGAAATTGAAACCTCAAGACATCGTTATTGTTTACTATAAATATAATATTGATAAAATAAACACTACTGTACGTTTGTTCATTGTAATTTTTCCATACATTTTATTGAGAAAATTCGGCAAGCAAAACCATCGCATGTAAGTAGTATGTCTAATTTGCAACGTATGTTCTAATTCTATTTAAGGAGATGGATCAAAACAAAATCGCAATATCGACATAGTACTATTATTACGCCTGGTTTTGCCTGATATTATTATCTTATTCTTCAAAATTATAACTTTTAAATCACCAATAGAAAGGTAATGTTGACCGGTAATGTCACCGTATTTTGCTTGACACACTCGGGTAACTCTTTTGCTGTGGTGTATTAGTATAGAATAAATTAATAATAATGTAATGTTGTAATAAAATAAATATAATATAAACGAAGTCGCGGTATTCAACTAGTATGTATAACTTGGACTGTAGTTACTATACCTAGTCAAATATTAATGTGCACTTTAGATACCATAATAATAAGGTTGAGATTTGTAGATTGGGTTATGATTGCAAAGCATTTGTCCCATGAAGAATTCCTGAGTCAGGATTTTAGGTTCACGCGTGCATTACTTATATGGAAAAACGTCACGTGGATCCCGGCTATTTAAATATTGGACAGTGAATTAGGAGCATCACTTCAGATACCAGGAGCTCCAGATTAACATCAAGTACTTACCAAGAATCAACCTGAAATAAGGAAAATGTAAGTAGTTCTTTAATAACATTACATTAACTTATTTTTACCATCGCAGTAGTATTTTTATGTAGTGTCAGTAGTTACAGCAATAGCTAAGCACCAAGGGGTTCGATTCCCCGAATCGAGCAATGAGTTATTCCTAACAGCAATCAATCTGCTCTTCTATTTATGTTGTACATGGCAGTTAATCTAGCGCGATATAGTATTGTGGTTTAATAGAGTATTTCGGTGATGGCTATGTTTCAGTATTCTAAAAAGATGTATTTATCTTTAGATTATTTTTTGATAGATATACCTACAGTAATAAAATAATAATAATTAATTAGAGTAGTGTACTTACCTGTACCTGAGGCCTGAAACTGCGTTAAGCGGGCACCCGCGCGGTTTCATACAAAAGTGCTCCGTCGCGGGGACCCGCGCGGGCATCCGTCACGGGGAGGCGCGCCCCGCACCCACGCAACGGGGCCCGCCTCCGTGCGACGGAACCCGTCGTGGGGGCACGCGTGGTGCCCGCCAGCGGACCGGTAACACGGTAACACGCACGGACTTGTTGACTTGTTCAGTCAATATTTAGTATATATTAAGTTCTCCATCGACACGACTATAAATATGCACACCGTTAAAATGGAACTAGCGACACTGCGTAAATAAAATAATCCGGTCTCCGCGACGGGTACCCGCGTCGGGGACCGTCGCGTTCCCGCGGAGCCCACCCGCGTGTCCACGCGCGTAGACACGCGACGGTTGCCCGTCGCGGGCGCCCGCTTAACGCAGTTTCAGGCCTGATATGTCAAAGTGGGATGTGCGCTTGAATAGTTATTTGATTGTATTCATATTTATTTGTTTCACTCCATTTCAGGTCGCACGAAAACGCTGAGACCCTTTTTCCCTCCGACGTCGAGCTGGAACCTCAGGTTCCAAAAAAGAAGACCTACGGGCGAAAAAGGAAACACGCATCAACTCGCACGACGGAGCCGGTACGAGGGTCGTGGTCGTCAGCATCGAGAGCAAGTCCGATACCAGGGCTGTCCACATCCGCGACGTCTGCCGTGCCGTCGCCGCGTCGCCCCGTCCATCAGCTTCAAAGAAGCCGTTTATCAAACCGATCGCTCCAAGGAAGAGCACGGTGTACGATCTGTTTGGAACCGATAGCGAGGACGACGAGAAAGAGGTCCCTGCAGTTACTGGTAAAACGCCGTTAGCTTCATATTTAACACGACGCCTTGCAAACGGTTATTCGCGTCAAACCCACGAAAACATGCCGGGATCGCACTATATTGATTTGAAAATATACCGTTGCGATGAAATAGAGAAAGTTCCCCCAATGAATAGGTGGCGCCAAGCAATTGTCACGCTTAAAAATCAAACCTTTGACAATACAGATGCTTGGCAACATTTGTCTAATTTTATTATAGCTACTCGAAAAGAGTATGCTAAGTACTCACCAACATTTGTAAGTAACTATTATTGAAATAGTACTTAATTAAAAAATTTGCTACTAATCCTAGTATAACTACATACCTATTCACTTATGCAGTTATTTTTGTATTACTCTCTTCTAATAATTAGATATTATTTTTTATTTTATAAATTTTTTTTGTAATTTACAAATTAATAAGAATTAATACTTAGATCTAAGATGTAAATCTATTATAATGTAATAGCAACCTTAGACGGTTCTTATTTATGCATATAAATAAATCATGTAATCAGTTAAAGAATATACATAAAATTAGATTGAATGTTCATTGTTTGTTTTTTCTTTCTTTCTTACAGTTGCACCTAGCCCCGGATTCAGAACAAATAACAACGGTAAAATATTAATATGTCAAAAATGTCACATTGAAATACCTAAAATTGAATATCAGTATCATTTGAGAACGAATTTGCATAAATCTGATTGCATACTAAAAACTGAAATTGAAAATATCGATATAATAGCCACGGCTTTTAAAAAGAGAATAATAAGTTACAGACTGAATCCATCAATGGAATACCTAATACCTGAGGAATTCCTAATGGATAATCGGCACAAGGTCATAAGACTAATTAACGATTGTTTGATAACACATAATTGTGTTAAATTAAACTTTGAGCTTTTTCCTTACTTCACTCTTCCAAAATCTGATGAGCAACAGCTTAAATCATTTAACACAAAATATGAAATTGTTTATAATAATAATACAGATATAAATGATTTATATTTGAAAACAATAAATACATTTGACAGAAAGCTCTCAGAGTTCCAACATCGAGATTCTGGTTGGTCTTGTTTCTTTATAAGTCATCTAGAAATTAACATTAACAAATACTCTCCTTTGAAAGGTGGCACCTATATAGATTTGCCGCAAGTAATAAAAAAAACTAGAAGTTGTTTGAATATTAAAAACAGCGATAACAACTGCTTTTTATGGAGTATTGTCGCAGCATTATATCCCACCCAAATGAATGTTTGCAGAACTAGTTCATATCCACATTTTTCAAAAGTTTTAAATATAGATGGTCTATCATTTCCCCCATCATGTAAAGATATTAAAATATTTGAAAATTTAAATCCCGACTTAAGTATTAATAATATGGATTAGATAATAAAAACATGGTCACTGGTCCTTTATATGTGACAAGTTTAAGAAAAAACCAGCATGTCAATTTATTGTACTTTGAACAGAAAGGTAACGGGCATTATTGCTTAATTAAAAATCTATTGAGATTGATCAAACGTCAAATAACTAAACATAAAGGTAAAATGTACCTATGTGAGACATGCTTACAAGTTTTCACGAGTGAAACGAAATATAGTGCCCATAATAAGTGTCCGAATATTATGACAATGTTACCTGAAAAGAATAGTATTCTTCAATTTAAGAACTTCGAAAGAAAACAAAAAAATAATTTCGTTATATACGCTGATTTTGAAAGTCTTTTATTAAACTGCAACATAAAAGTAACTGAAAATACTCGTACCTATAAGGTTCACGAACCTTCATGTTTTGGTTACTATATTTGTTGTTCACACAACACGGATCTGAATAAATATATTACATATAGAGGAGCTGATTGTGTAGAAGTATTTATAAAATATTTAATAAGAGATTTGGAGTACATTTATAGTATCTTATTAAATAAAATACCTATGGCACCTTTAACTAAGGACCAAAATAACGATTATAAAAAAGCCACCACATGTCATATCTGTAATTATTTGCTCTTTGATGATAAAGTAATGGATCATGATCACATTACATCCCAATACCGAGGCGCAGCACACTCTCATTGTAATTTAATGTTAAGAGTTTGCCCTTTCGTGCCTGTTATTTTTCATAACTTATCCGGCTATGACTCTCACCTATTTATAAAAGAATTATCGAAATATGAAGGTGCTTTTAAAATTATTCCGAAAACCAAAGAAAGGTATATGTCATTCACAAAAGTACTCCATACTAAGAATGCATTAAAATCAAGGGCTATTCAAGTTAAGTTCATAGATTCTTATCAATTTATTAATTCAAGTTTAAGCACATTAGTAAATAATTTGGATGAACCCGATTTTGTTAATTCATCAAAAGAATATCCAGATATTAGTTATAATCAGTTAAAGTTGTAACGAAAAAAAGGAATTTATCCTTATGATTATATGAATGCATACTCAAAATATAACGAGACTCAACTTCCATCGAAAGTTTGTTTCTATAACAGTTTGAATTGTCAAAATATTAGCGATGATGAATACGTACACGCACAATCTATTTGGCAGTCATTTAATATTAAATCACTTGGAGAATATACAGATTTATATTTAAAGACCGACGTATTACTTCTTTCTGACGTATTCGAAAAATTTAGACAGACTTGTCTGGATCATTATCAACTTGATCCAGCGTATTACATTACTGCACCTAGTTTAAGCTGGGATGCAATGCTACTGTACACAGGCGTTAAATTAGAATTAATTCATAGTTTAGAAGTGTATGAATGTTTGGAAAAGGGAATACGTGGAGGCTTAGCACAATGTTCTCTTCGTCATGCTCAAGCTAATAATAAATATTTACCAAATTATGATGCTTCTCAAAAATCAACTTATTTGATTTATCTTGACTGTAACAATTTATATGGTTACGCAATGACAAAGAAAATGCCTATTTCAGATTTCCGTTTTTTGACAATCGATGAGATGAAAACAATAAATGTGTTATCAATATCAGATGATTCTGAATATGGATATATTTTAGAAGTTGATTTAATATATCCTGAGAGTTTACATAATACGCATAGTGATTTACCTTTTGCGCCCGAGAGGTTTACACCTCCTGGAGGCAAAACACCTAAATTAATTGCAAATTTATATGACAAATTCAACTAAATAATACATTACGTTCATTTAAAGGCGTGTTTAATGAATGGACTAATTTTGAAAAAAATTCACTGTATTTTAACTTTTAGACAAGAAAATTATTTAAAAAAATATATTGACTTGAATACTACATTGCGTCAAGCTTCAACAACCGTATTTGAGAAAGACTTTTTCAAACTCCTTAATAATGCTATATTTGGGAAAACGATTGAAAATAGACGCAAGCAGGTTAACGTCAAATTAGTTACCATGTGGGATGATTACAATAATAAAACTAACAAGCTCCACGGTGCAGAAAAATTAATTGCAAAACCAAATCTGAAAAGTTTTGCGATTTTTTCAGAAAATTTTGTTGCTATTCAATTAACTCCTGAAAAAGTTATTTTAGATCGCCCTATCTACATTGGGTTTACAGTTCTAGAATTTGCAAAGGAACATTTGTATAAATTTCACTACAACTTTATTAAAAATAAACATAAAACTCGCGCAAGACTGTGTTATACAGACACCGACAGCCTTCAATAAAATTAAAACAACTTGGAATATTATTAATTCAGAAATGGGAAGAACGACAGTACGGAATCGTGACTTCCATCTAAAAATCAATGATGTAGATATTAAGGCAGACATGGAGGTGGCAACTGAGTTTGAATTTTTTTTCACTAATATTCCTATTTTAACAACCAAAACTCTGTCATCGTCGTCCTCCACTTCTGCTTACTCAATATTAAAAGAATGTGTACCAGAATGTGATAAACACCTTAAATTCACGGTCGTTACCGCTAAAGACATTATAGAATCTTTTAAAGACCTTGATATAAAAAAAACTGCGGACCTTTGGGGGTTATCAGTACATACCATGTCTTCAATAATTAATGTTATTTCACCCTTTTTAGCAATTGTTTTTAATTCTTGTATTGCATCTGGTGTATTTCCTGACCTGATGAAACTTAGCAAAGTGATTCCTCTGTTCAAATCTGGCAGCACAACTGATCCTACGAATTTTCGGCCTATTTCGATATTACCTACATTGAGCAAAATCTTTGAAAAATTAATTTTGAAACAAATGTTAGGACATTTTAATAAACATAATCTACTACATCTGAAACAGTTTGGTTTTACTAAGGGTCGTTCAACTACAGACGCGGGCGTGGAATTACTGAAGAGCATATTCGAGGCCTGGGAGGAGTCGCGGGATGCTCTTGGCATTTTCTGCGACTTGTCTAAGGCCTTCGATTGCGTTCATCATGATACACTCATCAGAAAACTGCACCATTATGGTTTGAGGGACAGTGCTCTCGACCTTCTGACTTCTTATCTGAACAACAGAATTCAGAGGGTTGATGTTAATGGCAAGAGATCTGCAGGATCTGCGGTCACTATGGGCGTTCCGCAGGGTTCAATTCTAGGTCCATTCTTGTTTCTAATTTATATAAATGACTTACCTTTTCACATAAGGGATAATCACAAGATTGTATTATTCGCAGATGACACTTCACTCATTTTTAAAATCAAACGTCAGCTAGTCAATTTTGAACATGTTAACGATGCACTCTCTAAAGTTGTCCATTGGTTTAATGTAAATAATCTTCTCCTGAACGAGAAAAAGACTAAACTCATTAAATTTTCAATGCCAAATGTCAGGCAGCTAACTACTAATGTTCAACTTAATGGAATAGAGTTGGACCCTGTTGAGTCGACAGTTTTTCTTGGAATAACTATTGACGGTAAATTACAATGGCCCACACGTAGAAAAATTGTCAGGAAGGCTTAGTTCGGCCGCCTATGCTGTTAAAAAAATTAGACAGATTACTGATGTAGATACTGCCAGAATTGTTTATTTTAGTTATTTTCATAGTCTTATGTCGTATGGGATCCTTCTCTGGGGAACATGTGCGGACATTAATAATATCTTTATTTTACAGAAAAGGGCTGTTCGAGCCATTTACAATCTAGGTCCAAGAGATTCACTTCGTGAAATATTCAAAGAAATAGATATTCTGACTGTAGCCTCTCAATATATACTTGAAAATCTATTATATGTACACAAAAATAAATCAAATTTTAAGAAAATGTCCGATATTCATAGTTTAAATACCAGGAATAAACACAATCTTGCTGTACATCGCACTCGCCTCCACAGAGTAGGCAACTCTTTCATGGGTCAATGTATACGCTTTTACAACCAACTTCCTACTGACATTCGGAACTTACCCATTAAACGATTTAAAATCTGTATTAAAACTAAACTTTGTAAAAAAGGGTACTATAAGATTTCTGATTATTTAGAGGACAAAAAAAGCTTGGGATTGAGCTGCTCGCTCTGCTAGCCTTGTGATAAAACTTGACATTTTAATTATTATGCATGATTTTATATACATATTGACATTGCAGAATATTGTATACAATTTTACATGAATGTTTACTTTGAAAAGTATTATATTTACTACTTTAATTTATTGTGAATGTGAGCACTATGTGGGTCATTTTTTTTTTTTTTCTTTAAATGTTTTCCTTTCTTTTCTCAGTTAAGTTTTAATGATGGTCTGACATTTTGAGCGCTTTATGCGGCCTACCCAAATGTCCTTTTTTTGGTACTGTTCGTCGAGTCGTTGAGCTCCTTAAGTTTTGAGTTGAGCTGCACGATTACTGACAAATGCTTACACTGATTGGTCAGGTCCGCTCAAATTTGCGTGGTTCTTTCCTCAAAAGACCATTTCAGACACGGATCTACATGGTCCTCACATGATCTGACCAAGATTATGTCTGGACTTTAAAAGAGACTTTGACCCCTGAGTTTGTTTCGCCATTTCTTTTCAGGGGTAGTCAGATAGGAAATGTCGGCTACATCTAGATTTTTTTTTTTTTTTTATATGACGTGTAAAAGTGATTTTAATATCCTATTTACAGAATAAACGATTTCATTTCATTTCATTTCTTTATTTTATAAATACAGAGGATTTTTATGAAGACATAAAAAATGATGTCGCAAAATTTGATACAAGTAATTTCCAGACTGATAATTGTTACAGCATGCCAAGAGTAAATACTAAAATTCCAGGACTATTTAAAGATGAACTCGGGGGTGACATCATAAACGAATTTGTAGGATTGAGATCTAAACTATATTGTATAATCACTTCAAAAGCTCGCATCACAAAAGCAAAAGGAATATCTAAAGCTGTTACTAATCGATTAAAATTATCGCATTACAGTAAAGCTTTAACAAATAATGTCAATTTCAAATGTAAAATGAATATAATTAAATCACTCAAGCATGTACTGTACTCTCAAGAAATTCATAAAGAAGTATTAAATAGAAATGATGATAAGAGACAAATACTCACGAACCTAATTGAAACTTTACCTTGGGGTCACTGTGAAAGTTTATTTTGAGAACTAATTTATAAATATAAAATATTTATGAATAAATTGTAATGTGATTATAATCTTAGTTTATAATTAGTATAAGTATAGCATACATTATTAATTTAGTTAGTGGTAGTGCTGATTTTCGTATTTAAACATGTAATTATCTGAATAAAACATTTATAACTGACACATGATTTTTTATTCTTGCTAAGGCCTTTCAGTGTTCTTAATTTTATTAATCTATAAGATCACTAGTCACGAACATAAATACCATACTAGCTTATTATACTTAGGCTTTATATATCTATGGATGGGTAACATTGTATTAATAGTCAAAATGAAGTTGATCAAACAACACACATCACTTAATGTTAATCATATAAATCTTGGTGACTCTGATAACCATATTAGGCATAGCATTCTGTTACCAAATACGATTCGTTGTATTATATATGGTCCCTCGAATTGTGGAAAAACAAATGTAGTGCTTAGTTTATTGTTACATGAGAATGGTCTAAAATTTCTAAATCTTTATCTGTACTCAAAAACTAACTTTCAACCAAAATACAGGTTCTTACGAGAAGTTATAAAGAGAGTGCATCAGGTTAAGTTTCATGAATTTAATGATAATAAAGAAGTCATAGCCCCGGATGAAGCACTAACCCATTCTGTATTTATTTTCGATGATGTGGCATGTGAAAATCAAATAAACATTCGTAATTACTTCTCTATGGGTAGACATAAACAAATCGATTGTTTTTATTTATGTCAAACATACTCTAAAATTCCGAAACAGTTGCTGCGTGATAATGCAAACTTTCTGGTAATATTTAAACAAGACGATGTAAACTTGAAACATATTTATGAAGAGCATGTTAGTTCTGATATGTCCTGGAAACAGTTCAAGAATATTTGTAATACAGTTTGGAGAGAGTCATATAACTTTGTTACTATTTCCAAAGACTCCTCATTAAACAATGGAAGGTACAGACAGAATTTAGATAGTTTTTTTAAATTTTGAGTGAAAATGTGTAATTATATAAATCAATAACATATTAATCTAAGTAAGTATTATGTTTTCTTTGGCTGAGTACACTTGTTTAAAACATGGAAAAGAATATCAAAGTAGAATTAGTGAAGTCTGTAGACTCCATAAAGAATAAAATAAAACAAATGAAGAACCAGGAACATTCTATGAACTTGTCACTTGAAAAAGTGCTAAAAACCGTCACAGATCCCCTTAAAGCACTAGTCGATTCGAATATATCAAAGGAAAAAATAAAGCACTTACAAAATACAACACTCCAAAATTCTGATGATATTGAATTGGATGACATTAATACTAGTTCATCTACAAAGTTTGAAGACTGCTACGATCCAAAACTGAATTCTGCACAAGTGCTTAAAAAGTCTCATACAAAAGAAATACCCGATGATTTCGAAATTTCGCTAGAGGGTCGTGATATCCATGATATTTATGATGGTGTAAATATACCGTTTGGAATAAGAAGTGTAAACAAAACATTGCTAATGGGTAATTCAGTAGTCTCATTTTCTAAAATCGAGAGTTTGAATGACAACAGTGCCATTTTAATTAAAATCGATGAAAAATCCTATAATTTAACCCCTGGCTTGAAAGAACTTTTACTTCGAAGAAAACCTCATTTAAAATTAATATCGACCAAAGATAGACTTGTATATAAGGACATGCTGAATTATACAAATGCTCATAAGAGAGATTTTAATCCTGATGGACAAATAAGAGGCGATAAGGGAATAAAATATCGTGAAGTAATCAAACCATTATTTTCCGAATCGTTAAATGAAAATGTTCACACTGGAGGAAGCTACCAACCCTAAAGAAATACAAAAATAACACTGACTTGGTATATTGGGATGACCCTAACGAACTGGTTGAGAGATTGAAACTATTTGCTTCCAGAGATGCTGGCAACACTAACCATGATAATGAAATTTTATCGATACTTGAAGAATTGAAAGAAGCTGGCATAATTAAAGAATAAATACTCATCATGATAAAATTTTCATTCAGTATTATAGACGGAGTCAAAACAAATGTACTGAATTGTGAACATGAGCAAAACCGACGTGGTAAACGAAATTCATAAAAATGCGAAGGTGAACTTTCCACGAAGATTTGTTATTATGAAAGATATAGATGACCTGTGGCAAGCAGACTTAATTGATATGCAATCAATTTCAAAGCAAAATAAAAATTACAGATTTATTCTTGCTATTATTGACACATTCTCGAAATATGCTTGGACTTTTCCTCTAAAAAGTAAAACCAAAGATGATGATGTAACTCTTTTAAGAAATTATTGGATAAAGGACGTGTTCCTAAAAATCTGCAAACGGATAATGGAACAGAATTTTACAATAATTAATTTCAAAAGCTTATGAAAACTTATCACATTAATCATTATTCAACCTTCTCAACCAAAAAGGCATCCATAGTTGAGCGATTTATCAGGACATTGAAATCGAAAGTCTATAAGGAATTTAGTTTAAGAGGCAGCTACAATTGGATAGATAACACGCTTAATAATGTTATTTACAAATACAATCACACTTATCATCGGACAATTGATGAAGTCCCCGCTAATGTGGATAACATTAATAAAAAACATATATTAGAAAGGTATTCAAGATTGGTAAAAAATCATAATATTAGAATCAAATATAAAATTGGTGATTATGTGCGTATCAGTAAGTACAAAGGAACATTTGAAAAGGGTTACACTCCCAACTGGTCTACAGAAATATTTAAAATTCGAATGATACAAAATACAACTCCTATCACCTACTTAATAGAAGATACAATCAGAGGTCAGCCTATTTTAGGTGCAATTTATGGGCAAGAGCTTCAAAAAACAAAACATCCCAATGTGTATCTAGTGGAGAAAGTTCTTAGAAGAAAAGGTAACAGGGTTTTAGTAAAATGGTTAGGTTTGTCTTCAGCTGAAAATAGTTGGATTGATAAATCAAATATATTATCATAAATAATAAAACATTAACTAACAAAAATTCAAATTATAACTATTTAATAAAGTGTTCAATCCAGATTAATCAGTCTTATAATGTGTATTGGAGAGAGTAGTCTTCTCAGTTGGATTATAAATCACCTACCTTTTGAATTACACTTACCAGGATACAATTATTGTGGTCCTGGTACAAAATTAATTAAAAGGCTTACACAAGGAGATAACGGAATTAATAAATTAGACGAATATTGCAAAGATCACGACATTGCCTATCATAAATCATCAAACTTAAAGGATCGACACGAAGCTGATTTAATTTTGTTAAATATGGCTAAAGAACGAGCAGTTGCTTCGGATGCGAGTGTAGGTGAAAAATTTGCAGCACGCTTGGTAAGCCGGGCTATGTCGACAAAAATTAAAACTGGTTCTGGTCTGAAAAGTAGTAGCAGTTGTAGTACAAAGTTTTGTCGAAAAGTTACACCTGGAAAAGGGTTAAAAAGTAAATTAAAAAATGTTATTTGTAAAACCAAGAGACAAATGAAAAAATTTAAAACAAAAAGTAAAAAAATGACTATAGAATTGGCTATTGCCGCAGCCAGAGAATTAGCTGATGATTCATCTATTAAACTTCCTCGTGTTATTCCTATACCAAAAACTGGTGGAGTATTGCCGTTAATTCCTATTTTTGCGGGATTATCAGCGGCAGGGGCTTTAGCAGGTGGTGCAGCTGGTATTGCTAAAACCATTAACGAATTCAAGATGGCAAAAAAATTGTTTTATGAATCGAAGAGGCACAATGAAAAAATGGAAGCGCTTTGCATTGGGAAAGGATTACACCTTAAACCTCATAAAGATGGGCTTGGAATTTTTGTATCGAAAGAAAAAAACTAAAATATCGGCTACCCAAACGAGAATTAACTAACTTTGACGTTTCGAAATATGGAAATAGTATCCCTTATTTTAGAGGTGTATTTATGAGAGATCAGCTCCCTAAATGCCCTTGTATCAAAGAATGCGGAGTTATTAATTTAGATAGTTCTAAAAACCCTGGTTCTCATTGGGTAGCCTATGCAAAATGTAATGATTATATTGAGTATTTCGACAGTTACGGAAATCTTAAACCTCCCAAGGAATTTATAAAATACGTAGGGCCTAAAGTCCGATATAATTATGAAAATATACAACGTGATCACCCCTTTAATTGTGGACATCTATGTTTGGATTTCTTAAAGAGTTTTTGGTGTAGTCAAGGAATAAAATGAGCATGATCTTCTTTATGACTTCAGTATGAAAGCATGTCTACTACGGTTACCATCTCTGGAAATAAATCTGAATTGGTTTCGTATTTTCAACCACCTCTACATTTATCTGATCAATACGAGTGCGGTTTGCTATACTTTTCAGTATTAAATTCTAGACCAAATGTGACCATCATTAATAGCAATCTGTCTGTAATCAGAATCGAGTGTGATCTTGTTCACGGTTCATACTATAACGGATTACCAGCTCATTTTATTCACGAATTTGTATCAGATACTGCTCCAGGTCACCGGTACATAGAAATACCGCAAAACGTTGTTTACTTTCCCGTAAACAAAAATCTAATTTCATCTATATCTGTTAAGATTGTAGATCAACTTGGTAACTGTATTAACTTTGGTGAAGAAGATATTCAATTACGCCTTCATTTAAGAAAAACAAAATGATAGTATATTATAAAAACACTCCAGTGAAAATCAAACGTCTTATTCCATCTACGACCATTAAGGTGCATAGACGTAAGAAAAAAGTGAAGAAATTGAGTGAAGAAAATAAAGATTTTCTTAAAGCTCTAGGTTTTAAAGTATGAATATACTACAAATTACTGAATTACCCCACTTCGATAGCTCGATTGAAAGCTATGAAGTCCACTCATACAATCCCTACACTAACAGCTTTAGAGAAAACGATGAAATCAGAATCCCCATACACCAACAAGACATATACGTGTTACCGTCAGCCAGTTCAATTTACGTCGAGGGCCAAGCTAAGTTCTTCGACAAAGATGGAAAACCGATTAAGAAAAATATTACGTTCAGTAACAACCCTGTTATGTTTTTGTTTCAAGATATCAGATACGAAATAAATGGAATTGAAATAAATCACATTAAAAATTCTGGAATAACGTCGACAATAAAGTCATACGTTTCAATGAATGATGGAGAAAATAAAGTTGCTGCTTTGTGGGGTTGGAACATACATGGACTCAAAAGTTATGGTCATTTTAGTGCTATTGTACCTCTTAATAAGATTTTAGGATTTGCGGAGGATTACAATAAAATTGTGATAAATTGTAAACATGAACTTATTCTGAATAGAAGTAACTCTATCTTAAACAGTATCATACCGACTGATGATATTGCGCATTTTCAAATAGACATACAAAGATTGCAATGGCGTGTACCACATATAAAAGTCTCAGACCGCGAACGACTGACACTACTAAAACACTTGGAAAGAGATAAACCTATTCAGATAGCGTTCCGAAATTGGGATTTATCCTTTGCTCCCTAAAACTACAAAACATTCTTGATCAGTTAAGACTGCATCGCAATTAGAGAAACCTCGATATGTAATTTTTTGCTTGCAAACCAACAGAAAAAATAATAAAACGAAAGACAGTTTTCTGTTTGACCACTGTGAGGTTACCAACGTAACACTATTTTTGAATTCTCAGTATTACCCTTACGAGCCTCTAAACTTAAATTTTTCGGAGAACAAATACAATATATTATATGAAATGTATGTGAAATTTCGTCAGTCGTATTACAACTGTCCTGCAGACCCCTTGCTTGATTTGGTCGGTTTCAAGGAGAAGGCTCCTCTCTTTATCATAGACTGTTCAAGACAAAACGATAGTTTGAAAACAGGCCCTGTAGATGTCCGGCTAGAAATTGAATGTTCAGCGGCAATACCAGATAACACAACTGGATATTGTTTAATTATTAACGATCGAGTTGTGGAATATAAACCTTTGAGTAACATAGTGCGCAGGTTATCATGACCGTCATTGTAGATGTTCAAGGTTTTAAAACAGAAAGAAATGAATTTATTATTAAAGAAATTGCTGTATTATGGAATAAAAAAATTCAGGTGTTTTTAATTAAGCCACCATTTCCATTTTACGATTTGACGAAACTAGAGAAACGGCAAGTCAGTTGGATTGAACGTAATAGAAAGATATACTGGAGAGATGGATTTGTGCCTTACTCAAATCATCAGAATTTGATTGTAGATATTTTAAGAGATAAAAGTGTTTACACCAAAGCTTTAGAAAAAGTGTTGTGGTTAAAAAATATTTCGAATAATAATAATATCAAAAATTTAGAAGATGAAGGTTGTCCTAATTTATTAAGCTTGTATAATAAATATGAACATTCTCATGATATGTTAAGTTGTATTTATCATGATGAAATATGTGCTTTAAAAAATGTAATATGTTTAAATAAATGGTGTATAGATAATAAACTTTTGAAATAAATATTTTCTTGTTTAATTTTTCACAGTTGGTGACAGTTTCCTATCCCTTCCAATACCATCCAATGTTAATCATTATAAGTTGCTAGTAACAGCTGTGCGATGTCATTATACATTTATAATTACCTGGATCAAGAACTAGTAAGTGAGTAAACAGAACATGTGTCAAAATAAATACAATCCTCGGTATGACATGTATAGTGCATTTAAAATGCGTGAATTTTCATTTAATTACTATTGGGCAATGGCTGTTTCAAGGAGAAGATTGGTAATGGAAATGGCTGACGCTGGATTTTTTTATTGTGGAAATGGTGTAAATGATAAAGCAGCATGTTTCTCATGTGGAGGAGTTATAGAAGATTGGGAGATTTACAATGATGCTTGGATGCAACATACTATACAATTTCCTCAATGTTATTATGTGAACGCTGTGAAAGGAACGGATTATGTTGACAAATCAAAACGTCTATTTTTAAAAGAGACAAAAATATAAAATTATTCTAAAGTGGAGGAGGATAGATTGATTGTTTGCTGAATAAGCTACTAAATGAAATTAGCTATGGAGCCTAACTATAAATTACTTACAGTCATTTTATGCGACATTCGATTCCTGCAATTGCACCTAAAAGGTTGGATCATAAACTGAACTTAACAATTTAAAAAATAAATTATATTAGCTACAATGAAAACAGATTCAGTGAAATGTACTTCTGAAGGCATTTGTAAAATTATTATTCAGAACGTTAATGGTGAAGCTATATTTGTCCGCGATATGCAGCCTGCTCATAAAAACTCGAGCGTAGATTCATCAAAACCTCAGGTCAGAGATACATCGCAAGAAGATTTATTCTATCAAAACATGCATGATGCATTACATTCGGGAAACATTCAAGAACTTGTCTTTAAAAGTGGTAATAGAGAGCTAAAATTCTCCCGAGTTAACGATATGCCATGGATTGGTTATGAAAAATTGAAAGCGGGTTCAACAAAGTGTCGACAAACCGGCACATCATCAACGAGGAACATAACGCGTGATTTAGTAATACCTGATTCAGAAAACATTCTATGCTACCAGATTCTACCGGAAGGAGAAATTCCTATTATTTAAATCAGTTTGAAATAAATTTCATTTCCAATCAGATGAAAAGTGATAACTCAGGTCGAATAGATACAGAGTTGGGGGAGACCCATTTACAGTTCTTCTTTACTACTTGAATAGATTTGTATGATTCAGATTCAAATTTACCCTCACCATACTACACGTATAAATTGAATGAATGAAATGATAAGTGAGTGAAAATTGCGGGTTTCCAGATCTTCTCTGATCTGGAAACCCCAATTTTTACCTACTTAACTAGACCGCGCTACGATTTAATTTGCTTGTTTCAATGAAAAAACCTTGAAGACTTTTCCATCTTTGCCTTTGCAAAAAAAAAGAGAAATGGTGGCCCAGTGGTAACGGCCACGACTTACGAGTTGTAGGTTGTAGGTTCGAACCCAAACAGGAGCTTTACTTTGTGTAAATTATTTCATCACCGCTGTTCTCAAAACGGTGAAGGAAAACATCGTGAGGAAACCGGCATGTCCTTGAACCAAAAAATTCGAAGATATAAAACGCGGAGCACGTCTTTGGTGCGCAGGTGCGCGGCAGCCCCAACAGTGTGCTGATGATGATAGCGGACAAGCTTCACTGTCCATATATGAGACTGCAGTGATTTGCACGTCACCTACAATCGTCGGTAGCGTGAGTGTTGAAAGTGTTATGGTTGTTTTGCATTGTATCGTAATGTTATGTATTGTCTGTTGTGTGTATAATGTATTGAATATTGTATAATATGAGTCATGTAACTTGGAGAGAATAAATGAACAATAATAATAATATGACATGCACCAACACGCACTGGGCCCGCGTGGTGGACTACGGCTCACTCCCTGTCACTGAGAGGAGGCCTGTGTCCCAGCAGTGGGAACATTATAGGTTGATTCATCATCATCATCATTTCAGCCGAAAGACGTCCACTGCTGGACATAGGCTTTCCCCAAAAGGGGGGGGGGGGGGGTTGCCGCCACGCCTGGCAGGCGGGTTGTCGATCGAAGTATTTTACTAAAAAGCAAAAATTTTTACCAATAATCAGACTATGTATGTGCATATTCGTTATTATTTTATCTGACACAAATTTATTTTATTTATATATGTATGCTTGAACACGTTGCAGTATATAACTGATTAGCATCCGTCACCTCACACTTTCAGGTCTAGTTGAAAACCAGCGTCAGGCACTAGTTGTCTGGCATTTTTGCTGAACTGGGCCTTTTTTGGCGCAGCCGTGAGGCACACTTTTCTGCTATATTTCTTTCATTGCACTTTATACTTTTTACTTGTTTTATTTTGTTATTTTCTGTATATTTATCTGGTGTATATTTGTGTGCCTTTTAGTCTGTGCTAAATAGATGTATTTTCTTTCTTTCTTTATTTATTTTCTTCTTCTCATATTTCACATCATCATCATTTATCATATAATTTGTCCATAAATTAAACATCAACATCGCAACTCTCAATACCTCCAACAATCCAGCTATGTCTACATACTAATAGAGGAGGAAGTTTATCAGTTCTCGGCACGTTTTGCCTGTTACAGGGAACTTCATTAACGCACACTATCCTACCGGGAATTTATGCTTAGCGACATATAATGACGTTAACTAGTGAATTATTACGTGACTGTATTAGAATGTATAACTCTTGCCTGTCTGCTTAAGTACTTTGATCGATATTAGTGTTGGTAGGGTGTTTATTAGTTTGTTGAAGTTCTTCTTGATGGTATTTTTTGTCATTAAATTCTTCTTTTGTAATTCGTACTGTATGGAGAACCGAGTTCCGTATGGTGCCGGACGTAAAAAATAGCACCGCCCTATTTCTTCCCGTGGGTGCCGTAAAAGGCGACTAAGGGACTTACTAGAGAATGGGCAGCAGCGTTCTCTAAGCGTTTTAACATCATACTGCGATCGCCAACCCGCCTGCCAAGCGTGGCGATTATGGACCCCCCCCCCCACTTTTTTTGGGGAAGGCCTATGTCCAGCAGTGGACGTCTTTCGGCTGAAATGATGATTCTGATGATGACTGTATGGAGAGAATCATACGCCTGGGTCAGTGAAATCATTTGCTTTGCATTCATTTTCTTGTCTACTGCAGAACTTGTGCCTATCGATCGTTTATTAGAAAAAAGACGATTGCAATCACCTACTATGCCGAAAGGATCACTGATTCGCTGTATTTTATAGGCGCATATTATATTGCTATTTCTCATCTTGGCTACAGAATCCATAAAACTATCTTTTCCAAAACCTTCGTCGATTGTTCCAATATGTAGACACAATATTCCAATATGATGACATGAATATTTGCTTTGTTAAGTATTATATTGTTTTAATTAAGTATTGTAAATGTGAAGACTATGTGGGTTTTTGTTTTTTTTTTTTACTCAGTTAGTTTTCATAATTGTCTGGCAGTTTTAGTAATTTATGCGGCCTACCCAAATAACCTTTCTTTGGTATTGTTCGTTGAATCGTTGAGCTCCTCAAGTTCTGAGTTGAGCTGCACGACTACTGACAAATGCGTGCACTGACTGGACAGATCCCCTCAATCTGTGTGATTATTTCATCAAAAGATCATTTCAGGCACCAATCTACATGCTCTTTACATGATCTGACCAAGATTATGTCTGGACTTTAAAAAAGAGACTGTCACCTTTGAGTTTGTTTCGGCCTTTCTTCTCAGAGTAGTCAGATACGAAACGCCGACCTCATCTAGTTTTTTTTTTAAATATGATTGACGTGTAAAAGTGTTTGTACAGAAAATAGAACATTTATCAATATGGATAATCGCACAAGCATATAAACGTAGGACCACACTATTTTTCGATTACCTATTCCATAAATCAAGCCTAAATCCACAAAAATCTAGACTTAAACACAAGCTCATGGAGAAAACATACGAAGCCTTTTGGAAGCCGAAAAAATTGAAAATTACCGCGTACCATATTTCACGTGCTATTATAAGAAACGCGCTAACATTGAACGGAGAATAGCGTGTTTTAAAGCTAAAATGCAGCCGACCTATATCCAACACAATGGCCTATGTTTTCGGGAACACAATGCGATTCCATCGTTCACTCCCGTTGCAGTTTGTACAGGTGCTCGCGATTTTTGCTCACAACGCTATTTTTGTTTAAAAACCTAGTTTGAAAATAGAGATATAATTTCGCTTTATGGCTTTGAGCGGTTTTAAAGTACACTTCTAAGTTGACATTTTTTGAAATATAATAGTAACTGAGTTTGTCTTCCACCGTTTTATTCTTTACCTCTTGTTTATTTGAAGAAAACTAGCTAGAGGGTATCTTTTGTCTGTTTTTAAATTTGGATCCAAAGACGAGATGCTTGTAGTCACCATGTAATTTCTAAAGGAATTAATTATAGTTTTAAAATGTTGATAGGAAGGTAATACGGGCTGGTGTCCGCAACGCCACGTCAATGCACGTATTTTGCGTTCAGCAAAACGTTGATATCGCTGACAAGGAAACCAAGACATCTCAAAAATGTACAGAAATATAAATTGTGAATAATAAATCAGCAGATACTATTAAATAGCTCTTATTACCTGCTTTGGCATGTGCCGATGGACACACAATATACATCGAATGCTTAATTTGTGTTCATTCGATTCAAGAACGTAACTTAACTTCTAAGACACCTTAACATAACTAGCTCTGCAAACGGTAAACCTGGCGAGCACAAACTTTATTGCAACAATTAATATACCAGCCGATTCCACTGGTAGAAGTCTAAAAGTGAGCAATTTACTGCATTTTGAGGAGCTATTCTGCTCATCACGCCGAAGATCCTCATCAGATCTTCACCAAATTTCTATGAGACCAACTTAAAGTTACCTTTGAAATAAAAAAATAAACATCGCAATCGGATCTCATAATTAGGTGGAGGTATCCAGTAGCCCCCTTTTTGGAGGTAGTACACATCCAATCAAAAACACCCGGCGATAAAAAAAAATTAAGTGGTAAAATCTGTTTAACAAGTTTCGTCCAGATCGGTTTTAAAATACAACCTGTACCAACTACAACAACAACAAGTACATTTTGACGTTCAAAAGTGCCATGTATGTGCCTATTTAAAATAAATATTTTGACTTTGACTTTGACCAACAAACTGACAGAGGAAAGCAAATTTTGCCAGACTTGAAGCAAAGACGCTTCGCTCGCTCAGTCGCTCGGTCAATTAATAGGATGTTTCCTTTTCTAGTTCAAAATCCCTTAGTCTCAGCAACTCTTCAATTTAATAACATCCTGTATAGGTACTTCAGCTCAATTCTATTTTATTTGTAAATTTTGACGTTTTAAAGTGCCATTTATGTGCCTATTTGAAATAAATAATTTGACTTTGACTTTGATGAATTGATTTCTAGTGGAGCAATTTTTCACATAGGTACCAAAAGTGGAAAATATTGGTCTCGCCTGTGACCAAAATAAGTGCCTTTTTTTCTCACTGGTAATGAAAACTTGTAAAATCAAGGTTTCAAGAATGCTTGAAATATAACTTCATTCTCCTCCTCACAACACATTACATAACAATCTCTATCGTCGTAAAAGAAAGTACAGTTCGTATCGGAAATTCCCAGTGGGAACTTGAACAATAAGAACATTGCATCTTGTACAGTCGACCAATCTTAAGTGCATAGCGTCGTCATGTTCTGCATTTAGACATTCGTATTCAGTCTCCTTGCCATTGTTGAAGCTTTCGATAAGAAATTTAACTGTATTTCGTGAAATAGATTGTTCTATGATCGTTTTGTTTCAGGCATGTTTAGTAATGAAGGCAATATAATAGAGATATAAAACCGTGTTATACATTAAGAGTTGAAAGTTGAAAGTTGGCAACGTTGCAAATACCTGTCAAATATTTTACTTTATCTACCTATTCATTGATTTATCAATATATATCAAGCTTTTAAATGTAATCATGAAATATTGCACTTAGTGCACTACAGATCGACATTTCAAGCGTATTTCAAGCGAAAACTGCCAAGAGTATGTTTGTAGTTAAAGTTTATACGGAGGAGTGCAGAAAGCTAATATTGTTATATATTATGCATAGCAAATAAATTAAATTAATAAAAAAACATTACACACACTACCATGTGTTTGACACACACACATACAGTCCTACCAACTTATCTGTGAACTGAAAGAGGACGCCACCGTCTATTCAGTGTTGCTAATTTTCGTAGATAAAATTTAAATTTAATTAAGCTAGCTAAATTTCGTAGTTCCAATTTTTGCCATTTCACAGATAAGTTGGTAGGAGTGTAGTACCAGGGCCTCATGACTTGAAGATAGATAGGTGACAGAAGTGACAGCTTGACCATGGAATAAGTAAGTACTACTCATGGAATTAGTAAGTACTACATAGTTTGTAAGTAGAAGGTGTCGAATTTAGATTAGTGGGCGACCACTGATATTGATAAATTAATAAAAAAAGTGAAATATTTCACAGCTATTTTCGACGCGACGTTGCCAACTTCACGGTTTATCAAAATAACTTAACAACTTGAAATAATGGAATTTCGCTCTGCAGTGCACTAATTGCGATATTTGATGTTTTTATTTAAAAGCTTGATATATGTATAGCGATAAATCAATGAATGCATACAGTAAAATGTTTGACAGCTATTTGTGACGTTGCTTTAAAATACAACAATATTATCAGAAACAGAACTGAATAGAAAAAGATCAAGGAAACGATGGATGGATTGTGTAAAGAAGATATCGCTGGAAAGGTTGTGAATACAGAGATGTTGGCATCCAGAGCCTGTACCTATAGGAAAAGAAGAAATTTTGTGCTGTTCCCTACTAAATTGTGATACGAACAGAAAAATTATGATTATTGTACGGTAATGATGAATGATGTATTGCTTATTAAAATTTTAAGCAGAGCTTCAGATGAAAAGTTCTTTCTATTCTCAGCAGTTCAGAGGAAAAACGAGTTTCAAAATTTTTGATTCGCTTTACAATCTAACCGTTTCGACACATAGAAGTTTTTCAAACAGTTTTTTGCAACGTGTTTCATAGAAAATCCGAGGATAGAAGTTTCTGCTATGCGGACTGTACCGGGTGCTTTGATTTTTTCCTAGTGACTCACTGTGAGCCAGGTAGGCACAAAGTTGTTTAGGTACCAATTTTCACAATAACCAGTTCTGGTGAGGATTTTGGCACGTCTCGTCGTTTAGCAAATGATTAGGTGATTAGTGTATAATGTATTGTGCACCTCATTTTCTTCATCTTCTTGATACTCTCTGATCCTTTGCTACATGTGTCATATACTACATACACAAACGATCTTAATAATTTTATTCTACATCAAAGTTCGCAATCGGAACGTGAATGTAAAGCGTATCAGCTATTCATCTTCCCACGCTATCTGTAAGTAAATATTGATGTAGAATCTCAAAGGGCAAAGTTAAAATAGTGCACAATATGGTAAGCTATAAAGCAATAACTTTTCTAGATATTCCGATAAACCGTTTTATTTTGTTGGAACGTAGTTGATTATCGCAGGTTACTCTGCATACTTGTCAAATGTCAGCTAAACCGAAAATGGTGTAACATTTTGACTGTCCTTTTGCTTTTTATGTTTGTTTTTTTCTTATAGGATCATTTATGTGTCTGTCTGTTCGTCTGTCACAGCCGATTTGCTCCGAATCTACTGTACCGATTTAAGTTGAAATTTGGTACACATATGAATTTTTGTGACCCAAACACGAACGTGTAACGCAAATAAATACATTTTGAATACCCCTGTGGACCCTATTACAATGGGAAAAAATTAGAAAAAAAAAAAGTTTTGCGATTTGTACTGTGTGACATATCAAATGAAAGGACTTACTAAGAGGATTTCAAATATATTTCTTTTATAATAATAACTTTTGAACTTTTGGTGGCGCTGGGACAGACTGTATGCGGAAGGCGGAGAATAGGGTGTTGTGGCGCAGCCTGGGAGAGGCCTATGTCCAGCAGTGGACTGCTATAGGCTGAGTTGATTTTTTGATTGAACTTTTAAAGTTTTTAAAGAAAATAGATGAAAATTTACCATACCCCCTGATCTCCGAAACTGCTAAATTAAAAATGTTGAAAAAAAAAATACAGAGAATATTTCTGTATTTATAGATTACAGGAAAACTATAAGATAGAACTATAAGATATTGTCTTAAAATAACATGTTAAATCACTCTATATTGTGCGCACTAAATTACATAATTAAGCAGCTGGAATGTATGAGAGAACATGTTTTTCAACTACAATGATATGTCGGAATCCTTCATTATGTGTGGTCCGACATGCACTTGTCCGGTTTTAAACATTTACTTTTATATATTTTATTTAGTTACTTTCAAACGTTGTTGATTTATTTCATTTTGCGTGTTACTCGTATTT
Source organism: Tiliacea aurago (assembly GCA_948098905.1). Classification (NCBI taxonomy): domain Eukaryota; kingdom Metazoa; phylum Arthropoda; class Insecta; order Lepidoptera; family Noctuidae; genus Tiliacea; species Tiliacea aurago. Next base: position 15,709,421 of record OX402591.1, on the reverse strand, counting down.
AATACATATATAATATACAGCGAATGGAACTTCGTTCCAACCGGGTTTCCCACGACACCTCTGGCCTTTTTTCTTGTTTATGTTTTAAAGTACAGCAGTAAATAATTCTGTGTATTTTGTGTTACTACCACTTTTGCGTTACTGCTATAACGTATACCATTGCTTCTAACTTCTGAAATACTGTGGTGTTCTTCTTTTTGCTTCAAGCCTTCCATGATCTGTTTCATCGTCTCTTGTTTTTCGGTTTGTGTCTCCATAGTTCATAATACACACACATAACATCACGCATGTATTCCCCGAAGGGTTAGGTAGGGGTGTACCTGTAGTACACCCACATTTCGACAATTATGTCCGATTTAATACGGCGGCTTTATTAGTTCATTGTAGGAACCTAAGTTGGTATGTAACTTAACTATAAAAACCAGCCAAGTGCGTGTCGGACCACGCACAATTAAGGGTTCCGTAGTTAGGATGAATTTATCCCAAAAACAAACTTAACATTGTAGTTCAAAAACATGCTCTCCCATACATCGATATACGTTACGTTCAATTCTTCAACTGCGTTGGGCGACTATTACTCGTAAACCCTACTTAGTTGTGATAGTTTTCTTTTTAATTTCGTTATATATACTACTGCCATGAATTTTTTGACATATCCAAAACCAACCATTTAGCTGGCAGGGTGGGGGACACTCCAACAAAAAATAACACTTTAAAGCTTAATATTACGCAAACGGATCTCAGAATGGAAAAGTGTCTTTCACAGACCCACAATATTTTTAAACGGCCTATCCAACGATACCCCACACCATGTATTAGACGAGAAATATTTATATATATCATCCCCGTTTTACGTGCAAGGGAGGTACCCTAGAAAAAAATGTTTTTCATGGTTTTATTTTACGAATTTTTCGGCGTGATTAATATGTACACCCATGCCAAATTACAGCTTTCTAGGACTTATTGTCTCTGAGATAAGCTGGGGACAGACGGACGGACGGACAGACAGACATACAGGCAGACAGATAGACGGACATGGCGAAACTGTAAGGGTTCCTTGTTTACTACGGAACTAAAAACGATCATAATTATTTTGGATAAATTGAAGTGTCCAGACCAGACAATTTTATTTTCACAAGTTTCGTTTAACATGATATTTCGACAAAGAATTAAATAACGAAATTGCTTGGTACAACTACATCCGTACGTACATGTGTACAGTAAAATAACAGACAATCGCAGTAAAGTTAACTCGCTCGAAATAAAATACGAGAAGCTTACGTTAATTTAAATGGTTTAAACCTTCGGGATTATAAACTAAGAGTTTTCCACCTACACATTCTTGCTACTAAAATACAGAGTCGTTAGTCGTTTTGTGTGAACAGACTTATCCCGAGGGCGGGCAGTATCGTCTAGATCTATGTTTTTAATCTAGTAATTAGCTTCTCGGGACACAGGAGTTATATTACCATGTTGCGCGTTGGTTTTGCTACTACTGTGTTGTTCTCAAAGAGAAGGATTAGGTGTGGCTTTTTCAGACATAACAAAGAGACTGTATTTTGGGCAGCAAACATAATTTGTGTCGCGGCGCACTGGTGACTATGACAGATAAACTTTTGAATAAAGAAACGTGATGAGTCTAATTTCAAAATTTGTTATTGCTTTGTAATTGTATGGAAATTAAAAAAAAACAGATGTATGAAAACTGCTGGACATAGGCCTCTCCCAGGCTGCGCCACAACACCCTGTCCTCAGCCTTCCGCATCCAGTCTGTCCCAGCCACCTTTTTAAGGTCGTCGGTCCATCTAGCTGGGGGGCGTCCCACACTACGCGTGCCGATACGCGGTCTCCACTTCAGGACTCGTCTGCTCCACCGGTCATCGGTCCTTCGACAAACATGGCCAGCCTACTGCCACTTCAGCTTGCTTACTCTGCAGGCTATGTCGATAACTCCGGTTCTCTTCCGGATAACTTCATTTCTGATCTTATTCTTCAGAGAAACTCCGAGCATTTATATGTGCCATATATAATTTAATTTCGTGAAAAGCTCGAAATAAATCTTTCTAAACAATCAGCGTCTATTTCACAATAAGGCTAGACTGGCTCTGTAACTAATAAAGGCAGTACGTACTTCTAGTTTTGGTTTCTAATTGGCCGCCTGTTCAGCTTGCTCTCAGATAATTGGATTATCTTGCGAGTGTTTCCGACGCCCGTATCCTCGTTCGGTGGTTAACTGATTGTAAGGATCGCGCCTGATGCCACCATCTTAGAATTTTGTCACAGATATGTAATTGGGCATGTAATTTGTTTGCTTGGTGAATTTCAGACGCAAATATCTAATTTTGGTGTTGTAATTACTTACCTGTTAAAGCAACCACATGTGTATATTGATTGAGGCTGAGAACCGTTTTGGTGTACTTAGTTGTTTATGCTTATTGTGATTTCGTAAACTCGGACTGAAGTTTCAAGAACAGTTTGAGTTATTTGTTTCTACATTATGTTCTAACGTTAAATAAGGATTCTGTTCCTAATAATTACTAGAAATTTAATTATTCTCTAGAATCATAAATAACAAAGTTATAACACGCAGTGCCATAGCTCTTTTCTTTCCGCTCACTGAAATCTTGATTCCGATGAAACAAATCCCAAGAAAAATGTCTTCAAAGCGTTCTTCACTGCTGACATTCTTTACTTACTCTCTGAAAACTGGAGCACTTAGGTACATACTCATAACATAACTTGATGTAGGTAACTATAAGAAGTAAACGCCATCTACGCCTAGCAAGATGTTCAGAGCCCCACAAAGTTACAGATTGTTTACTCAAGTAAATTGCTTTGTAAAGCTCGAGGCGGTTAAAAAAATGTTCTATATCAGTCATGAGAGCTTCAAGCATAATCATCTTACGTCTGCTACGTTATTTATATACGGAACCCTGGTATTAAATGTCAACGGGGAAATTTATTTCCAGATGGCAAAGATTTTTCCCCGGTGTTGCCTGTTCTAATAGTATTTTAACCTTGGTTTGGGGAGGTCACGTTGGAATGACGTATAGGAAAGTAGTTTTTTTTTATATTAGATCCCTATGTAATGGTGGTTGTGGAATAACATAACATAACATCACGCCTGTAATCCCCGAAGGATTAAACAGAGGTGTACCTATAGTACATCCACATTTCGCCAGTTATGTTTAAGTACCATGTAATAGGGGGCGAGCCTATTGCCATCAACCGGACACAAATCCAGACTCCGGGCTGCTACCGAAAATCCCAATAACACTTTGCCCGACCTGGGAATCGAACCCAGGACCTCAATCTCAGCAGTAGCGCTTGCGACTACTAGACCAACGAGGCAGTTGTGGAATAATATGGCAATAATAACAGGCAAAACAAAAACAATGGCATGGGCCATCTTCTTGTAGTGTGTCGATGGGAATCTAAATTGAGTTGGTCCAAAATTTTGGCAACTTCAGTAGCATCCATCAATTCTTGTTTAGGCTTAACGTGTACGCAACAGGACAGGGTCATCATCATCATCTGCCCAGCCTTTTCACAACTATATTGGGGTCAGCTTCCAGTCTAACCGGATCCAGCTGAATACCAGTATTTCACATGGAGCGACTGCCTATCTGACCTCCACAAACCAGTTACTTGGTAACACGTTACCCCTTAATAAGACTAGTTGTCAGACTTTCAGGCTTATATACAGCAGCGGCAGGATATCGTGGCCCTGGCACACAGGCTACGGAAGGAACACGGGTGGGTTTTAGTCACTAAAAGTCTGACACACCCTCCCGCTCCGCCCAGAGCGGGAGAAGTTATTTGATGATTTCCCACCCAAAAAAAAGGCTTCTGACGCCCACATTAACTGTCAACTGTCAAATATCATAGGTTATATTTAAAATTATAACTATAATAGCGTACTTGCAAATGAAGAAATTAATTTAATAATGGTAATTTTAATCATAGAGCTTAAAATGTATTCATTATCCAGCAGACTTGTTAATCTGCATATCAAATGAAAGCAGGTAGGTACTGCCTATGTATTTACCAATAATATTATTAATTTCCTTTGTTTGTCAAATTTTCAATAATGGGAACATTACTCGGCAATTACGAACAATAATGTGGGTTACCATTATAATTCGTAAACGATATGGAAATGGACGACCGAAATTATAAAATTTCAATACAATTAACGAGTCATATCAATCAAATTATTTTAATTAATTGTCATGTCCGTTTACTGTGATGTTCAATTTAGTAGGTACCGAGAATTTCACGTATTGACGACTTTCAATTAAATTAAAATATGAAATAATGATGAAGTATGTAATTGGCTGCAGGATACCTGTTATTCCTTACCTAATTGTTATATAACCAGCAGTAAATGAAAGCACAATACAATGACAATGTTTCAAGTAGTTACTGCAAGATTTTAATTAGTTCCATAATTGATGGATAATTTGAAGCAATGCTGAAAGGGACTTAATTTTTTTGATGATGTCGGAGAGAAGGCCCTTGAAAAAAAAAACAAGGAAACATAATCTTCTCTTAACCACCCTTAAGTTTTTTATTTATATATTTATTTGGTTCATCAACAATTGTTTACACTGGTATATGCAAATCAACAAATTAGAATAAAGTGTAACAATCACTTACAAGTTAAAACCCTCCCCTTAATAAAGTACCATTAAAAACCTCAATGTATCGGGAAAAGCACTTATTTCGATACCGGCAGCATGATCTAAGTTCCTGATTGTTCTCACAACTTGTTCATTCAGTTTATAATTAAACTCGGGTCAAGTCCTAGTTGACTTCGCTGTAGTTGCCCGGCTCTCGGGAACTTTCTTCGTTTGCTTACTACAACTGCTTTGATTATCCTTTAAGTGCCTCCCAGATTGATAAATATTCAATTAGTAGACAACACTGTATTAGCGGTTGACACTAGGGGCTTAGCCTATACTAATCTATGCTTCTACAGCAAAGAGATTTAAGATAGATACGATAGAGAGGCTATTAAAAGTAATGTCATAGAAAAATTGTGATCCCATGTCTCAGTGATGACATCTAGCGTAATATAGCAAAATTACATACTAGCTAAGTTTGACACGTTGCACTTTTACCGACACCAACCATCAGATAGTTTGAAACATCAAAGAAAATTATTTATTTTATCTAAATACTCGGTAAATTATACAAAATACTAACGAAAATAAACCGTGGTCAAGTCTAAATAGTCGTTTTATCAATACGAGATTTGCAATACCCTATTGCACAATTCAATAATTAAACTTCGAAAATATATTTTTTTTGGTGGACACGAATGCGACCTGAGCGACTTTTGCCCACTAGGACAAATGTATCGGATTACGATTTTTTTCGCTATGTCTCGTCTATTGTTAGGTTAATAATTTAATGTCTTTGTTCTACAGTAATATTTACACTTATCTATGGCCTTTTTTTTTTTTTTTTTTTTTGTTCACGGGGTGGAAAATCCTCATGGATGTCCTCCGCCCTGGGGCGGGCGGAGGGGTCTGTCAGACTCTTACTGACTAAAAACCACCCCAGTGTTCCCCTCCCACACTTGCACCGGGGATCTTGGGATCTGTTATTCCTTCCGCAATCCCCGGCTAGTGCCGGCCCGCCTCTGCGGGCCACCTCAAGTCTGGGGGGGGGTGAGGTGTCTGACCCCCCCCCCGCGACGTCTGCTAGGGGCGCGCGTGGAACACTACGCGCCGCCACCTCGGGTCCAATGTGATAGGGGGGCGGCGGACGTCCCCAAGTCCGCCGTCCCTGGACCCATTTATGGGGGCTGGAAGAGGGCGTTATCGGCCCTCCGCCGACGCCCGGTGCGCCTGCTGCGGGCCGGGTGAGCGGACGAGATCTCCCGCTCCCTTTCCGCAGCCTCCTTCTGCGACACGACTGTTTCGCAGAAGGACACCACCGCGTCCCAGGACTCCTCGCTGCCGGCCATCGACTCGACCACGGCCGGCAGCGATAGGTCACTACCTACTCCTGAGATGAGGGCACGGCGTGGCTCCTCCCAAGCGGCACACTCTGCCAGCGTATGCCGCGCCGTGTCCTCCCGGCAGTCGACGCAGTGGTGACACCGGGCGTCCGGCTCCCTGTTTATGCGACACAGGTACTTCCCGAAGCAACCATGCCCCGAGAGCACCTGCGTCACCCGAAACGACAGGGAGCCGTGCCTCCTCCCGAGCCAGGGTTCGAGTACTGGCCGGACCGCCTCGATGGTGGCGAGGACGGCCATCGCTCTCTGCGGTTTGCGCAGGACTGCGATGCTCCCGGCCGTCAGGTCAGCCGCCCAACTTATCTATGGCCTGATCTAATAGTACCTTAAGAAAATATAAACAAATGGATCAGAAAACATAGAGCTAATTCGTAGTGCTTGCCACTTACAAATTGAGTGCTTCTATGTGATTATTTAATTTAAAAATCATTATTTTATTATGAATAAAAATAAAAAAAAGATGTTTTTTATTTGACAGTAAGGGTCATTTTAAAACCTCAATTTTTGTCAATTGGAATTTAATAGGTGGTTGGTGGTTTTTTTTTATTATTCAACTAGCTTTCGCCCGCGGCTTCGCCCGCGTGTATGTCGAAAAAAAAACAGCTTCTCTATCAGCAGTATTCCCCCAAAACATTATACCATAATTATCTTAGTTGGAACCAACGTAAGCGTGGTAAGCAGATAGGAGTCTAGTTTGATTTACAACTTTACGGAGGATAATAATATAGATAGCATATCCGGTTGATTTTGAAGTAATTGGGGTAAATCGTTAATGTAAACTAAAAAGAGGAATGGACCCAATATCGAACCTTGAAGAACGCCCATTGCTTTTTCAGACTTAAAAGAGTTCATGCCGTTTACTTGAACTCTAACCTTTATAACTTTCAGGTATGATCTGAGTAAATCAAGAGCTGTATTCCTAATCCCGTAGTGTTCTAGTTTCAGCAGAAGTGTCTCATGGTTAACGCAATCAAAGCCTTAGAGAGGTCACAAAAAAATCCAATGGCATCTTGTGCTTCCTCCCAGGCGTTAGAAATGTTCTTTATTAGGGTGACACCGGCGTCAGTCGTAGAACGACCTTTAGTGCAACGGTACTGTTGTTCATGAAAGATGGAATTTTTATTGAAGTGACGTAACATTTGATTGAGCATCAACTTTTCAAACACCTTACTGAGAACTGGCAGAATTGACATGGCCCTATAATATTGTTGGGTTCTTTACTATCTTCGGATTTTAACAAAGGAACTACTTTCCTGTGTTTCATGAGATCCGGAAAGACTCCTTGGTCCACACTGGTGTATATGAAAGCTAAATAGGGCGCAATGGTTTCGATGACAGATCTACAGACTTTTACAGACATGCCCCATAGATCTTCTGTTGATTTAATTTTAAGATCTTTAAAAATTTTAATAACTGCCTGGGGGGTTGTATGCTGAAACCTTAACTCCAAAGGGTATACTTTTACATTCTTTCTAAGTAAGGCAACAGAAAGCGCGGGTGAGGAACTTAAAGTTTCGGTAGTTTTAAGGGGAATATTAGCAAAAAAGGTTTTAAATTCCTGAGCTATTTCTATCTCTGAAGTGATGGGCCCATGTGCAGTCTCTAAATTAAATTCAGTATTACGCTGTTTTTTGCAACCTAATTCATTATTTGCCAGATAGTTTTTATTTTATCATCAGCTGATTTTATTTTATTGCTAATATAAAGAGATTTAGCTATTTTGCACACACTTTTAAAAGTTTTAGAATATTTTGCAACTTATTGATGACAGCTTGTATTATTCATATATGTTACTTTAGGCCATAAAGTTTAAAAGTTTTTCCCTGCTTTTACGAATACCTAGAGTCGCCCAATCACTAAATACGAACTTTGAGTAAATACTTTTAGTCTTCAGTGGTAAAGTGTCATTAGATTGGGCGTAGAACTCATGGGTCACAAATATTATTAAATTAACTCAGAATTTATTGATTAACTAATAAATAAAAATGAATCCAACACGGGATGCAGTTGGGCATTTACAATTTTATGGTATACTTATAATTATAATTGTTAACGAAGGTATAAACTGGAATAAAAAAGGCTTTCAAAATAATTAAGAGTTGACTTTGAAGATTTTTTTGAACTATTAAATTATGTTTTGAGTTCCATCACCTTATGCACGATGCAAGACTTGAAAATATCATACTGTTTTTGTTTTGGAAAAATATTTTTTTATTTAGGTTTAAGAGATACACTGCTTTAAAAACCACATTTTTGACAATTTTTGGAAATCTCCACCTAAAAAGTAGTTTAAAAAAAAAACCGGTCAAGAGCGAGTCGGACTCGCGCACCGAGGGTTCCGTACGTATATATATGATGTTGATGATTTCTGAAAAACTGTGCTATTTAGAGACATTGTTTTATTTTTCCTGTAATATTTACATAAACTTCTATCACATAGAATAAATTCAGATTTTTATCTATGCAAACTTCGGAGATAAGGGGGGGGGAACGGTATTTTTTTTTTACATTTTTCATCAAAAGTTGGGAACTATGCTGCCAAAAATAAAAATAAAAAATGTTTGAGAATGTGCAAATAGTGTTCTTTCATATGATACCCCACATGCCCTAGTAGCCCCACTTCAAATATTTAAGTCCCCCCCTTTCAGTCCCTTTTGCAAAAAAGAGATTTTTTTTTTTAAATTTCTTTCTTGTTTGCAAAATAGTTGGGCAAACGTCACCTAAAACTATTTTAAATTTCAAGTTGATAGCATAGTAGTTCTTGAGATATCCAGGTGTGACAGACAGACAGACTTAGTCTCACCATAAGGGTTCCTTTTTACCATTTTGATACGGAACCCTTCAAAACAAAAAATGTCACACTTTATAATTTACTTAGGTTAATACTAACCAAGTTTCAGGTTTATTAACTCAAGGAATAATATTTATTCTCCTTTTTCACCCCTTAAAGGTTGAATTTCGAAAAATCATTTCTTAGCGGATACCTGCCTATAGTTTCCAACCATAAGCAGAAATATTAGTGATTTTATCTTAAAAAGAAGTTTCATTAAAAATCAAATTTTATCCCCTTTTTCACCCCTTAAGGGTTGAAATTCTAACAACAACGTTGCATTAGCTTCCAACCATAACCCTAGATGATATATTTAGTGTTTTTTACTTTAAAAATTAAGGACTTTGATACACAACTTAATCCCCCTTTTTAACCATTCGGGGGTGGAAATATCAAAAACGCTGACACACGTATAAATTAATTTTCAATCGTCAGCCTTGAAAACACGTCACACGAAATTTGAAGATCCTAACTTCAAAACTGACGGACTTAAACTTCCATCCCCTATTTCACCCTCTTATGGGTGGAATTTCGAAAAACCCTTTCTTAGTAAAAGAATACACCCTCCAAATTTCATGTTTCTAGGACCAGCGGTTTAGGCTGTGCGTTGATATATCAGTCAGTCAGTCAGTCAGGACTTTGAATTTTATATATATAGATAGATAGATATATTAATTTTATATATTTTGTTGCAAACAATAATTGTTGGGAGATTTAAAGTTGGAACCTATTAAATACAGATGAATATGTTACTAATTCTCTTTAGTAAGTGATTGGGTAAGAATTTAACATAATATACAGGCTTCGTTTACACTCTCATCAGATACTTTTGGAACACACTATTGGTATATCTTTTTAATCGACGTTTAAAAAGGAGGAGGTTATACATATTATATGTTCGTTTGTATGTGTTTTTTATAATGTTCAGCGACTTCTCCGTCAACTCAGAATCTGATGAGGGGATCCCATGAAAATCGAGGGCAATCCCTAATTATTTTTTTTGTGCCTGTTGGCACACCTTATTTGGTTATTTTTTATAGTAACTCGTGCAAGAAGGAAGTTACTCTGTGAGAGGTATGACAACAAAAGATTGCTTGTCAACAATCATGTGCAAGCACTCTTTAATGTTCAGCCTATAGATAGAGAGTCAAGTAAGTCGCTACGTTACATAATTGACACAACAAATAAAAATCTTAGAGCTTTAGCAACTCTTGGGCAACCAGTTCAAAACACTGTCGTCGATGTTCTTATTATTTACATTATGACCAGTAAACTCGACCACGTTACAAATCGTCAGTGGGAAGAGCACAGAAACTCTTTTTCCGAACCTCCTACATTATCTGCATTCACTAACTTCATCAGTAGCAGAGCTGACTTACTGGAGACACTTGAGGAGTCTTAGCCTATAGCAACAGCTAAGAATGAAACCACACCTGCGACTAAACCAAAGAGACGCTGACGGTAACCACCATACAGCACGGGTCTTGCTGGACAGTGGAAGTACAACAAATTTCATCTCGGAGGCCTTTGTTCGTAAAGTGCCTACATTACCAAGTCCAAGGTAACAGGTATCAACTTTCAAACTTCTGGTTACACTTAGGGGTGCTCAGTGTCATTAAAGTCAGTTGATGACAGTGAGTACGAACTGAACATTGACTGTCTCGTATTGCCAAAAGTATCAGCATCAGTTCCTAATACTTATGTTGATACTAGCAACATACGTTTCCCTACGAACGTGCGTCTTGCCGACCCCACTTATTATGTTCCGTCTTCGATCGACGTCCTTGTAGGTGCGGAGGTCTTTTGGGGTATCATAGGCACTGGCCGTATCGCATTAGGTACCCATAAGCCCACTTTGCTTGAGTCAAAATTAGGTTGGCTCATTTCGGGTGCATATCATCAATCGGATTCTTCTTCACATGTTTGTATGCATACTAATAACTTACAAGTAGATTTAGATCGGTTTTGGGAGTTAGATTCTGTGTCGTCCGTACATAAACACTGTGGTGAAGAGAGGTCCTGTGAGCAACATTTCATAGATACCACATATCGTAGTTCTGATGGGCGATTTGTGGTAAGTATTCCCTTGAAAGAGTCACTGGACGTATTGGGTGATTCATTCATGATGGCTAAGCAGCGATTCCTATCTCTTGAACGTCGTTTGGGTAGAGATCCTCGCCTTAAAAGCCTATATGTTGACTTCATTAATGAGTCAACGGGGGGAGTATGTTGAGACCAGCCTCCCTCAACATCGCCGCGCGCTGGCGGCAGTGAACGAGGGGTGCGGGGGCAGCGACGAGCAAGACGGCCGCACGGCCGGGCGCTGACCTCCGCGACACACCAGTCAGCTGTTGCGCGCCTTCAAGCACGGCTGCGCTCACGCATTTGATTGTCGTCCATAATTCTCATTTACTTGTATCGTAAACCGACACAGCTTCTATTTTGCTTTTAACTTACAATATACATGTTTATACAGTCCACTCCTTTCGTTTGCTCTCATTACGACCTATCGTCGCGAACAGTCCCGGAAAGCACCATTTGGTGAAGTAGAACTGATGATGAAAGACCACAGATAGCCACTGGAACTACTTAATGATAAGTATTTCACGTGTTGCGATTTGATTAGATACTTCAATATGGTTACTAAGCAATTTATGCTCGTCACAATACATATTGTGAAATGGAGCTGATAGTTCTTACCAGGAGAACTCCTCAACAATTAACGTCCCCGCATCGGAAAAAACAATATTTTGTAAAAGGTGATGAACAGTTGACATTAGGCTATTGTAACTTAGATAAATTACAAACTGACCGACTAAAAAGAAAAATATAAAAATTTTATTACAAAAAAAAAAAATGTAAGTATTTATCCAATCTTCTTTTATCTTTTAATATAATAATTTAAATCGAAGATTAAACTAAATGAATCAAAATCTGTTCACATAGACTTTTCCAACAAAAAAATCAGTATTCTCCAGTTTACATAAACAATAACTAGTCCCATACGAGAATACAGCCAAGTATCTTGGTATGACCCTTGACGCAAAGTTACGCTGGAAAGCCCACGTCAAGAAGAAAAAAAATGAACTCGACCACCGATTCTAAATAATGTATTGGCTGCTTGGAAGAAACTCCATGCTGTCCGTGCAAAACAAATTGTTTCTATACAGACAAGTCCTGATGCCAGTTTGGGCTTATGGTATCCAGCTGTGGGGCTGCACCAAATAGACCAATATATTAATTATACAATGATTCCAGAATAAAGTGCTAAGGGAAATAATAAATGCACCTTGGTACATACGAAATGATGACCTCCATCGGGATCTAAAAGTTGAGTTCATCGATAAAGTGATCCAGAAATTTGCAGAAGCTCACGAAAAAAGGCTTCATCAGCATGTGAACGTCGAGGCAATCCAGCTTCTCGATCACACAAATATAGTAAGAAGACTAAAAAGAACAAAACCGTTCGAGTTAGTGTTTAGTGTTAGTGAATAGTGTAAAGTACAAAAGTGCCAAACAAGCACAAGAATGAAGTGTATTCGCCTTAATAGAGACAATAAGAAAAATGCTATTGGACACATTCTTAGCAAAGACAATTTAGTAGTTTAGGTTATAATTTAATTACTTATCTATAATATAAGGCTAGATTGTAATAAGGGTTCATTCTATTGATTAATCCTAGGACAAGGAAAAAAAAAATCTTTTAATAAATTGTATCAGGTAAAGTGGTTTGTTTGTAAAATAAAAGACAATCTCGGAACCGATTACGAATCTTTTTCACTGGTAGACTATTTCCAAGCAACATAGGACACTATTTGTACGACAAAAATGGACGGTTCCTGTGGAAATCTCCATACGAGTGAAACCGCGGGCGCGGCTAGTATTCAATAATTTGCGTAGGCTTGTTTTAATTGATCCCTTTTATACTAAGAGGTAGTAAGGTTTTATGATTCGATTGCTTCTTTTAGTGCTGGGTTCAAGAGGCTTTTAAAAGAATCTATTCGGAAGCGTTATCTAGAATGCTAATAAGGTGAGGATAAAACTTTCGTCTTTTGTTTCTGTAAATTAATTAACGAAAAACCCAAGACATTCAACAATGAGCTCTACACGTTTGAGAATAGAAGTTAAAAGCTAGATGCTTAATAAAAAAATCCCTATGATTCTACAAATCAGCTGGAGTATTTCACAAGGGAGTATTTATTAAAAAAATATAACTGATCTACAATTCAACATTTCTAGAATATGTATGCTGTTTCATGTGGGGAATCAAAGCAGCCTCCCTTTTATAAAAAAAAACATACAAAGTACTACGAGAATTCTAACATTGTGGTGGGCGAGCCTCGGAAACAGGGTAGTGAGATAGATTTTAATTTTAGATTCAGTTCATATGTCGCATGAAATTGAAACGACAAAAATATTAGTTTTGTTTTAGACGGTGCTCTTTTGAATTGTTTTAACATACATACATATGCATAAACTCACGCCTTCTTCCCATGGGGGTAAGGAAAAACTATAGAACGCTACCTGCTATGCTCCTTACATATTCCTTTTGCTTCTCCTACGTTTATACATCAGTACCCCAACTGTAAGTTTGCAAGAGAGTAAACGTAACTATTTCGTTTGCGTTAAAATTTTACCGATAGATCATAATGCTAAGAGTATAAGAGTGAGAATAAAAATCTTAACGCAAACGCGCTAGTTACGTTTACTCACTTGCAAACTTACACTCGGGGTACTGGTCATACACGCACGCCGGTTGCGAGTTCTACGCATCTGACCTTTCTGAAAAACTTCACCAATTAGGTCACTATAATTATGATCTCCTAGGGCGTCCCCCCCTCCCGGCGATTCCCTCACCTCTGCTTTGAGTTTTAACATGTACCTAGTTTTGTATGGTTTAATTAACATTACTTTAGGTAAAATGTCGACTGAAATCATCAACATCATCATTACAGCCAAAAGATGTCCACTGCTGGATAAAGGGCTTCCCAAGCACCGCCACATCGACCGGTTCTGTGCTTCTCGCATCCAGCGGATGCTGACGGTCTTAAAAAAAAAATTTTTTTTACTTAAATAATCCGTCTGATTCGATATCTAATAAACGACATTTAATCCAAATACAAATCCTTTATTATTCCGTCTGTATGTACATAAGCATACAACAAAAGCAACAAAACGAACTTATCTGCAAAGCAACACATGGAACAGTTATATTGTGGAGTTAGTAGCATGTCAGACAACTGGCCGATAACCTAGGGAGCCCGTCGAACTATAAACTGGGCTCGTACTTCCCCCAAGGGAGTATGCCGAACCGTTGGGCATGTACTGCCGGAGCCATCCGGTTGTACGTAGGTACTGTTGTCGAGAAAATGTTGAATTAAATATGTATGAGATAGAAATACAAGTAATGTATGATATGATAGGATGAGAATATTGAAATACCTGGCCCTGCAGTCTTGTCATAGATAACGATCGCTTTACGACCGAATTCAGTTGCAAAGTTCTAATGGGGTCTCTAGACGGTCAAAATCGTTTGACAAGATTGTAATTTTTTCGTGCTTGTCAAGCAATTTTGACTGTCTAGGGACCCCATTAGGACTTTGCGACCGAATTCGGTCTTAAAGCGATCGCTATCTATGTCATGACTGCAGGCCCTGGTTACATGGTCAAATTAATACAATAACAAAAGTATAATTCCCAGCTCCAATGGAATAATTTATAGTTTAGAGATAGGTGGACATTACGAAAAAAATATTGTAGCTGCAACTAATTTTGCATTGATGAACGAACTCATTTAGCAGTTTCTTTCATGTTTATAAAAACGAGTACCCAATGAAAAGTACAAAATCGCAAAACGCTAAAAAAAAAAGCCGCCATGTAAGCTACGCGCGAATTGAACCCCCTCAGACAGGATGTATTAAAATTTCCACAGTTTAACTTTGGGGTGCGCGATGCGATGCGTTTAGGTATTCACGTGTAGGTATACACACCTACCAACTTATACATCCTTACACCGGATTTTCTCTATAGGCCTACCACTCCCCCAAAATTACACCCTATCTCTAAACAACAAAGTCGAAATTACAATAACCTATTTGACACTGTTGATCGCCAGGAAATTGTTGAAATATTAATGGGTACGTTATGCTCAATTTCCTGGCTTTCAACGAGTAGCAATCGGTAACTTTGTCCTCTAAAATGTTAATAGGAATACTTGGATGAATTAGTTGATAGATAATTAGCAGTTTAAATAAGGCACGTCATTGTTACAGTTTGTCGGGACGGATATTAATTAGTGGTTTATGTGACCGTAAAACAGCGTTTTATGAGGCATTGAACGGAAGATTTACAAACGTAATTAAAATTTATATAATGATGACTTATAAAAGAACTTTGTTATAAAACTGTAAAATATTATGGGAGCTTTTGATATTTTTAAACAAAGAGCAATTTATGGACATTTTAATTAGTACATTAGTGTTGCTCGTCTACTAAACGCCATTGTATCTTTGCTCGTGCTCGACATATATACCAAACGCCAGTATTTCCAACTTCAGCTTTCATCAATCCAACATTTAGAATGCTATCAATTATTTAATAACCGGGTTCAACATCAAACATAAACTCTGTCTGATTTCAGTTCGTGGTTTCGTTATTTTAAACATGTTAGTCGGTCAGTAGCACTTTGTAGGCTCAAGCGTCCAACATAAGGGCTGTGAGAGATCGACGTGACGCTTTTGAAAAATTACATTTATTAAATTTGCAAACTTTATTCAACACGGCATCCGTTGATTATTCCAATTTTTCACATCGGCCGTTCTCGTTAATTGTTTTCCCAGTCGATCCAATTCGCTCTTCAGTTAGCTTTACAATTTCAAAGTGTCATTTGATTCGTGATGGATTTCGGAAGTTTTTTGGCAATTTCACGGTTCACGGCAATCCCCAATGGATTCTGTTTTGTTTCAACATACATCTGAATCGACGGATCAACGCCGATAACGTAGTTCCACGCAATTGTCCCAAAAAGTGGGTGTAGCGAATGAAACAGTTTTTTTTTTTTTTGAGGGAAAAAATATTTTAATTTGCATTTGTGAATGGCTAATTTAGTTTGTCAGGTTTCGCTCAGAAAATTTTATTAATACGATTTCGAATGGTGTAGCCATTAAGTTGGGTTGACACCGAAGCCATAAATAAAACCAATGAAGTAATAAGGTTGGTAGCCTAATTAAATTAAATGAAACCCTATGAACTTTATATTGAAAACAGAATGAACTATGACGTTGTTTTTGAAGACTACAGAACAAAAACACGATAATAAATTCTTATCACACAAAAACAGTACCGGCTAATGATAGCAGAAATACCACAAAACAAACATTAAATTAAAAACAGTAATGATCGTAAAAGTGTCACAATAAATAATAAAGTATAATTTAAAATATCGCACATAACGGTGGCGAAATGTCTCAATTTATTTTACGTAAGCGTGACAAAAGCTGTAAATGTGAAATGGTCACTTAAATCACAGCAATTGCCACGCCTATGCTGACCAAAACTGTGTTTTCCATGTAAAATTGCGTTAATGTTAAGTTATTCATTCCACTACACAACCAATTACGATAAGAGTTCGCTGATGACTTATTTTCTTTGAGAACTTTTTATTCAAGTGAAAAACGCTGTAAAGAGATTTAGTACTCCATTTAGTCGGTGACATACAGAATAAATTTCATTATCTGCACAAATTGAGTCTTTTGTAACACGATAGATGTGGGAAAATAAACATTATAAATAAATCACCAAAGTGCTTTTGCAGCCTAGGTTTTCATGAGCACACCTCTAAAACTTGGACCCATTTCTCTCGAGATTCCATCGTAATCGTGTAGTTGAGAACAATGCCACAGTTTCCTATCGATAACTGAAGTAGTATCGATTCCGCATTCGGTGTGCTTGGTATCGATATCACCGTTTCCCTAAATGTCACAGTTTGCATATGAATGAGTTATCAATAAACATAGAATATAATTTATGGTTTGTCTATGACAACAGATTTGGAAATCGAATAGATTGTAGAAGGAACAATATTTTAGTTTGAAATAAGAACATTATTTTATGTTTTTACGTGGCTTGATTATTTTTAGGGTTCCGTACCTCAAAAGGAAAAAACGGAACCCTTATAGGATCACTTGTGTGTCTATATGTCTGTCCGTCTGTCACAGCCGATTTCTATTGCTAATAATTTTGAATCACTTATGGGGGCAAATAAGAAAAAATAAAAATAAAGTTTAGCAAACTGTACCGTGTGACATATCAAATGACAGGGCTTGTTGTAAGGATTTCAGATAGATATTGCCTTTATAATTTTAAAATAAATAATTTTAAAGGAGATGTTTCAAAATGTATGGAGCCCCGGCCAGGTCTTTGTACACCATACTAAAAAATGGGGAAACACAATTAATTAAAATCAATTAACAGTTTTCAATCATCCAATTACTTTAAATTGGCTTTGTTTGGTAATAAAGCACAAGAATGTACCCTTAGAATTCCAACAAACAACAAAAACCCGTCTTGGCGGTAAGCTGTCATGTTGATTGAGTATTGACGTTTGACATGTTCATTTCTGTCATAATAAAAAGAATAGTCAAAGAGAATCACTACGTTATTCGTAGTTTTAGTCTTTTGTAATATTAGCGAATTGTCGCTATGTATTATTTCTTTGAAATAGGACTGCATATTGTAGGAACGCAATTATAGTACAAATAGATCTTGGCACTAGGAAATTATGTTACATGTACGGTAGTAATTGAAAAGTAAATTGTTTACCTGACGATGATTACGTTGATGTTGAATCGTAACAACACTGTCCAAACCACACGAGCAAATCGAAGTCCTTACAAGATGAGCAGGGTCAACAGATGTGAAGGGTAACAGTCCAAAAACGAAAGCCA
Source organism: Tiliacea aurago (assembly GCA_948098905.1). Lineage (NCBI taxonomy): Eukaryota > Metazoa > Arthropoda > Insecta > Lepidoptera > Noctuidae > Tiliacea > Tiliacea aurago. The sequence continues at coordinate 15,691,618 of OX402591.1, read as the reverse complement.
GGTCAACAGATGGGAAAGAAACAGTACAAAATCCAAAAAACAAAATTCTAACAAACCGAACATCAAAACACGCTCGACAACGAAAGCGACTGCAGTGACAGTAGACACTAGACAGTTCACGATCTATGATCAATGGTCGATATATGGTTTACTGTCATTGTTTTTTTACCACAGAGTACCTAAATTGGCGAGACGCCATGCGCCACATTGAAAGTCGATTAAAATAACTGATAAATATCAAATGATTACAAGAAAAATATGCGTTTATGCAATTTATCTGTATTTTTCCCAAATTCCACGGATTTTTCTCGATATTTCGAGGTACTGTACATATTATACTGGGCCCGTTTTGAAACATCTCCGTAAAAAGTAGTAAAAAGTATCATTCTACCAAAAATTTTGAAGAAAATACAAAAAATAGTTCTTTACTTATTTATATATTACAGGAAAAACTATGACAAGTCTATGATCTTAAAATAACATGGATTTACCATATGTTATTTTAAGATCATAGACTTGCCCTCAATATTGTGCGTACAAACTCTGCAGTTGGAATGTATGAGGGAACATGTTTTTCAACTACAATATTAAGTTTGTTCTTAGATAAATAATTAATCCCCGGTCCTTATTCGCCCTTCATTATTTGTGGTCTGACATGCACTCGGCCAGTTTTTTTTCAGGTATCAAGCACCAACGCCAGACGCGAACGCGCCCTAGTCATTACGAGCGAAAAATGTTTGAAGCCGAAACTTTGCTTAAGCTCAACACACAGGGTGCGGGTCGGGCGCGGGCCAGGACGGCACGGCAGTACGGCGCGTGGCGGGCTGTATTCTCTGTATTTATACGAATGAAGGCTCCTACATACCGGGGCGACTTGTCGCGCGCGTCGACGCGACACAAAGGCACCGCTCGTCCCGCGACACGCGGGACCTTTGTGCCGTGTCGCGTCGCGCGACAAGTCGCGCTGGTATGTAGAAGCCTTGACACCACACGAAACGCATGCGCGGCTCTCGCTTCCGACCCGCTCCGCGCCCGACCGCGCACGCGTTTCGTGTGGTGTTTTTCTAAGGCGGAGGACACCGTGGAGTACGTACGCCAGAAGACGAGGTACACGCCGAGGGTGTATTGGAGTTGCACCGCAATTCAAGGCGTTCTTCGTGGTGCGAGTACCGAATTGTTTTCTGTCCGTCGTCATGGAAGAAGACTTTTGGCCGCAGGACGTGATTTTCCGTCGCTTCAACGGACGTGAAGTGAAGTGAAGTACAACTAACATAGTTTTAAGCTATATTTATTAACACGAGTTTTTGTTTTATAATATAAATATGTTAGTTTGTAAGGTATATGTCTATGGGTCATTGTAGCCTGAAATAATGTTATTATTATTCCTTTATTTCATTAAATATACATATAAATTATATTTTTAAATATTAGAATATAAACAAAACATAAAAACATTTAAAAATATAAAAAATAGTAGCCCACCGGTATCGGGAACAAGGTCCAAGCTACCGGCGGTCAGGGCTCCAGAGAGAGGAACCTCCCTAACAATGCGAGCCGTGTCCAGAAGTACCGCTCTCTGAATCAGGCCCTTAATCCAGCTGCCCAACGAGAGCCTCTTTAGGTGTTGGTCGAGGCTCTTGGCAATTAAGCCATTGGCTGATACAACTATCGGCACAATGATTGCTGAGTCCACATCCCACATGTCGACAACCTCGCGAGCCAAGTCAAGATACTTGATTTCTTTATCTTTCTCGGCTTTCACGAGGTTCCCGTCATGAGGGACCGTTATGTCAACAATCATTGTGCGCCGCTCTATTCGATCCACCACCACTATATCAGGCTTATTGGCAACAATAGTCCTGTCAGTGATGATGGATCGGTCCCAGTACAATGTGATATTTCCACTCTCGAGAACTGGGTCGGGCACATACCTGAAGTACAGCACCTCCGATTCCACAAGGTTGTATTTCAGAGAAAGTTGCTGATGGATAATCCTGGCTACAAGGTTGTGTCTATGCAAGTACTCTTCGTTAGCTAGACGAGAACAACCGGAGATAATGTGTCGGATTGATTCTCCCGGACGGTGGCATGCCCGACACACGTCAACCGTGCCGTCCTTCACAATAAATCTCCGATAATTCTTAGTCATGATAACTTCGTCCATAATTGCACAGACAAAGCCTTCGGTTTCCCCAAAGAGATCACCGAAACGCAGCCAGGCTACGGACGCTAAAAAGTCTACTTCGGGTTCATGTAGGGCCCGGAAAAAGCGTCCGTGAAGCTCCTTACTTTGCCATACCTCCCTGCGATCATTAGTGTCAAGCACTACAGGTTTGCGCCAGTTCTCTGTAGCCAAGGAGAGCGGGGTGAGGCCCTTGTCCACCACGACCACATCTCGATGCATCCCCACGTCGGCTTCTAGGAAATATTCCCTGAGACTGCATATCTCGCGATTGTGGAGTGTCTTAGCGTTTAAAAAGCCACGACCTCCACACTTTCGCGGGATATACAGTCTCATTACCGAGGACCGTGGGTGATGCATTCGATATGCAGTCAGCAGCGTACGAACCCTCCTATCCAGGGCGTCAAGTTCGGTCTGAGTCCATTTGAGTATGCCGAAAGAGTACATCAAAACCGGCATGACCCAACCGTTGAAGGCGCGCACTTTGTTCCCGCCTGATAGAAGACTATTAAATACTTTCTTCAGAAGGGCAAAGAAGCGCTCCTTCAACGATTGCTTCATGTCAGTAACATTGATGCCCAACGCTTCCGACATACCCAAATATTTATAGGTTTCGGATGCGGAGAGGGCTCTAAGGTTTATGGAATCCGAAAGTTGGGTTCCCACGGATTCCACAATCTTCCCTCGCTTTACATGCATGACCGCACATTTGTCCACACCAAATTCCATCCTGATGGCACTAGTGAAAGTTTCAGTTACTTTCAGTAGCTCCATCAGATGCAAATTGTTGGGGGCAAAGAGTTTTAGGTCATCCATGTAGAGGAGGTGAGATATAACCTGACCACCTCTCCTCAACCGATAGCCTAGACCTGAATCCTCCAGCAGTGTGCTTAGAGGATTCAAGGCTAAGCAGAACCAAAGCGGACTCAAACTATCGCCCTGAAATATGCCTCGCTCGATCCTTATCGGTTCGCTATTCCTCTGGATATTTCGACATCCTGGATAGCGAAGGACTGTCCTCCATTGCCTCATACATGACATCAGGCAGGTGCGCAGAGTTGGATCTACTTTATACAGCTCCAGCACCCTCATGAGCCATGTATGTGGCACCGAGTCATAGGCCTTCTTATAATCTATCCAACATGTCGACAGATTCTTTCGGGAACGTCGAACCTGTTGGCTAATGGCCATATCAATGAGGAGTAACTCCTTAGTACCGCGAGACCCGTTCCTACATCCATTTTGAGAGGCAGACATGATGGAGTTAGTGTCTATATGTTTGTTAATTTTAGCTCTCAAAATGGATGTAAGAACTTTATAGACCGTCGGTAAACACGTGATCGGTCTATAATTTTTGGGTTCCGCGGTGCTACCTGATTTATGGAGCAGGTGGGTTATTCCTGTCGTTAGGAACTGGGGTAGCGAACCAGACTCCAAAGGAGTCTGGTACTGAGCCGCCAAGCGAGCGTGCGACCCAACAAACCATTTGATCCAGAAGTTGTGCAGTCCGTCCGGTCCTGGAGACTTCCAGTTAGGCAACGGACGGACCGCACGAGCTACATCTTGGGGGCAGATGGTAATAGCCCCCATTGCTGGTATTGGATCGCAGGCTCGCTCAACTTTTCGAGTCCAATCACCTTCGGTGTGACCGACAGGCACCGACCAGATACTGTGCCAGAAAGAAGACATGGCATCATTATCCGGCAGGTGCGTGTCAGTCACACCTTGATTCGGTCGCTCCCAAGCCCTATAAACCCACCTTTCATTGCTCTGGAAGGTGCGATTCTGAGTGTATCGGTCCACACGCCGCTTATACCTACGAATACGGTTTGCCCAAGCATACACTTTCTGCTTCAGGACGTCTATGCGCTCTGTGACACGAGATAAATAGTCCTCAGGGCTGGTATCAGTCCCTGAGAACGCCCGCCTCATAAAGCGCATAACTTTTGGGCGAGTATTGCCCTCCCTGAAGCAGATTAGTTTACCGATGAGCGCTCTGGCCCCACCAATACGACGCTCAATTCTGCACTGCCAGGCTGGTACGGCTGGTTTCGGTCGTGTAGCTATAAAGTCATTTTGAAATTTTACGTGAGCTACACGACATGCCGCTACAGCCGCGCAGTACAGAATCGAATGAGTATCAGTGAGGTCTTCGCAGTCATCAAAATAGTTTGACAACTGCGAATCCAGAGCTGCCACCAGCGCCCTATTTTTGTTATGCATGGGCAAACGAGGTAAGCGTGGTTTAAGTTCGGGTGACATAAACCGATATTCCCGAATCGCACCCTCCAAAGCACTCCTCAATTTCTCATTGCACTGGGTACTTACGTTTGTAGCCCTGTCATCATTCCCCTCGTCAGCTTGGACTGTGTGGGACTGCGGTGGTACCACAACAGTCTGCGACAGGGGGGCGATGACATGTCTATTCCGCATTTCAGTTCGCAGGCGATCAAGTACAGTGTCATCCAACATATGATTACGTTGGATAACCCGCACCTGATCCGATAGTCGTTGTGCCGAAACGTTGACAGCTGGTTCAAGCACCTGAAAAAGATAGAGCATCCGAACACGGTACGCGGTCAGATTGTTTCCCCCCTCTGTAGCCCCATAGTATGAGCGCATGACGTTCTCATTGATGGTTCGTGTCCATCTCATGCGCTGCACACTTCCGCCGGGAGCTGGGACCCTATCAGAGGCTGGTGGGCCTCGAGGTCCTAAACCATCCGGCGGCCGGCGTCCTCCCCGTCGACGAGCAGGTGGTGGCGTCGTGGGCGGGGAGAAATACTCGTCGCTCGAGCTCGACGCAACTACCGCGGCCGGTGTCGTCACAGTGGGGCTGGGTACCGGCGGCGGCGAGGCGGAGCTGAGCGAAGAGTCCGGAGGTGGTGGGCGTGCACTTCTTACGGCTGATCTCGTCAACATCTCGATAAAATTTTCATTATTATTTTCTGTTTTTCAGTGGCATGGTATGACAGATGTCATCTCTTAATCGGCAGTTTTTTATTCATGTCTTAAATAAAATATGGTGTTTTTTTGGGATAAATTGGTTTCAGACTTCTTTCGGGTTTTTTTTTAAAGCACATATAAACTATAATATTGAGTCGAAAATTATTAAAACTGCTAAAAAATATGAAAATTATAAGATCCAGTTTGGAGACGTTTGTTGACGTTGGTGTTGTTTTGTTTTATTATTATTATTCCTTTATTTCATTAAATATACATATAAATTATATTTTTAAATATTAGAATATAAACAAAATATAAAAACATTTAAAAATATAAAAAATAGTAGCCCACCGGTATCGGGAACAAGGTCCAAGCTACCGGCGGTCAGGGCTCCAGAGAGAGGAACCTCCTAACAATGCGAGCCGTGTCCAGAAGTACCGCTCTCTGAATCAGGCCCTTAATCCAGCTGCCCAACGAGAGCCTCTTTAGGTGTTGGTCGAGGCTCTTGGCAATTAAGCCATTGGCTGATACAACTATCGGCACAATGATTGCTGAGTCCACATCCCACATGTCGACAACCTCGCGAGCCAAGTCAAGATACTTGATTTCTTTATCTTTCTCGGCTTTCACGAGGTTCCCGTCATGAGGGACCGTTATGTCAATAATCATTGTGCGCCGCTCTACTCGATCCACCACCACTATATCAGGCTTATTGGCAACAATAGTCCTGTCAGTGATGATGGATCGGTCCCAGTACAATGTGATATTTCCACTCTCGAGAACTGGGTCGGGCACATACCTGAAGTACGGCACCTCCGATTCCACAAGGTTGTATTTCAGAGCAAGTTGCTGATGGATAATCCTGGCTACAAGGTTGTGTCTATGCAAGTACTCTTCGTTAGCTAGACGAGAACACCCGGAGATAATGTGTCGGATTGATTCTCCCGGACGGTGGCATGCCCGACACACGTCAACCGTGCCGTCCTTCACAATAAATCTCCGATAATTCTTAGTCATGATAACTTCGTCCATAATTGCACAGACAAAGCCTTCGGTTTCCCCAAAGAGATCACCGAAACGCAGCCAGGCTACGGACGCTAAAAAGTCTACTTCGGGTTCATGTAGGGCCCGGAAAAAGCGTCCGTGAAGCTCCTTACTTTGCCATACCACCCTGCGATCATTAGTGTCAAGCACTACAGGTTTGCGCCAGTTCTCTGTAGCCAAGGAGAGCGGGGTGAGGCCCTTGTCCACCACGACCACATCTCGATGCATCCCCACGTCGGCTTCTAGGAAATATTCCCTGAGACTGCATATCTCGCGATTGTGGAGTGTCTTAGCGTTTAAAAAGCCACGACCTCCACACTTTCGCGGGATATACAGTCTCATTACCGAGGACCGTGGGTGATGCATTCGATATGCAGTCAGCAGCGTACGAACCCTCCTATCCAGGGCGTCAAGTTCGGTCTGAGTCCATTTGAGTATGCCGAAAGAGTACATCAAAACCGGCATGACCCAACCGTTGAAGGCGCGCACTTTGTTCCCGCCTGATAGAAGACTATTAAATACTTTCTTCAGGCGGGCAAAGAAGCGCTCCTTCAACGATTGCTTCATGTCAGTAACATTGATGCCCAACGCTTCCGACATACCCAAATACTTATAGGTTTCGGATGCGGAGAGGGCTCTAAGGTTTATGGAATCCGAAAGTTGGGTTCCCACGGATTCCACAATCTTCCCTCGCTTTACATGCATGACCGCACATTTGTCCACACCAAATTCCATCCTGATGGCACTACTGAAAGTTTCAGCTACTTTCAGTAGCTCCATCAGATGCAAATTGTTGGGGGCAAAGAGTTTTAGGTCATCCATGTAGAGGAGGTGAGATATAACCTGACCACCTCTCCTCAACCGATAGCCTAGACCTGAATCCTCCAGCAGTGTGCTTAGAGGATTCAAGGCTAAGCAGAACCAAAGCGGACTCAAACTATCGCCCTGAAATATGCCTCGCTCGATCCTTATCGGTTCGCTATTCCTCTGGATATTTCGACATCCTGGATAGCGAAGGACTGTCCTCCATTGCCTCATACATGACATCAGGAAGGTGCGCAGAGTTGGATCTACTTTATACAGCTCCAGCACCCTCATGAGCCATGTATGTGGCACCGAGTCATAGGCCTTCTTATAATCTATCCAACATGTCGACAGATCCTTTCGGGAACGTCGAACCTGTTGGCTAATGGCCATATCAATGAGGAGTAACTCCTTAGTACCGCGAGACCCGTTCCTACATCCATTTTGAGAGGCAGACATGATGGAGTTAATGTCTATATGTTTGTTAATTTTAGCTCTCAAAATGGATGTAAGAACTTTATAGACCGTCGGTAAACACGTGATCGGTCTATAATTTTTGGGTTCCGCGGTGCTACCTGATTTATGGAGCAGGTGGGTTATTCCTGTCGTTAGGAACTGGGGTAGCGAACCAGACTCCAAAGAAGTCTGGTACTGAGCCGCCAAGCGAGCGTGCGACCCAACAAACCATTTGATCCAGAAGTTGTGCAGTCCGTCCGGTCCTGGAGACTTCCAGTTAGGCAACGGACGGACCGCACGAGCTACATCTTGGGGGCAGATGGTAATAGCCCCCATTTCTGGTATTGGATCGCAGGCTCGCTCAACTTTTCGAGTCCAATCACCTTCAGTGTGACCGACAGGCACCGACCAGATACTGTGCCAGAAAGAAGACATGGCATCATTATCCGGCAGGTGCGTGTCAGTCACACCTTGATTCGGTCGCTCCCAAGCCCTATAAACCCACCTTTCATTGCTCTGGAAGGTGCGATTCTGAGTGTATCGGTCCACACGCCGCTTATACCTACGAATACGGTTTGCCCAAGCATACACTTTCTGCTTCAGGAAGTCTATGCGCTCTGTGACACGAGATAAATAGTCCTCAGGGCTGGTATCAGTCCCTGAGAACGCCCGCCTCACAAAGCGCATAACTCTTGGGCGAGTATTGCCCTCCCTGAAGCAGATTAGTTTACCGATGAGCGCTCTGGCCCCACCAATACGACGCTCAATTCTGCACTGCCAGGCTGGTACGGCTGGTTTCGGTAGTGTAGCTATAAAGTCATTTTGAAATTTTACGTGAGCTACACGACATGCCGCTACAGCCGCGCAGTACAGAATCGAATGAGTGTCAGTGAGGTCTTCGCAGTCATCAAAATAGTTTGACAACTGCGAATCCAGAGCTGCCACCAGCGCCCTATTTTTGTTATGCATGGGCAAACGAGGTAAGCGTGGTCTAAGTTCGGGTGACATAAACCGATATTCCCGAATCGCACCCTCCAAAGCACTCCTCAATTTCTCATTGCACTGGGTACTTACGTTTGTAGCCCTGTCATCATTCCCCTCGTCAGCTTGGACTGTGTGGGACTGCGGTGGTACCACAACAGTCTGCGACAGGGGGGCGATGACATGGCTATTCCGCATTTCAGTTCGCAGGCGATCAAGTACAGTGTCATCCAACATATGATTACGTTGGATAACCCGCACCTGATCCGATAGTCGTTGTGCCGAAACGTTGACAGCTGGTTCAAGCAACTGAAAAAGAGAGAGCATCCGAACACGGTACGCGGTCAGATTGTTTCCCCCCTCTGTAGCCCCATAGTATGAGCGCATGACGTTCTCATTGATGGTTCGTGTCCATCTCATGCGCTGCACACTTCCGCCGGGAGCTGGGACCCTATCAGAGGCCGGTGGGCCTCGAGGTCCTAAACCATCCGGCGGCCGGCGTCCTCCCCGTCGACGAGCAGGTGGTGGCGTCGTGGGCGGGGAGAAATACTCGTCGCTCGAGCTCGACGCAACTACCGCGGCCGGTGTCGTCACAGTGGGGCTGGGTACCGGCGGCGGCGAGGCGGAGCTGAGCGAAGAGTCCGGAGGTGGTGGGCGTGCACTTCTTACGGCTGATCTCGTCAACATCTCGATAAAATTTTCATTATTATTTTCTGTTTTTCAGTGGCATGGTATGACAGATGTCATCTCTTAATCGGCAGTTTTTTATTCATGTCTTAAATAAAATATGGTGTTTTTTTGGGATAAATTGGTTTCAGACTTCTTTCGGGTTTTTTTTTAAAGCACATATAAACTATAATATTGAGTCGAAAATTATTAAAACTGCTAAAAAATATGAAAATTATAAGATCCAGTTTGGAGACGTTTGTTGACGTTGGTGTTGCCAGCTATTTTATTATTATTATTATTATAAATACTTGGAATTCAGCCCGCCGTACTGCCGTCCCGACCCGCGCCCGTCCCGCACCCGCCTTCTGTGTGTGTTGAGCTTTAATGTACAAATTCTAAAAATTAAAGGTAAGGCAAAAGTTTGCTTATAATAAATACCACACATCTTCAAGTGAAGCATGGCATTAGACTCGCAATCAAGCGTCCATCCGAAAGCGATTACCATATCTAATATGTATCTACATGCCTTCATCATTTCATTGTGTTTAATTCTACACTAATAAGTTCCAATACTGTTAACCACATCAAAGGTCCAAATTAGCATGAGCGGGCACGTTTGAGGGATAATAAAGCGGTAGTAGTAGTCAGCTAGTGTACCTTAGGGGCTAATTTCGCTTGGCAAGTAATGATTATGAGTCTGGCGCGAGGCCTGCAAAGGACCGCAATATGCAAATGATTTTAGCCTTCAGCGTTCAACTGTCCGACGCTCCTGTAAAATAATTATATTAAAATTAACTTCAAATAAGTATTATTGCAGCGGCAGTGGTGGCCCAGTGGTAACGGCCCCGACTTACGAGTCATAAGTCGTGGGTTCAAACCCAGGCAGGCGCTTTACTTTGTGTAAATAATTTCATCACCACTGCTCTCAAAACGGTGAAGGAAAACATCGTGAGGAAACCGGCATGTCCTAGAACCAACAATTCAAAGACATGTGACATCTACCAACCCGCACTGGGCCCGCGTGGTAGATTACAGCCCAGTCCCTCTCGAAGAGAGGAGGCCTGTGTCCCAGCAGTGGGAACATTATAGGCTGATTATGCTAAGTATTATTTTCTAATAATTTTGTCATAGTCACAAAGTAAATCTACCAAAGGTTGGTGATGTACCTAATTACAATCAAATTGTTATGAAAATAGGTAAAATTTAATTAAGTGTCCTACCTAATTATTATCATTATGAATTATTATTATTCATCAATTATTTAACTTCACGAAATCACCACGTAAATGGAACCATAATCAACGCCCAATTCTAATTTTCATGTAATCTCTCGACACAAAATGTTAAATACATAATAATTCCTGTCTTGATATTTGCCAGTGACCTTGAGCGGTTAGCTTGCGTGTTCTGTACTGAGCTCACGCAGCGCGTCGTACGTTCAGCCAGTAATAGGACTTGCCCATCAACGAGCGCTGTCCCCAATTTGACGCATTATTAATTTATTATATACAAGATAAAAGGTATTTTAATAAAACGCGTATACTTAAAGATTAATAATTAAATTATCTTTAAATTGGTGAAGGTTTCAGAAAAATACGCTTGTTAGATTTTGCGCCATTCTCAGTTTTTTATCCGCGTTATATTATAAATTAGATTATGTTATCAACATAATCTAAAATATTCACATATTAAGCTATTGAGAAAATGCTCTTACTTAACATATATTTTTTTCAAATCATTAACACTACTCTTTTATACGTGCTCTTCAGTATAAAATTATTAAAAGTCGGTTATCGTCGCCTTAAATCCTTGGGTCTGTCCTGTAGATACATTAATTATTCCTTTTCTATTTAATAACAAATAATAAGTACACTTAACGTAACATAAGATCACGCCTGTGATCCCCAAAGGGTTAGGCAGAGGTGTACTCTATAGTAGACCCACGTTTTGCCAGTTATGTTTAAGTCCCATGTAATAGGGGGCGAGCCTATTGCCATCAACCGGGGACAAATCGAGACTCCGGGCTGCTACTGAGAAATTCCTGGTCGAAATACCCAATAAGACTGGCTTTTCTGGGAACCCCGGAACTCGTGCTCGGCGACCACTAGATCAACGAGGCAGTACACACAAAATAACTATTAAGGCTTGTACAGACTGGCGCGATATCATGAGCGCGACAAGCAGCGCAATTCTTGCCCGCCCGCGATATCGCGCCAGTCTGTACGAGCCTTTACACTATTATTATTATTTATACACACATTTATTTCAGACAACATGATCCATTTTGTTAGTAACAATAGAGCTTATATCTATGTTAGTTCACACATATATGTTTGAAGAACAGACAGTCATACCTGTCCGCTATCGTATGCATTGTTCGTATCGTATGCGTTGTTCGTATCGTTGTTGTTGTGTCGAAGCAAAGTAAGCACTTCTTCTAGAAAAAGTGCAAAAAGCATTCCTGCGTTTTCTTTACAGAAGAACTCTCGGGTACTATCCCTACCTCTATCCTACCAAGTTCCTCTTAGGATGTCTGGGCTATCATATGCTGGAGTCCAGAAGGGCATGTGGCCAGGTAGGCGTTATGCTCAAAGTGTGGAAGGGTATGACGGATGCGCCTGACATCCATAATGAGCTGATTCGACTCTATAGACCGAATAATTATCTCCGTTGCAGAAAACATCGACTGCTAGGCGTGCCTTCGTGTCGGACAGCAGCCCGTGCTGCGTCTCCCGACCGCGCGTGTTGATCGCACTAAATAAGCTCGTGGAAGCCAACCCGGACTGCGATCTGTTCGCCAATACATTTCCCAATTTAATGGTTATGTGCCAAATTTTTTATGAAAACAATAGTATTTAATTGGTGTTATTATTATATGTGTTATGTTAGTATGTACTTTGATTTATGTAATTGTTTTTTTAAGCCGTGTAAATTAAATAAATAAATAAATATATTGTTGCCTTGACATCTCCTCAAACTTCAAGTACTTTCATAAATCCTCAATAACTGTTACTAAGAATCACTCTAAAAGTCTAAACAAAGACTAGATTGATTCTCAACGCTAAAATATTCCTCTTACAAAGATTAACAACAACGAGAATGCTCCATTTAGACGATTAAGCTTTTGTTAATAAACGCTTCAGAGTAACAACAAAAGGGGTGACAAATAATTCGTTTATTTACCCTCTAAAGATAGGATAATCATTCAAGACGACGGTAATCGGGTAGCCCTGAAATATTGGACACTTTTGTTGGCTTTAATCATGCGATAACGTGAAGATATTACTGGCTGTGCCAATGATATTATAAGTAAAAAAAAAAATGAAGTTTGGAAGTCGGTTCTTTTTTTTTATTACTACTACTACTACTAAACTAACTAACTAACTACTACAAAAATTACTAGGTATAAAAATGTGTACAGTTTTGCTTAAATGTAAATTATATTCTTATGAATTACGTGCCTGAACTAGGTTATCCTGTGTTTCAGGCGAAAAGTACTAAAGATGTTAAATATAAAATTCATTGCCATGCAAATATTTCATGGATGTAAGGCCAGTTTAACAGTAACATACAATTATAGCCTATAATGTTCGCACTGCTGGGGACACAGGCCTCCTCTCGGTGACGGACCGTTGCCGGGTCGTAATCTAACACGCGGGCCCATGCGGGTAGATGTCATATGTCTTCGAATTTTAGGTTCAAGGAAATGCCGGTTTCATTACGATGTTTTCCTTCACCGTTTTGAGAGTAGTGGTGATGAAAGAATTTACACAAAGCAAAACCGCCTCTCTGGGTTCAAACCTAGGACCTACAACTCGTATGTGGCGGCCGTTACCACCACTTGAAAACAAATAACACAATTATAAACAAATTTATAACTTACGTTACAGCACTAGTTTTACAAAATTAGAACTGAAATAAGACACACCACATCTCTTCGTCTACTTTCCTTGTCGCAGGTATGCTGGAAGAGATTTCTTTAGAAATAAGCATCACCTTCGTACGTATTTTTCTGTTCCTTTTTTCTTGTCTGTATATATGTGTGTACATAAACTGTGAAATAAATAAATATGATTTCTTTAAATCAGCTTGTGGCTTTTTATTTCCATCTCCAAATCTTTTAATGAACTTATTACTGAAATAAATACATTCAAAAACGTTATCCACATACATATTCCACCTTATGTGACGCGTCGCGCCGTGCAACAAGCAACTATACATTAAAGAAGTTTTTAACTTTAAAATGCACCATTTGCTCGAAGCTCTCGTCGAGTTTTTAATCTGTTGATCAAACAGGCGGACGGCCGACGACAAATTTATTCTTGCACACAAAGATCTTAATCGCGATGTTTGCTTTTGAGCTTCAGCTCTTTTTAAACTAAAGATATATTTTGCTAAACTACAAGAAAAATTAAAATACAAAACGTTTGAAGTCGAGCTGTGAAAACTTGGCGGAATATTTTTGCGTTCATTATGATTTGCTCTGTTGTGAAGGAAAGTTTTTTTTTTAATTTAAAATTAGAAATAAATCTCTCTTACACAATAAAGATACTGCTTTAAGGCTCGTGCAGTCAGGCGCGAGGCGACTTTGTGGAACAATTTCTATGAAAACTTTACGGAAATTGTTCTACCGGTGTCGCGTCGCACCTGTCTGCACGTGCCTTTAATGCTGCAGACTTTAGGTAGATACACAAATATCATATTATGAAAATTAAAGAAATAGGTACCTCAACTAAAGCTACTTTCGAGAAAATCATAATGAACAGAATTGTTTATTCATTCACTATTGTTACAGTTATCATGTTACAGGAAAAAAATGTGTAATCTCATTCTGTCACTAATCGCTCCCCAATGTGTTGTCGCTGTCAAAAAGTGTCAAAATAAAAGAAAAAGAAAAGTTGCCAAATTATGATTTGTTTGAGAATCTTTGTTACGCCATCCGTCAGGTGTGTCGTGTATTTTTGTTTTGGCATCCGGCCAAGGCATTGTTATTTAAAAAGTCTTTAAAACCACAAACACATGCTTTCCAAAAAATTGCCCGCATGAAATTAAATCGCGTACAACAAATAGCACATTGTGTTACTCGCAACTGACACGGTGTTAAATGTACAATTATGTCAAGACTGATGTGACATTTGGTAAATTATTGTCATACATTATCTACAACGAATTTTGGTCCAGTACCTGGTCGTTTTTCGTACGAATTTAATATTTTCAACCAGAAAACTCCGATTTTCAGTAGGAGTCAAGTTAAAAACCACGAAAGAAGCGTTTTGACTCAAAGAAAACGTATTGTGTCAGAAAATCATCGCAGTGGAATTGACAACATATTTGCCAACGATTCAAATTTTACAGTATCCTAACTAAACAGCATGTTATTTACCTCAGACAATATCGATTCTTCCAAAATTAACCCATAGAATCTCAAGCTGCAACTGGTTGCTAAATTATTATAATAAGCGGTGGGGTCAGCGTGCAAATTGTGGGGCATTAAGCAAATTCGGTCAAATTAGCGCCGGCACGGCCAATAATAACTGCGGGCTCCCAGTCCTGCCAACAGTTGCAACAACTAAAAACATTATTTACATTATTTTGCGTCTTAAACTTGGAATATTTTCTCCAATGTTGTAATCTTCTTTCACTGATTGGCTGTTCTTGTGGACTTTAAAGGAAACTTATGGCTGGTAGCTGTAATTACATTTCATAAATTTTATGTTCAGAAACATTTGTACAGCGCGTTCGCTCGCTGTTGCAAAAAAATGATTGTGAAATTGTGTTATCGTTAATTTTATATTGTTTGATTTTCAGCGTTCTTTAGTTTAAATTAAACTAGAACAACTTTTTCCGCCTTGTTTTTCTACTGTTTTATTTATCTTTTTAAATAGGTATACTTGTTGGTTTCATAATTTATTTATATGATTAATTATGAATTCATATAGTATACTACGTGAATTAATAATTAATCATATAAATAAATTATCTTTAATCATATATATAATAATTAATCATATAAATAAAAATATTACACATTATTCATCATTTCAGCCGAAATACATTCACTGCTGGACATATGCCTCCTCCGAAAGGAGGTGTTGACATAATCGCATAATAAATACCTATTACTGAGTTTTGTTAAGGCTCGTGCAGACTGGCGTGATATCGAGGGCGTGACAGGCAGCGCGACCCTTGTAGCACCCGCGATAACGCACCAGTCTGTACGAGCCTTTAAACTCACAATCGGAAGGTTTTTATTCCCTCCATTGGTAGGTATCATATTGGCGGAGTGGCTTTATACCATTTCATATTGTTTGATTTAATCATTTTAATTTCAACACATTATTTAACAGGTGCTATTTATAACACTAAAAGAACAAACGTTGCAACACTTGCACCGTAAATAAAATATGTCCGGCCACATATAATTTATGCGGTCCACATTTTGTGGCGAATTCGTAAAGGGGCCGGTGCTAAATGAAACGAAACAACTGTTGTTTGTCTCTGGTGTTGCACTGACGTTTGTAATTTTAACTAATGACACACCGTGGGGTGGGGCACACCGATTGGAGAGAAGTATTTATTGATTTTCACGTTTGGACAGACAGTTATCATCTGCTTGTCATTAGCTGTCGTCTTTTGTCAGTTCTAAGAATGAGATGGATGCGTTTTTGTGGCGTTGAGTTAAATAATTGTTTGGTTTTTCAGCATGTTAAATTATTAGTTGTTTTAACATTTGGGAACGGACTTTTGAGCATTAAACGTTTTGTGACACTTTTTGCAAAGACTTATAGCCAGTTTTAAATCTAAAGTCTAGGTTTTCATCCCTCAAGGATCACGTCTAACAAATAGATCAAAATCTCTGTTATATCAAAGTCTAGCTTGGTTCAATGATATCGTTTCACAAAGAACTATGTTGTGGAATAATTCTGCTTCGAAATTCAACTACGGTAGGTGTAGATAAGATAAGTTATCTTATCTCGAAAGGGATAAGGAGGTGCTAAACATAGAAACCAGCCCGATGGTTCGATGATATACCTATATTATAATGGGGACCACCGGGCGACACAATACGAGGATGCGAAGATTAGGTTGCATAAAATACGAAATGAAGAGATGGAAAAAACTATTACCCGTTTTAAAAGCTAAATGCAAATTTTAAATGGACAGAAAACATATTACTTACCTGCCAGGTAAACTACTTTTCAATACGACTCCACAGCAAAACCAATTAAAATCGAGGACTTATCAGTTTTTCCTTGACGTAATTCATAATAATAATTCCGCTTTAATTTCACCCAAAACTGACGTACCTATTAACGAGAAATTTTAAATTACGGGTTGATGGCAGACAGCGTTTTATAAAGGGCTTAAATCCCTTAAAATCCTCATGCGGTTGCCAGTAAAGCCTTGTACCTCGCCAGTTTTGTTCGCACAGGCTAACATAATCCCTAGATTACAAGAATTTATAAAAATGTAAAAGGGACGTATGTATTAATGTTTTATTCGCTTCGTGGAACATGAAGCGTTTTGTGGTGTGTAGTGTTTAAATTATTATTGTGTATGCTGAAGTTTTAATTTTGATTGTGCTACTAACTAGATTCTGTTAATACACACCACATTTATTATTAAAAGTGTTGTGATGTAGCTCTCTGGTACACGGATTATGATAATCTGGTAAAACATATTCGAAACTGACTTTAGACTCAATTAATTTAGACGGCGGCGTAGAAGTTAGAGTTTGTTTGTTTTTGGTATTGCTATATTTTCTTTCAGTCTCTTAATTTACCAACCAAAATAATAAGGACACATTTCCATAAAAAAAAATTGTTACGGTACTAATTTTTATCTAGTAAACAAAAAAGAACCGGCCAAGTGCGTGTCGGGCCACGCACAATAAGGGTTCCGTAGTTGGGATGAATTTATCCCAAGAACAAACTTAACATTATAGTTGAAAGACATGTTTCCCTCGTTCATTCGAAATGTTAGTTTGTACGCACAATATTGAGTGATTTACCATGTTATTTTCAGACCATAGACTTTTTGTAGGTTTTCCTGTAATCTGTAAGAGTGATGCACTATATTTTGTTTTTTTTTTAATTTAGGGTCAGTAGTTTCGGACATATGTATAATAATGCATTATAATAATTGTTACCTGTTTTTATAATTATAAGATGTATTTATTTTTTGTTGTAATGCCAATAAACGCATTTTTCTTTACATAAGGGGGGAATGGTAATTATTCATCAATTTAAAAAAAATATAATATATCTGAAACCCTTACAACAAGCCCGTTTCTTTGATATGCTGTCACGCAATCCTTTTTTTATATCTAATTTCCCCCCTTAAAGTGATCCCCATTCAAAATTAATTAATTTACGTTACACATCCCGTAGTTGGGTCACAGAAGATCATAATGTGTACTAAATTTCAACTTAATCGGTCCAGTAGATTCGGGGCAAATCGGCTGTGACAGAAGGACAGACAGACCGACAGTCAGACAGCCAGACAGACACCTGAGTGATCCTATAAGGGTTCCATTTTTTTCCTTTTGAGGTGCGAAACCCTAAAAAATATAACAAAGGCAAATGAATAACTTCAGTACCTAACCTCCACACAAACACCGTATACGCGTATAAGTTAGCTCGATCCAACATGGCGGCATGATGGTTCCCCTACAGACATGCGGGAAGCATTGTTTAGAACGTACTTAAAAACTAATCCAGCCTAGTGCTATTAAAACAAAGTACACTCTCGACCGTGACAGCCTCTGATTGGTCGTCCAACGTCCCTTTACAGACATTGCTCATTGTTCTACAAGTCTAGTTCCCCCCACTCTATGTCTGTTTTCCCCCTTTATTTTAAAACTACTCTTGTTTAATAAAACTATGAACATTTTGTTGAGTTTGCTTTGCTTTGAAAAGGCTCGATGGCAAATGGCTTGTGTTTTAGAAAATATATTCAGTTCAGTGTTTTTATTTCATTAATATATTGTTGGTTGTTTTACAGGATATGGCCCGTGAGACTACAATTCATATTTCAACTTGAATTGTTTTGTTAAATGCTGTGAATTTATTTATAGCTAAGTTTTCATCATCCCAGATTCTACTTTTGTAACTAACTGTGACCCATATGGCCCACTATTTCATTAATTTTATATCTATAATTTATATCATCTTAACAAATAGACAAGCTATTAAATATACTATGCCGTGAATTTATAACCTCTTCTAAGTGCCAAGTTCTGATCACAACTAATTGTATCTTATGATTTACATCGTACCATCCGTATGTAAGCTAATTCAGTACAATCCTGTTTTAGTACCATCTATTGAAACCGATTATAGGTAGGTAGGTAGGTACTCGCTTATTATAGGTAGGTATTTACTAGGTAGATTACAAGCAGATGTGTCTATTTACAAAAATAACAAAGACCAGTACATATTATAGTGTTGAACAAAGTGAAGCGTTTTGATTGGTTAAAAATTCAAGAATAGCGGCATTCAACCCCCTTGCTGCGGTATCAAATTGCGGTTATGGAGCCTGAGTATCAATTAACCAAAATGGCCGCCCAGTATGAACTTAGGGCAAGTAAACGCCAACAGCTGTATTAAAAATAAAATTTTGTTGTGAATTTCAGTCTAAATTCTACAAATTTTATGCCAAGTAGAATATTAAAGTGTCTTAAAATTTATTTTTCAGTTAATAGGTAGGTACTTAGAGAATTTTCACCGTCACAAAATTAAACGAAAATAAAGAAATTATATATCTAGTGTAATAGTAATAACGCAGGTCTTTCAGAATATTATTATTATTATTGCTAAAAGTTTTCAATTAACTTTTTATATTACTTTCACTTTTAAAACCAGCATTCATTTTGTCAGGGTTTAGAAAGGATTTTTAAAGTAAGCAAAAAAAGTTAGGTAAGTCTTAATCTGGATTTAAATAACTAAGAAAGATATCTATTCAAAATGTTGATTTATGGAAAGACATTACTAATCTTCTGGCAAACTCCATACATACTTAATTTAAGTAATTGTATTTTTCAACTTTTTGATATTCAGATAGGAAAATAAAATTTAAAATGTATTCAATTTATGGTGTCGTGATGGCCCAGTGGTTAAGGCTTCGTCCGTGATGTACGAGGTTTTGTGTTCAAATCCGGGCAAGGACCAATGTGACTTTTTCATGTACTTTTTGAGTTTTTCTTAGATATTACTGACATCGGTGAATGAGAAACATCGTGAGGAAACCTGAACTTATAGTTAATACTAACTGCGCCGCGTGGTTTCACCCCCATAAGTGTCGATCCCATGGGAATATCGGGATAAAAAGTATCCTATGTCCTAATCTAGGTACAATTCTACCCATTTGCTAAATTTCATCTAAATCCATTCAGCCGTTTTAGCGAGAAACTGTGGCGGCATCAACATCGCCACATGTGAACTACGCGTCACACTTCGTCCCGCAAAATCCTGCATCGCGCAAGCAGAGTTTACCGCGCGACTATAGTATTTAAACAACGTCCCGACGTCAATCGTCGGGCAGTTGCCCACCAGACACAACACCCGTCTGGTCAGAGGATCCTCCCTTTTCTATGGAGTATGAGTGAACTTTACACCCTGTTCCTCATACCTCTATAAAACAAACCCAGTTTTGCATTTTTAATATTAATTAGGATAGGTCTGAAATCGCCAAACCATCTTGAACAGGTGCGGTGATGATCAATGCTCTTGCCTTCTCAGTATTAGAAGAGGTAATTGCCCTGCACAATAAAAGAACAATAAAAGGTTGGTATTATTATTTTTATTTAGTTATGGAGTTATTTCACCGAGGAGCTCGTGGCTAAGTAATGAGCTGCAGGTCAGATCCATCAGATTAAGCTACGCTTGCCGGGGTTGGTCGTTACATAACGAGACTCCTCTCTGCCTCGGAAAGCACGTTAAGCCGTTGGTACCGGCTGTCATTTGTGGATCTTTGACGATCGTTATGGGTCGTCAGAAGCCTGAAAGTCTGACAACCAGTCTTACAGATAAACTACGATAACATGGCGCGCCCCTCCAAAATTCAAAACGTTTGAAAGTATTTATGACAGTATTTACAAAGCGCCACCAAGACTCACAACGCATTATGGGGGGCATACGGATACTGCCGTCAAACAAAAAATAAAAATCCAAGTATTTATTTATTCTTGAGGATTTTACCACATACATTGAAACAGTAACTAGGAGGAGCCATGTTACTCTACCAATGTGTCCGCTTTACAGACTAAGAGGGAAAAATTAATAATAGATCTAAAATTAAATAAAAATAACATCGGATTGTTACACGAGATTTTGTCTATGGCACTGTCTGATGCTGCCAAAAGTCTGTTTAGATTAAGTCTTCGTTTTAAGTCTACCTAATGAGTTGACGTGTGGTCTTAGAGGCTAATTAGGAATTCCTTTATTGTAGCTGTAATAATAAGGTACGATGGGACTGCCATTTATTTTATATAATAGTCACCAAATTAAATATAGAGAAAAAAAAACCCACTTCCAAAAAGGAGGAGGTTCTAATGTTCCGCTGTTTTTTTTTTTTTTTGCTGTTTTGGATCCCATACCAGCGCATTGTATTCGAGTTAGCTACGTACAAACGAATAATAAAGAGTGAATATAACATTCCTGTCCTGCGTGCGTACCTACTTACTAAGGGCTGGTTTTACCACCCGGAAACGTTCCTACCAAAACGTAGTGAAACAAGCCCCTATCAATCAACTTATTTGATCAAATATCATCAACTTGTACCTACGTGTGAACCATACATTTATAATTGTGAACACATAAATCTTCGGCGACATTATCAGTTTATTGAATATTATAAATATTGATAAATGACAACCGAATGTTGTAAACAATAGGTTTATTGCTTCCCGTTTCAGATCATTTAACTCGCACGTGACTTCAGTAGGGTTGCCAAATGTTTAGTATCTATGAATTTATTTATTGATCCTGATGTACCGATAAAAACAGGGGTGACGAGTGGGAGATTTTTATTGACGATTATAATGTAATTTATGAGTTTAAGTAGAATTCGATAATCAATACTTTAGTGCTTTGACAATATTTCTTGTTAAGTAACTATTCAATATTTTTGCTGCAGGAAAACATTAATTCATTAGAAGCGATTTCCTAAACGAATATTGATTAAAATATGACTAGCCGAAAAGCTTGAGTACTTAAAACGTCTTATCAATTTCGAAACTTTCTCTGAATTCTTTCTTTTATTTTCACGCGGTACCTATAATTTTTCAGTGCTGCTGAAAGGCAAGCCAAAATATACAGCTATTTTACCCTTAACTCGAACCCCACAGTACCCATACCAAAATCTACCTCGAAATCGTTCACCAAAACGATATTACGTTAACCCATAACCGCTTATAACATCGTAATGTAACTAAAATTGTGGCGGCTCATCGAATATTTTGTTTATTTAGTTTGTGGCTAGTTCACAACAAGCCTGTTTGCTATACCGAGCATTGAATAAATAATTATTGGTCTCTTGTTAAATATTAAAATGGGGCTAGATGTTGTACACGGGCAATTTTATAATAATATCAATGTTATTGGGGTGGATAAGGGGGATGATAATTAGTTGTATTTTATTGGTGTTTAATTGAATGTTAGTTTGTTAGATTACAAGCCACAAAACACACTGAAGGGGGACAAAATGTAGCAAATAAATTTTCATCAAAATATAGTATGGCAGGTAAAAGATGGGACATATTCTAATGGTATCCATGCATGCAAGTATACAGTATCGTGTGTTGGAAGATTTTTGCGCAAATGTCTATATTTGTGTTATTTTAAATACTGGTGCACGTCTATATTTGCGCAAAATTGAACTTGCAGAAGAATACATTAACCTGTGTGGGATGAATTTAGCACAAGTATCCGAGCCATTCGCTGTCACGCAGACATGCGCAACTTTAAACTTGTACAAGTATAGATATTGTAACGTGTATGGCTACCATACTGCGATCGCTAACTCGCCTGCCAACGTGGCGATTATGGCAACCCCCCCCCCCTTTGGGGGAGGTCTATGTCCAGCAGTGGATGTTTTTCGGCTGAAATTATGATGATGATGATGGCTACCAGTAGAGAGTAGAGACTGCAATACCTACTCATAAAAAATTAACAACATTTACTATGGAACCTTTCTCTGAAACATTGAAAAAATCAGCTTTTCCATACAAAAGTGCAATACTAACACGATCAAAATGTATGGAACTACTGTTTTTTTTATTTGGTTCCATTGTAAAAGTTTTTCACTTTCATGACATTGAAAAAATCAGCTTTTCCATACAAAAGTGCAATACTAACACGATCAAAATGTATGGAACTACTGTTTTTTTTTATTTGGTACCATTGTAAAAGTTTTTCACTTTCATGAGTAGGTACCTACTACATGCCCTTAAATAAACTAACTAAGTGCTTTTATATGCCACACTGTATTAAACCCAATTACGAAAAATATTGACCTCTATGAATTCTCGTTACCAAATAATATAAGCTCTCTTAAATATATTACTAAAATTACTTATAAATAAAATAAAGTTATACAAGCTTTATTATAACTTGTTAATTTAAAAACTATCTTGTCTAATAACGAAATAACGATGTTGCTTTTTATTAAAAAAATGTGATTCCCAAGAGAACTATAACAATTTGCGTTTTCTGTATCTCGTCTACAATGTAACTAATTGAAGTTTTAATAAAGCGCTACATTTGAACTTTGTTATAGATTCCCTAGACTCTTGAATATTGCAAGACTACAAGGGCTTTGAAAACTTAATACATAAATATTTGTATTTATTTTAGTTTCCTCTCCGTTCCTCTCCTCTGAAGAGATGTAACTTTGTAAGTAAATCATGATATCGAATGAGGAGAGCCACTCCCAAAATAATTATTCCGCTAGGTGTCGGCTCATCACTGGTGTTGTTTACTCGTCAAACACCATACATATTTTACGTAATATTTATATTATCATTTAATTATTTAATACAGTGCCTGTATGTAGAGCACTTAATAAGTGAATCGTAATAATAAAGGCGTCAGTAAACTGTTATCCTGCTGTACCCCAAGTGTAAATTTGTAAGAGAGTAAATGTACCTATTTCGTTTGCGTTAAAATTTGACCGATAGATCTTAGTGCTAAGAGTATAACAGTAAGAATAAAAATCTTAACGCAAACGCGGTAGTTACGTTTACTCACTTGCAAACGTACACTCGGGGTACTGATGAGGAAAGAAGAAAAGTGTGGGTTAGACCTTTACGCCTAATAAGTCTTAAACTGGCTTCCAAACGTTCCGAAGCTATGTAGTGATCACTTTAGACTTCAAGATTTGTATGGAGAGAGTACATCTATACGTGCTTCAACAAACAGACTTCATCTTCTTCACGTCAACTCCGGCTGTTGCTGAAAACCAGCGCTGGGGCTCTGTATCGCATAGGGTCGCAGCATTATGCTGAGCGATGGCCGTTATGCGTGGATATGACGCATATTTTCCCCCAAACTTGTTCTTTCGTGTTTGTGTTTTGTTTTTTTCTTTGCTTTATGTTTACGGCAAATAAATGTATTTTCTTTCTTTTTTAGACTGCTAACAGTTACTAGCGTCATCTGTAGTTAGGTTTGCCTGAAACATTGTATCCTCTTTCTTTCTTCCAAGGCTTTAGTGCCATATATTTCAGGGCCAGCTTTCCTAGTCTTCTCACTCCACTTCACAATTTTTTTTTATTTGTCTTTAGGAATTTGTATTCTTCCTGTAAACTTTTTTTGTAAAAATAAATGAAATTATGATATTATACTCAATATTTTTTTAATAAATGTGAAAGTTTGTATATTTGTATGTTTGCTACTCAATCACCCTTTGGTCTCATAGTCGCAACCGCGGCTGCTGAGCGTGGGGTCCTGAGTCCGATTCACGGGTCGAGCAAAGTGTTATTGGGTTTTTCCATCAACCTGGCGGCAACGTCATTAAAAAATCCCCACCCATAGATAAATATAACCCGTCTCTCCACTATTCCACAGCTTGCTCAAGGATGCATATGCGGCAGGCTCTAAAAATCCTTCCATATCCCAAGGTCTACTCTTTGTTGGTTTGTCTCTGTAGTCCCATGAAACATGAGGCTCTAGGGGATAGTGTTAATCTTTGGGTTTATTCGGGTAATCGAGTCTGGTTTAACCACGCTGGGGTCGGTGCATTTCGTTCATTCATTAATTCATAGGAGTTTCTCAGTAACAGCCCGGAGTTTGGAAGTTGGTGGTGTGATACCCCCGTGCCTCGGAAAGGACGTTATAGCCGTTGGTCCTGCGCCAGATCTCTCTCCGGTCGTGTTTGATTGCCGTCCCATCGGACGATCAGTGTGAGGGAAGAGAGAGTGCACCTGCGTCTGCGCACACACTTGTGATATAAGTGTATAATCTATGCACTTGTGCACTATAATATCTCCCGCGCTGAAGTCTGGTCTCCGCTGAGATTCGATCTGGAGAACTATTATTAGAGTTTCGTACCAAAATGGTATTGAGGAACCCTTATGGTGAGACTAAGTCTGTCTGTCTGTCTGTCACACTTGGATATCTCAAGAACTACTAATGCTATCAACTTGAAATTTAGAATAGTTTTAGATGACGTTTGCCCAACTATTATATTTTGCAAACAAGAAATAAATTAATAATGTACCTTTTTTGCAAGAGGGACTGAAAGGGGGTCTAATTTGAAGTGGGGCTACTAGGGCATGTGGGGTAACATATGAAAGAACGCTGTTTGCAAATTCTCATCCTTTTTTTTTTAGGCAGCTTAGTTTCCCACTATTGATGAAAAATGTAAAAAAATACCGTTCCCCTCTCCTTATCTCCAAAGTTTGCATAGATAAAAATCTGAAATTATTCTATGTGATAGAAGTATATGTTAAACATTACAGTAAAAATAAAATAGCACAGTTTTTCAGAAATCATCAACATCATATATACGTACGGAACCCTCGGTGCGCGAGTCCGACTCGCTCTTGACCGGTTTTTTACATTTTATTATTACTTAATCACGCAAAAACGGCTGAATTAATTTGGATGTAATTTAGCACACTGATAGTGTGCTATATTTCATATCTTGATTAAAACATAGGATACTTTTTAACCCACGGCAACGTATCGTACGTTGCCGTGGGTTATTTTTCGACATACACGCGGGCGTAGCCGCGAACAAAAGCTAGTATTAAATAAAACAACCAAAGAAAATAATTAATTAAGGTATTAGGCCCAATTGTTAGAAAAATATAACAAAGAGGCTTTACAGAGAAAGCCTCTTGCTGTACATTTACTTAATTCGTAGAACATCTCTGCCTACTTCGTAGGAATTAATAATTCATAAGTAATACCTACCTGCTTCCAAGTCCCATTCCTTCTACAAAATAGTTCCACGAAATTGAACAGGCCTACCCTGTAACATGTCTATTATTTTTCCCAAGTCAGTGGTACGAGTAGTAGGGTGAGCACACCGAATTTCGGCCGTGATCCTCCCATATTTACATATGCGAATGTGTGCGGTTTTGTTTCTATTTGCGCTAGTAGGGTGTGTACTCGTAATTACGGCATTGGGACAAGTCCCGAGGCGAGGCGACCGCAGACAAGGATTTAGGTTTTTGATGCTAGAAGAGGATTGGATTTTTTTATTGAAATCTTTTGTTTTTTTTTTCTTTTAAATACATAGGGCTAAATTATTACGGCTTCATAACCAATAACATTATTTAAAACTTGTTTTAACTTTATTTCTACAGTTCACACTGACTGCCTCGATGGTCTGGTGGTCGCAAGCGCTACTGCTGAGCATGAGGTCCTGGATTCGATTTCCAGGTCGGGCAAAGTGTTATTGGGATTTTCTATTAAAAAATTCTTAGCAGCACCCTGGAGTCTGGATTTGTGCCCGGTTGATGGCAATAGGCTCGCCCCCTATTACATGGGACTTAAACATAACTGGCGAAATGTGGGTGTACTATAGGTACACGTACTATATACTATAGGTATGTGCTATTTCATTATTTCAATAGTTTTATTTTATTTTAGGAATGTATGACACCTCGTTACCTGTCTCTTCCTGTAATCCCTACATCGCTGCCCACCCCTGTCTTCTCTAAATGAACTGGGCCCATGTTCATGGTAATTCTGGGCCTCACCTGAATGTCGATGTGCCAATAAATGGAATAGGGGATATAAATATTGTATCCAAAGGCTTATAATCCGGACCTGTGGCTTGTTGCTTTGCCGTCTTTTAAAAGGGAGATAGTGTTAGAATTTAATTTTTGGTACAAACAGACTAGAGTGAATTAAACGTTCGTTGGTTGAATTTTGGTGAGCACGTGCAAAGCTTAGTAATAGTGTTTCCTAGCATTTTTTGAAAGTAGCAAATTAGGCATTGTTTATGAAAACGTTAAACTTATTTGGGACCTTAAAAGCTACTTGCAATATAATAAAACCAGCCAGATGCGTGTCGGACCACGCACAATGAAGGATTCCGTAGTTGGGATG
Source organism: Tiliacea aurago (assembly GCA_948098905.1). NCBI lineage: Eukaryota > Metazoa > Arthropoda > Insecta > Lepidoptera > Noctuidae > Tiliacea > Tiliacea aurago. Next base: position 15,664,981 of record OX402591.1, on the reverse strand, counting down.
AATTTATCCCGAGAACAAACTTAACATTGTAGTTGGAAAACATGATCTCCATACATTCCAACTGCAAATGTAAGTTTGTACGCACAATATTGAGTGATTTCCCATGTTATTTTAAGATCACAGACTTCTATTAGTACAGAACTATTTTCTGTATTTTTATCAAAATTTTAGGCTCAGTAGTTTCGGAGATAAAGGGGGGGAGAATGGTAATTTTTCATCTATTTTCTTTAATAATTTCAAAAGTGTGTATTTTAAAATGATAAAAAATATATAAAATATAAAACCCATAAACAAGCCCTTTCATTTGATGTGTCACACGGTACAGTCAGCAAACCTTTTTTAAATTTTCTAATTTGCCCTCCAAAAGTGACCTCCATATTCAAAATTAATTTATTTACGTAACATGTCCGTGTTTGGGTCACAGAAGTTTATTATGTGTACCAAATTTCAACTTAATCGGTCTAGTAGATTCGGAACAAATCAGCTGTGACAGACGGACAGACAGACAGACACACGAGTGATCCTATAAGGGTTCCTTTTGTCCTTTTGAGGTACGGAACTCTAAAAAGCGATATTTATTGTAAATACATTATCTGTACTAATATTATAAAAAGGTAAAATTTGTGCGTTTGTAAGTTTGTATGTAGGGGGTAATCTCTGGAACTAGGTACTAGACGGATTCGTATAATCTTTTTGCATTTATTGGCCCAATTCTTGAGGAAGATTATCTATCCGTAGGCTACACAATTGCGGCGGTAAGTCCCCTCTTTGAGGAGTGGCTAGAAAGGCGCCACGGCGTCCTCACCTTCCGCCTGACACAGGTCCTCACCGGACACGGTTGTTTCGGGAGGTCCCTGTTCAGGATAAAGCGGGAGGAAACGCCCGGGTGGCACCACTGTGTAGATCGCCCGGAGGACACGGTGGAGCATACGGTGGAGGTCTGTCCTGCTTGGGCGGAGCACCGCCGTGTCCTCACGGAGGCGATCGGCGGATCCGCTCTTCCGCCCTTAGTGGCCCGGGTCGACGGCGCGTTGTGTTCCACGCGCGCCTCAAAGAGACGTCAGCACCAATTGACGGGGTCCGAAAGGGCCAATGCCTGCCAGGGTTACGAGTCTGTCCGAAAGGGATATCGTGGCCCTGGCACACAGGCATTTGAAGGAACACGGTGGGTTTTAATCAGTAAAAGTCTGACACTCCCTCCCGCTCCGCCCAGAGCGGGAGAAGTTATTTGATGATTTACCACCAAAAAAAAAAAAAGGCTACGTAACATCACGCTACGACCCTTAGCAGCAGAGCAAAAAGAAAAAAAAGACAGAAGGAACGCTAAGCGAAAACGAAGTAATAGCGCGGGCGGGCGATGCGATGCGACGCAGAGGGTCGCGGAACAAGAAATTTAACACGGACGAAGTCGCGGGCATAAGCTAGTTACATATTAAAATACATAATAAGAGATTAAGGACGCATTCGCAAAATTTGACAAAAAACTGCATGTCGCGGGTTCGCAAATCGTAATACGAGTAGCAATTTTTTATTCAAAAATGTTAGTTCTTAATATTGTAAAAATTGTTTCCGTTGCCTCTTCACACAATATCGTCAATTTTTTCTTCAATATAATAACATAAATTTAGTTTTTTTTAAATATTTTATGTAAGCAGACATGTTCAACAAAAAAAAATAGCAAATAGAACTATCAAAATGTTACAAATAGTCTCAGAAAATAATGTTGAAAAACCTATATTTTTTTTAAAAACACTGTCGGTAATTTTTTTTTCCTATTATTTAACAAATCTTAAATCACACACTGGGCTTCAGCTATCCGTGTGATAAAATCAAAATGTCATTTTATGAATATACAATATCTTCATTAAGTAAATCAATGGCGAAATAAGCTATATTTCGAGAGCGCAAAAGTGATGAAACTATGCTGAGACTGACACGAATGGTTTATCACCACGAAAACTGTACTTTTATAGTTTACACAGACTGAATGTTTCAATTATTTCAAGCTTTGTCATAATTAGATAATAAATTGACGAAAAACGTTTTTTTTGTGATAGCACCCTTAAGCTGACGAAACTACGTAAAGTAGAATATTAAAATATCTTAACGTAAATTTACGAATTTCAGAGTAACTTCCGACGGTGACCAGAAACGCCACTCTGTAGTAAATATTTTAAATAAGCTACAACTACTTTCAGCTTAATGCGCGTAATAAAAATTGTCCGAGAAAACTATTACACAAAGAGGCACACTACAATCGTGCTTGTTACTGTAGGTATTATTAAGACATGAAATTCAAATTTCTACAGTGTTCATTAATAATACATTGAGTAAAGTAAATAAACACAAAGCCGAAAATGTTATGATGATTAAACTAAGTAAACCGAAGACATTTTACAAAATTAATCCGAAATAAAAATACATAAGCAGAGTAAATCCAGTAATCGTATTTCTGTCAAATCCCTGTAAATAGAATTTCATCCCCTCGTGTCTTTGTTTCGAATATTGGACGATTTATTAAAGCTTTTTCTTAAGTCTACTTAAATGTCGATTCGGTCCCACAGTAGTCGTTTCAATCAATCAAAGTCCGATTGAAAATTCGATCGCAATAAGAGATGACGAGGGAAGGATTACGTGACTACATTACAGGATATCGCTGAAATATTTTCAAGATTTTCCTTTTGAGAACCAGCTTCTACTTTTTGCAAGGCTGTCAATTTTTTATTTAAATTATTTCAGATTTCGTATTCGATCCATTGCCTTACTGTAGATACATAAATAATACTCTAATGGATATGCGCAATGTACTAATAGGTACCTAGACTGAAACATTGATAACGATTACTGACTGACCTACTCTGATGCCATTCCCCATTGAATCGCAAGCGTAAAAGCGTAAAGACCCTTAACTCTAAAGGTGAGCCATTTCACACAGTTGTGGAAACATAAATCTGTAAAACATGAATATCGCTGAAAGGATCTAATAAAAGTTTTGTACGTATTAAAATAATGGAAAAGATGAAATCAATATTTTTAAGTGTAATTGCTAAGACAAAAGAATTATGTGCGCGCACAGTTCAAAACACGTGTGTTTCCATTACCCTGTTATTGACGTGTTATTTGTAAAACGGTCCTCCGAATATTTTGCATAGTTCGAGAAAATTTGAAACGGACTTGACAATACATTACATGTACAACAATATTGAGTTTGTGGTTTTTCGGACAGTATTCCATTTATTTTTGTTAAGTGAAAACTTATTTATGCACGTTGGGCACTTTTGGGTGGGGAAAAAGCACTGAACTCGCGTGAGATGGTCACGCGAGTTCAGTGCTTTATCCCCATCACACGCTCATATATTATATACAGATGTTTACAAGTTTGTGAAGCTAAGGAGTTTTCACTTCTGACGTGCAATCCTACGACTGACAGTTTTTTTTAATTTAGACTTAATTTTGCTATTAATTATTTCAATAAATTGCGTATTTTTCATAATTACATATGCTACGCTTTCGTTTATGTATTATAAAGTTTTGAGCTGAGCAAGCCTTAATTCCTTTTAATAATGTTAAAAATCATTCAAAAATATTCAAAATATTTCATTGTGGAAGTCACAATCGAATATTTTTGCTTATTTTTCTAGTATCAGTTGTCAAATAAGGCACAATTTTATTATAACAGTTTGTTTCACCGGAAGGAGCTTGTTTGTCGAGCTCCAAAAGAATACAACAAATCTTTTGAACTTTTGAGACGACATTGTTAACACTTTCCATCTTCCATACAAACTAAGCGTGTCACCGTGTACTGTTGTGCTACTTACGTCACAAATGACATAATTATAGAAACTGACAGTGGTCCGTGGCAGAAGTTTTGCGCTTGACGAACTTTCGGTGCCACGCATTTTATAAGTACTTACTTTCGTCTCTAGATGCTGCCGGCGCAGCAATTCCGTGCTCTGCCTTTCACTAAAAAGTTTTGAGGAAATATGCAACAACATCTATTTATTATTTTCTTTTGAAGACTTTTACGGCTTTACAACTACAATTTTGAGGACCTACAACATTTATTGATGGAAGGTGTCCATGTGAGTCCAGAAGAAATAATTTAGTTAGGTCCCTGATGTCAACATCAGCTCTGCAGCCGTCAGTTCTGGCATGTTCCATACAATTGTATCCCAACCAAATAGCGACGATTTGAAGAGTTTGTTCAAATTCATGACCCACGTCTTGTGAAAGTATAATAATAATTGTTTAGGATACGATGGGACTGACATACGCTATGCGTAAAAGCCCCATAAACAATAAAAGAAGAAAAAAAAACAATTTTATAATATTTTTTATTTTATTTATATTATTATTATTTAGATAAGTTTAATATGTTTTATATACCTATGCAGGTATTTATTTCTATGTATATGTACATAGAAATAAATATACAATAGTACACCACAGACTACCTTTTTTTTTTCATTGGCCCTAACGGACCCCGTCAGTTGGTGCTGACATCTCTTTGAGGCGCGAGTGAAACACAACGCGCCGTCGACCCGGGCCTGGTCCTTGTCGGACGGCCAGCTACCCATCGCTCACGGTCGGTGATACCCGGGCGTTTCCTCCCGCTTTATCCTGAACAGGAACCTCCCGAAACAACCGCGTGCCCAGCGCTGGGTTGCGACAATCGCACTCTCCATGCCGCCATGAGATCCCGCCGGACCTCCGTCCGCTGTGCCGTGATTTCTCGCGGCAGCAGAATTTCACCCCGGGCGGCGTTTCGCCTCCTCGCGCCACTCCCAGATGTGCGCGAGGACTTTTGCCTCCAGATCCCACGGCGGCAGTCCGGCAAGGAGGCTCGCCGCCTCACGGGAGTCCGTGCGGTAACCCCGTACCAGCCTGATGGCCATTGGGCCTTTGGGACGCGTTCAACCGCTGGGCTGGTCGCAGCCTCTGAGAACGCGCCCACAGACTACCTGCAGTATTGTCTCTCCTTTCCCCTTAATCCATCCAAAGGTTGTCTTGACGATCGCATTAAGACCGCCCATTGTGTCACCCCTTGTAAAATGTCTACTTTTATATCTGTAACTTTGATGGTGTTCATATCAAAGAGTATTTTACCTATCTATCTAATTAACGACTAAATAAATTCACCAAAAATCTAGCCACATCGTGCCTTACAAAACAATGGACACACACCCCGCGATCCATATCTCGCTCTCAGTGGAAAGCGCGTGCGCCTCGACCGAGCGTGTAGTGCACATGATAGTCATCTACCTCTGATATGCAGTTAATAATGTTACGCGATAAATAATGCAGGTGGAATAGGTACCTCTCAACTCCTGCGTCCTTGTTCGCCGCCATTCAATGCAATGCACTTCCTACCGATAAGCCATGTCTTGTATTAGAAATTGATTTCAGATAATTTATTGTACGCCCGGGGTTGTGTTCTTTAGGGTGCAATACGTTTCAATAGCATTGGCTGTTCCATGTTTATTAATAGAATGCGATGTGTGTTTGGCTTCTATTTGTGAAGTGAATGGTGAATTATTGAATATGTTTTTATAATGGATGTGAAAAGGTCTTTATTAATTAAGCGTTGCGCTAATAGGTTTGCTAAGGAAAATGTAGTAGATAGTTTCAACGCTATTTAATTTAGGAACAAAGTTAAATTCTCTACCTTCTTTTACATTTCTCATTTCGTAGGTACACACAGCTCCATTACCTAAGTGGTTACCCCCCAAAAGACATGTGAGTTCAAATCCGATCTAGGTCTAAGTTGGTTTTTGTATTTTTCAAAAACATTTTATTTTATAATAAAATGTTTTTGCAAAATACAAAATAATAACAATACATAATTAATGTATTGTTTTAGTATATTTATTTTAACTCTGTTTTTAATATTGATTTTTTTTTCAATAAAACGCTTAAAACACACCGGTAGGGCAAACTTTTATTATTGCGTACAATGACCGAAAAAGAACCGGTTTAATAATTAAACCGGTAAACAAAAAAAAAAAATTTGTTAGATTAAAATTGATTGTTAGTTTTTTAAGACTAACAAGCAATTTTAATCGAACCAAATTTTTTATGTGATTCTTATTTTAAATCTTAGAATAGTATTTATTGCACTTTACATAAGTCCGTTCCACTTTCTTAGTATGATATTATAATAAAAATACTTTGTTCATGTGTTATATGTGTGTCATTGTCATTATTATGTCTACACTTTTTACACTACACTAACTCAATTGGGTTTTGTTCGTTTTAATCTTCGCACTATATTTGTGTTGTCTAACCGCTGAATTGCCTCGACGTTCACATACCAACATAATAACAAAGTTTTAGTTTATCTATATATGAACCCAATTACTGTTTCATATGCAGTAAACACAACCGTGTTCAACCAAAACCACATCAAAATCATAGTAAGCTATTTATGACGCCCTTATTATCATGAATTTTTAAGTGTCCTCGTTTCAAGCGAGCGCATGGACCGTGGAGAGATGAAGTAGTAAATTATTTGTTTATCCCGGCACCCGTATTTAAAAATGTATAATTTAATATTTCTCGAGTGCCAGACGTAATTTTTCTCTTACTATATGACCCCCATTATAGGTGATTCACGTTTATGCATCATAATAAAAATGCCATAAAATCGCCTTTATTGGCCATCCTCCATGCACGAGTGGTAACACTAAATTAAATTATTCACTGTTTATTAAATTTTTGTTGGCTCTGCGAGCATATTTTAAAATTGTTACAAGCGCAAATTAAATCCATATGCGCCAAATGATCTAGTTTGTACGCAAACTTGGTTTATTGGATTATTTGTGCATGTTTTTATTGTATCGAACTGTTACGATTTAAAAGTATCTGCGGAATATTTATTAGCAAGCTTCACTGGATCTGGTAATATAAAGGAATCTAATTAAATCAATGCAAGTGCTAGTAATGGATACTAAAGCATAGGTACTTTCAATGATTGGATACACTGATTTAATTTTGCAGTTTGACTAAAGTAAAGAGTAGAATTACAATAGTAGGGTAACCAATTTTTTACGTGAGTTAGGTACTGATAGGTTTAGCATCGGCTAGGCAACCGAAGACAGTACTCAAAGAGTGCTCCGCGGAGCCCCAAGGCTCGCGAAGTAAGAGGCGAAATGCGTGAGGGAGAGGCAGGGTTTGCGCCCTCACGCCCCTAGTCGCCGCAGGAGACGCCCCGGGCGTCGGGAGTCGCAAGCCGATTTCCGGCCACCGTAGGCACGGGCCTGCGGACGGTGAGCGATGGGTAGCTCACCGTCCGATAAGGACCAGGCCCGGGTCGACGGCGCGTTGTGTTCCACGCGCACCTCAAAAGATGTCAGCATGAATTAACGGGGTCCATTAGGGCCAACGCCTGCCAGGGTTGCAAGTTTGTCCGAAAGGGATATCGTGGCCCTGGCACACAGGCAAATGAAGGAACTTGGGTGGGTTTTAGTCAGTAAAAGTCTGACACGCCCTCCCGCTCCGCCCAGAGCGGGAGAAGTTATTTGATAATTTCCCACAAAAAAAAAAAAAAAGGGTCTCCGTGGAAATACTGGTGGTAATGAAAAAAATAATACTAAAGAAGTACTATATTTTATTTTACTCTGCACCCTGAGTAAAATAAAATCTATTTAAATATTCCAGCATAAAGTAAAAAAATATGTAACTGTCAAGTAATAATAATATGATTATTAATAATGAATACACATAAAACCAGTTTTGATTATTTTAGGGCTCCGTCTAATATTTAATTTTCCAAAATGGATTTACCAAAAACTTTGAGACTCACTGGGCTAGAGGTATGACGGAGAAATAGGTCAGGTTTTCAAGCTAATGTTTCCTACCATTAGAAATGCAGTCGCCTGGCAAATGAAGGCAAACCAGCGTTCCAGACCTGTTTGTGTATTTGGGTTAGTGCCCAACCAGGTGAAAAATGTGACTGGTTTTCCATTACCTAAATATTTTTTTCCGAAAGATGTTTATGCATATTCTACTACGCGTGTCGGCAGGCCAATTTTTAATTACTCTAGTTTGATACCGAGATAAATTTATATCACTAAGTTCAGATTAATGAATTTAAAATTTGGGAAAACTTTAAATTCAGACCAGCGCGGCAGCGTTCGACATCTCAGGGGACTAGCTAACTTAGCCGGATAAAAATCTCCTGCCTTTTTCCGTGACACAGGTCTTCCCTACGTAATCCTTTACATTACGTTAGGTTCCGACCTTACAAGTTTTTCTCTTGATAAGTCATTGAATAATTTAATAGCTAAGTTCGTACAGACTTCTTGATGATGCTTAAGATTTGAAGGCTACAATTTACGAGATAGTTTTTGTAGTAAGAGCTATAAATTGCCCAACGATAAAAGTCAAGGGGTTTGACCATGAGTCAGGCCTACTCAACAGAAACAAGACTTTTATGACAAAATTGCCAATAAATGGAAACCCTAGCTAGTCGGGAGGTTCTGAGCACGCTTCATTTAATTCCTATCGATTTTCGAGGTTCGTTACAAATGCAAAAACTTCTATTAGGCATTCCGTCGCGAGCTTTGGTATGTAAATTGAGCTCTTAAATGAAACAATAGATTTCGGTTTACCCTTGTATAGTCCCACGATAAAACTTTATAGAATTAATCATAAATTAGACACTCCACTGAATTCGTGATTCTGTGGAAGCAGCCTTCCTTCCGTCTTAGAAAGTTCTGCTGTAGTTCACTTTGCTCACAATGGATGTCGCTGTATTAAACCTAAAAGGTGAATAAGTTTTTGCAAATTCTGTTCAGAATGTATGTTTTTAGAATTGAATTTTCACTATAGGTACGTTAAAACGCTCATTTGGATGAAAAATGAATAATGGAAAGAGTTTATTAGACTAAACGTTGTTGTGATTACCTACTTTAAATTTTGTATTGGCTCATTTATACCTGTTATGATTATTATTACTGACGTGACACATCCATAACTATAATTATAACCAATTTCCTTTAATAAAAAAAGAAAAACAGCCTACGACAGGCTTTTATAATCAAAACCGAACTTGCACGTCGGCAACACAAAGTTAAAATAAATTAATCAACTCTGGTCCCTCTGTCCGAGAAGTTAAGGACCATTATTGTGGCCTAATTAACAACTTTACGACTGTTATACTTTTATTAGGTACTTATAAAGCGCGTGGCATTAGAACAAAGGTGAATGTTTCCTGTGTTTGAGTAACGTGTACAAATATTTCTACTTAGTGGCTTGGTCACAATTTTAATCCGTTAGGCGGCCACTTTGTACTGCGTGACTTGTTGTTGTAAGTCGAAATAATATATATTCGACTGTATATTAATGAGGAGTCATAGAACAATACAAGGAAATCTGCTAAGAAGAACACCTCTTACAATGCTTATGTGAGTTTATATTATCCGTTTCATGCCTACTCGACTTAAGGTTTTCAATTCTATGTCTATTATTCAACTCAGCATATCGCACTCCTCTGCTCCCAGGCTGCGCCACAAGACTGTCTTCCGTGGTCCGCATCCAGTCTGCCCCAAGGGGCTATCGTTTTAAGGTCGTCGGTTCATCTAAAATTTTCATGGATTCAAGAAGCATAAGCGTGGTGTGGGACGCTTCCCAGGAGCATCCCATGCTACGCTTATGGAGTCTTCTACAAAGTTAAATGTTTCCTGTGTTAAGTGGTTGAGTAACGGGTACAAATATTTCTACTTAGTGGCTTGGTCACCTTTTGGTCACAATTTTAATCCGTTTGGCGGCACCTTTGTACTGTGTAACGTGTTGTTGCAGGAAGAAATAATATAAACTCGATTTCATAATAATGAAGAGTCAGTAGGATAGGACAATATAAACAACTCTGCTTAGAACAGCACCTCTTAGAATGCTTAAGTGAGTTTATGTTATGCGTTTCATGCCTACTCGACTTTAGCGTTTATTTATACGTCTATCAATCAACTCAGCCTACCGCAGTACTCTGCTGGGCATAGACCACTACCAGGCCGCGCTACAACAGTCGTCTTCCGCGGTCCGCATCCAGTCTGTCCCAGCCACCGTTTTAAGGTAGTCGGTTCATCTAAAATGTTCATGGATTCGAGACGCATAAGCGTGGTGTGGGACGTTTCCCAGGAGAGTCCCATGCTACGCTTATGCGTCTTGAACAAAGGTTTATAGGCCTCTCCCAGGCTGCGCCACAAGGCCATAACAGTCTGACCTCCGCGGACCGCATCCAGTCTGTCCTAGCCACCGTTTTAAAGTCGTCGGTCCATCTAGCTGGGGAGCGTCCCACACTACCGCCTAAACGTCTTTTATCATGAAAACTTTCATTGATTAAAATTCTATTTTTATTGGTCTGATTTGACATCAGCAAGTTTTCTAAATAATTTTCACGCAACCATTTTGTAAATCTGCGCCGAATAGAATGACTTCCACAACCAGTAAGGAAGCTATCAATACCAATACAGTTCAGCAAATAGATACAGAAAAGTAACGAGCAATAAATATAATGTTAATAACACTACATTTCGATAGAAACCTCGACCACACGCGATCAAAGCGACATGAGCAATAAAAGATCTTTTTTTGGAAATAGCTCGTTCGATTTCTCTCTGTTTGAAACTGTAGTAATAATAAACATATCAGCACCAGCAGTCAACAATTTACGGTTCACAGGAATTTTAAATTTAGTCCCGAAATGCTAAGTTTTATTTTTAGAATTTTTTTTGTTGGAAAAATATTGCCCTAGATAAAACCGTTGGAGATTTAAAAATGATTGATATCAATTTCCAAATAACTAGTTTTGATTACTCTGTACACAGTTATTTAATTTGCTGTGGATTTCAGGAAAAACATAATTTAAAATATTTTTGTGGAAATGTTGAACTAGTGTTTCATATTCATTTTGAACATTCAACCAATGTAAAAAGTAAATTTTAAAAATCTAAAAACCCGACTGCGTAAAAAGTCAACTTAAAAAAAATGGAATCAAGATTTATATTAATTCATATTATAAACAATCTCATGCAGTCGGAGGCATCTACTTAACAATAACGACCTATGCTATTGCCTCCGATTGCATGAGATTGTTTATAGTTTGTAATCTTGTTTCCATCTTTTTTTAAGTTCACTTTTTACGCAGTCGGGTTTCTAGATATTTTTAATTTACTTTTTTTACTTATAATATCATTGCTTTCAACAATTTTTCCTACAACTAATATTATTAACTGCTGTAATAGAGGGTAGTTGGGTGGCTAAAAATAGTAGACAAAGAAAGTGATTAATAACAAAATAAAATATTTTGTTGGTTAATTCTTGTTTGTTTGAACATGTACATTATCATGCCTTTAGAATGCTAATCACCAGCGTTAAAAATATTTCTCTAACCCCGATGTGATCACTTCATTGTCACCCCGGTGAGAGCTTGGCACCTAACCTTTGACAAAGGTTTAAAATAGAGCGGATGAAGGAAAATATAAAGTTTTTCTTAGGTCATCTATTTTTAGAGAAGGTACCTACCTACAAGGGTAAAAAAATGTACCTAAATAGATATGAGCAAAAAATACTTATAGTACAGCCATGGATAAGCCTAAGGTCTGTTTAAAAAGTATCTAACGAAACTATAAACAAACCCTGTTCAGGTTTTTTTACGCAATCACTCACTAAGAAGGTTTCAACTACATATTATATACATATCTCATCACATCATTTTTCCAACAATAATTCATCATGATTCATTATTTCAGCCGAAAGACGTCCACTGCTGGACATAGACCTCCCCCAAAGGGGGTAAAGGGGGGGGTCCCACACATAATCGGTAGGCGGGTTGGCGATCGCAGTATGGTGTTAAAATGCGTAGAGAATGCTGCTGCCCCCATTTTCTAGTAAGTCCCTTAGTCGCCTTCTTTTACGACACCCACGGGAAGAAATAGGATGGTGCTATTCTTAAAGGCTTCTACATACTGGCGCGACACAAAGGGCCCGCGTGTCGTGCGACGAGCGGTGCCTTTGTGTCGCGCTGGTCTGTAGAAGCCTTTACGTCTGGCACCATACGGTAATGTCTCAGTAATGAAAAAAAAAAATGAATGAAATCGAAATGAATGTAATTTTCTGGTGGACTTTAAGTTTGTTATATTTTTCTGAAATGTGTGCAATAACGGGCTTTAATTCCAAACATGGCCAATATCGTCCTAAATATGCACTGGTTTTCATACATCTCAATTTTATATTAACAATAATTATTTCAACAATATTATAAATAATAATACCAGTCTATTATTGTCCTACTGCAGGGCAAATGCCTCTTCTTATACAGAGAAGCTACGTACGACCAATAAGACTATTTGGCTATTTCAGACTTATATTAACTATTAGTCCTAATTTACTCACGTTGTTTTTCCGTCACCGATGACAGTAATGTCCCAGACAAAGATATACTTAAATAAGTATAGAACTCTTCGAAAAAAATTGCGTCTAACTGTTGGCCGCAAAATGCACGCACACTAGAACAACACAATGACGTGGCGCTAGTGCTTACACTAGCGACACGCGCGCGCGTCTTAACGTAGCAGCTGTCACACACACCAGCATAACAATGTTGGCCTGTTTAATTATTTTGCAGCGCGACACTCTATCTAGACATAAAAATAATTAAAGGTACCAGATAAACTCCGAAAGTACATTATGAATAGAAAAAGTCAAAGAACTCAATTTGTAAGTGACTGGACTTTACAAATGGCATCCGTACGTTTTCTATGTCAGTTATTTACATTTACATTTTTTATTTTTTTTATTGGCCTGGTTACTGGGACGTTTTAGCCAAGTCTTTATTTAGTTACCAAGTTTGATTAAATAATTATGAAATGAATGATATACAATGCATGATAGATGATATCCCCACTCGCCCGTTCCCCTTGAGTTTCAGATGTGGCACTTTACTGAGATCTGACGCGAACTTCTTGAGAGAACTTGAAGTGATGTTGCACTGTTTTGTTTCATTTGCCTACACTGCACGCTCATAATCACAAACGCTTAATGGTTTTTTTTTTAAACGTAGCCCCCCACACTAGGAATTGCTCCTGTATTGTGGGTGCATTTACAAACAACTAAACTCACATACACAAACAGCCAGACTCGGAACAACTACTTGTCGGTCATACAAATATTTGTTCCGTGCGAGAATTGAACCTGCGACTAACCAGCGCTGCAGTTAATAGCAACCGTGCCGTCAAAATCCACTATGATTACACATTATTATTCGGCTAAACACAAATTTTAGAAAATAAAACAAAACTGCTAAGCAAGACGCTTCACTTTCCCGCAAAGAAGTCTTACATTTTTATTAAATGCTTTTGGAACAGACCTTAGAACCTTATTTCTTGTTCTAGTGTTTCGCCGCCCAATTTTCTCAAGTGCTGCTTAACTTTTCGGAGAAAACATTTCCACTATCATAAGCCCGAAATCCTCCTTTGAATAAACGTTTGAGTACAAAACTCAAACGTTTATTGGCCTCAAGGCCGACTCAAAGTCTAGAGAAACATAATTGAAACAAATTAACAACAGTTTGACGTAACTAAATGTAACTGAACCTTATCTAAATATCCTTTACCGTAGCTTAATAGTTGGGACCTGGCTTTGATGGGCTGTGGCGGGAAAACAAGCATTTAATTAAGCATACTTTATAGGTATTTTTATTCCGAGTCCTAGAAATGGTACTTTCAAAGGATTATTTGTAGAGATTAAATTGTGAAAAACTAGATAAGAAAACATATTTTTCTTGGTTCGTGTATTGGTTTTGGTTTACGTTTCCTTTAATTCGGTTTCTCCTACGTGTTGTTTTCAAATATTATATTTTAGTCTGCACCTCGATGACCTTGTGGAAGCGGCAGGAATCTGCTGGATGCGAAAATAACAGAACCATGTTGATATGGCGATGCTTGAGGAGGAAATGATGAGTCTCACCTCTTGTCTCTAAGGATATCTCCACAAACTCTCAAATACTTCAAGTCTATACAACTACAGTTCTTTTTAGAGCAGAACCATCAACAAATTCCTTATTAATGAAGACATCTTTCCATACTCCACTTTAGAAACGTGCCCCCAATTGTAATCATTGCCTTTTAGAACAAAATCTATAGCTACTTTCGTACTTAGTTTAAAATGGAGTGTGCCGTGAATAAAGAATGGAATTCCAATCCGCTAAGCCCACGCAATCGTGTTGCTTCTATTTTGCTTTTTAGCGTTCTGAAGCTAAATGCGATTGTTGTGAGTCGTACAAGCTTACCATGAACTTGCAACTCGTCATAATTGACTCAAATAAAGTGTTTTTTTGTTGTCTTGGTTTTTGGCGAATAAACAATTGTTTTTTCATCCTTGGTAATAGTAGATCGTCAAGAAGGTTTGTGTCATCTTCTTCTTGAGTCTCATTTGTTTCTTTCAACTTTCCTTCTTTTTTCATACTTTTGTTTAGTTTCCTTTTCTCTCAATCTCTTTTATTTCGTTCTTAATTTTTATTTTTAACCGACTTCCAAAAAGGAGGAGGTTTTTCAACTCGGCGGTACGGTTTTTTTTTGTATGTTTTTTTATGCGATCATCCGTCAATTATACACCGATTTTGAAAATTCTTTATTTGTTCAAACTGGTATGCTCTCGAGATGGTCCCATTGCCACCAAATCAGAATCTGATGAGGGAATCCCATGGAAATCGAGGGAAACACTCAAAATTTATAAGAAAACCTATAGCGATTTGAGTATTTTTTATAGTAACTCATGCATTTGCACTCGGAAAGCACCATTTGGTGAAGTAGAACTGATGATGGAGACCACAGATGGCCACCGGAACAATATAATAATGAGTACCTATTTAACGGGTTGCGATTAAGAAATTTATGCTCGTCACTATGCATATGGTGAGTGGCAGAACTCCTCAACAATCAACGTCCCAGCATCGGGAAAAGCAATATTTGTAAAAGGTGATGAGCAATTAACATTAGGCTATTGTAACTTAGATAAATTCAAAACTGACGCACTAAAAAATGAAAAATAAAAACTTTTCACAAAAAAATAATAACCCACTACCAAAAATAACACTACAAAGTGAAAAATAATTTTAGTTTAGGAAGTCGGTGGCAAAAACCACCGTTTTATTACCAACATTCTGCGTTTTCCAATTCTGCGCAGAATTTTCCTTTACCTACTTATTTGTGTTCAAATTATGTCTTGGTTATAATGACTTTCTTATCACCGTAAACAGTTAGAATTCCCTAATTACCAATTTTCAGTTACGCAAAGCAAGATAAATCCTAAAACACAGAATCACAGAAGACAAAATAAAGAGACAGTTCCACTAAGGAATGAGAAGTTTGTTAAATCTGTGTACTTGAGTCAGTTGAGCACTGAGCAGTGTAAGTTGTTAGTTGTAGAAGTGAACGATCCAGCTTGGCGCGAGTGGTTTGACTTGACTTGTTGATATGGAAGTAACTCATTACGTGGTCTTTGAGTAAAACTGGTGAAATCGTTTCTGAGTTTGGTGGGAGACTCACATGATACTTTATAGTACCTATTTGTACCTAATTGCAGTGTCAAAGGTCATATTAAAGTAATGAAAGTAAAACTATATCCGTCTTATTACAAAACAACGTTTATCTTCAGACCCAAGTTTAAACCATGTAGCCATTATTGAATTGGTAAAGTTCTTAATACAAAACTGACAACTTAGTACCGAACTAAGTTTTCAGTTTTGTATAAAGAACGGTATTTCAATTGCAGCTACATTCTTCTTACAAAAACTGGCTCCATGGTTTAAGCCATGTCAAAATATAAATCTTGTTTTGGAATAAGACGGTTTGTGTTTTTCTAGCATTATGTGTATACATGTTTAAGTTGTTCAAGAAAAATAATGTTTCATGATTACTACTACGTTTTAATAAACAGAGTTTTGTTGCGTGTAGATTTATTATGCACCGCAAGTTCGTTAAATGTTTACTTGAACGATACTTTGCGTAAGAACACTTATTATTCATTAAATTTCAACCAACTTCTTTTTTACTTTTTCCGTGATGCCTCAAAAATATTTTATTATTATTTCGTTAAGCACCACGTCATAGAGCTTAGTGAAGCACTGGACAGCTGCGATACTTGGCACACCTATAAATCGTACTTGTCAAGGGACACAGACTAGAGTTTTATCACTGTATGCAGTCGAGAAACCGTGGTATCGCTGCCAGGCGACAGGAAATAAGGGCCAATGTCCCCACCCCCGGCCAGGGCGAGATTAATTCACTGAATAAATAAAAGTCAGCGGATTAGGCCAAAGTCGTTTCCTCCCTCTTAAGCTGACCTCGCGTGCTATTGTGGAAAAATGCCCACCACATAAATAAAATTCGGACGACACCGAATCAAAGTGAAACACACGGATTTGTTGTTTCGGCGAATAATTACGAACGATAAATTACCCGAGGAAAATATTTTGTCGAACTGCCGGAACATAATGAGGGGAAATATTTTTTTCTCTTCGAAAAGTTACATGGATTTTCGTATAGTAAGCATAGCAAGTAACGGGTTCTCAGATGATAAACCTTATATTGACGACTTTTTTTTTCATAAATGTTTGCATATCCTAAACCAGCGAACAAATCTCGGACAATGTTTGCAAAGCCCATATGTTAAATGTTTAATGTGGCGAGGTTAAACAAAGATACGCGTATGATACCCAGTCACCGGGGAATGGAAAGATGAATCACGAAAATTTGAAAAACCTTTTTAAAAATTTCCCACGTAGCCAGACGTTGGGAGTCATAAAAATTTCAGCTTACAGCTTTCGCGCTTACAAAATGAAATAGTGGTTTGTTTTCAACGGGAAAGAATATTGCATTATTAACTTAATGGATTTTAACTTATTAACGGAATGGATATTTGGGGTGAATTCGTGAAGTGGGCTGTGAAGATGTCATCTCATATTTGGGCGTTAATATTATATTGCGTTGGCAATAACGCATTTCAGGAAGAGTGGCACTTTAATTTAAGTGAGTACCAAAATAAGTCGCCCCTTCATCGAGGAACATTTTTCCTGAAATAGATAAAAAAGGCTGAATTGGGTAATGAACTAAAAGCTTATCTCGATCCAATCTCCACATTCTTTACGTATCTAGCCTAAGAAGAGAGAGTCCTTATTCGCAAGGACTTCAATCGGGTTTCTAAATTACCTTCAGATTACAAAGTATCAATGTGATCTTCAATCTTTCTACATGATTAGATAAGCGTGACTGTAATCCTGGATCGTTGGTATTTTCGTGAAGCAGTGACGTAGAGCCGGTAGGTTCGGAATCTTACCGCACTCGGCGACGGTTCGTACACGGCTCCATGTTACATTACCGCAAATTGCATTAAGGCTTGTGTGGATATTCCATAGTATATTGAAAATATGGACAAAGTTTCATTGTTGTAACTTTACAAGGAAAATTTTCGAGTAAGTGTATTCAAATAAAAAGGATTTTGTTGCTGATCCGGGAAAGGGAGAATATCTTACTGTATTCCTACTAGTAATTTAAAATTTGTCTGCTGGAATGATTCAAGGAGATCGTTGCTCTCCGTACAGTTTTTCAATTTCACGTATGTCATTTATCTCCTGGGAACATACTTCTTTGGATGGTTCTTGTATCAAATTCTATTCATAGATAGGTTAGTGCAAACACTTCGATAATATTCAACATCTAAAGATTGAAGGCTCTCAAGTTATACTTAACCTATAATACGGCGTAGAGTAAAGCAAAAAAGTATATATTTTAACTGAGAAAACTCCTAGAATATCGGATAAAACAGTATACGGAAGTTTGCTTCGAGTAGCGAAACTTAAAGGATTTGTAGCAAAACTTACTTTTATCTTGAAATAGCAAATGTAGCATCCTCATTTTGCCGTTTACTATAAAGGGGACTGATCGAAGAAGTAGAACGGATCATAAAATGCACGTCGCTCGAAGAGAAGTTGGTTCAATCAATCACAGACTAATCGAAAATTCCAACTCAATAAGTGCGGAGAGGCGATCGAGGACGGATTATGTGTCTCATCATTAGATATTACGCGGATCTCTCTAAGAAAGTCTCTCTCGTTGAAGTCTTTTCATTCATTCGTTTATTTATTTCTTTACGACGAAGACAGATACGAATAAATTAAATCCGAAATGTAAGATCACTAAAGTTTGAGACGGTAATTGGAAAGTTTCTTAAGATATTCCCTAAATCTGGAGTATTTCTGCCTGTTTAGATTTACATAATATAAACGGTAGGCAACAGAATTCGTAGCAAAATTTGCATTCGTAATTAACATCTATTTTGAAATATACGTATGGCTGGCATTAATCAAAACATTAATATTGATCATATAGAAGTTTGTCGTGAAATATTTTCTGAAACTGCAGATAACAGTTTAGTTAGTTGTTTAGTTAGTTTGTAATATTTTTTATTATTTTTAGCAGGACGTACTTACACCATAGAAATGATGTGTGTTATAAAAAGTTTTCTGTCGATGCCGAAACTTTGAAACGAGTTTCACTGGATAAGTATAACAGTATACCAACAAAACGTGTATTCTTTTCAGCTTTCGTGAAGGTTACCAGAAGTTAGAAACTATTAAATTCACACACTTAACAAAACCATTTAGAACATTTGCATTACTTTTAACACTCACATTCATTTAATTTATCTCGTTCTGTGGAAACAGACAGTTTGGGAGAGACTTAGCCCAAGTTGAAGCGGTGAAGTTTCACTATTTGAATAGGAGTGGAGTAGGAAAATAATATAACTATCTTAAATATTTATAACATCCCCCTTCTCACTGTAATTGAATTGGATTCAATCGGAAACTATGATGGAGTGGATATTTCATTCATTGTTTAAGGGAGACATGGTGTAAATGTAAACAATGTAGACAATGACGTTTCTATTTTTACGTAAAGTCGGTTTACATTTTATAGTTACAAGTTGTAAATGCGAAACGTCTATGCAATCACTGAGAATAGCAAGAAAAATAAAGCAGAAGTCAGAACAATCGAACGAGCTGAAAAGTTATACCTACCAAACAAAAACCCACACTATTTACTTCCAGCGAAAAATCAGAAATACAAACCCTCATATTTATGACGAGCATAAGAGCAGATTGTGGTGTTGATGGCAATAATAACTCCATGGTTTTTTGTTCCGTTGGTAGTGAAAGATATTGCGACTAATGCTCAAAAGGGCGCGTACGACTGCGACGTTTTATTGAATAACGACCGCTGACGCCGCGTCGAGGTAGATAAGCGGACCAGAATGTTGTGGCCCCTGCTTTACTTTACTTTTTGTTTGGGCTGAAATTTTGGGAAAGGCAGTTTTTTGGCCAAAGCTTTCTGTGCTGTTATAGGTAATTCCAATGCCTTAAATAATTTTATGTATATTTGTGTTTATTTTATTTAACGTGCATTTTATTTTATTTGATGTGTATTGTATTTTTTATTGTAATGTTTTGTAACACAATAAAATGGACAATGTGTCTGATAATAAAGTTTCTATTCTATTCTATTCTATAGAAGGATTTGTTGGTATGTTTGAGGGCTAAATTTATTTCAATTAGTTAGGCCAGGGTTATTGTATGAAGATTTAAATTATTTTCCAAAGAGTAGTTTTAGATATTGATTATGTAAATTGTGGAGCTGGTGTAAAGCTTAGAAGTTGTTGGAATAGTCTTAATTAAAACTGCAATTTTATAGTAAAGATTGACTATTCATCGGTTTGACACGGTATCAGTATTTTGATGTTTAGTTTGTTTATTATCTGAAAACTATCTTTTACGACTTTTACGGTAAATTCTAATTAGTTTAAAACGCTTTTGGAATAAGCCTTTTTGTTTTCTTCTCTGTAACCGACTCTTTTTAATTAATGTAAGTTATAAATCGTCAGAGCTCCAGGTATATTGGCCGTTTGCTAAAGTCAAAAGCAGTTTGACTCGCACCTGACCCTCGTTGGCAATATCAACACATATGCACGGTTCACTGCTGTCACTTTAATTAAAAGGCCATCACTTTTTACGATAGACAAAGAAGTAACGACAACAGAAAAAGTACGACTTTTATCGTGACAAAGGGCCGAGAACAACTAAATTAATCGCTTTCTTTTTCCCCAAGGCAAAGCCTTGTACCACCAAAATTAATTCTGAACTAATATAATTTCGCAACAAAACAAAATTTTGTTGCGAAATTCAGTTTCCCAGAATCAGAATACATTTAAGCTCCAGACTAGTTTCCAAGAGTATAAACAAAAACATTTTTATAACTTGACTTTCTTAGTCCAATTCGAATAAGAAATAAAATGAACGCAAAAAAGAAAACCCAATATAAAATAAAACATTGAGTGACGTTATTGTTTCGTGTTCTACTTTCCTCTTTATTTCGAACGGCTGTTCTCGAACAAGGAAAACGATAGCGTACTCTCGACTTGAAAAAGATTTAGTCAAAAGATCCATTAAGCACCTATCCAGCTGGATGAGTACAAAGCAAGGCGCTTTTTAACAATTTCCTAATAATTATAATCTTCCGCTCTGACGGGCCGGGACAAAGATAGAAATTAACATATTTCTTTAATTTTCAAGTCGTCTATTGTCCCAGAAAATTAGACATCGGGTGAACTTAATCGTTAGTCCAGCAATTTGCTGTAAAAATTATGTGGCGTGGGAGCCAATTAGAAGGAATAAAGGTTACAGCGTAGGGCAGCACGGAACGCGGCTTTGTGATCGTTATTTTCATCTTAATTACCTTTTTGATGGACTTTTCGAAGGTTGAGGTCCTCCGTTACGGATTCAAAGGGATGAACTTAGTTAATATTCCGGCGAAGTATAAAAGCCTCGAGGGAATAGTGTAAGGAGCACAGTTGTCATAGTACGTCATCGGGTGTTGATGAATTAATCAAATCAAATCATTTATTTCAGATAAATATCCATAGGTAAATTTTTCATGTCATGTCATAATACAAAATAAAATAAAATCACAAACTTATAGAATTAAAATCAAAATTAGAATCAAATTAAAAACAAAATTAAGATCAGAAATTAAAAATTAAAAACAAAAATTTAAAAAACAAAGACAAAAAAAAAACAAAAGAATTAAGTGAGGTGATGTAAAATTAACTTCAAAAGTGCTTCTAATTGTTTATGGTTATGTTCAACTTGTTTCTCGGCAAAATGCAGCTGTAATGTTAGCTTTACTCTCAGTTTCCACTAACTAGTAGGTTTAGGCCCTAAAAGCTACTGTAACAATAAACTCACCACATTTCACTGACGATTTCATTCGCCTGCTAATTATTCTTAATAAAATTAGGCGATACTCATTTAAGAACAATACAACATTTGCGCACACCGCGAATTACATCGCGTTGGCTACGCCTTGCGGTCGTACAACACATTACCGGGATAATGAGTAATAAATCTAAGGAGTCTAGGGCAAAATAACGACAACACCGCGATATTAAAAGTTTCACAGGACGCGTAGGCTCTTTAAAATAATGGGCTTGTACTACAAACGCGTAAACGAGAGCGTAAAACCCGGGGTGTTATTATAAAATCTGAATTTCATTAACCATAAATAAGTGGACCAATTTGTCGAGGGAGAGCGTAATTGCGCCCATGTCCACTCTCCGGGCATCGACATCAATATTACTCTTTTTTTACTCGGATCTGGACCCTGGAACTACTCCAATTTAAACATAATTTGACTCGAAATTATTGCTTAATTATTTTCTCTTGTGATAAATATTATTGTAATCGATTCCGATAATAACAGGATACTGATAAAACGGTTGATATTAATCTTCTTTTATATATTTTGACCATAATGAGCTGCATTTAGAAGGGGAAATGAACGGTCAGATTATTAAAATTCATTTGGAAAGTCCATTATTACCTTAACGTACCCAATTTCTTGGTCATGCGTGCAAAATATGAAGCGTGTCTTGTAAATTCCGCAATGCTAAACTACAGTCATAAACATATAAATGCTGCCACTTTCAAGCGAGTCAAATTTTATTTATCCTTGGGGACAATTTCCTCTTGTCAAGCGACGGCCACCCGGCATTCGCTATAATGAGAAAACGACAAAATCAACTTGGCCCAAATTAGACGCATACTGGCGCGGTTTACATGGCGCTTATAATATTTAAATTATTGTTATTATGGTAATTCCCGCTTCCCGCTAAAAAGACTTTATCAGTACCTAGTGGGTGTCAAGTGGAGTTTTCTCTTGATTAAGGTGAATCTGCAGTGGTAGTCTGCGAAATTCAACTAACTAATCTCATAAGGAAAGGTTCTTATGGAACAAATCTAACTTAGAGAGATGTATTAATGATTCTAATGATTATAATTCTGTAAATAAATATTATTTGTTATGGTCGAGAATTATATTTTGATCAAGATACAACCTGACACTGCCCTGCAAATTGCAAAAGACGTAAAAAAAAAATGAATTTCGGGGTACCACTTCAGATTCACCTTAAACCAGAATGTCTTGATGACAAACAAAGGGAAATGCCCATTTGATATAGAGGTTTTGGCCAAGTGACACCCATGAAAGAAACAAATTGTAGACATTAGGGTTGACATCATAGATAAAGAAACAACCACAATTTAGGCAGTAACACCTACTTCTGCATTTTAATTGGTGTAGAAATTCTATAAACTTGTGGTGAATAATGTTTTTATTTAAACTATACAGTCTTATTATTAATAGTCGCTATTCATTAATTTCATGTTATTTTTTAGTAACTTTGATTATCACTATAATTTTTAACAAATTGTTTTTACAAAACAACTCAATTTATTTACAAAGTTTCACGCTGAGCGTGAAGATAACAGTTTTACAATATTAATAATTCAAACTGTGAAATATATTTTGTTAATCATAAACCAAACAGGTTTGAGATCCACATGAATGATTACGGATATTAATATTTCTATGTTTATTTAAATCATTATAACGTCTCTTTTCCTACTTAACTGTTGTTTATTAGGTGTAGTTAGCACTTGATGTATGTTCGTCGATAGTATAATTTGATAACGATGTGAAAGGGCGAGCCCTTTCCGAATTTCTTCGTCAGTTAAATCATCCGTGACTTTGAGCAGTAAAACTGTAGTTATGTATACTTGGTGCACATTTAGGGTTATTTCCCTTCATTAATAAATAGTAAAATACATGATGAACCACTTTTCAGTCCGCTAATAGAGGCATCTATTACTTGATTGTCAGCGATGCATTTATACAGTATGCATGAATTTATATGGGAAATAGAATACGGGAATGTGTGTCCTTAATTTTTACTGCAGTTTAATCGCCACTTATTGTAACTTTGTAAGGTTTTTGTAAGAGATAAACTTGTTACATTATTATGAACGAAACATAAAATGATAACCATTTTAATAATCGTAATAACATTTATTAGTAACTGTTTCACCTGCTTGGTGTCTGCATACCTTGTGTGATTAAGCTAACCACATTTTATTCAGTTATCCAAGTCTAGTCCAGAACATTTTTATTTTACAATGTATTTACAATGTGTGTGTAGTGTGCGTGTGAATTGTATTGTACCGTCAATTCATATTTTTTTTATAATCTTATTTATTTAATCTTTGTTGATAATATGGAGCAATTCCAAATTATTAATTTTATCCGAAAGTTAATGTATATAATATATTTTTTCTTTTTTACATTGTTATTTTGTTAATTGTATTGTATTTGAAATTTGTATTATTTTTTGTATTTTATTTATCTGAGTAATGCTACTTACTCTAGTGGCACTTTTTATCTAATCTTAATTTGTTTACATGCAGATAATAATATAGTGGGCTGCAATATTGTTAATTATACTTATATAGTAGTATTTCATATTTATTAAATTCAGTTATTCAAAATAAAAAAATATTCTGCAGGACATAATTATTATTATTCAAATCTTCATCATTATCCAGAACATAGATTTAAATAAATATCCCACTTAAAATCGCTATCAAATAACATGTGCAGCTAGCAGCATGTAAACCGAGTCTGTCGTCACTTGTAGCTGAAACGTTACGTTAGCGCCACGTACAATTAAAGTCATGATCAGTATCTGTTCGCCGAAGAGTTCACCCTAACTTCGGTAATGTCATCAGACGAAAATAATTGTAGACTAAACTGTATTAAGGCAGACGGGAGGCAGGACATGTGCGCTTTAACAGTAACGACAGCCGACAATGTGGTAGGTAAGTTGAAAAGTAAGATAGCAGAAGTTTAGTTGATGTTTTGAGATTTGTGTACAAAAATACCTGTAGCGGCATCAACATCGCCACATGCGAACTACGCGTCACACTGACGTCACGCAAAACCTTGCATCGCGCAAGCAGAGTTTACCGCGCGACTAGCATATATACAACATCCCAACAACCGTCGGGCAGTTGCCCACCAGACACAACACCAATGTAATCATGAAAATGAGGTTTCATTTAGCGACAAGTCCCCAGAACAAGGAAGACGGTTACAGGCTAACAAAGCTGAATTTAACAATACCTAAGTTTATTTATTTTTACAATATATGGCATTATAATGTACCGATCAGTCAAATGATTTTCCCAAAAATACATTCTGCTTACGTATTGTATGTATGTATTATTATTGTATGTATTAATCGCTGTTCAGTGATTATTCTTTAAACTATATTTAAAGTCAGTCTAAAACTAATCTGCTGATAATCCTGCACAGTGACAAACAACGTCGACTTTCAAGATAACATTTTAAGTATGCTTAAACTTTTATGGCGAAATATTTTATGCTTTGGTGCCATAACTGGCCGAGCGGTAGCAACGATCTTTGATAAAATAAATGACGCGAATTATGCAACTTAGCGCGAAGTGCTTTCATATGTGCGTCTGATTTGCCGCAAGTGGCCGCAAGTCACTTGCAGGACAACGTTACGACTTGCAAGTTGCCTTTGGGTGGGTTATTTTAAAACTGCACGACGGGGTTATCAGTTCTATCGCGATTTATGACTCTTGTCTTAAAACGCGGAAAATTTATATTGGGATTCTTGAATTCGCTATCCGATTGGCATTCCAATTCGGAATGGTTAATAGTTGTATGCATGGCGTATATGGCTATAATGGGAAAGATAAGCAAATTGGTGAAAATAATTTGTCAGGTATGAGCAATAGATATTATGTAAACTATCAGGTTTCCGTAGACTATTAACACAGTAGCGGGTGATTTATTTTTCAAGCTACTTAATATTCCCTACGTGTCTCGTCCGCATAGATGCAAAGACTTTCACAAATGGCTAGTTTTCAGTAGGTAAATACTGGACAAAACACGATATCGCGGGCGCGGCAAGGAGGCCGTGCTGCTTGTCGCGCCCGAGATGTCGCGCCAGTCTGCAATAGCCTTTATTGTATCTTTCACAAATAATTATAATCCCACGTAAAAATTCTTAGTAACAAACAAACTATTTATCAGATACAAATCCAATAACAACATAAAAAATATTCCATTACAAAAGGGCGGTAGTCCCGTATTTTTCTATGGACCAACAGGAAATTATTCAGAACGGTAAAGCATCAAGCCGGCACTAAACTGATTAATATGCATTTAATATCCTTCTGTGCTCACGAGATCCCAGGAGTAATTTCTCTCAAATTACCAATGCATTATTTATATGTAAATGAAAGTGTACGAATTCCTTTGAGATGTACTGTTTTAATGGGGGTAACGTTTTCATCGTTTCGTCTTTTTAACTTTGATCTAAAAATGAGTATGAAAACGGGGATTGACAGTCTTTTGTGTTCTTGTTTGAAAGCTTCTGGGATCGATGGTGTTTATGTAAACGATCTACTAAGCAATTATCTATCATCGACGTATGTATAAAACTGGAATTTTTGCTTTAACTCTTCCATAAGTAGGATGAACGTTAACGGAGCAAAAGGAGTATGTAAGGATCGTAGCAGGTGATGTTTGATGTAGTTTCGGCCAACCCTCATGGCAAAAAAGCGTGGCTTAATGTATGGAAGTAATGATGATGTTCTTATTCTATCCGATTTTATTAAAAAGACATTACATTAAAAACGGTGTCAAAAAGCCCAGAAAGGTTTTCATTTTTAGGGTCCCGTAGCCAAATGGCAAAAAAACGGAACCCTTATAGATTCCTCATGTCTGTCGGTCTGTCTGTCTGTATGTCACAGCCATTTTTTCCGAAACTATAAGAACTATACTGTTGAAACTTAGTAAGTAGATGTATTCTGTAAACCGCATTAAGATTTTCACACAAAAATAGAAAAAAACAATACATTTTGGGGGTTTGCGCGAGAGACACTTCCAAAGTGGTAAAATATGTTCCCCCCCCCCGTAACTTCTAAAATAAGAGAATGATAAATCTAAAAAAAAATATATGATGTACATTACCATGTAAACTTCCACCTTAAATTGGTTTGAACGAGATCTAGAAAGTACTTTTTTTTTAATACGTCATAAATCGTAAACCGCAATTTACCTTAGATAATAATTGTACGGAACCCTTCGTGCACGAGTCCGACTCGCACTTGGCCGGTTTTTACTATTTGGCGACTGGCTGTTCTCGCACAAACTCACTCTTGTGCGAGAGAGCAGTGGTGGCCCAGTGGTAACGGCTTACGAGTTGAAGTTCGTGGGTTCGAACCCAGACGGGCGCTTTACTTTGTGTAAATAATTTCATCATCACTGCTCTCAAAACGGTGAAGGAAAACATCGTGAGGAAAACATCGTGAGGAAAATGTCCTAGAACCAAAAATTCGAAAACATGTGACAATAACCAACCCGCACTGGGCCCGCGTGGTAGATTATAGCCCCGTCTCGAAGACAGGAGGCCTGTGTCCCAGCAATGGGAACATTATAGGCTGATTATACTGAGTGAGTTTGTGACTGCATAGCATACCGTGAACTTTTTTTTTTTCGGATGTGAAATTATCAAATGACTTGCTGCTCTGGGTGGAGCGGGAGGGTGTGTCAGTTTTACTGACTAAAACCCACCCGTGTTCCTTCAAATGCCTGTGTGCCAGGGCCACGATATCGCTTTCGAACAAACTCGCAACCCTGGCAGGCATTGGCCCTATCGGACCCCGTCAGTTAGTGCTGACATCTCTTTTAGGTGCGCGTGGAACACAACGCGCCGGTGACCCGGGCCTGGTCCTTATTGGACGGCGAGCTACCCATCGCTCACCGTCCGCAAGCCCGCGCCTACGGTGGCCGGGAATTAGCCTGCGACTCCTGACGCCCAGGACGTCACCCGCGGCGACTAGGGGAACTTGCTTCACGATTTGGATTTTTTTTTTCTCCAACCCTGTTCAAAGCACAACGCTAAGGTTATTTTTTTCTGCCAACTGTTGATTGTCAATCCAAGTGGCCTTTTTGTTTACGAAATAACTGCATATACGGTTATGATTGCCGTTTATCAAAGGCAAGGTGCTTTGAAAGCGATGAAGTTTTCGTTTAGCTAATTGAAAATAGATTGAAAGCGCTTCTAGCTAAAATTCGAGAAACCTGCAGGTTCTAAGAGAACTTTTCAAGTAAAGGGAGCAAAAAGCTGTCTGTCTCTAAAGCGCTTGATGTCTATTTAACCCGAAAGCAGTCTCTAACTTTTTGTGGTTGTGTTGTTAACTTCAGAATTTCACAAGTTGTTGTCAAAGCATGGTAATGAAATAAAAACTATGGTCTCATGTCCTCGGGCGTGGAAACTTCACTGAAAAATGTTGTGAAGGACTTTGTGCTGCAAGATTGTGTTAACTCTGTAAATTATTATTTATAATGACAATGTACACAGAACGTAAATTATATTCTTAAAAGCTCTTTTGATAATGGTCTCGTTGTTATTTAAATAGCAAGATTGACATAAAACTTTTTTAGGGTTCCGTACCTCAAAAGGAAAAAAACGGCCAAGTGCGTGTCGGACCACGCACAATGAAGGGTTCCGTAGTTAGGATGAATTGACGGCACGGTTGGCGCAGTGGTTAAGCGATTGACTGCTGCGCTGCGTGTCGCGGGTTCGATTCCCGCACGGAACTAATATTTGTATGACCTGCAAGTAGTTGTTCCTGGTCTGGCTGTTTGTGTATGTGAGTTGAAATGTTTGTAAACGCACCCACAACACAAGAATAATTACTAGTATGGGGAAACGTTTAAAAAAAAAAAAAACTCTAAAACAAACTTAACATTGTAGTTGAAAAGCATGCTCTCCCATACATCGATATACGTTACGGTCAATTCTTCAACTGCAAATTTAAGTTGGTCGACTATTACTCGTTAACTTGTAAACCCCACTTAGCTGTGATAGTTTTCCTTTTAATTTCGTTATATATACTACTGCCATGAATTTTTTCACATATCCAAAACCAACCATTTAGCTGACAGGGGGGCCCCGACACTTGACTCTAACAAAAAATTGCACTTTAAAGCTTAATATTACGCAAACGGATCTCAGAATTGAAAAATGGCTATCACAGACCCACAATATTTTTAAACGGCCTATCCAACAATACCCCACACCATGTATTAGATGAGAAAAAACATATTTATTATGGTTTTATTTTAAGACTTTATCGCCGTGATTAATATGTACACACATGCCAAATTACAGCTTTCTAGGACTAAGCGTCTACGAGCTAAGCCGGGGACAGACGGACGGATGGACAGACAGACGGACAGACAGACATACCGACAGACAGACAGACATGGCGAAACTATAAGGGTTCCTTGTTTACTACGGACCCCTAAAAATGGAACCCATTTATATAAAATTGTAACTTTGGTACTAGTTATCTACACTTCTAGAGTTATTATTATGTTTTAAAGCTTTATTCTAAACAATATATACGTTATAAACAGTATTCTAAATATTTAAAAACGTTATCAATTAAACACTAATAAATCATCCTCCTTTCAAAGATTACTAACCAAATTTAAACAAAACCACATCTACTCAAATACCAAAGGTTATTGATCAAACTATGTGTTATCTTCTGTTGACTTTGTCCGATTTGTCACCAGCATCGCCGTCACAGGGCAATTAGTGGGACCACCCAGGACTCGTCAATACGGTGACGCCGTCAGCTAGGACCGGCTAAAACAATTTGTTACCACACAAAAAGGAAGGTAAGCTAATAATTGTAGGCAGTGGGCGTTTTGCTTTTGTTTGGGCCCAAATAATGGTGTCATTCTTAGTATTGTATGTGAATGACATAATGATGTCTTAGAACGATTCAAGATGGTTGACTTCTGCATAGTTCTTTTTTCAAATATGGGTTTATTATATAGTAGACATTTTATAGTTGGCAATATAAAAAGGATTCTAGTTAAGAAACAAATGAAAAAGCAATAAAATATTGAATAAATTATATTCAAATAGAATAAAGATTATTCAGAGCTTAATGGATATATTTTATTGAATATAATTTTCTGCTGGGCAGATGGCTGCAGTAGCCGACTATTACTGTAAATTGAAACGATGTAATTGTTTATTTATATGATACTCAAAATCTAGATAAAAGGTTAATTTAATCTTGACGATTAAACAAAGTACTCAGCATCTTGATAGATTCATATTAATTGGTCTCTTTGAAAGGCCATAACGTTTTATGAGCCGCCAATTCGAAGCTTACAGATTTAGGTACACTTATTTAAAATTTGATTATTTTCACAAAATAACTAGAGATCTTGATTGCCTTACTTTTTTGGTTTTCTTAGATTTATTCTATAAGTTTTGATCGTGCGATTTTCCTGTGCCATAGCTTTTCCTATTGGCAGACATTCATCAACAGATAAGGGTCACATCATCGACAAAAACTTGTGCGAACGCCGAATAATCCCGTCGAAGTACAGCGCAAATCTTCTTCATCCAGAGCAGATGGTATCTCACACCGAGAATAATATCCCCATGAGCGATTTCCTTAATTTCGTGAGCGAATCAAGGGGATCGATCCGCCCCGATCGCTAGTTAGTGATAACGTTTATGGACGAACGCCGCTCGCAAATAACGAGTATCTTCTTTCTTTCGATCACGACCAAAAGCTGTATTCGTGTCTGGATGTCAATGAGGCTGCGAACTTTGTCGAAGATACCGCGAGGTCGTTCGGTATTGTTTTTGGTTTTTGTAAGGCGATTATGAATGTGTTGGGGACGAGAGATAAATATATTATGTTTGTGGAAATCGCTTCTTAGTAATATATTCTGTTCTGTCATGCATGGTATATCTATGTAAGTTCAGGTGGTCGTAAACGTTGATACTTGATCTGTGTTTAATTTCAATTGCATACCTTTATATAAGTGCAATTTTCCTTATCGTTAGTTTCAGTTTAATGTGTTGCCATTATCTTCTATCCACGCAAATGTTAACTTAAATGACTACCAAATTATGAGAAAAACACATGAAGTAGTTCCATTTTTTTTATAAAATTTGTTAGTTTTGTCCCCTTTTATATCTTTAAAATTAACGTGCAGCCAACAAAGCGTAACATATCCCGGATTAGGAAAAAAACTTCACACCTATACGTCACCTAAGAACCCACCTCAGAAATCCCTTTTAAAAACAGCTTAAAACTTTTATCGGAGTGACGTGGCATTACCAGTGTGATCCATGTGGTGTGGTGCTGAAACCCTATACAGTGGGTAAGCCATGGTTCGTCGACCAATCGGCTGCGAGGAAGCGGGCTTACCGCGCCGGGGCGAGGCTTTGTGGACAATGTGTTCGGTTCTTCGGTTACATATCACATATTTATTGGAAGTCCATGGTTTAGTGGAAAATTCTGATGTGATGTTACTCTTGTATGTGTTAGGAGATAGCGTTTGAGTTAGAAGCGATTTTAAACTGTATTACGTTATGTAGCTTTAGTTAAAACCTAGAAGATCATGATGTGTGCATAGATTGATGAAATAAACTCTATTATTTTTATTACTATGTCTTACAAACTTTAAAATATTTATTTTATAAAGTCCCAAGATTTATAAAACTCATTATTATGCATAACGGTGTATCGATCTGTCCTTTCCATACCCAAATTAAAATTAAAATCACCTCATTTAAATAAATAGTGTCCAAAATAATCACAATCTTTCGACTCCAAATAAGACAAAGAACCCTTCACACATCATTGAACATATTCCACGAACTCGAAATTACTCATACACATTGTTTCAAACACAACCAAGTCGGCGCGGGAGCAATTAAGGCCCTTTAAACGTCATCTGTGGATGACAGTCGCGGGCTGACAACGGCGAAGCGTAATTGTCGATAATTCTGTCATCATTGGGCCTAGAACGGCCCACCCAGGCCCCATCGCGTGTAATAAGGCCACACAGTGCAGCGCTCGGTATAAAGAGGACTAGACTGTCGTGCGAAATTTGTTTTACTGAATGACTGTTATTTAGCTGTAAGGGAATCATAGAATGTAAGCTTATTTTAATTTATGGGTTACTTTGGCGTTACTAACTGGTTTTGACACGTCATGTCACTAAGACCAAAACCAAAGAAATTTAGCAGATGTTTTGCGTAAACGTGTTTGCCAAAAAAAACCTTTTAATCGGCTGGTATAATAATCCACGAGTATCGGTCAAATTAAAGTGGTCAGATTATACTTTTTTTTCTTCAATTTAGATTCAGACTCAGATATCGAATCACCAGATACAAGTTTACTTAACTTCAAGTAGATTACATTATTAGTACCTAAGTAAGACTATAAAATTAGAAAATGCTAAAGTTTTCGTAATTTTACGAGTGTACTTGCAAAAGTTAGCACTCTTTCTTAGTACGATGTCATAGAAACTTGGAATGATTGCAGCATCACGAAGTTTGCTCTTAATTTGGCGTATCAATTTGTCGTAAAATTTTGTAGCTCTCTTTCTATGTACACGTTACTTTTAAGGTCTGAATGTTCCTCATATAAAAAGTTTTTCTACGAGTTTTCGCCTTTTTGATTAAGCTTGAATACTTCTGAAGATTTTAAGTCTGGTCTTAGAACTTACAAAGCAACATAAATACTTACATCTTGGAAATTTATACATAGACATTTCTTAGCTTGCAGTTTCTATTCCATCAACTGCTAAAATATTTAATAAAAACTGAGCTACTTTATACAAGGTGCCGCATTAATGGCGAAATTAATTTAATACACGTATACGGTTTCGCCTTTACGTTTTATGAAGATATTTGTTGGCACCACTATTTCCGGCGACCAAACATAGATAGCGCCAGTATCGCGAGTCAAGCGACACACTGTGGGTACCTGTGTTGCACCGGACGTTGGAATATTGCCGGCGAATCACCGGCTACCTGCATCGGCTGACGTGACTTCGGTGGGGATACCAACTGTTTAAAAACCCTGAGCAAGCTGGCTGGGAGACGGGGGTTAGTTCACTTGCGCTCGCTGTAGAAACAACATCTCTATTGTTAAATACTGTCTTATTGTGATTAATTAATAATTAGTTGTGAAATAAAAGTGATTAAAGTGTTATCCATCTATTTATTAGTGCTTTAAGTAGACACAACTTACATACATTATTTTTATTTCATTAAACGTTATTATTTATTTATTTACAACCAGCTTTTCCCGGCCCGGCTTCGCACAGGTAGCGCTAAGTATCTACCCTACCCAACCTACACCCACCCTACCTACCTCCCCTTCCCAACCTACCCACCCTACCTACCTACCCTACCCAACCTACCCACCCTACCTGCCTACCCTACCTACCAACCCTACCTACCTACGTACCCTACCTACCAACCCTACCAACCTACATACCCTACCAACCTACCCTCCCAACCTACCCACCCTACCTACCTACCCTACCCAACCTACCCACCCTACCTGCCTACCCTACCTACCAACCCTACCTACCTACGTACCCTACCTACCTACCTACCCTACCAACCTACATACCCTACCAACCTACCTACCCTACCTACCTTACCCAACCTACCTACCCTACCTACCTACCCTACCTACCTACCCAACCTACCTACCTTACCTATCTGCCCAACCTACCTACCCTACCTACCTTTTTTTTTTTTTGTTCACGGGGTGGAAAATCCTCATGGATGGCCTCCGCCCTGGGGCGGGCGGAGGGGTCTGTCAGACTCTTACTGACTAAAAATCACCCCAGTGTTCCCCTCCCACACTTGCACCGGGGATCTTGGGATCTGTTATTCCTTCCGCAATCCCCGGCTAGTGCCGGCCCGCATCCGCGGGCCACCTCAAGTCTGGGGGGGGGGGGGTGAGGTGTCTGACCCCCCTTCCCGCGACGTCTGCTAGGGGCGTGCGTGGAACACTACGCGCCGCCACCTCGGGTCCAATGTGATAGGGGGCGGCGGACGTCCCCAAGTCCGCCGTCCCTGGACCCATTTATGGGGGCTGGAAGAGGGCGTTATCGGCCCTCCGCCGACGCCCGGTGCGCCTGCTGCGGGCCGGGTGAGCGGACGAGATCTCCCGCTCCCTTTCCGCAGCCTCCTTCTGCGACACGACTGTTTTGCAGAAGGACACCACCGCGTCCCAGGACTCCTCGCTGCCGGCCATCGACTCGACCACGGCCGGCAGCGATAGGTCACTGCCTACTCCTGAGATGAGGGCATGGCGTGGCTCCTCCCAAGCGGCACACTCTGCCAGCGTATGCCGCGCCGTGTCCTCCCGGCAGTACCCTACCTACCTACCCTAACTACTCTACTAAAAAGTATGAAAAAAAAAACAAAAAATAAAAAGTATCCTATGTCCGTCTGCTGGTTCTAAGCTACCTCCCCACCAATTTTCAGCCAAATCGGTCCTGCCGTTCTTGAGTTATAAATGGTGTAACTAACAACTTTCTTTTATACAAGGTGTTACAGGACGACCGACATCCTATAAACCACGTAAAGAGTATCATGTTCTCCACCCGTATACAAAAAATTAATAAAATCCAATGAACTTACGCAAATTATGCATTAGTGGTGCATAGGCACCACTAACGCATAATGTTTACCTATTATAACGGACTCAGATCTACATCATGTTGAAAAATAACAAAATGGAAAATAATTTCCTGTGGCTAAAGTATTCATTGGATTTGATTTATTTTTTGTATACGGGTAATGAACATGATACTCTTTACGTGGTTTATAGGAATGTCAATAGTCCTGTAACACCTTGTGTAAATAGATTTACTAAAATAGCATCTTGGAGCAACCTGTACATAAAGAACTGTAGCGCAGAGATCATTAGCCAGGGTCACGGATCATTACATCGATCAATGAAAATATTAAAATGAATAACGTGCAAGGAGTAGGCGAATTGAAGGAAGGGGAGAGCTTTCATATTTAGTATGATAAAAAAAAACTATTTATAATTATTTTATCTTATTATAATTTTTATGATTACTGGCCACCAGCCCTACCCGTGTGTTAAATTAATGTCGCAATTGTAGCGACCCCCTCGTATGTCTACATTCAATAAAGCAGTAGGTAGGTATATCTATACAATATCAGTTTTAGTATATGCGAAACCCGAAACACGTGTCTAGTATTTTTAGGTAAAGAATCTATGTTCAAAATTTCAAAACTGTATCATGAAAAATAACAAAGTTATAAGGTTGTTATGTTACCGGGTCGTCCGTACAAAAACATGCTAAAGGCGCCCCCGCGCCTCCAGGGTCGTCTTGCGCTCATTGATAATAATTTGACAGTAGAACCGTACGGCGATAGTATTGTAAGTAATTAAATGGTGATAACATTTTCCATCACACTTAAATATTTTTGGGGCGAAATATAACATGGTGTAAAAATGATTGAAATCGATTCAGTTCCTTATTCTGAACAAACTTTATTCAGGTTTTCCATATACTTCAATATAATTATAGCAATAAGTAACAATAACAGTCGCAATAAGTTATTCCAATACATTGTTAAAATTTTACGCATCTTTTATTGGTCTCTCCAATCGGGAATGTTAAACTTACCTAATGAAGTTCTCACACCATTTTTATCATAAATAGATCAAAAAAATAAAAACGAAGCCTGTTGAAGTACGACTTAAATAGCCCATTGTTTACAAAAGCTGTTAAAGTACCTTCATTTTAACGATTTTATAGCATCTTAAAAACTCTTTACAACCAGTAGCGTCTTTTCCATCTCCTGACTCTACAATAATATTTAATTTGCTCATTAAACTTTAGACTAATCAAATTGATATCCATTTTATAACATAAAACGAGGATGGTTTTAAATGAATGCTTCAGAAAACACCATTAATTTTAGATTAGCTTCGATTTAATATTACCTACGCAATTTGAGCGTAGTTTCTTGTATCAGTTTAAATATAACTTTCTTTGATTTAAAATTGATATTCAAGTCGCGTTTTTTTTGTTTTTCCTCATAAAACGGTTGCTTGGTTCAACATTCAGTATCTTCGTAGTCTATGTTAATAGGTGACTAAGATGTAGTTCAATTTGTACACAAGTTCACATTGAACAAGTTAAGTTTTATAAAAATGCTTATACTGTCAAAAAGAAAGTGTGGGGTTGTGTCTAATTTTTTGTAGATGAACCTATAGCGGCATCAACATTGCCACGTACGAACTACGCGTCACACTGATGTCACGCAAAATCCTGCATCGCGCAAGCAGAGTTTACCGCACAACTAGCATGTATACAACATCCCGACATCAACCGCCGGGTAGTGCACCAGACACAACACCCGTCTGGTCGGAGGATCCTCCCTTTTCAATAGTGGATGAGTGAACTTTACACCCTGTTACTCATTACCTCTAACCTGCCAATGACTACCAATGACATTGTTCTTTATTTGATGGTTTCTTAATTTACGGTTAAAGATATTTTATTTCTCAAAAGAATTACAAATTCACATAAAGAGAAAACATAAATAGTCTTAAACAATATTATGTGCCATCAAGCGTAGCTTAAAATAACATTTTGCTACACATACAACGTATCTTAAAACTAACATTATAATAACACTTTGACTTAATCATTTTGTCATATCATACAAAACAAGTAGATAGTTCTACGCAAGGAACAGCAGAACTTAAAAAAAATTATCATCTCTTTCCACCAGTGGGATCCGACGGAAAAACTCGGTAAGTGTTTCAACTAAGATCACATCGTTCCTTACAACAATGCTTCTATAGTCCTCAACCCTTTCATAAGAGCAATCACGTCTAAACGATAGCAGAGATGAACCAATGTAACAAATTCATGTATCGATACGCAGATAGGCTGGGCACTGTCTGTCGCAGCCAGTCAAAGGCTACTTGATTTTATCATTGGAACTGACATGCTTTTTCGTTGGGAACAATCCTAACGTGAGATGTCTGTGAGCTCCTAAATCTACATAAACCCAAGGTCGTTTCACAAAATCGAACTAGCAATTTTACCTGTTTTGATGCATTTTCATTGCTTGAGTTTTTAGAGGCATGAGGAACAGGGTATAAAGTTCACTCATCCTCCATAGAAAAGGGAGGATCGGATCCTCCGACCAGAAGAGTGTTGTGTCTGGTGGGCACCTGTCCGACAGTTGATGTCGGGATGTTGTATATCTAGTCGCGCGGTAAACTCTGCTTGCGCGATGCAGGATTTTGCGTGACCTCAGTGTGACGCGTAGTTTGCATGTGGCGATGTTGATGCCGCTACAAGTTGAGCGATAAACACAAATATTAAATTTGTTCACATAACGAGCCTGTAAAGTTCCCAGAACAGATATTAGGTATCAGGTATTATTTGGCGACTGCAAACATTGTTACACAATCTGCCGTAAACTGATACTGCCTTAATCCCCAACCTTACTTAGCAAGAAGTTCTGGTTAATACAAAAAAAAACTAAACCAATCGGTACAAAAAAACTGGTATGAAACAATAAATTAGGAATCGATACATTGATTTACACTCGTTTTTGTTATTCGAACAAAATAAAGGAACCATGTCGAATCATTGTTAAAATACTCCACGGAAAGCGAAGCAAAATTTAAATCGCTATCGAGTTTGCTTCGCTACACGCCGATAATGTATGCAGAAGTTAAGACAAACCGATAAAATTGAACGTTTCAAATATTAAGCTCCATTCGACAACCGATAAACACATGTTTGGTTACGGTCTTGTGTATGAACTAAATAAAAGAAACATGTAAGTAATGATAATTGTTCCTCTCGCCCATACCAAGAACATTGTTGCAAACCTGTAGTCTTGAAAACACATATTTTACTGGATTAAGGTAATTTCATGTCAGTATTGCGGGCTAGAGTTGTTTCAAATGTGTACTTATTATGTTAATTTAAATTGGATAATGTATAAATTTGACCTTAATAAAGATTATTAAGTACTGTGCTACGTAATTATGTGTGAAATTAACTTTTCGATATTACCACTTGGAAGATAGGATTAACGTGAACGTGTAATGAAAGTAGACCATGATTGAAATCGCTTACAATATTCGTTACGATATGAAAAATAGATAACACCAGATCTCCATTTTATGCATAGTTTTGTATTGAATACCGAATAGAAGAGCAAGTTTCTAAGGATAGAAGTAAAAATAATTCTCGATTTAAAAAATCATGTGAAGTGATATCTGTAGGCCAATTCTCGTAATTTAAAACGTTCAAAATCTAGTCGCAATCTCATCTTGGCGACAAACAAACGTCAAAAAATTGTCAAAATGTAGGGAAATAAGAGGTATTTTTGACAGATTGAGACTGAGATCAGACTGTGAACGTTCTTAAAATTAGTAGAATTGCCCCTCAACAGTATTAATTTTCTTCACCTAGACCATATTTTATGCATCAGTGTAGAAATTTTTTAAACTCTACTGCCCAATTGTTGGTCAAAGGTCTCTTTTATACCTTTTCACAGCTCCCAGAAAGAAAGTAAAACAGTTGAAAAAAGTAGACATTTTCTTTTAAATAAATTCTGCGTAACTATCACCTTTACAACATTTTACAGCCGATAAAAGCCGTTTACTCGTCTACGTTCTCATTTATTTTTACAATATTCCCATTTTACGCGACGAGTCTGTATTCGACTGAAATGTTCTGGGAAACAGGGCGCGTTGTCTGTCACATCCAATTGTACGCTGCCACCGTTTCGCAACCCCAACACATAAATTTCGATGCTATCTCCACAACGCTACAGAGTTATTTAAATGTACAACATCACAAAAGATTATTAACGTAAAGTGTCCGATGCGAACAATGACAATGACAACCCTACCCAGTTTAATTTAGATTTCGACTGAAATTCCTATAGGCCGACGATTCTAATACGAGCTTGTTTAAGTCATTCAGTCAAGTTACGAGTCTAATGTTTTCGATAGATTGGATTTGGATAGCACTCGCGTACCAAACTCGAATCGGCGTTTGAACGCTCTGGTAATACGCGTGCTCCGAGTTGAGACGTCGGCTTATATAGGTGTACAGAGTGGAATAGATTTCGAGCTGAGCCCTGCTTCACGCGTTGTCAGCCTGAATAAACTTCCAAATCGATTCCACAGCTGAGAGTGACACCCTTGGATAAGGTTGGCCCGCGACTCGGCGTCTCTACATTTGCATAAAGAATAGAAAGACGAATATTGGATATGGGGAGTATCTGCGACAGGGGTTTGCAATTTGCCGTTTTCTTTTTAAAGTATTCTTATTCAAAGTCATAACAATGCATGTAGTGCAATTCCGTAGATTGTTCGCGCGTTTCTACATTTACATACGGTATCCAACTTTCATACTTTGAATTTCTTCTGACAGACTTCTGAAAACCCATAAGATCGAGTATTTACACAGCAAAATGAGTATAAATAAGTCATAATAATAGAATAGAAGGAAGCAACAAAGTTTTATTTGCGTGAAATGAACATAAAAATGTCAAATGTTAACATTATCCCGCCCGCAACAGTTTTATTGCAGCCGGCTCGAGTCATTTAACACATCAACCTATTGGGGGTCTGAACATTATTATATTGAAGAGATTTGAGGCATCATATTCGTTAAGTGAGGGTAAAACGATATTTTCTTGATCTCATCAATTTTACTTGAGATTTGGTTTTATATCTTTTAAGCATCGCGTGCAGCTGGGTTAACTAAACTTTGATTCGTTGGATGGAATATATTGGCATCAGAATAAAATTTAGATTTTTCGTCTTACGAGTTATTGGTTGATTCAATCATGAATAATTAATTGCCTATTGTTTTGAGTGTCGTCAGTCAAAACACAAATCAGTAACAATAGTTACTGATACACATGACCTATTGTTAGAGTTAATTTTTCCGCCTCAACAATTTTCCTCACCTAGCTTTCAACATACAACTTAACAGAAATTCCTCGAGGCTATACCTTCAGAGATTACTATAGATCAAAGCTCATTTTCTCTTGAAACTTTACTTTAAGTAATAACCCTTAAACTCAACATGTTACGTCCTGAGGCGGTGCCGACACAACTAATGTTGTTGAGCGCAGCCATGCCTGATAACTGTGCACAAATGAATAGGTCTGTGTTAGACATGACGCAACCAACCCAGTGAAGTTGTCCAATATCGTACGTATAATTTCCTTTCCGCTATACTGCACTGCTTTGGTTTAGAATTTAGACCTCCTTAGTCTAACGCTTAAGGTAACATCTATAATATTATTGACGTGGGTACCTACATGCACCGATCGATACATGGCGAAAAAAAAAAAAAAATTTTTGAAGCTGGGAAATTATTAAGTCATGCAAAAGATTACTAAAATATTACATAGTTAAGGAAACTGTCTGCATTTAGACCACAAGCTCCAACTAAAACTTTCCCATTAGGTAGTAAGAATGATTTCAAGTAAGAAACAAAACGTGACATCTTGCTCCCAACATTTCTAAGTCTAAACAATTACTTGTACTGCCCATGTAAGGCCTATAGATAAATTCATACCCCACAGTTATCCCGAGTTAATTATTTGAGTCAATATAGTGCTTTTAGCAAGGCGGCAGACAATCGATCAAGCAGCTGGTCGCAGAGCCGCGTAATTTGATACACATCGGAATGTGGACACAAATAAAATCACTTAGCTGAGGAGTGGCGTCCTGCAGAGCACATCTACCGCTCACTGCGGTGTACAAGGAAACAAAATGCTGCTAGAATGGTCAGCCAACTTTCGAATGCTGATTTTGCAATATATATACAAAAGTTGTAAAAGTTAACAAAGACAAACGGTTTATGATTTTTTGACTATGTTCATCTTTGTTCAATGTACATAACATTATAATGAAAAAGTACCGAATGCTGTACATTGATTATATACAAAAAAAGTAATTGCTACGAGGTGTGGAAACAAGTCTGATGCCGAAAATATAGTTCTTAGATTTTTCATCCATTGGTCTGTTTTTTTATGTACGTTCCAGCTTGGCGCAAAAACGGCTCATCGGATGAAATTTGGTACACAAATAGTTCATAACCTGAATTATTACATAGGGTACTTTTAATCCCGGTAGTACGTTCCCGTGGAATCATTTCCGATATCCACGCGGGCGAAGCTGCGGGCAAAAGGTAGTATCTATATTGCTAAAAGAAGTGAAAATATTTAAACAATTTTAATAACTTTATTTACTTGTGCTGTGTTTTGATAAAACTTTTAATAAAAAACGGAAAACTATTTTCATAACCCAAAAAATATTTTGTTTCGAATTTGTAACGCTACATTTTTTTTTACTAACATGCTCCATTGTCGAATACGAGTGCCACAGCTGAACAAGTGAACTTATTGAAAATAAAATAATTCACATCTGCAAAATATCAAAAATCGCTTACCATTTCCAAACTTCTAGAGTATCCTTTACGTCTTGTATTTCAACAATAAATAAAACAAGATCTGATGCTATTACGAAAGAAATGAAGTCTTTAAAGAAACTTCAATTCTCACAGTTGGATTTCGCTACATTTGTGCGATTAAAACATCATAGTTTGGTACTATATTGGTATAAGTATTGACGGCCCAGAAGGCCTTTAGAATTCAAGTAGGTAGTTAAGGAAAATACCTATACCTGTATAAATGGAAAATAAAATATAAGTCAGCTCATCTCAACTTATTTTATTGCTAGACTTGTTTACTTCATTTTTATTTTCGTATTTGCTTGTTTTTTCAACTAATACGATTGCGTGGGATGAGTCGAACAGTTTAACTCAGTTTTCACGATGTTTTTTATTGAAAATTAAAATTTTTATTGAAAAAAAACACATTTATTTAGTCTATAGATAGAGCGAGTGTTGTAGGTTAAAGGCTTCTACATACCAGCGCGGCTTGTCGCGCGACGCGACACGGCACAAAGGCCCCGCGTGTCGCGGGACGAGCGGTGCCTTTGTGTCGCGTCGCGTCGCGCGACAAGTCGCCCCGGTATGTAGAAGCCTTAACTCCGGAAAGATATGTGTATTGGAATATAACACATATACCTAAGTTCTCACAATGACTTATATTTCTGAAAATTTCAGCAGACACTTTAAAATGATCTAATTTTAGATGACCTAAACTGAAGTAGTTTCTACAGAAGAGCAATCTACCAAAGCAATAACTGACTCTATTTATGTTCCACTTAATTTTAAACCCTAAAGTTGATAATGATAACAATTAATGTTCAAGGGTTTGGGGTTTTAATTAATGATAACAATAATAAGTTTAATGTGTAGCTAATTTGGTAAGGGCTTCTACATACTACGCCTTAATGTTTATTATAAAATTAACCAAGTCTTCTCATTCCAAGCCATGAATCTTTAATGATTTTTAAACAATACTTATTGCTTTCTAATCTTAATTATTTACAGTAGCCACAGCGAAAAATTGTGTATTATAGCGTTCCAGAAATTAATTTAGTAATTTATTTCAACATTTCATGACGTGAAAATTAAAAAAAACCGGCCAAGTGCGTGTTGGACCACGCACAATGAAGGGTTCCGTAGTTGGGACGAATGTATCCCAAATACATACTTAACATTGCCTATGGCATTAAGTCCGCCTCTGTACATTTGTGTTCTTAAAGTATTAAATAAATAATAAATAAACATTGTAGTCGAAAAACATGTTCTTCCATACATCGATATACGTCACGGTCAATTTTCCAACTGCAAAAGTAAGTTGGACTCGATAACTTGTAAAGCCTACTTAGCTGTGATAGTTTTCCTTTTAATTTCGTTATAATTAAATAATTATGTTGTGCCATGAATTTTATCACATATCTAAAAAACAACCATTTAGCTGGCAGGGGGAAGGGACGCTTACCTAGCAAAAAAATGCACTTTAAAGCTTAATATTACTCTTAACCCTGAATCGAAAAATGGTTTGCACATACGCACAATATTTTTGAACGGCTTATCCAACGATATCCCACACCATAGAATCAACGAGAACAAAAAATATCATCCCCACTTTACGTACAAGGGAGGTGCCTACCCAAAAAAAAATTGTTTCAAGATTTTATTAAAATGTATGTTGTGATTAATATGTAAGTATGTCCATGCCAAATTACAACTTTCTATAACTAAGACTCTCTGAGCTATGCTGGGGACAGACAGACAGATACACAGACGGACATGGCGAAACTATAAGGGTTCGTTGTTGACTAAGGAACCCTAAAAGTAAAGTAGTAAACGTGTTTGTACAAACCTACTTACAGAAAATAAATCATTTATCATTTAAAAATTAATGGAATAAAAAGGTTATTATTTCAGAGAAAATAAAATGGTGTGTTATAAAAAAGCCGTGATGGAGTCTCGATGTGTGAAATTTTGAACTGCCGCGGCCGTACTAGAAAATTTCGTAAGGGTAAAATAGGGCGTGAAATTGTTCCCCAAATAGGTGGTATTTGTTTATGGGAGCTGTTGGCTCTGAAATTTAGATGTAATGCTCCTGATGTGTTCCGTGTGCTGGTGATGATGTCACATTTGTCACACGACCGTGTACTTGACATGTGTAGGTCCCGGAATATATTCATCTTTTGGCCTTTTTGAGGTACCGTGGTGTGTGAGAATTGTGGAAGGAAAATAGGAATATTTTGGGGGAAAAATTTCTTCATTAAGTACCTTCGCTAGGAGACTTGAAATTTAAGATCTATGGTTTAAACGTATGGATCTTCAGTTGGCACTACCGTCATTTACCGACCATTTTATAGCTTTATCATTAGGTACAAGTTCCCAATCCTGTTGTATTGTGACATATATGCGATATGTCGGTAAACAAAAAAAAAAACAATTCGATAATTTATGTAACAAAACCATTAAGCTCACATAAGTATCACTTCTATATAACGTGAAAAGGTATCCGGTTGGTGTACAAACTACTCGTAAACAGGCAACATGTACCTAATGCATGTAAAAATCTTCAACATACTCAAAGAAGTAAATAA
This sequence comes from Tiliacea aurago, assembly GCA_948098905.1. Taxonomy (NCBI): domain Eukaryota; kingdom Metazoa; phylum Arthropoda; class Insecta; order Lepidoptera; family Noctuidae; genus Tiliacea; species Tiliacea aurago. The sequence continues at coordinate 15,621,588 of OX402591.1, read as the reverse complement.
AAATCCTACACGCATAAAATTCAAACGAAATTCCCAGAATACGGATGCACATTGACAAATAGCTGTAGTTTCTTCAGAACAAAGTAGGTTATATTTCGTTCCCACACTGTAAACGTTTATTGAATAAGTAAGCAGTGGATTTCATAGAGGGAGGTAAGGTTTAGACTTGATGCAGCATTTATATCCTTGCGATATCAATTTGTTAGTTTCTTTGTTCAGGTTGAAATATGAGGCTCTGTAGTCCAGATTGTTTTTTTGTTTTGAGTTATAATTGGAGACTGAAAAGTTTTCATGTTTGTCGTCTGGCAATTTGTTTTGAAGCATGTTTTGGGGAGAGGGACGAAAATGAGGGTAATTTTGTATTCTTATCGGTATTTTTTGTAATGGTTCTTGTCTGATTCTTACCTATAAGAAATGTATTAGAATGTTTTTCTGTTATTGGGAAAGAATTTAGTTGATGACATTATTTTTTCGTACAGTTGAAAATGAAACACCATGTTTATGTTAAAATGAAGCGTTTAAATTCAATATCATTTGCATCTAGTCATAGGTTTAAAACTTTAAATTCATATGTAAAACGTGTACTTAGAATATATTGGACATAATTAGGACATTACGTTGGCAAATGACATCATCACAATGTTCTCTGTCACACATAACGGGCTTTCAAATGTATTCCCTCCGTGTCCCGACTTAGTTCCAGCCATGTTGCGACAGTTTTTATCAACATAATAACCGAATATGTATTCAAGTGTAGTGCTTAGTGTTACTTTGCCTTAAAACATTTTCATACATACTCCAACAAATTTTCAACCTTACTTCGTCTTAATAAAGCTTAGAAATAAATTTAAAATATCATTGTTCAAGTAATAGAATGGTCTCACGCACTAGTGGCGCCGCGTGGTGGCGTTTAGTTGCAACTAAAAGTTCCTTGCCCTTATTAGATAGCATATGCTCATAAATGATGCATGATGGTATGAAAATATTAGATATTTATGACGCCATTAAAATATAATCATATTTCCAGTATATAAGAAAGCGCTTAAAAATTATAATTCAAGCTATAAAACTGATCAAAGTGATCTAGACGATGGATAAAAGAGGTGCTTTGCTGAATATTATCCGCTGTAATTACTGTGAAGCACCTATGAAGATTTATGTTGCTTACATGAGACCGAAGGCTTTTTTATGGCTACGGCTGCACATTTTTAATAAACCGCAAAAATGTTCTTTCCTTTCGTTAAAAAACTTATAAAGAAGAAGTACAAATATTAATTATGACCTTGTGATATTCCCTCGCATTCAAATCGACAAGCATTAAATGAGTCGTCGGTCCGGGTTCGGTCATTCCGATTATCAGTTGGCATATCTTCGTCCGACAACAATGAGAGACAACCCGCTAAATGCGCACTGCACTTGAACATCTTAATAATCCGCTGAAAGGCCGTGTCGGCGCAGCATGACGCGAACCCAACACAACCGTAATTATTTTTCAACGGAGAGACATTTTACGCAGAAATAAATAATTCCGATGCGCCGAGAAATTACGACTACATTAATTCGAATGTGCATATAAATAATTTAGTGCCAACACGAAATTTAATTATTTCGACACAAAATGAACCGATCCAATTTAACATCAATTTTTGTCGCTTGAATTGGTTTAATGCGTGTTCGATTTCGAATAACGTGATCATAATATGACTAGTTTCCCGATACAACACGGAGTTTACTGTTCACAGCCTCGTAACGGGGCAACAGTGCTTCGACGTGACGTTTGACAAGCGTCTCCTATAAAGTTTAAAGTAATTCAACCGGCGGCGGCGGGGACGTCACGTCGATGCGCGTAGAAAGTCAACCTTTACGATGGTCGAGTGAACAAAACAAAACAAGTTGGACATGTCAATGCCCACGCCTTTGGTACGGTAACCTGATACAAGCAGGCGGATACATTTAACACCACCGAGAGGTTCGCAAGCGGTCGCGTCGCGTGAGCGCAGAGCATTAGGCGGAGCGATGAGCGATGCGGCGAGCGTAGGTCGAAGGACGCCGTCGATAGCTCAGCGCAGCTAAGTTATTCCACAACGACTGTAATCTTCCTGGAGACTACTAGATGTCACGCACGTTTGGTACGTGCTTTGTACTACTTTGGCAAAGCTTTAAAGGTACACGACAAGGTAAATTCAGCTCTTAGATAAAGGTCTACAGGCAGTAAAACATTATCTTTAAGTCTATCGAAACAAATAAAAGAAGCAGGACTTTCTGTATATTTGCAAGGATTGTTTACTGTAAGAGTTGAAAATTGATTTTCAGCATGCTATGCATTGGTTTCATTGATATTATTGAATGTATTTTTATCTCTCATGCCACTGTGACCGCAGCCTAACCTACCCATCCGCTCGCCCGTGTCATGAAAGAGGATACTTTAATATCCGATTCATTGTTCTGTTACAAATTTGTCAGTGATCTTTACATTAAACTTTTTCTCTTTTAAAATTTGAGATGGGTCCATAATCCTCGTGCGGCCGGCACGTTGTAAGTAAATCTTCGTCACATAATGACGTTTAGACCACACAAATAAAAATATTAGATAGCGTATTTAAAGGGCTAAGCATCTATCGTAAGCATTATACGAGTGTCGATATTCATTACACTTTATTTTGATTTCTTTGGAAGTTTCCTGTTTCAACCGGTTCGGTTTCTAGATATTATTTTTATGGGAATGAGCATTGTATATACTATTACGCCAGTATTGTTAAAGTTCGACGAATGTAATAAAATATGATGTGGAAATTAATACCGTATTATACTGATACAATTTATGCGTCAGTCAGTGTGAAAACTATTCAAACAATTTGTATACGTAGTGATGTTTTTGTTTACATCAGTTATGTATGTTAGTAGGTACAATAAAAACATGTTATTAAAAAAAGCCTGCGCTTTCCAATATTTCCAATTTCCTCTTTGTTTGTAAACAATCTCCCAACAAATAACAATTTCAGCACAAAATTCATAGCGCAATTTAAAATCGCTTAAGAATTCTCCGTAAAAAGGCGATTTTAATTTTTGGCAAATTAAACCTTATTTGCATAAAATAAGAATCGTGCGCGCGTAAGGATCTGATCGACCGTAATTACTTATCATAATTATTAATATTTCGCTGCTGTCACGCGACGGGTTGCCTCAAGGCAGGCCTTAATGCTTCCCACTGATGATGGGTAGCGTCCACAGTAACCGAGTCAGACGATAATTTGAGATAATTAACGTAATTCGGCACAATTTCCATTCGAAGAGCATGTTATGCTCAGCTGAACATCATTATGTAGAAGTCAGTTTTAAGATCGTTCGAGATCTAATTCTAACTGCCTTCGAGCAGTTTACACAAATTAGAATTTGCAGGGCCTTCATTATTTGAACGCAAGCTTTAAAAATACATGGAAAAGGGGTTGGAACAGTTGTTATTAAAATTGCTAGAAATGATTTCACTGTTAACAAAACGCAAACGTCTGCTGATAGTAAGTATAAGCACTTTACTGAAGCAAATTACGTTATTAGAATCTTTCACATCGTCGACTTATCAATAATTTTTCGCGACTCTAAAAAAGTGCCGTTGGTAATTATTGCAGTGGTAATTAAGTTTGATTTCCCAACACAATCTCCCGTTGTGCATTAATGATATCAGTGGGAGAGCCACAGAGCATCGAAGCTCCCATATACGATGTGATCGGAATCGAACAGTCGAACCACGACGACACGCAGGGGACACAGAGTAACAATGCCCAGAGGTGAACCACGATTTACGAGCGTTATGTATGGTTTTTGTTGCATCCTTTATTGACTTTGTTGTTGGGTTTGTATTGAGATTGCGGGTTAGGTTTTGCGATTAATTTGTGAGCCAACGTTTTTTGTTGATGAGGTGAGGAGAGTTAGTGGTGATTGTAAGGCTCTTATCAAATATCGATCAATTGCAGGTATCCCTAAATTTACTAACTAAGTAAAAAATACATGTTTAGTTTTCTTACACTTTCTTAAGTGTAAGAAATCTAAACATGTATTTTTAGACGCTCTGCAGAAACAACAGAAAAGTTGAATAATTAAAAATTAAGAAATGAAACGATACAAAATAATTTACTAATGATTTATAATTCATAGTAACCAACCCCGACTTTATGAACACCATTATGAGCGTTTATTCCTTACGGCATTTCATACAAAGTTTCAAGCCCTTGTTTTTCGAAATGACAGAACCGATTTTATTGAAACTTCATAAGCATAAGCAGGACACAAAGGTCTAAAAAGTAAGTTAAGAACATTTTCGAAAAGAAGTGTTACAGCCAAATTATACCGATTTTAAATTTTCCATAGAAACAGAGATTTCCCGTTTTCTGTTTTTAAATAAGACATTTCAAAAAAATTAAATCGGTTCAGTCATTTCTAAAAACAAGGGCTTGCAAGTTTGCATGAAATGCCGTAAGGTCTAAACGCTCTTAAACTAAAGGTTAAAAAATCGAATTTACTGAATAGTTAAACGAATTAGCTCATGCAATAGTCTTATTGGCTACTAAACCTAATCTGATGTGCTAAGGCCCGCAATAATCAAATGCCTCACGTAATTACGTCATAGTATAGCCGATCTAGCCGTCTACTAATCCACGAATAGATCAAAATATCTAAGGTCCTGTTCGATGATGATACAGTCTTTAGAGACTTTATCATCATAATTTTTCCAGTTAGGGTTGGCTGCCATTCTAACCATAATATTGTTTTTTTTTGTTTTGAAGTGATAACTTCTTTAGGCGCGTTGAGCGATTTATGGAAGGGGAAAAACTTATGGGTTAACGTTACTGACATGCTCACCACGACATGCTAATGTGACGTATTGCGCAGTTGCGCTAGACTGGCGACCCCCAGCGGCCTGTGTTACGTGTAACGCAAAAACTTGTGGCGGCATCAACATCGCCACATGTGAACTACGCGTTACATGACGTCACGCAAAATCCTGCATCGCGCAAGCTGAATTTACCGTGCGACTAGTCCCGACATCAATCGCCGGACAGCTGCCCACCAGACACAACACCCGTCTGGTTGGAGGATCCTCCCTTTTCTATGGAGGATGAGTGAACTATACACGATGTTGTCACATTCTCTGATCAAATACACAACTACACACACACTTACATACCACATTTACTCAAATTAACTGTTTATGATTATTTGTGATTATTGTATGTAAATTAGCTTCTTTTTATTACTCACTTTTTTGTAAATTTTATTAATTTATTTTTATTAAATTATCATTCTTGTGCTAGCAAAACTAATTAAATTATTAACTTTGTGTGGCGTTGGGTCACCAAGATACAGGCCGTGCCTAGTTTGGGACCAGCTGTTAAATAATACCTTATTTTTCTGTTGGTTAAAATTTCATGCATAATTGTATGTTTGTGAACTATGTGTAAGTTTAATAAATTTTTCTTTTTATTAAACTTACACATAGTTCTATACACTTCTATATGTTATTCCAAAGTTTTCACTTCTATCAGCAGTCCCCATGAATGCCAATTTCTTTTTGTTTTATCCACAACTAACTACGAACTTCCCTGTAGTTCTTGGCGTTCATGTCACGCTACCTACCACCAACCAAACCGAGCAGAACATTTTGCCCCAACTGGGAATCGAACCCAGGACCTCATGGGTCTGAGACAGGTGGTCTTAGCACTAGACCACAGTGGCGGTTATTGTCTCAGTATTAGAATTTTAATTTTGTGGTGGACTTTAATTATGATAAGTATAGCTGGCTTCATATTCTTTCTGAAATGTGTGCAATACATTAACGGGCTTTAATTGCAGACATTGCCAGTATTGTCCTAAACTTGAACTGTTTTTCATACATCTCAATTTTGTAGGGTTTCACGTACCCAAAGGGTACCTACGGGAACTTATTACTAGTATGTTATGTATAGCTGGCTTCATACTCTTTCTGAAATGTGTGCAATACATTAACGGGCTTTAATTCCAGACATGCCCAATATCGTCCTAAACTTGCAATGTTTTTCATACATCTCAATTTTGTAGGGTTTCACGTACCCAAAGGGTACCTACGGGAACCTATGACTAAGGCTCCACTGTTCGTCCGTCACAGGGCGTATCTTTGAACCATAATAGGTGGACACCACCCCGATTCAAACTTAATGGCGGCTCGGAACATGAGGCGAATCACTGCGCAGTAACGAATTCATGTGTCAGCGGGGGTGAGGGATTTTTTTTTTTTTTGGGTGGGAAATTATCAAATAACTTCTCCCGCTCTGGGCGGAGCGGGAGGGCGTGTCAGACTTTGACTGACTAAAACCCACCCGTATTCCTTCATTTGCCTGTGTGCCAGGGCCACGATATCCCTTTCGGACAAACTCGCAACCCTGGCAGGCATTGGCCCTAGCGGACCCCGTCAGTTGGTGCTGACAACTCTTTGAGGCGCGCGTGGAATACGACGCGCCGTCGACCCGGGCCTGGTCGTTATCGGATGGTGAGCTACCCATCGCTCACCATCCGCAGGCCCACGCCTACGGTGGCCGGAAATCGGCTTGCGACTCCCGACGCCCGGGGCGTCTCCTGCGGCGACTAGGGGCGCGAGGGCGCGAACCTTGCCTCTCCCTCACGCGTTCCGCCTCCTCCTTCGCAAGCATTACTAATTCGCAGAAGGAGGTGACGGCCTCCCATGCTCTCTCGCTCCGAACCATGGCCTGCACCAGGGCCGGACGCGAGAGATCGCCGCCGCCGATCGCCTCCGTGAGGACACGGCGGTGCTCCGCCCAAGCTGGGCAGACCTCCACCGTATGCTCCACCGTGTCCTCCAGGCGATCCACACAGTGGTGACACCCGGGCGTTTCCTCCCGCTTTATCCTGAACAGGAACCTCCCGAAACAACCATGTCCGGTGAGGACCTGCGTCAGGCGGAAGGTGAGGACGCCGTGGCGCCTCTCTAGCCACTCCTCAAAGAGGGGACTTATCGCCACAATTGTGGCGTGCCCAGCGCTGGGTTGCGACAATCGCACTCTCCATGCCGCCATAAGATCCCGCCGGAGCTCTGTCCGCTGTGCCGTGATTTCTCGCGGTAGCGGAGTTTCACCCCGGCGTTTCGCCTCCTCGCGCCACTCCCAGACGTGCGCGAGGACTTTTGCCTCCAGATCCCCTGGCGGTAGTCCGGCAAGGAGGCTCGCCGCCTCACGGGAGACCGTGCGGTATCCTCGGACCAGCCTGATGGCCATGACCCTTTGGGACGCGTTCAACCGCCGGGCTGGTCGCAGCCTTATAGAACGCGCCCACACCGGTGCCCCGTAAAGGGCCATGGACCGCACGACCCCCGCGTAGAGCCTCCGGCAGGAGGCGTTTGGACCCCCCAGATTGGGCAGGAGCCGCTTTAAGGCAGCCCCGGCCCGGGGGGTGAGGGGTGGGTTTGAATCGAACTATAGACAATTAGAATTTGTACTACTATGGCCGCTAACCCAGAAAATAAATGTAAAAATTTAAGTTATCGAAATCCATCACGTCTGAGGGGCTTGTGGCTAAGTAATAACAGACTCACGGGTCGATCGATCAGGTTAAGTTACGCTTGCCACGATTGGTCCGCAAATGGGTGACCATCTTTACATACCAAGACCCCTCCGTGGCTCAGAAAGCACGTTAAGCCGTAGGTCCCGGCTGTCATTTGTAGATCTTTGACAGTTGTTACGGGTCGTCAGAAGCCCGAAAGTCTGACAACCAGTCTTACCAAGGGGTATCGTATTACCCAGTTACTGGTTTGTGGAGGTCTGATAGGCAGTCGCTCCATGTAAAACATACACACACTCACACACACGCACACACACTCAAACACTTTTCTTCTATATACAGGCTGACTTTGAAAACATGTGACAAAATTTAAGGGAGTGTTCTACCCATCGATATGAACCACTTTTACTAAGGGACCAAATTAGAATTGGCAAAAAAAAAGTTGACCTTCCTATAAAGAAAGGTACATAACCGATTGGACCATTTTGTATAAGGTCGACTTTTTTTTTTGCGAATTCTAATTTGGTCCCATAATAAAGGTTGTTCATATTGATGGGTAGAACACTCCCTTAAATTTTGTCGCATGTTTTCAAAGTCAGCCTGTATAGCAGAAAAGTGTTTCATCGTACTTTTACACTTTTTACTTGTTTTATTTTATCTGGTGTATATTTGTGTGCTTTTTAGTTTGTGCTAAATAAATGTGTTTTCTTTCTTTATTTATTTCTTTCTTGCTAAAATACTGGTATTCAGCTGAATCCGGTTAAACTGGAAGCCAACCCCAACATATTATAGTTGGGAAAAGGTTAGGCAGATGATGATCCATCACGTCTGAGGAGTTTCGCTAGCTTATTTAAATTGACCTTTTATAGTGAGTACAAGAATGAATGAATGCATGAATGAATGAATGAAATGCATCGACCCCAGCGTGGTTAAACCAGACTCGATCACTCGAACGAAAAAATATGTAGTGTTAAATATTGTACAGTGGTACGGAAGCCTTCGTGTGCGAGTCTAACTCGCACTTGGCCGCTTTTTATGGATTCTTTTTACACGTTGTGATAATCATCATCATCATCATTGCAGCCGAAAGACGTCCACTGCTGGACATAGGCCTCCCCCAAAGGGCGGGGTTTGCCTTATTCGACATACTTGGCAGGTGGGGCCGCGGGGTGGTGAACGCAATGTATGGTGCTAAAATGGATAGAGAACGCTGCTGCCCAATCTCTAGTAAGTCCCTTAGTCGCCTTTTACGACACCCACCCTCTTTTAGTTTTTGAAATCAAATAGTTTATTCTGTAAATAAGTTATCAGAATCACTTATACACGTCATATTAAAAATGAAAAAATAAGCTAGATGTAGTCAACATTTCCTATCTGACTACCCCTGAGAAGAAATGGCGAAACAAACTCAGGGGTCAAAGTCTCTTTTAAAGTCCAGACATAATCTTGGTCAGATCATGTGAGTACCATGTAGATCCGTGTCTGAAATAGTCTTTTGAGGAAAGAACAACACAAATTTGAGTGGACCTGTCCAATCAGTGCCAGCATTTGTCAGTAATCGTGCAGCTCAACTCAAGACTTAAGGAGCTCAACGACTCGACGAACAATACCAACATGCCGCATAAAGTGCTCAAAATGCTAGACCATCATTAAAACGAAATGAGATAAAGACAAAAAAAAACAGATAATTTTAAAAGAAAAAAAAAATACCCACATGGTGCTCACATTCACAATAAATTAAAGCAATTAATATAATACTTTTCAAAGTAAATATTTGTTGTGATACTCGTATGGTTATGATATTTATCGATATTCATTTCCACGTCTGCAGATACTGCCTAGTCTCCGCGCCGAACGCGCCGCTTCGCAAAGTTCATCAGATAATGAGCACATTTGTTGCGTGTGAAACTAGAATACGATTTTGCACGAAGCTACATTTCGCGTAAGCATCAAAGCGAATGCTTGCTCTTAAACCACGGGCCGCCTCGATAAATCATGTTTCGTTTAAAACATTCTAACGCTTCATTTTGCTGATCCAAAGGTCCGATGCCGTCTTCAGTGGAAAACGTTCTTAACAGCTCTTTTGTAATAAATCCAGGGGAATGTTGCGTTACGACTGCAATAATACGAATCAGATTAAGTGCGGAGTGTATTACCTTTTGTTTAACGTTTGTGGTCTGCCTTTCGTTCGTAATTAATGTGTAGAATGTCAGTGGTGCCCTGCCTGGACATAACATCGAAGGCACGACTTCGACTGCGCTTCTTTTTTCACTATCTGCTGTCTTTGTTGTTGTTTTCTTAAAATAACGTATTGCTTAGGAAAATAGCAGGTACAGCCTGGAACGCCATCGTAAAAGCTACATTATCTCGGCCTTTGATATTTAAATAAAAAATATTTTCTATTAAGCAGATAGGCTATCTTGAGCTATTGTTTCCAGTCAGTCAAAAGAGACAAGAATTGAATATTTTATTTGTTGTATTTTATCTCTAGCTAAGGTGGGGTCAGAATAATTCAGTTTGTTAGATGTTAAGCTTTCTATTGTAATTATTTTATAAAAATAATAGCTCACCTTATTGTAACTTTATATTTGCTTTGTTCGACTATTCAGTGGCTTGGGCAAATTATCTTTATTACTTCGATACGAGAGACAAAGCTGAAAAAAAAATACACATTCATGTTTTCGCTTTTTCATCTATGTATTTATATGGAGCAAATGAATAACTTAAAAACTATTATCCAAGCTGTAGAATAACAATATAATTCTCAATGGGATTCCCCGCTTTGTAAACTAATAAACATGACTATTCAATCGCATTCAATATGTCTAAAGCGTTTCGTGGTTTAGTGTCTATAAATAGCCACCATATTAAAATACTTGCTTCAAATCATCAAAATTAATATGTGTAATAAATAACTTAGACCATTGGCGTTCCAGCGGATTTAATGTAAACATACACCACGTAACGTTAAAAATTTATATTCGTCTCATAACTGTCGAATTCTTGTAGTAACAAATTACTGCGACGCGTTGACTTACTGAATGGGCGATGGTAACAAATAGTGGAGTAATTCCAAAGAGTTTTGAATAGAGTCCAATACTATTTTGGTCGGCGAACGGTGATCTTTAAGTTTTTATTTCGTTTTGCTCCGAGATCGCTTGCCGATAGAATGACGTTCCACGGTTCTCCACTATTGCGAGATAAAAAGAAATGTTTCGGATATTATAAGGTTATATTTAGTTGGTTATTTTTGTTGGAGAAATTATTTGTGCTTCAGATTAGGTTATTTACTATTTTTAAATAAGTTTATGATTTTATAAGAATATTATGATTTTTTGTTTACTTTTATATTTGAGGTATTTTCTTCTTTATGTTATTTACAAGTAGTTTTCGTATTTTCAGATATTTATCCTTAAGTGTATTAATAATAATTTATATTAATAATCGTTTAATTCAGGTATTAAACCCATAGTAAAATTACAAAAAAAAAATACAATCCATTATACATTTAAATTAAATTAACAAGTAGTTGGATCTATAAATAGATCCAATTACAATAGGAATTAAAAATTAAATTAATTACATTAAATTAAATACAAAATATATCAACGTCTTACAGAACAAATTAACTTAGAGAGATGTATTAATGATATTAGATGTATTATTTTAATAATTATAATTCTGTAAATACATATTTGTTATTATCGTGAATCATATTTTGATCAAGATACCTACAACCTGACACAGACCTGCTAATTGCAAAAAACGTAAGAAATAATTAATTTCGCGAGCTACCTATGTTTGGGATCTATAGGTACTGTAGCGGCATCAACATCGCCACATGCGAACTTCGCGTCACACTGACGTCACGCAAATCCTGCATCGCGCAAGCATAGTTTACCGCGCGACTAGCATATATACAACGTCCCGACATCAACCGTCGGGCAGTTGCCCACCAGACATGACACCCGTCTGGTCGGAGGATCCTCCCTTTTCTATAGAGTATGAGTGAACTTTACACCCTGTTCCTCAAACCTCTAAACTGGTGACCCTGACGTTTCCAGTCTTCGGCTTAGTTCTGACATAGTGCTTGTTAGTTGTTCCATCGCACTATCTGTTGCTGTACTTGGTGTTGATGTACTGACTATCGCTGCCAGTTCTTTGAAGGTATGTGATAGGAACTGTCCATCGCGGTCAGTTGTAATATGTTCTGAACAACCAAAGCGAGAGAGTCATCCATGTATTAGGGCAGTAGCGCAAGTCTCAGCTGATGTGGTAATTAAGTATTAACCATTTTTTTCTGTACGCGAAGGCTTAAAGATTAGGATTAGGATTAAAGATCTATATAGCTTTCAAGAATCAACCTGGCTTATTACAAAACCACCGAAAGGTAACTTCTGTTACGATTAATAATGTTTACATATCCCAATTACATGAATATTTTACACTACACGACGTGTAGTGTAAATTATTAATGTGATTTTGTAGTATTAGTACGTGTAAGCAATATTTACGTTACACAAGAAAAATTAACCAACACACAAACTTATATAACCAAACTAACTCAATAACCACCTCAAAGTACTTATAAGGTTTCGTCGTACGAAGTTTAATATCCTAGCTTTTTGAGCCGCGTGTCCGTGTCCGTCCGTAGTAGTGAGTGTGACTAGGGCAGCTGTGCCCGCTCGCATCTCAATAATGAATGTATTGTCCCGCGGTACGTATGCTCTGTTTCAAAAATATCTAATGAAAACGTAAACGAATGGGACGGAAAATGTATCTGTGGAAGTTGTAGTGCCACTTACAAATTGAGTTTTGATTATATAAATAATTAAAAACCCATAATTTTACGCTTTGCACGGTTCTAATTGGGCGTTTTCTATAGAGAAGAGCCGGCAAGAAAATCCACGATTACTCTTTAATAAAAAATTGCCTTTACAATGTTTTTAAATTACAGTGTAAATAGGTATGGGAGGACAGTGTAAGCCCGTCAAAGAGTACCAGGTACTTTAAAAAATAGAAAATGGTCTACAAATCTAGTCTAATAAGCCTACAACGATCACAAATTCTCAAAATAGAAAAAAATATCTCTATAAAATATTATTAAAATAATAAAAGTAAAAACCTTGGTGATATTAAATTACCCCAAATATGTTTTTCAGTTGACAATTATTGAAGTTAACTTTATAACCTCAATTTTCTTCTATGATTTTTCAATTACAATTTAATAATGTTATTAAAACAATAATTATTTTTAAAATTCGTGAGATATAAAGTAGAAACCTTAATACAGATGACTGTGTTACTAATTGCCTTTAATGAATGATTGCCTATAAATTTAAGCTGAACAGGGTTTGTTTACAATTTTGTCAGATACTGTTGTCACAGACTATAGGTACCAGATCACAGTCCAGACTATTTTTGCTCGAACCTGTCCGCGTCCGTCATGGAAAAAATGTCGGTGGAGTTGTTACAATGACTGGAAACTTTAGAAAAGAGACGACGCTATGTATTTTTCATGACTTTGATTGATGTTATCTATACGCGGACAAAAAGTTGGAGCTGGTTTTTTGAGATATATGCTTGAATTCATGACTTAATTTTGTTGTTAATATTTTTCTCTAAGAAAATGGCTTTTGTTTTGTCTTTTGTGTATTATTTCCTATTCTCTTCAATTCTTTGATAAACGTATTTCTATCTTCTATATCAAATGGTTCTACTTGTGTTGTTAGGAAGATTTTTGACTTAGTAATACGTTCTTACTCTACTTTACCTTCTTAACATATCAGGACACCTGAATGACTTAAAATCTTTCCCACCTTTTTCATCTCCATACCATTCTAATCCCTCGTCCTACCGTCATGAATGAAGACACATTTGCCAACGACAGCGAATCCAACGGAGTTATTTGATTTATTCCAAGCCGGGACTATTGAAAACTTCCATCAGAAGTCATTATTTAGCCGCTGTAATGAAGCTGTGGTTGGAATCTCGAGCGGTAGACAAGTGCAAGCATCAGTCTCCAGTCTTTTTGTTATTTATTGCAAGCTGTATTTGTGTATCGCATATGGGAGATTATGCTAAGATCTTGCTCTGTTCAAACTATTTTCGGTTGCGTAATGTGCGTAATATGTTATGGTGTTATTTTTCCTTTATTGGAGTCGAGATCAAAATCACCTTCATTAATGTATTATGTTAGATCCTAAATAAGATTTTCTTAACCACTAAACTAGGCAAACGGATTGGCGAGTTGTCGTAACTTAATCTGCCCAGCCTTTTCCTATGTTGGGGTCGGCTTACAGTCTAACCGGCTGTAGCTGAATACCAGTAGTTTACACGGAGTGACTGCCTATCTGACCTCCACAACCCAGTTACTGGGTAATACAATACCTCGAAAGTAGTTGTCGTACCTAGTGTTATTAAATTGAAACCTTAATTAAAATATACATGGTAAAACTAAAATACACTTCTCATCATAAAAATCGAAACACCTTGCAAGTTTATGTTTTGTAAGGATTATCAAAAAAATTTGTATATTTAGGATTATATGTCAAATGTCGTGTAATAGTGAATAATATGAGGTTTTCAAATCCTAATGTTAATGTTCTAAATTCAAATTAAATTTGCATAGGTTTCGTATTTTGTATAAAAAATAATTTTTGCCCTGTATGGAGTATGAAGGAAATTGATAAAACAACACACGTAAATGAAAATAAAGCTAAGAAACGTTTATTTAATAACTTGTATTGCCTCCCCGAGCTCTTATTACTGCTTCCATACGGTTCTTCATCGATCGGATGAGAGTCACGATCAAATGTTGTGGCATTCCATTCCATTCCTCTTGAATTGCATTTTGCAGCTGGCTAAGTGTTTCTGGGGCAGGATCTCTAGCACGAATTCATCTCTTTAATTCATCTCATAGATGTTCAATCGGATTCATGTCCGGGCTTCTTGCTGGTCATTCCATAATGGAGATACCGACTTCGGTAACATAATCTCGTACGACGCTCGTGGTGTGAGCCCTAGCATTTTCATGCATGAATATGAAATCGTTGCCAATAAAATGTGCATCACGTGAGGCTCAAGACATTGTTTGATGTACCGATGACTGTTTAGTGCAGGCAGACGTGGCCCAGACACAAAGACAAGCTCTGTCTTACCGTCGGCGCTGATTCCTCCCCAAACCGTCCACGAACCGCCACCATAGTTGACCTTTTCTTCAATGCAGCATTGTGCAAAGCGTTCTCCATGTCTCTGTAGACTTTGTTCATTCCGTCGTTACCATACAGGATAATTTTACACTCATCAGAATAGAGGACTTTGTTCCACTGGAGGTATGACCAATTTAGGTGCTCACGTGCAAACTTAAGGCGCGCTCTTCGATGGTCTGCAGTTAATTTCGGCCCATTTGCTGGCTTGTGCAGTACCAGTCCATGTTCCTTCAGCCTTCTTCTAATTGTAGAGTCACTTACAGCCACCCTACGTACAACATGAAGTTGCTGCTGCAGTTTAAAAGCATTAAGGCGTCGATTTCGTAAAGAAGTTGTTACAATAAATCGATCAATAGCTCAGAAGTGACCCGATTCCTGCCAGATCCTGAACGGCGCGTGAACAAACCAGTCTCCCGATAGCGTTTAGAGACTCTATGAACAGACGACAGGCTTAGATGCAATCTTTCAGCCACAACTCGCTGACTAAGTCCAGAATCCAGCAATGCCACCACTTAGGCGGCTTCTGCGGGCGAAGTATCCATATGTTTTAGAAAAAAAACGTCCCAAAGTCACAGTACACACACAGTATACAGAAGACAGAACAAAAAGTTTTAAGATAAGCGCAAATTTTTAGTTTTCAAAGGTGAAATGTACTCCAACTCTAAACACACATTTGCCTCAAAACATTGAATCATTTCATTTATAGCTTAAACAAATGAAATTCTAATTTTGAATTAAAATTTTCGCTTATCACTGTAATGGCTAAACTGCAATCATGTGAATTTTTTCATGGAATGAAAACTCTTTTGTGTTAAATTAGGACAGAAACCATAAAAACGGAAGTGTTTCGATTTTTCTGATGAGAAGTGTATATATAGTATGTACAAGTTTAAAATAAAACAAAATAAAAAATAAAGGGGGGGAAAGCTCATTGGGCTTCAAAAAATTCGTCCTTATCGCTGTCAATGGGAAAAGTGCCCAAAAGGCTGGCAGCATTGCCACGTTGGATGGCAATGCTGATTCTTTGGGCTAAAAATAAGCCAGCCCTCTGGTCACATGAAGGGTCGACCAACCGCTTGGCGATGTCCTGAACAACTCGATGAGCACTCGGACCCCAAGGCCCTAGCGTTTCAACCCCAAACGGCTCAAACATATAACTCCCAATAAGGTTGTTATATTTGCGCCGTTTGAGGTTTTCTGCTCCTGTAGCTGCCGCCCCGGCACAGCCCGCCGTGCTAGGAAGATGGGATGGCGCGAGGGTGTCGACACAAGTTACATCCCACACCAAAGGCCTACCTCACTTCTACGGCATTATGGTCATTCCGTCTGGCCTCTTCCCATCGTCGCGTGCCAAGCCATTGGGTTCTAAAACAGCTGGCACCCCGGCGTTGACAAGAGCCCGACGGATGATGTCGATGTCGCCCAGACGCAAACACGTAGCGAGCCGGAATGTGATGTCACCCAGCATGGTGCCAATGTTGGGTGACGGTAGTGCCTGAAGCCAGAGGCCCGACTCCCATTCACCCACAGCCAGCAGGCGGGCACGCTCGGCAGTAGTGTTTCTTTATTTTTGCATAATAACAATAACATAACATTACGCCTTGTTTCCCCGAAGGGTTAGGCAGAGGTGTACCTATAGTACACCCACATTTCGCCAGTTATGCAGTAATGTTGTTATGTTATCTTTTGTTGTTATGTTCGCAGATTATGAAATGGACTAAGAATAACTTATTTTAGCATAAAGAAGAAATACAATGCATGTTTCGTTATTATGATATTACATTATGTGCTAATTTTTTGTGAATAATGACTTTGATGCTAGGAAAATCCTGTGTTATAAGGGCCATCCATTCGTCCGCTAAGATTATTTTACAAAATTAGGGAAGCTAAAACGTGTAACAGCAGCAAGTGTGTGAGTAAGCGCGAGTGATGTGATGTAATGGGGGAAGTGTATGAGTGTGAGATATATATGATGTGTGCACTGTGCAGGGACCATTTTGGTTACCCATTGAAAGGGTTTTCGATAGGGTTTTTCTAAGCGGTTAAACAAAAACCCATACGATAAGGGTAACCCTTATGAACAGCTTAAATTAAATTTTGGTAACCCATTGAAAGGGTTTTCGATAAAAACCCATACGGCAGCGGTAACCCTTTTGGTTTTTATAAAATGGTAACCATAATGGTCCCTGGGTAGAATAGAGTTAGAATTGGTCATGCTACGCGTGCGTGGCGGATATCGAAATAACATAATATTAATTATGATTTTTTCATGTTACTGGGTTTCAAGTAGGTATAGAACCCATTTAATGGGTTATCATGTAACCCTTTCAATGAGTTTCTAGTATAAAACCCATTCAATGGGTTATCGTGTAACCCTTTCAATGGGTTTCTATTATAAAACCCTTTCAATGGGTTACATCATGATAAAGGTAACCCATTGAAAAGGTTACCCCTTCGAAAGGCTTAACTCTTAACCGGGGTTGTACGGTCCCTGGATGTGTGTCGTGTGTGTGTACAGAATTGCACTGTTTTTATACAGCTTGTTCTAAAGCCATACCTACAAGTTACTGAATTACGTCTTTACAGAGTACCTACCTAACTCACGTATTCATGTCAAGGTTGCTTGCATTTTACATTTTCCTTGAAATAATTCTTAAGCTCAGTTTTAATTCACTTACTCATAAAGCACAAAACCAAAACTATGAATTCGAGTTTTTGTGCACGTGCCTTTAATGAAACGTTTGAGCAAAGTTTCCAAGGAAATTCATTAATTATGTTCTCAGAAAGTTTAGAGAGGACTCCACTTGTAAGGTGAAATTAGTTGTTTAATTTTCGACAAAAACCAGTTGTTCTAATGAAAACGGGTCCAAATCTTTATTAGATATTTTTTTAAAGAAATTGGAGCACGTAAATTAAAACTTTCTGGCTCACAATTTCACCTTTTTGTGAAAAAATATTTGCAATTATTAAAGACTGCGATTTTCTATCAGAATGCAAAAACTCATCGTATCGCTAAACGATCGATCTTTGACATTTCCATGGTTCGTCGCCGTATCGCGTCGTGATGTCGTGGCGCTTCGAACAATCTTGCAATTTGTGAAATATTTGGAATAGTCCCGGCGGCGGCCACCAACGAACATAGCAGAGGATCACTGGATGTGCGGCCCGCGAGCATTAGATACTTCGAATTGGTTTTTAACTAATTGTTAGCAGAATTGGTCGACCACCATTTAGATCGATCGTGGACACACAGGGTGGACCCCACAATAAAATAATTAAGAGAATTCAATCGAAAGGAAAAGTTGCTTCTTGTGTAGGCTTAAAATTAGGATCACGTAAGAATCGTCTTGATATTTGGGCGATGGCACAGTAAGCAAAATTCAAACGGTGCTAAATAAAAAAAAGACTGTCGAGCTATTATTGTCTTTTGTTTTTCTCTTCATAAACACAAAATGCCGTTAGTTGAAGTGTTTGCTGGTGACAAGAATAAAATAGGACCGCTTTAAAAAGACCTCATATTTCATTTGTCAAGGAAGAACATCAATATCAAAACATGTAATAATAGCACCAACTTCACACAGACCTCTTAACCTATTTCTGCCAATCCTGTCGCATGTTTTTTGCGAAATTCCCGCAATAACTTAGGGGGCCTGACACACAAGTGCTTCCAAGTGCATGGCCGTGTGTCCCGCGCGGGTGGTCGCTACGTAGACGATTCAATAATGATGGCCCCCTGACGTAATATGGCGGCTTTAGCCACGCAAAAACCGACTTGCCGGAATCATGGGCAATACAATAAAATGCACAAACAAACCTTATGCCACGGTATCTTTAACTTCCTTGAATTTTATTGCGTAATCCTATTCAAACAACCCTGAGGAACATAAACTATTATTGTACTAGTCTAATAAAATTGCCGGTACCTTCTGTTGCCCTAATAAAATTGGTTCCATAATGTAAACGATCGGTTGAAAAAGTGACCGGTAATTTTAGCCGACTCTAAAAAATGATGTTTCTGTATTTTCCCATAGGTATTTCTTACTTTGTAGTAGAACCGACAAAACTAATTTTGATATTGATTCTTGCAATGGCATTTGCATTTCGGAATAATACACCTCAAATTTCTTTTTATTTATTTTTGAGTATTACTGAAACAATATTACCGGAAGTAATAGTAAAAAATTAGTAGGTGCTGAATTATGTAGAATGAATCACTAGAGCAAATTATTTGATGCCGCAAAAAAATAAAAAATAAAACTGGTTTCTCTAAAAAGTATTTATAGCAGAGCGTGGTTTCGATCCACGGACCTCTGGGTTATGGGCCCAGCACGCTTCCACTGCGCCACTCTGCTTACAAGATAACACGGTGAAATGTTAATCCTATGTGTACATAACTCATACAATAGCAGGAAAATACTAATCAAGTGTCTAGTAGGTACCTACCTATTTATACTGGAGATTTTGACAGCAATCCAGAAGCAATAGCATTGAACTTGCCTGATGCGAGCATAGCAGAGCGTGATCTAGATCCACGGACCTCTGGATTATGGGCCCAGCAACCTTCCACTGCGCCACTCGGCTTACAAGATAACGCTGCCAAATTAGTCTTTTTAGGATTCCGTACCCAAAGGGTAAAACGGGAACCCTATTACTAAGGCTCCGCCGTCTGTCTGTCTGTCCGTCTGTCACCAGGCTGTATCTCATGAACCGTGATAGCTAGACAGTTGAAATTTTCACAGATGATGTATTTCTGTTGCCGCTATAGCAACAAATACAAAAAAAATAGAATAAAATAAATATTTAAGGGGGCTCCCATACAACAAACGTCATTTTTTTGCTCGTTTTTGCTCTTTGATAACGGCAACAGGTAGACGCTTGAAATATTCACAGAATATGTAGATATATAATATATTGACTTTAAAAATAAATAATTAAATTAATATAAAACAAATATTTAAGGGGGGCTCCCATACAACAAACGTGTTTTTTTTGCCATTTTTATAGATAATGGTACGGAACCCTGCTTGCGCGAGTCCGACTCGCACTTGGCTGTTTTTTTTTTAAACGACATGTTCACAGAATAAGGTTTTGATTCACTTACCTAAATTACAAACAAAATGAGACAATCATAAATCAAGAGGTACAATACTCGTAACATCGCCCTCCAACCAATATTACCTTTTCCTTAGAATATAATTATTATTTTTTGGAAGCGTACAAGTTACAATATTAGTAGTACGTGATTTCGATACACATACCTCTCAGCATGTTCCAGCATTTCATTACTAAAAACTTCCAAGTTTCTGAATCTTGGAACAACTTGGTTACTTTGGAACTTTGCCATATTACAAGCCTAGGCCAGATAGCTTATCTTATTTATTGTATTAAACACTACACGGAACTACGAACGCAGATATTTTAATTGTTTCTTTCGCTTTGATCTTCAAGTTTAAGAGTTAAATAAATGTAACAGAGAAAATAGTTATACTGTGTGGAAATACTACGAGTATATACCTTTTAATGTAGGATCGCTATTGTACATCCAGAAGCGATTATTACTTCACGTAAAGATGTAAGTAGAGTGGCGCAATGGAAGCGTACTAAGCCCATAATCCAGAGGTCCGTGGATCGAAACAATGCTCTGCTAATATAACGTTTTATTTATTTACAATCTAAGTAAAAAACCGGCCAAGTGCGAGTCAGACTCACGCACGAAGGGTTCCGTATATCTATAAAAATGGTAAAAAAATCACGTTTGTATGGGAGCCCCCCTTAAATATTTGTTTTATTTTAATTTAATTATTTATTTTTAAAGTGAATATATAACTAAATATTCTGTGAATATTTCAAGCGTCTACCTGTTGCCGTTATCGATATAGAGCAAAAACGAGCAAAAAAATCACGTTTGTTGTATGGGAGCCCCCTTAAATATTTAGGTTATTCTGTTTTTTAGTTATTTGTTGTTATAGCGGCAACAGAAATACATCATCTGTGAAAATGTCAACTGTTTAACTATCACGGTTCATGAGATACAGCCTGGTGACAGACGGACAGACAGACAGACGGCGGAGCCTTAGTGATAGGGTTCCCGTTTTACCCTTTGGGTACGGAACCCTAAAAAGACTTGTCAACTTTTGTTTCTATTGCAGTAGCCATATAAACAGGAGTAACATTTCGCCTTACTATCTTGAAAGCAGAGTGGCGCAGTGGAAGTGTGCTGGGCCCATAATCCAGAGGTCCGTGGATCGAAACCATGCTCTGCTAATATGACTTTTTGTATATTTCCAATAGCAGTATGAACTATGTAAGTACTAAATATATTTTTGAATATTATCCCGCTATTGCATCAGCTCTTGTTTACATAAGTAACATTTCACCGTGCTATCTCATAAGCAGAGTGGCGCAGTGGAAGCGTGCTGGGCCCATAACCCAGAGGTCCGTGGATCGAAACCATGCTCTGCTAATATGACTTTTTGTATATTTCCAATAGCAGTATAAACTATACAAGTATTAAATATATGTTTAAGTATTATTCCGCTATTGCATCAGCTCTTGTTTACAGAAGTAACATTTCACCGTGCTAACTAATAAGCAGAGTGGCGCAGTGGAAGCGTGCTGGGCCCATAACCCAGAGGTCCGTGAATCGAAACCATGCTCTGCTAACAATAACTTTTTGTTTCTTTTTGTAGTGCTACTTACAAATTACTGCTTTTATTTAATTTTGATTATTTGAATACTTTAACTTGAAATTCGTATTTCAAATCACTTTATAGTATTCATTTGACATTTGATATTTAAAACGTCAATTTTAGTCGATGATTCTTCAATAACAATTTAATAATGTTATTCAAACAATAGTTGTTAAAAAAACTGGTTAGATATAAACTTAAAATCTTCTTAATACGAAAGATGAATGCGTTACTAATTCCCTTTAGTAAGTAATTTCAGTTTTTGAGTGCGTAAAAATTTGACTTGAACAGGGTTTGTTTACACTTTCATCAGATACTTTTGGAACAGACTAATGTAGGTACTATACATTTTATTTGTTCAGTATTTTCGAAGTATTCCCATTTGAGCACTTATGCATTGAGCACCCAAGGTATTCTCATTTGAGAATACCTTTGGTGCTCAACGCATAGGTGCTCAAAAAATAGGAGCTCAAACGGGAATACTTCGTATTTTCCTGCTATTGCATCAGCTATTTTCACCGAGCTATCTCGTAAGCAGAGTGGCGCAGTGGAAGCGTGCTGGGCCCATAACCCAGAGGTCCGTGGATCGAAACCACGTTCTGCTAAAAGTTTCGCAACTTTTGGTGCATTTATTGCGGCAAAAGCTATTAAATTCTGAACACCAGAAAAATCAACATTTGTCGATTTGTAATCGAGTTCAAACTTAGACCATGACAGCTAAAACAACATGTAGATGTGTGTAACATAATTCTGTTATTTTCCAATTGCCGAAATTCAATGTTCGTATTTTAAACTTTTGTTCGTTGATTTTTGTTATTTGAAAATTGATTTGAAGCCATTGGCAACCCAATTACGTTCAGCCGTACCCGTTGGACTGTAACTTTCTGTTATTATTTTGAACATCTGTCAATTTCACGGGACAACGCTTCGGGTCGAAGAAACAGTACCCACCTTGTCAGATTGTCTTTGTTCAACGCTAGTTAAGCGGAAGAAAATAATTATATAGACGAATCGAAGACGACAGGCATTCGATTGGATGAAAAATAATTATCGTTTCTAAAATTTATTTGAATCTATTATTAGGTCTACGGGAGAAATAATTCGCCCCTTTTATTCCATTGCTTTTGTTAAAGATAATGGTGCTGTTAACTGAATACGAAAATGTAGTAAATGATTATTACTTCACTGATTGTTGAGTTTGTACCGAACAGTTTTCATTCAACCAATAATTCGATTTTTAGTAGTTTTATCAAAATTATAGAAGGTGTCAAGTTATGGATGTCTTATTTAAATTATCATAACTGACTTCAAAGTAATATTTAAAATGTTTAACCATAAATAAAAGGAAAATTATGACAGAATCTAATTAACAATTCCAACTTTTGTTTTTTTATAAACACAAAAAAACTCAAACTCAAACTCAAAACATTTATTTCAATTAAACCTATTACAGGCACTTTTGAATTGTCAAAGAGTCGGTCAGTTAGTCAGAAAGTTGAAGCTATTTGCCCATTCCAAAACGTAGATCTCTATGGAGATATTCTTCTCCATAGAGATCTACGTTTTGGAATGGGCAAGAAACTCCAAGTTTTTGTAGGTGGAAACGCCGCCGCCTCAAGGCGGCGTTCGGGCCTAACCGGTTAAACTAATAAAAAACATTAGGTACACTAACTTATTACATCCGGTTAGACTGAAAGCCGCCCCAAAATAGTTGAGAAAGGTTAGGCAGATTGAGTACTGACACATAAAAAAAATTGTCATAATAATAACAACAATCAAAAAATCTATTGGGATCGAACAATAATTACAGACAAAACTATACATTGCAATAGACCAGATATCACTGTTCACGACAAAATAAATAAAACAGTTTACTTGTTAGATATAGCTATACCTAACTCGCACAACATTCAAACTACAATATCCGAAACATTTTGTAAGTACCAAGACCTCGCCATAGAAATAAAAACCAAATGGAAAGCACAGACCGTACATATCGTCCCTGTAGTACTCTCATCTACCGGTGTAGTGCCGAAGGTTCTCACACAAAGTCTTAACACTCTACACATGCCTTCTCACACACTTTACATGCTCCAAAAAGCCACCATTCTCAACACCTGTCGCATCACCAGAAAGTTCCTGACTTCTTCTACAATATCATCCACCTTTTCAATTTAAATTTCCCCTTACCCACTTGGCTTGGCTCTGGCCCGTGGGTAAGGTTGTAAAACTGTCTGAAATGAGAAGAAAAATAAAGAACTCAATTTAATAATAATAAAAAAAATAATAAGTAAGTAGTAGTAGAAGTGGTGGTGGTGGTGGTAGTGATAGTAGTAAGTAATTAGTAGTAGTAGTGTAGTAATATTAATAATAATTAAATAATAATAATTATTTATTTAGTTTAATGTAAATAATTAAATAAACTCAAACTGTTATTTTAAAGGCATGTATGTTTTTTTAAGCCTAATTACACATGTTCGCAACACAGAAAAGCTGTAACTTTTAACATCACAGTAATTTACATTTTGCAGGACATGAAGTCAATAAAAATTACTCATTTTACATTAAAATATTAATAGTAATGGCCCCTTTAATTACATATACGGTATTATTTTAGTGTTTAAACTGGCCGTTTCATAGCTATGCAAGTAATACCATGTGGTTAGTTATACTTCCCATGGTAAAAATAAAGAAGTTGTTCACATTTTAACTATGCATAATTATTGCAATGTGCTATGGTATAATTGAAATTATTTTAACCCCCACATTAGGTACTCAGTCCTCGACATACTTTATTAATTGATAATTTTAAAAGATTAACAGCTGCTGATAAAAGAGGGTTTTGAGTGGTTTATTTTTATTTATTTATTAAAACTTTATGCACATGTAAAAAAATATTGTACAAAGGTGGACTTAGTGCTTGAAGGCATTTTCTACCAATCAACCTTAAGGTGACGCAGAGTCGGGATAGATAGATCGGAAATATACTATATAAATAAACTATAAAATAGGTACAATAATAACTGTCTGTGTGGTGCCGGACATAAAGAATAGCACCTCCCTATTACTTCTCGTGGGTGTCGTAAAAGGCGACTAAGGGACTTACTAGAGGATGGGCAGCAGCGTTCTATATGCATTTTAACACCATACTGCAATCGCCAACCCGCCTGCCAAGCGTGGCGATTATGGCAAATTCCAGCAGTGGACGTCATTCAGCAGAAATGATGAATGATGATGACATAGATACATACATAAACAAAACAAACTTTGTCAGGAGAAATAACGACCGGTAGAGGAGAAAACGATTTCAGCAAGAAGTGCTTGTCGCAAGGATAGGTTAATATAATAAATAAATAAATAATATAAAAATCTTTTTTTCGGACCCATAGATATAGGAGCCCGCGTATCACTGGTCAGTTGGTCAATTTCACAAAATGAGTTTATATAGTATTCCCTAATTATGGCTGAAAATAAACAAATCGATCTTAATATTTATTTCTACCGACTGTACTTTGGCTGTACTGACGAAAACTGGCAAACACTGGAAAATGTCGAGTTAACGCAACTGTCTAATCGGTAAAACTGACCAATAAGTGAAACTGACTAATCAACGAAACTGGCGAATTAAATAAACTGACGACTGAGGAAAACTGACCGGTGATACGCGGACTCAGATAGGTATAGTCCATATGATTAGAAGACACACGACTTAGAAACAAGTGTTAGTACCTACTTAAATCTACCAGAAAAACAATTCAAACTATTAATTACTACGCCATAGTGACATGTAGGCGTATCCAATGTCCCAGTATGGGGCTGTCCCACCTATCAGCTACAGTTTTCAGGATGCTGTTGGGGCTGGTGCGTACCCTGTGCATAATGGAAGCGCAACGCTTGCGCATGATGGCGTGAAAGCCATCTATTCTATAATACATCCATTCTCTAATTTAATTACACATACATAGGTATTAGCGTGTCTGGCAAATGGCAATTTTATTAATAAACGATACTTTTATGCACTTGATTGTAGGTATCCACGACAAAAACACACTTTCCCAAAAAAGAGAAAGAAATTTATTACTCAATAATTTAATTTTATTTATTTGGGACAAAAAAACAGAAATAATAAAATACAAAGATTTCACTTACTTGAGAACATCTTTAGAACTTAAAAATATAGTATTAATATGAACATACAAACTAAGTAGTTGATGTTTATCTTAATAAATAATTTTCGGTTCTTTACAATTATATTTATTTATTTTATACTTAATTAACACGGTACAATACCAATTACATTAATTAACACAGAAAACAAAACTATACAATGCAATTATGTCATAAACAATTATTCGTTACTTACTAACATGGAACAGTGGACACCCTCGCATACTGTTTCTCAAAGAACATCAGACATACGCGTTTAATTTTACTCCATTCGTCTGCAAACTCATCACATTCAGGGTTGGCCATCAGGAGGGCATTGAGCATCCTTAAAGGACGTACACAGGTGATTAAGGTCTGGCGACCGTTCTGCAAGGCAGTTGCGGGAACAGATTGTGTCGGCGATTTTGGCGGTGACCGAGCCTGACCGATGTATTTGTCGGGCACAAATAGTCGACAGAAAAGGTCATGGAGCTCAGGGCAGTCAATACGACCGTTAAGGGTCTTACCGTGAGCTGATCAAGGCCTTTTCTTACCTCCAACATGTTGGAACCCAAAATCCCTAGGATATAGTTGGTGGGGTACATGTAGGTAAGGGTAGAAATCGTAGGTTCTTTTAAAAAGATATCTGAAAAAAAATATCTGCACTTTCTCGAGCATTAGTGTTTGAGCCGCGGTATAGGGATGACAAACACATCTTCATACCCAACTTAAAGTCGGACATTTATGTGAAAACTCTTGATTTTATATCGTGTTTGTTTACCAAGAAAGACAAAATAGCAAGAAAAATGCATTGCACCACGACTTGCAATGTCCAACTTTTTCGCTTGTAATTTGGGATCATAAGCGGCGTTTTTGTAAAGTACAACGAAATTGCTCTACATAAAATAATTACAACATTCTGTTTGCTCAGTAAGTCTGTACGGAGGTAGGTTTTACGTATATAATTTTCTTGTTAACCTCTGGACATTGGGTCTTATTAAGTCATCAGAATTATACCACACCGGTACCTCAGTGCGTGTTTTGTTTTTGAGCAAAAACCTGACTCGGAGGCGTAATTTTGAAAATTAAATTGTTTAAAGATCGAGGATTTCGTAAGTGTATATGTTTAATGAAACATTGGACAGAGTTGAAATATCATTATTTCAGTTTTATAAAAAAACTTTTTAACAAAAAAAAAAACAATTGAGTTCCAAAAAAACATTACAAATTGAAATATTACTTTAATTTCGGTAGTCGGTGTCTTTGGATCTGTTTTTTAGTTTCTTGCCACCGACTTCCAAAGATAGTTATTTTTCACTTTGTAGTTTTTTTTTTGGAAGTCAGTTGTTTTTTTTTTTTCACTTTTTAGTGGGTCAGTTTGTAATGACTCTAAGTTACAATAGCCTAATGTCAGCTGCTCATCACCTTTTACTAAATATTACTTTTCCCGATGCAGGGGCGTTAATTGTTGAGGAATGCTCCTGAAAAGAACCGGGAGAACTGGAGCTGATGGTGAAGTCTCCATCAGCTCCTCTTCACCTTATGCGTTGTGACGAGCATAAATTGCTTAGCAACCGTATTAAAGTGCCTGATCGAATCGCAAGCTGTGAAATACTTATTATAAAGTAATGCCGCTAAGTGATGCTGCTAAGTGGTGCCGGACTTAAAGAATAGCACCATCCCATTTCTTCCCGTGGGTGTCGTAAAAGACGACTAAGGGACTTACTAGAGAATGGGCAGCAGCGCTCTCTATGCATTTTAATACCATACCGTGATCGGCAACCCACCTGACAGGTGGGTTGGCGATTATGGCAAACCCCCCTTTAGGGGAGCCCTATGCCCAGCAGTGGACGTCTTTCAGCTGAAATGATGATGATGATGAAGTAGTTCCTGTGGTCTTAATCATCAGTTCCACTTCACCAAATGGTGCATTCCGAAAGCCGTTTTCGAGCGAGCTTTCCGTTTATGAAAAATACTCAAATCGATATAGATGTGCCTATAAAATTTGAGGATTTTCCTCGATTTCCATAGGATCCACTCATCAGATTCTGAGTGACAATTGGATCACCTCGAGAGTACGCCCTTTCAAATAAATAAATATTTTTCAAAATCAAGTAAAGGTTTTTACAGACCGGCGCGACTCGCGACGCGACACAAAGGCCCCGCGTATCGCACGACGAGCGGTGCCTTTGTGTCGCGTCGCGAGTGCGCCGGTCCGTAGAAGGCTTTAGACGTTAAAAAGTAAGACGTCATGTCCTGAAACCGTAGATATAATACCTACTAGGTAACGTCCTACGAGTAGACAAGGAGTATGTGTTATTAAGTACCTAGATATTTAATTTCTCTCTCCATCCAAATTCCACCAGCACCAAATTGCAAACTCACCATGGAAAAGCTATTTATTGTCATTTTCAAGAATATACATTACCTACATCCAGGTTGACGAAAAATCAAATTTTCAAAGTGAGCAAGTTGGGAAGTCGTGCATGATCCCATGATCCCCGCTGCAAGTGTGGGAAGGGAACACTGGGGTGGTTTTTAGTCAGTAAGAATCTGATAGATCCCTCCGCTCGCCATAGGGCGGAGGACATCCATGAGGATTTTCCACCCCAGAACCAAAAAAAAAGACTCAAGTACCTAGGCGCTAGTTTTTAGGATTCCGTACCTCAAAAGGACAACACGAAACCCATATAGGATCACTCGTGTCTGTCTGTCCGTCTGTCACAACCAATTGCCCCGAATCTACTGGACCGATTAATTTGAAATTTGGTATAATTATTGTACATTAGTTTTTGTTTATACTAAAACCGAAAATGGGTCATTGTACTCATAATTTTGAACAATTTTTTCTATGGGACCAACCTTGAAATCGCGAAATAAAAATCAGCTGTTCCATACATGTCGATTTAAGTGAACACAAATGTAGGGAACAGCTGATTTTCATTTCGCAATTGAGCTTTTTTTCGCGATTTCAAGGTTGGTCCCATAGAAAATTTTTTTTAAAATGATGAGTACCTACAATGACCCATTTTCGGGTTTAGGTAGTATAAACAAAAACTAATGTTGTACTTATATTATGAATTTCTGTAACCCAAACACGGACGTGGTACGTCCTACGAACGTAAATAAATGAGTTTTGAATATTAGGGTCACCTAAAAGGGCAAATTAGAAAATTAAAAAATTAAAAAATGTTTTGCTAACTGTCCCTACCGTGTGTGACATATCAAATGAAAGGGCTTGTTATGGATCAAAAAAGTTCAGCTACAGCGCTATACGGCTTTCCAAGAATTAATAAAACTCCAAAAAACCAGAACAAAAAAAAACCTTCAAATATCACCATATTTCAATAAAAACCACTCGCTTCTAATCCACCGCAGGCTTCAGCAAACATTTCAATTCTACCCGCATTCATCTAAAAAGCGTAATTTTTTTCACTATTGATCTGTCGTTCGTCTATTGCCTTTGTTTTTATACACCCCCATGCACTTTTATTACGGCCTCGCAATTGGCAATACATCTGCAATAGATAGGTACTGTAAATAAAACGGAACGGGTGTTTCAAAATATATTGTTAAATACTGTTTCATTTCTCTCTTATTTATTTATTTATCTTTATTCTACAAGGTAAGTACAACTTATAAACTAAGCCCCACAAA
This sequence comes from Tiliacea aurago, assembly GCA_948098905.1. Lineage (NCBI taxonomy): Eukaryota > Metazoa > Arthropoda > Insecta > Lepidoptera > Noctuidae > Tiliacea > Tiliacea aurago. Next base: position 15,592,340 of record OX402591.1, on the reverse strand, counting down.
ACCGTAGTAGTGGTTTAACTGTGGGGTCGGTGAGCCTCTATACACTCAATAAACTTTTTACTTAAAACGAATTATTATTTATAGGTAAGTAGCACTATAACATAACTCTAAATAATGTATTTTTAATTTATTCTTAAAACTATTTTTAATTATTTCACTCCATAAGTCAGCTGACAGACTGTTCAATAAATATGGTATTCGTTTTTTTAGGGTTCTGGAACCTGGAGAAGAACAGAGGCTACTTTTTATCTTAGATCGTAGACAAAGTCACGGGCAACAACTAGTTCCAAATAAAGATAAACACATTAAATAGGTACACACGGCTACACATCAAGCTACACATTTCTAGTATCAGCTGACTTCTCATTGTACGGAAATCTTATTTAATGCGAGATCAGCTTATACTGGAAATTTATAGCTTGATGTGTAGCCGTGTACATCATGATGTCACTACTGAAGTTTCATTTCGCAAGAATATGAAAATAATCTACCTATCTAATAGCTTAAATCAACATTACAAAGTTCAAATTAAAAAATCCCCATCAGTCCTACTGCGGTCATTTTAAATTATGATAATTAAAAACGGCCCACAACATTTCATAAGGCCACATAGCCCGTTACGTTGTACCACAGAATCCCGCCATTTACAAACAGTCATCTCTAGGCCTCTAAATCACGGACCGGACAAATATAATGCATGCTAATCATAATAACTTTAAACGCAAACAGTTTCCTTTTTAACGGGGACGCGACTTGTATGTTCTCCATAGAAAATTGTGTTGTACAATTCTCATCTTTTCTCGGCTTTTTTTAGTTTTTTTATTAAATATAAAAAAACAACTTAGCCGTTTTTAGGATTCCATACCCAAAGGGTAAAACGGGAACCCTATTACTAAGGCTCCGCCATCTGTCTGTCTGTCTGTCCGTCTGTTACCAGGCTGTATTTCATAAGCCGTGATAGTTAGACAGTTGAAAATTTCACAGGTGATGTATGTCCGTTGCCGCTATAACAACAAATACTAAAAAACAGAATAAAATAAATATTTAAGGGGGGCTTCCATACAACAAACGTGTTTTTTTTGCTCGTTTTTGCTCGATATTGATAACGGCAACAGGTAGACGCTTCAAATATTCACAGAATCTTTAGTTATATATTCACTTTAAAAATAAATAATTAAATTAAAATAAAACAATTATTTAAGGGGGGCATAACAAACGTGATTTTTTGTCGTTTTTGCAGATAATGGTACGGAACCCTTCGTGCGTGAGTCCGACTCGCACTTGGCCGGTTTTTTTTAACTATGAATTTTCGTCGTACCACGCACATTTGAGGGTTCCGTAGTTGTGGTGAATTTATCCCAAAAACCAACTTAACATTGTAGTTGAAAAACATGTTCTTCCTTATACAACATTAGTTTTTGTTTACACTAAACCCGAAAATGGGTCATTGTACTCATCATTTTGAACAACTTTTTCCAACCAACCTTGAACTCACGAAAAAAAAATCAGCTGTTCCATACATTTGTGTTCACTTAAATCGACAAAATGTATGGAACAGCTGATTTTTTTTCGTGGTCCCATAGATTTTTTTTTCAAAATGATGAGTACAATGACCCCTTTTCAGGTTTAGTGTAAACAAAAATAATGTTGTATAGATATACGCCACGGTCAATTCTCCAACTGCAAATGTAAGTTGGTCGACTATAACTCGTTAACTTGTAAAGCCTACTGAGCTGTGATAGTTTTCATTTTAGTTTCGTTATATACATATACTAGCTTTCGCCCGCGGCTTCGCCCGCGTGGATGTCGAAAAAAAAACAGCTTCTCTATCAGCAGTATTCCCCCAAAACATTATTACTTTACGGAGGATAATAATATAGATAGCATTTTGAATTCGTTTTGTACATACTTGTTCAATATACGTAAACAAAAATAGCAGAAAAAAAAACAAATGAAATGGATTCATTTGTTTATTTTTTCTACTGTTTTTGTTCTTAAATAAAAATTGATGTATACCAACTTTTGAGTTATTCAAGGTACGCAGTAAAATTCTCCCGAAAACTTATTTACCTGATTATTTCTTATTTATTATTTTATAAGTTATAACTAAATTATTTACCGTAAACCAATCTTGGACCTGAAAAATAGAATTATTCACGTCGTCAAGGTTTTGTTGCCGTCGGTCTATTTTAAAGATCAATGACGTGTCATCTGCAAATAACACCATCTCCGGTTGATTTTGAAGTAATTGGGGTAAATCGTTAATGTAAACTAAAAAGAGGGAATGGATCCAATATCGAAACTTGAGGAACAGTTTTCAGGATGCTGTTGGGGCTGGTGCGTACCCTGTGCATAATGGAAGCGCAACGCTTGCGCATGATGGCGTGAAAGCCATCTATTCTATAATACATCCATTCTCTAATTTAATTACACATACATAGGTATTAGCGTGTCTGGCAAATGGCAATTTTATTAATAAACGATACTTTTATGCACTTGATTGTAGGTATCCACGACAAAAACACACTTTCCCAAAAAAGAGAAAGAAATTTATTACTCAATAATTTAATTTTATTTATTTGGGACAAAAAAACAGAAATAATAAAATACAAAGATTTCACTTACTTGAGAACATCTTTAGAACTTAAAAATATAGTATTAATATGAACATACAAACTAAGTAGTTGATGTTTATCTTAATAAATAATTTTCGGTTCTTTACAATTATATTTATTTATTTTATACTTAATTAACACGGTACAATACCAATTACATTAATTAACACAGAAAACAAAACTATACAATGCAATTATGTCATAAACAATTATTCGTTACTTACTAACATGGAACAGTGGACACCCTCGCATACTGTTTCTCAAAGAACATCAGACATACGCGTTTAATTTTACTCCATTCGTCTGCAAACTCATCACATTCAGGGTTGGCCATCAGGAGGGCATTGAGCATCCTTAAAGGACGTACACAGGTGATTAAGGTCTGGCGACCGTTCTGCAAGGCAGTTGCGGGAACAGATTGTGTCGGCGACTTTGGCGGTGACCGAGCCTGACCGATGTATTTGTCGGGCACAAATAGTCGACAGAAAAGGTCATGGAGCTCAGGGCAGTCAATACGACCGTTAAGGGTCTTACCGTGAGCTGATCAAGGCCTTTTCTTACCTCCAACATGTTGGAACCCAAAATCCCTAGGATATAGTTGGTGGGGTACATGTAGGTGGGGTAAAAGATATCTGAAAAAAAATATCTGCACTTTCTCGAGCATTAGTGTTTGAGCCGCGGTATAGGGATGCCAAACACATCTTCATACCCAACTTAAAGTCGGACATTTATGTGAAAACTCTTGATTTTATATCGTGTTTGTTTACCAAGAAAGACAAAATAGCAAGAAAAATGCATTGCACCACGACTTGCAATGTCCAACTTTTTCGCTTGTAATTTGGGATCATAAGCGGCGTTTTTGTAAAGTACAACGAAATTGCTCTACATAAAATAATTACAACATTCTGTTTGCTCAGTACGTCTGTACGGAGGTAGGTTTTACGTATATAATTTTCTTGTTAACCTCTGGACATTGGGTCTTATTAAGTCATCAGAATTATACCACACCGGTACCTCAGTGCGTGTTTTGTTTTTGAGCAAAAACCTGACTCGGAGGCGTAATTTTGAAAATTAAATTGTTTAAAGATCGAGGATTTCGTAAGTGTATATGTTTAATGAAACATTGGACAGAGTTGAAATAATGATGTTTAAGTTTTATAAAAAAACTTTTTAACAAAAAAAAAAAACTGACTTCCAAAAAAACATTACAAATTGAAATATTACTTTAATTTCGGTAGTCGGTGTCTTTGGATCTGTTTTTTAGTTTCTTGCCACCGACTTCCAAAGTTAGTTATTTTTCACTTTGTAGTTTTTTTTTTGGAAGTCAGTTGTTTTTTTTTTAGTTTTTTTTTTTTCACTTTTTAGTGGGTCAGTTTGTAATGACTCTAAGTTACAATAGCCTAATGTCAGCTGCTCATCACCTTTTACTAAATATTACTTTTCCCGATGCAGGGGCGTTAATTGTTGAGGAATGCTCCTGAAAAGAACCGGGAGAACTGGAGCTGATGGTGAAGTCTCCATCAGCTCCTCTTCACCTTATGCGTTGTGACGAGCATAAATTGCTTAGCAACCGTATTAAAGTGCCTGATCGAATCGCAAGCTGTGAAATACTTATTATAAAGTAATGCCGCTAAGTGATGCTGATAAGTGGTGCCGGACGTAAAGAATAGCACCATCCCATTTCTTCCCGTGGGTGTCGTAAAAGGCGACTAAGGGACTTACTAGAGAATGGGCAGCAGCGCTCTCTATGCATTTAATACCATACCGTGATCGGCAACCCACCTGACAGGTGGGTTGACGATTATGGCAAACCCCCCTTTAGGGGAGCCCTATGCCCAGCAGTGGACGTCTTTCAGCTGAAATGATGATGATGATGAAGTAGTTCCTGTGGTCTTAATCATCAGTTCCACTTCACCAAATGGTGCATTCCGAAAGCCGTTTTCGAGCGAGCTTTCCGTTTATGAAAAATACTCAAATCGATATAGATGTGCCTATAAAATTTGAGGATTTTCCTCGATTTCCATAGGATCCACTCATCAGATTCTGAGTGACAATTGGATCACCTCGAGAGTAGGCCCTTTCAAATAAATAAATATTTTTCAAAATCAAGTAAAGGCTTCTACAGACCAGCGCGACTCGCGACGCGACACAAAGGCCCCGCGTATCGCACGACGAGTGGTGCCTTTGTGTCGCGTCGCGAGTCACGCCGGTCCGTAGAAGGCTTTAGACGTTAAAAAGTAAGACGTCATGTCCTGAAACCGTAGATATAATACCTACTAGGTAACGTCCTACGAGTAGACAAGGAGTATGTGTTATTAAGTACCTAGATATTTAATTTCTCTCTCCATCCAAATTCCACCAGCACCAAATTGCAAACTCACCATGGAAAAGCTATTTATTGTCATTTTCAAGAATATACATTACCTACATCCAGGTTGACGAAAAATCAAATTTTCAAAGTGAGCAAGTTGGGAAGTCGTGCATGATCCCATGATCCCCGCTGCAAGTGTGGGAAGGGAACACTGGGGTGGTTTTTAGTCAGTAAGAATCTGATAGATCCCTCCGCTCGCCATAGGGCGGAGGACATCCATGAGGATTTTCCACCCCAGAACCAAAAAAAAAGACTCAAGTACCTAGGCGCTAGTTTTTAGGATTCCGTACCTCAAAAGGACAACACGAAACCCATATAGGATCACTCGTGTCTGTCTGTCCGTCTGTCACAACCAATTGCCCCGAATCTACTGGACCGATTAATTTGAAATTTGGTATAATTATTGTACATTAGTTTTTGTTTATACTAAAACCGAAAATGGGTCATTGTACTCATAATTTTGAACACTTTTTTCTATGGGACCAACCTTGAAATCGCGAAATAAAAATCAGCTGTTCCATACATGTCGATTTAAGTGAACACAAATGTAGGGAACAGCTGATTTTCATTTCGCAATTGAGCTTTTTTTCGCGATTTCAAGGTTGGTCCCATAGAAAAAATTGTTTAAAATGATGAGTACAATGACCCATTTTCAGGTTTAGGTAGTATAAACAAAAACTAATGTTGTACTTATATTATGAATTTCTGTAACCCAAACACGGACATGTACGTCCTACGAACGTAAATAAATGAGTTTTGAATATTAGGGTCACCTAAAAGGGCAAATTAGAAAATTAAAAAATGTTTTGCTAACTGTCATATCGAATGAGTGTGACATATCAAATGAAAGGGCTTGTTATGGATGAAAAAAGTTCAGCTACAGCGCTATACGGCTTTCCAAGAATTAATAAAACTCCAAAAAACCAGAACAAAAAAAAAACCTTCAAATATCACCATATTTCAATAAAAACCACTCGCTTCTAATCCACCGCAGGCTTCAGCAAACATTTCAATTCTACCCGCATTCATCTAAAAAGCGTAATTTTTTTCACTATTGATCTGTCGTTCGTCTATTGCCTTTGATTTTATACACCCCCATGCACTTTTATTACGGCCTCGCAATTGGCAATACATCTGCAATAGGTAGGTACTGTAAATAAAACGGAACGGGTGTTTCAAAATATATTGTTAAATACTGTTTCATTTCTCTCTTATTTATTTATTTATCTTTATTCTACAAGGTAAGTACAACTTATAAACTAAGCCCCACAAAACCGTAGTAGTGGTTTAACTGTGGGGTCGGTGATCCTCTATACACTCAATAAACTTTTTACTTAAAACGAATTATTATTTATAGGTAAGTAGCACTATAACATAACTCTAAATAATGTATTTTTAATTTATTCTTAAAACTATTTTTAATTATTTCACTCCATAAGTCAGCTGACAGACTGTTCAATAAATATGGTATTCGTTTTTTTAGGGTTCTGGAACCTGGAGAAGAACAGAGGCTACTTTTTATCCTAGATCGTAGACAAAGTCACGGGCAACAACTAGTTCCAAATAAAGATAAACACATTAAATAGGTACACACGGCTACACATCAAGCTACACATTTCTAGTATCAGCTGACCTCTCATTGTACGGAAATCTTATTTAATGCGAGATCAGCTTATACTGGAAATTTATAGCTTGATGTGTAGCCGTGTACATCATGATGTCACTACTGAAGTTTCATTTCGCAAGAATATGAAAATAATCTACCTATCTAATAGCTTAAACAAACATTACAAAGTTCAAATTAAAAAAAAGTAGGTACAAAAGTCAAAACCACCCATCAGTCCTACTGCGGTCATTTTAAATTATGATAATTAAAAACGGCCCACAACATTTCATAAGGCCACATAGCCCGTTACGTTGTACCACAGAATCCCGCCATTTACAAACAGTCAGCTCTAGGCCTCTAAATCACGGACCGGACCAATATAATGCATGCTAATCATAATAACTTTAAACGCAAACAGTTTCCTTTTTAACGGGGACGCGACTTGTATGTTCTCCATAGAAAATTGTGTTGTACAATTCTCATCCTTTCTCGGCTTTTTTTAGTTTTTTTATTAAATATAAAAAAACAACTTAGCCGTTTTTAGGATTCCATACCCAAAGGGTAAAACGGGAACCCTATTACTAAGGCTCCGCCATCTGTCTGTCTGTCTGTCCGTCTGTTACCAGGATGTATTTCATAAGCCGTGATAGTTAGACAGTTGAAAATTTCACAGGTGATGTATGTCCGTTGCCGCTATAACAACAAATACTAAAAAACAGAATAAAATAAATATTTAAGGGGGGCTTCCATACAACAAACGTGTTTTTTTTGCTCGTTTTTGCTCGATATTGATAACGGCAACAGGTAGACGCTTCAAATATTCACAGAATCTTTAGTTATATATTCACTTTAAAAATAAATAATTAAATTAAAATAAAACAATTATTTAAGTTCAAATTAAAAAAAAAGTAGGTACAAAAGTCAAAACCACCCATCAGTCCTACTGCGGTCATTTTAAATTATGATAATTAAACATAACAAACGTGATTTTTTGTCGTTTTTGCAGATAATGGTACGGAACCCTTCGTGCGTGAGTCCGACTCGCACTTGGCCGGTTTTTTTTAACTATGAATTTTCGTCGTACCACGCACATTTGAGGGTTCCGTAGTTGTGGTGAATTTATCCCAAAAACAAACTTAACATTGTAGTTGAAAAACATGTTCTTCCTTATACAACATTAGTTTTTGTTTACACTAAACCCGAAAAGGGGTCATTGTACTCATCATTTTGAACAACTTTTTCCAACCAACCTTGAACTCACGAAAAAAAAATCAGCTGTTCCATACATTTGTGTTCACTTAAATCGACAAAATGTATGGAACAGCTGATTTTTTTTCGTGGTCCCATAGATTTTTTTTTCAAAATGATGAGTACAATGACCCCTTTTCAGGTTTAGTGTAAACAAAAATAATGTTGTATAGATATACGCCACGGTCAATTCTCCAACTGCAAATGTAAGTTGGTCGACTATAACTCGTTAACTTGTAAAGCCTACTGAGCTGTGATAGTTTTCATTTTAGTTTCGTTATATACATATACTAGCTTTCGCCCGCGGCTTCGCCCGCGTGGATGTCGAAAAAAAAACAGCTTCTCTATCAGCAGTATTCCCCCAAAACATTATTACTTTACGGAGGATAATAATATAGATAGCATTTTGAATTCGTTTTGTACATACTTGTTCAATATACGTGAACAAAAATAGCAGAAAAAAAAACAAATGAAATGGATTCATTTGTTTATTTTTTCTACTGTTTTTGTTCTTAAATAAAAATTGATGTATACCAACTTTTGAGTTATTCAAGGTACGCAGTAAAATTCTCCCGAAAACTTATTTACCTGATTATTTCTTATTTATTATTTTATAAGTTATAACTAAATTATTTACCGTAAACCAATCTTGGACCTGAAAAATAGAATTATTCACGTCGTCAAGGTTTTGTTGCCGTCGGTCTATTTTAAAGATCAATGACGTGTCATCTGCAAATAACACCATCTCCGGTTGATTTTGAAGTAATTGGGGTAAATCGTTAATGTAAACTAAAAAGAGGGAATGGATCCAATATCGAACCTTGAGGAACGCCCATTGCTTTTTCAGACCCCAAAGAGTTCACGCCGTTTACTTGAACTCTAACCTTTCTATCTTTCTGGTATTATCTAAGTAAATCAAGAGCTGTATTCCTAATGCTGAAACTAGAACACTTTGTGTTCTAGTTTCAGCAGAAGTGTCTCACGGTTAACGCAATCGAAAGCCTTAGAGAGGTCACAAAAAGACACTTCTGCTGAAACTAGAACACTTTGTGTTCTAGTTTCGAAAGCCTTAGAGAGGTCACAAAAAATTCCAATGGTATCTTGTGCTTCCTCCCAGGCGTTAGAAATGTTCTTTATTAGGGTGACACCGGCGTCAGTGGTACAACGACCTTTAGTGAAACCGTACTGTTGTTCATTGAAGTGACGTAACATTTGATTGAGGATCAACTTTTCAAACACCTTACTGAGAACTGGCAGAATTGACACGGGCCTATAATATTGTTGGGTTCTTAACTATCTCCGGATTTGAACAAAGGAACTACTTTATTGTGTTTCATGAGATCCGGAAAGACTCCTGCAGAGCTAAATAGGGCGCAATGGTTTCGATGACAGATCTACAGACTTTTACAGACATGCCCCATAGATCTTCTGTTGATTTAATTTTAAGATATTTAAAAGTTTTTATAACAGCCTGGGGGTTTGTATGCTGAAACCTTAACTCCAAATGTCATACCTTTATATTCTTTCTAAGTAAGGCAGCAGAAAGCGCGGGTGAGGAACTTAAAATTTCAGTAGTTTTAAGGGGAATATTAGCAAAAAAGTTTTCAAATTCCTGGGCTATTTCTACCTCTGAAGTGCTGGGCCCATGTGCAGTCTCTAAATTAAATTCAGTATTACGCTGTTTTTTCCTACCTAATTCATTATTTATTATTTGCCAAGTAGTTTTTATTTTATCATCTGCTGATTTTATTTTATTGCTAATATAAAGAGGTTTAGCTATTTTGCACGCACTTTTAAAAGTGTTAGAATATTTAGCAACATATTGATGAAAGCTTGTATTATTCATATGTTGCTATAAGCCATAAAGTTCAAAAACATTTTTCTTGCTTTTACGAATACCTGGAGTCGCCCAATCACTAAATACGAACTTTGAGTAAATACTTTTAGTCTTCAGTGGTAAAGTGTCATTAAATCGCGTGTTTAATAGTGAAAAGAGCTCGGCGTAGAACTCAAGGGTCACAAATATTATTAAATTAACTCAGAATTTATTAGATTAACTAATTATTAATAATTAATCCATCGCCGGATGCAGTTGGGCATTTGCGATTTTATGGTATACTTATAATTATAAATGTTAACGAAGGTATAAACTGGAATAAAAAACGCTTTCAAAATAATTAAGAGTTGTCTTTGAACATTTTTTTTAAGTATTATATTATGTTTAATTATGTTTTGATTTCCATCGTCTTATGCATAAAAGACTTGAAAATATCATACTGTTTTTGTTTTGGAAAAAATATTTACGGCTTAAGAGATACACTCCTTTAAAAACCACATTTTTGACCATTTTTAGAAATCTCCACCTTAAAGAGTAGTTTAAAAAAAAAACCGGTCAAGAGCGAGTCGGATTCGCGCACCGAGGGTTCCGTACGTATTTATATGATGTTGATGATTTCTGAAAAACTGTGCTATTTAGTGACATCGTTTTATTTTTCCTGTAATCTTTACATAACTTCTATCACATAGAATAATTTCAGATTGTTATCTATGCAAACTTCGGAGATAAGGGGGGTATTTTTTTACATTTTTTATCCGAAGGCCGAAACTATGCTGCCTAAAAAAAGAAAAAAAATGTTTGAGAATGTGCAAATAGTGTTCTTTCATATGTTACCCCACATGTCCTAGTAGCCCCACTTCAAATATTTAAGACCCCTTTCAGTTCCTTTTGCAAGAAAGAGATATTTTTTTAAATTTCTTTCTTGTTTGCAAAATAGTTGGGCAAAAGTCATCTAAAACTATTTTAAATTTCAAGTTGATAGCATTTGTAGTTTTTGAGATATCCAGGTGTGACAGACAGACCGACACACAGACTTAGTCTCACCATAAGGGTTCCTTTTTACCATTTTGGTACGGAACCCTAAAAACAAAAAATGTCACACTTTATAATTTACTTACTTTACTTTACTTACTTACTTATTCGTGCCAAGTTTCAGGTTTATTAACTCAAATTCAAATTCAAATTCTTTATTGCATTCATGTGTACATTTAGTTGTTATATTATAAGGAAGTTCCAACATGAAACCCGGTTAGGGCACGGCAACATATTAATAATAAAAATAACAATAATAATTATTATAAGCATATATTATAATAATTATTGCAATTACTATAGCATAATAATTTTAACATAATAATAATAAAACTAAACTAAACTAACTCAAGGAATAAGATTTTTATACAAACTAAATCCCCCTTTTCACCCCCTTAAAGGTTGAATTTCCAAAAACCCGTTCTTAGCTGATGCCCGCGTCATAATTTGGGGTTAATCAAGCCACACAGTAGAATCCTCTCTTGTAAAATTGACTACCCCTTTTCACCCTGTTAAGGGTCATTACCGCACGGTGTCCCGTGAGGCGGCGAGCCTCCTTGCTGGACTGCCGCCGTGGGATCTGGACGCAAAAGTCTTCGCGCACATCTGGGAGTGGCGCGAGGAGGCGAAACGCTGGGTCGAAACTCCGCTGCGGCGAGAAATCACGGCACAGCGGACGGAGCTCCGGCGGGATCTCATGGTGGCATGGAGAGTGCGATTGTCGCAATCCAGTGCTGGGCACGCCACAATTTTGGCGAAAAGTCCCCTCTTTGAGGAGTGGCTAGAGAGGTGCCACGGCGTCCTCACCGAACACGGTTTTTTCGGGAGGTTCCTGTTCAGGATAAAGCGGGAGGAAACGCCCGGGTGTCACCACTGTGTGGATCGCCCGGAGGATACGGTGGAGCATACGGTGGAGGTCTGCCCGGCTTGGGCGGAGCACCGCTGTGTCCTCACGGAGGCTATCAGCGGCGGCGATCTCTCGCGTCCGGCCCTGGTTCAGGCTATGGTTCGGAGCGAGGGTGCATGGGAGGCCGTTACCTCCTTCTGTGAAACAGTAATGCTCGCGAAGGAGGAGGCAGAACGCGTGAGGGAGAGGCAAGGTTCGCGCTCTCATGCCCCTAGTCGCCGCAGGAGACGCCCCGGGCGTCGGGAGTAGCAAGCCGGCTGCCGGTGGTAGTGGCTACCGTAGGCGCGGGCTTGCGGACGGTGAGCGATGGGTAGCTCGCCATCCGATACAGACCAGGCGCGGTTCGACTGCGCGTTGTGTTCCATGCGCGCCTCAAAGAGATGTCAGCACCAACTGACGGGTTCTGTTAGGGCCTGCCAGGGTTGTGATGTTTGTCCGAAAGGGATATCATGGCCCTGGCACACAGGCAACGGAAGGAACACGGGTGGGTTTTAGTCAGTAAAAGTCTGACACGCCCTCCCGCTCCGCCTAGAGCGGGAGAAGTTATTTGATAATTTCCCACGCAAAAAAAGGGGTAAATTTTCGAAAAACTGATAAATTCTTTTATTTATTTTGGTTTGCAGTATAAATACTGAGTTTCGAGTTAATCGGACCGCACTTTAAAATTCTTCCATACAAACTTTTTCATCCGCAAATCCCCCATTATGGAGTAGTTTAATAAAAAACAAAAATGTGACACTTTATAATTTACTTAGGTTAGTATTCGTGCCAAGTTTCAGGTTTGATATAACTCAAGGAATAAGATTTATCTCCCTTTTTCACACCTTAAAGGTCGAATTTCCAACCATAAGCCGAAATATTAGTGATTTTAACTTAAAAAGAAAATTTCATCCCGTATTTTACCCCTTAACGGTTGAAATTCTAACAACACCGTTGCATTAGCTTCCAACCATAAGCCTCTATAATAAATTTTGTGATTTTTACTGCGAAAATTAAGGACTTTGATACACAACTTCATCTCCCTTTTTAACCCTTCGGGGGTAGAATTATCAAAAACGCTGACACACGTGTAAATTATTTTTTAATTGTCAGCCTATACACCAAATTTGAAGATCCTAACTTCAAAACTGACGGACTTTCATATAAACTTCCATCCCCTATTTCACCCTTTTAGGGATGGAATTTCAAAAAACCCTTTCTTAATGGATACCTACTCTTCACAAAGAACACACCCTCCAAATTTCATGTCTCTAGGACCAGCGGTTTAGGCTGTGCGTTGATATATCAGTCAGTCAGTCAGTCAGTCAGTCAGGACTTTGAATTTTATATATATAGACTACTGCCATGAATTTTTTCACATATCCAAAAACAACCATTTAGCTGGCAGGGGGGACATTTGACTCCAACAAAAATAGGACTTTAAAGCTTAATATTACGCAAATAAATCCCTGAATCGAAAAATGGTTTCCACAAACTCGCGATTATTTTAAACGGCCTATCCAGCAATACCCCACAAAAAAAAAATATGTTATCACTTTGTCGGCGTGATTCTTATGTAGTAAACCCATGCCCGAGCTAAGCCGGGGACAGACAGACGGACATGGCGAAACTATAAAAGTTCCTTGTTGACTACGGAACCCTAAAAATTGAACTAAAAGAAGGCAATACAGAATAAGTTTGAAATACATGAAATAATTTCAGGCTCGCTTTCATAATTACGGGGCCTGTGTAGAAATGTGGTAGTGTAGAAATAAACCGATCAGACTAAAGGTGCGCCCTTTAGTGTTATCAGTTTATTTCTACAATTATTATCGGATTAGTACTTTTATTAATAAATATTGCCTACATCTAAAACATTACTGCAATATTCAAGCAATTAAAAATATAGAAAGTAAAGAAGAAAACTGTTTACTTATTACTTTGTAAGAAGAAGAAGCAAAACTATTAATTAGGCCTTAAATTTATTGTAATAAAATGATAAAGGCTTCTACATACCGGGGCGACTTGTCGCGCGACGCGACGCGACACAAAGGCACCGCTCGTCCCGCGACACGCGGGGCCTTTGTGCCGTGTGGTGTCGCACGACAAGTCGCGCTGGTATGTAGAAGCCTTTACTCGACCAAGTACAGCCTTTTTTATTAAATAAAAATCAGAAGTGTAACTAATCTTTATTGCCACTTTAAGCCGCAAAAACGAATCACTATTATACAAAAAATATTCAAGGTGTGTTCGTATCTCTATTTCGGAATTATTTATAGTTTTATCGAAGTAATAGATTTGTCAGTTAACAACTAATGGGTACATTTTGATTGGTTTTAATTGTGACATTCGTTAAGATATCCAAATAAGGGGGTGTCATAAGTGCATGCCCATATAAGGCGAACTTGATAAGCAGGAATTTAAAGTAATAAATAATTATTAGATATAAAATATGACTTGGCCTCGACTTGACGAGGCCGCATAGGTTTATGATGTCTTCAAACAAAGCGGATACAACTAGGTGAAGAAGACTTATTCATTCAGAGAAATATGAAGGGTAACAACAGAATTACATTTTTTTGGGTGGGAAATTATCAAATAACTGCTCCCGCTCTGGGCTGAGCGGGAGGGCGTGTCAGACTTTTAGTGACTAAAACCCACCCGTGTTCCTTCCGTTGCCTGTGTGCCGGGGCCACGATATCCCTTTCGGACAAACTCGCAATCCTGGCAGGCATTGGCCCTAACGGACCCCGTCAGTTGGTGCTGACATCTCTTTGAGGCGCGCGTGAAACACAAAGCGCCGTCGACCCGGGCCTGGTCCTTATCGGACGGCGAGCTATCCATCGCTCACCGTCCACAGGCCTGCGCCTACGGTGGCCGGAAATCAGCTTGCGACATTAAGTAACCTAATTAATTAACTCAGCATTAGAAAATCAAAGGACAAGTGCGTGTCGAACCACGCACAATGAAGGGTTCCGTAGTTGGGATGAATTTATCCCAAGAACAAACCTAACATTGTTTAAACAAGTTCCCTCATACATTCTAACTGCAAATAAAAGTTTGTACGCACAGTTTAAGGGATTTACCATATTATTTTAACGGGTGCGTCTCATATCATATAAAGTTATTTGGTATATTTTCATTTCAATAACGTTCACAAGATATAATAAACGTGAGTTATACCAACTGTTGATATAATTTCTTTGGATATAACATTTGTATACTCTAAAACTTATTTCGTATAACGTTATTAGATATAACGTTTATTTCATCGACAATCATTAGGCCTATCGTGTAAGCATCACCTTTGTACGTATTTTTCTGTTCCTTTCTTCTTGTCTGTATATATGTGTGTACATAAACTGTTAAATAAATATAAATAAATAAAATATATAATATTGCAATTAATTTGCGGCGCGCGGCGTGACAGAAACGAATCGCTCCAAAACCGACTCCACGTAGTCTTGTCTGCCCTAGTCCTAGAGTGTTATTTAAAATCGCGTAGGCGCGAGGCAGCCCGCGAGCTGACGGTAGGGGCAAGACGTCCCGTGAGCTGAGGAGCAGTTGCTTTTAATACTCGCCGCGGTGGTGAGCGTGAAACACATCTGCGACGATAAGCTCGCATGGGACCGCCGGAGCCCTACAGCGCCGGAGCCGTGACAGAAACCATGCCTGCTGCATGTTGCATGCTTGCTTGCTGCATGCTTACTTGCATGCTGCATGGTTGCTTGCATGCAGCAAGCATCCGTGGTGATGCGCTCATAAAAGCTGGGTAAATTGTGCCAGCAGGTACCTACGTTGAAAGTAGCTCGCCTACTGACCATATTCTTCACTACCGGGGTAGGTACCCGGCACCGATAAATCAGCAGTTGGATCGCCTGAATAAGCACTAATTACTAATTAAATAGCCTACCTACCTTCTTAAAAAATACCTAGATCATCACAAAGTTAGAATTTTTGCTAAATAAAATCCGAGTTGGTTTTTCAAAGTAAACGGATTAAAGCGTGGTAGCTGGACCCATAAATCTGCAGATTAAACCAACCTATCTGGAGATTGCGATCTTGCGGCCGGCAGTGCCCCGCCATCGATAATTGTACGGATAACCGATATTCTCGAAAAACGTCTCAAAAAGGTCTAGGAGTTTTAGAAAGACTCTCTATTGTTGAAGTTATACAACTTAAAGTTGGTAATGTTTGTTGAAAATAGTTGTTTGAAGTCTGATGTGACAGCTCTTTGAACTTTGCTTCTGAAAAGGTGTACAGGAGTCTATCTAAAACTCAATAAATTGTAAAGATCTATTTAATTTTATATGGTTTTTCCCCAGATTTTCTTTAAGGTGTAATTTTTAGGGTTCCGTACCTCAAAAGAAAAAAACGGAACCCTTATAGGATCACTCGTGTGTCTGACTGTCAGCCTGTTTGTCTGTCTGTCTGTCCGTCTGTCACAGCCGATTTGATCCGAATCTACTGCACCGGTTAAGTTGAAATTTGGTACACATATGGGCTTTTGTGCCCCAAAAACGGACGTGTAACGTATTAAATGAATTTTGAATATGGGGGTCACTTTTGGTGGACAAATTAGAAAATTTAAAAAAAAAGTATATTAAACTGTACCGTGTAACACGTAAAATGAAAGGGCTTGTTGTAAGGATTCCAGATATATATTTTTATAATTTTAAAATTAATACTTTTAAAATTATTTACGAAAATAGATGAAAATTGACCATTCCCGCCCCGTTATCTCCGAAACTACTAAACTTATTTTTTTTTTAATTACAGAAAATAGTTCTTATTGATTACAGGAAAATCTATAAGAAGTCTAGTTACAGAAATCTTAAAATAACATAGTAAATCTCTCAATATTGTGCATATAAACTTACATTTGCAGTTGGAATGTATGAGGGAACACGTTTTTCAACAGCAATGTTAAGTTTGTTCGTAGGATAATTAATCCCCACTACGAAACCCTTCACTGTGCCTTTTTTGTAGTGAGATATCAGACATTTTTATAGAACACGGTCATAATAAAACTACTTATATCTATCCATTTGTTTTTGATAGAATCGACATTACTTGATTAGTAACTTATATGACGTTGACATAATTACCCACGTAGAATATTAAATTACTGTCAGTGCCCATGCAAGATGAACTCGATATGGCTAATAAAGTGTCAAATTGACAGGTTTTTGACATACCGAGGCCAATAATCATACCGACCAAATAGTTTTTGACAACTTTAGTAGGTAAGTAAGCGACACTGGACGTTAATTCATGCATAAAATATTCTAATTATAAAGTTATTACCAGGAAGGAAAAGTAAATAAAATAAAAGTTTGCCGACTATAAAATGGTCTCCTTAAACAATCCGAGTGCGTTCGTAAATTCGATTGCCATATTGAAATAAATTGCTTGTAATCTTATACCCAAACAGCCAGAAAACAACTGAATGAGCAATATCAGGTTACCCAAGAGGAAAGAATGGTCTCACTTTTTGTCCTTTTGTATATTTTGTCATACGATTTACCTAAGGAAATACGAACAAAGTGAATCGATAACATTACTAACGCAAGCCAAATATGTTGATTGTTTATTCCCATAAATAATATTATGTTTCTCTAAAATAATCAAAACAATTTAATTTTATGAAAGCATTTAAAGGCTTTACGATGGAAAAAAGTTTATGATTGTAATTTTCATATGGAAGTCGATTACCACCATTAGTTTCACTAATTACACGATTTTACAACCACAATTTAGTTTTATGACTATTGGAACATTTTCTATTGGAGGGCTGAAAAGTACACGGTACCGATGAACCATAAAGAAATTATCATGGCATCCTATAATTTTACGTTATAAAACGCTGTTAGTAAAATTTTGGTAATTTTAAAGGAAAAGTTAGAACAATAAAGCAAAATAAAATACGAATTCATTCGCGTTTATAACGATCCTGCGTAAGAATTTTCAGCCATTTTATACGAAGTTAAATATAAATAAAATATTTAGAAACCGCAAAGCTCTGGATTTAGTACTGAAACATAAAAACATACGCAAAATACGGCAAATAAAACACTTATTACCGACTGACTCCCGGTGAATATTTAAAGAAAAAAAACCCACAAACTTTGAATAAGGTAAACCGTGGGCGTTCCGACAATGAGCACGTCACTGACTGGCCTTTGAGCTGTCAGCCTCTTGAAGAAACCGGGGCAATTACATTGAAAATTCCCGCAATGCTATCTTTAAGAAAAATAATACTAGCTTTGAGGCAACTGACGTAAGGGGCTTATTAGCACGCCCGCTGTGACGGTCAGTAGGCTCCGCTTTGTCTTAGACTCCGCTACTTTATATAAATGACTTGTTTCCATGCTAAAAAATAATAAAATATCCCAGTAATAGCCGACATTTGTAACTGACAAGACTAATGTTATTTGCTGTAAAACAAAACCATTTCTGCCCAGCAATCTTTTAGATCAAAGCAGGCACCTAATGAAGGGGAAATTCTATATTAAATTACTGACGTGAGCTTCTGTTTTATGGGGTGTGATGAGCGATTATTAGAATCGTCTAATGAAACTTTGATTAGACATCAAATAGCGAACGTGAGTAAATTAACACGGAATACCAGCAAGTGTTAATGACATGATGAATCAGTGAAGCCGTTGAAGCTCCAAAGCTTGGCGCTCGTGATTGGTCAGTGCGGAGGAGGAGGTATGACCAAAGCCGCAGTAAACCCATTAAGATCTCAAATTACCTAGTACGCCCAAACCACGGATCGTGTGACTAATCGGTATTAAAGGTGCTGTTATGTCTTAATTAAATTATTCTCATAATTTCGTGGTAATTCTGTTGCGGTCGAAGAATTTTACTACGTTTCAAATTTTGTACAATGGAGCAGTTTCTGAGGCGAATGGGAGATCGACTGCGTTAATTAAGGGAGTTACACACGGAGTTACATTTTAATGGATCATTTGGGATTACGTTTGCTGTTAGCGGAGGAAAAAATGGGCGTTGTTAATAAAATAATAGCTGCAGAAAACACGAACGGTTTTAAAACGGTTTGAATATACGCTGAACGTTATGCGAAATGGAATTATGCGGCGGCGGTAGCGGTTAATATTTTAGTGGTAACGGGCTTTTTCTATTACTCATAAAGTAGATAGTTTTGCAAGCTCAACCACGTGAATAGCCGGGGGAAATAAGGATTCCTTCGACCGTTAAATTTACGACTTGTCCCAAGGAAAGCCTTGTCTCCTTCCCGAGATCTCTTTTTATAATTTATTTGGTTTGTTACGACCGCACTTCCCCAGTTACTCTCATGAAAATGTATGTCCCGGTGGATGCACATTGAAATTTGTCATTCATGAAAAATCTTTTTAAATTATTTCGTTCAGAATTCTCGTTTCGCGAGATCTGAATAGCTTTTTGATTGCGTTTTTAAAGTTATGTAGTTACTTCAAAAACTGCAGAGCGCAGTAATAAGGGCGTCCGTAATACCTATCATGTGGTCACGTCCAATCTTTTCGGATGGGGACTCTGCTCACAGGGTGTAAAATTTATGGAAATTGCATTTCCGCATTATGTTCGATATGAGGGTGAAATGTAAGTTCACGGTAGGATTTTCTTCAGGAAAAAACTATGATACCGAACAGCTTTTTTATAACGTTACATAAAACGTTATCTTAGAGGGTATCTTTGTCTGAAAGCCTAAAAGCCTTTGATTTAAAGCTACCAAAAACAAGATCACTTAAGTATCTAAAGAAACTCCTCTCATGTTACAAGTTAAACGATTATTCCAAGACGTACTTAAATAACTTTATTTAAAAATAAACACAAAATACTTATCAAGGACGTAAATAAAAATTAACCCTTACTCTGCTGGTGCAATCTCTTTAAAGTTATAACAGGATCATAAACACAAAGATCCTTTTGGTTCTCTGACTCTGTGGTAATAAAAGGGAAACTTCATTAAAGTTGGCCAAAGATACTGGCCAAGTAATTCTGGACTCGCTACAAGCTACCGACGGACAACGCCGCCGCCGATATAAATTTCTGAGAGCAAACTATGTATGAGCAAGTTTACGATAGCTAATCTAAACGTTATGATTTTCTTTATATTTGTATACTAAGATTAAATTACGTAACAGAACAAAGAGATCTTTCTTGTATTAAGATTTTAAATTCTACTAAAATATAACAATGTGTCCATAATATGAATAGAAAATTTTATTCGAAACATGAACTGTGGTCGAGCTTCGAAATGCCACACAATATTTTCAAGAAATGTTTCTTAGAACAGCTTTCTTGCGAATTTAAACACCAAAATAGTAAAAAATAGGAACAAATATGATTTAAAATTTCGTAAATTAATATTAATTTAGGCAATACTAAGTCTTTATTTATAAGTTAACTAAAAAGTTTCCACACCAAGCAAACTATTTGTTTATAAATAAGTAATGCGTCAGTACTTAAAAGTCTATTTAATTAAACGTAACATATCAGAATCTTCTTTACTTAGCAAAAAATAGAAAAAAAAAATCTTGCACCAATGAAATACTATCTTTGAATAACTAATTTAGAGAGAACGAACAAGGCCATGAAAAAAATACCTGAATGGTGTTGTTAATCGTAATAAGAATAATATTTCGTCATAATAAACTATGCTTAGAAACAAGAATATTATTGATATTAGACGCCATCAACCATCTCATCCCACAATAGGCAGCCAGCGAAGTTCTAATCAAAGTAACGATGCGAGCTCATCCTCCTTTGAGACCGAAAACTCTTTTATATCTTCAAAGAATAGAACGATGGAGCAACTCACTAACTTTTGAAACACGAGTTTTTTTCTAGGGTTAATTTGTATGGACGATGTCCGGCCATTTTTGGCACTTCGTTGTGAGAAACTGTTAAAAGGGAGTATTTTTTTACGTTACATTGTTTGTAATTAGTGGAATTTGAAACCAATTTTCTAGTATTGCCATAAGTGAATTAAATAGAAAATATTATTCTTCGTTTACAGACAGACAAACAATAAAAAAATCCATTTCAGAAGCGATGACAAGTTATTTAAAACCCTGCTATGTCTGAAGGACAGACATTTAGATACAATTTTGTTATTTTTCAAACGCTACCGAGGACGCCAAGAATAAATACTACCTACAAAAGATACTCCCAAGATTGAATCTTGGAAATTGTAAAGACCTTTTGACATCGCCATGAATATGAAAACTACAAAACTCATTTCATTTTAAAAATAATGTCATAAAAATAGTTAAATAAGGAGAGATGGCTCTGTTCTTCTTTTGGTGTAACAGTTCCATCTTCACAACTGTACATTTCTGAACACAGAGCAAGCTACGAAAGCAGAGACTCGCATTTGTCAGTCAAAACTGTTAATCCGTGTAGCGGTCGGTCGTGGTCATAATTTGATTGTTTCATCTGCTAAAGTGCATGAGTCGAATAATATTGAAAACATCGTTTCTATCTTTTGCTTCAGCATGAGTTAATCTCGTATAATTTGTGTCAATACCGAGAGAGACAATAAAAAAACCCCTTTTCAGAATATTTACTGAAAATGGTTTTTGTTTTTTATATTAATAGAAGAATAAAAACTCCAAAATGGTGAATTCATACCAAGAAGGCATGTGTTCCGAAAAGTCGTTATCATTAAGCACAAATTAATTAATGAGTGATGTCAAACCTGCAGCAAAACACAATAAAGAAAACACTCCGAAAACAGGTAATCTTGAATGCACAAGGCATAATATGACATTAACTTTCTATCAAATGCCAAAGCTTTTTCTCTCCCAATAGCAAAGACAATGCTCCCAATAAGGGAAGGGTTCCAAAGCGATAATTGTCACAGTAATCTCTGTTGTTTTAAGAGCTGTAGTTGCATAGCAGACAGAACGAGTGAAATAAAAATGCTGAGACTGAAGAAATAAACGAAAGTATGCATTATTATGATGACGATCCCAAACAGGAATGCATGGAGATTCCTTAGATGTACAAAAATTTCAGTTAAAAAAATACACCGCCTAATATTCTCGTTATCTCTTAATATAAGTTGGAGAATCTTAATTGGAATTGTATAAATAACTAACAAGTTACAGTTAAAGGGACCGCATTGAATATATACGGTGGTAGTCATTTCTGAATATGGTTAAAAGTAAATTGATCATAAAAAGTATTCTGTTTGGTGGCGCCATCATTAATGATACTTTGCTTATGATAGTAGTCATGAATTAATATGAGGAATGTTAAATAAAATATTAATATCGTTTTGTTTCGAGTTACTTTTATAGTTCGTTATGATTCTCAAAGTAATAAATTTTATGGTACTGAAAAACCACCTTGACCGATGTCAAGGTGGTTTTTCAGTACCATAAAATTTATTACTTTTTTCTCCAAATCATTAGCAGAGATCGATACCTCTGCTAATGATTTGGAGAAAAAATTATCTGGTCGTAGGTACCTAAGACATAAGTAGTTAAGACACAATTTGTCAAAATTACTTAGAAATTAAATACCACAATTTTTACACTAATTGCCTATTTTACAGACTTTAAATTCAAATGTCGACTCGGCTCCACTCGTAGTACCTGTAAAATCAATGAAGGAGTAGAGAATTGCGGTCCCCAGCCTCACCGGTTGCAGGTTTTATGCATACTAGATGATACGCTGGAAAAACATACACAACAGAAGTTATTTTTTATATTTGTTACCGTAAGCGTAAAAATTTACGATCGGCTTTAGGGAACGCATATTGGTTTTCCGCAAATATACGAATGAAAATTATTGACGATTGCTTTTTATGTTCCTCTGTGTTCCATAACACGAAAAATATGAGGAGTTACTTTTAATTTGGATGAAAGTTCTCAAGGGATTGCTGGTGGACGAACATTGTGGATAGAAAAACATACGCTTATAGTATCGGCCATAAGTCACACTAATGACAATAATATTTGCACAGGATTAGGTAGAGTGGCTTGTGCAATAAGTTGAATGGATGGAAAAGAAATATTCGATAAACTATTTAGATTGATGCCAACACACAAAGGTATTAGATGAACCTGCATCGTGTGAATTCAAGCGATAACCACAAACACAACATGACATCTGTGGTCACAAGTTGGATTATAAAGTAAAAGTTCACTGGTGTAAAATTCCAAGCGGTAACGAGTAAACTATTCTAGAACACAAACGTGTTCAATTCCCCTCTAGAATGAGACGCAGGTAGACGATAAAATTTTATTAAATTCTCAAATGGAATTTTCGTTCTCAGAGATGTACCCAAATTCTAATAAAACTACGGTATTCTAATTCACAACAAAGTAACCCAAGATGTCTAAACCCTAGAATTTACAAGGGGTGTTTTAATCCAACCGGCTTTTTCGGGCACAAATCGTGGGTACAATGTGAAGGCGCGGTAACAGCAATGCCTATGTACCCACGTATCACATAGATTGTTATGTACAGTGCCACACTGTCGCACTAATGCCACAAGTTGTTCCTAAGCCCCTCACTGTTAGTTACTCCGACCATCTTACAAGTTCTAATTAGCCCCCTTGTTTCTCGAAACAGCTACTTACAACGGTGTTCGGTTATTT
Organism: Tiliacea aurago; assembly: GCA_948098905.1. Lineage (NCBI taxonomy): Eukaryota > Metazoa > Arthropoda > Insecta > Lepidoptera > Noctuidae > Tiliacea > Tiliacea aurago. The sequence continues at coordinate 15,569,130 of OX402591.1, read as the reverse complement.
CTATTACATTTGGTTGGCTTGGCTGTACTGGGATGAAGTAGTGTTTGTTACTGCTTACTTACTCGTAGCTTAGAGTACTTAGGATATGCCAAAGATTACAGAACCTTAATTTATTTTATTCATTTGACATGGTTCTTTTAGGGGTTTCAAATGAGTTTATAACTCCATGGCGTGGCAAGTTTCTGAACTCTCTTGTCTGTGGGCAAAATAAAATAATGTCTAATCCATGGTAAAATAGTTTTGAGGTGTTTTTCACTAGGTTTATCGTTTATCATTTCTCATCCTAACTAATATTATAAATGCGAAAGTAAGTTTGTTTGTTACCTTTTCACGCCTAAACCACAGAACCGATCATCCTGAAATTTTGCATATCATTATGTTGTCCGGTGCACAGAAACCGACATATTTCATCCCGAAAAAAAGTACTGTTTCCGAGGAAAACAACAATAACGTTCTTATGATAATAGATGGCGCCACCTGTCTTTCGAATCATGATTGAATTATATTATTACAAGCAGAGTACAAACCGAATTGCTTGTCAACTTCTAAATTAACGCGAGCTAACCGCGGACAAAAGCTAGTTAGCCATAATAATGATAAAAATACTTAAATGCTTTGTATGCATATGCTGTAAAAGTATACCTAGTTGTTACAACAACAACAACTTTTTTATGGCCTACGTCTGTGATAAAAGATTTTTTATTTTATTTAACTAATTGCTATTGTTCGTCGGCTTTGCTTGAAGCAATTTGTCGTGTACTCATTAGCACAACCAGCTCTTTCATTCATGGAATGAACGAAAAACTCGCCATTCTTTGCGACTTCCATCTTAGCTTTACGAAACCAGGTTTTGGTGGCGCCGAGTTATTTGGAGCAATAGCTATACAAAGTGTTATAGAAATAACTGAAGACTTGAAACTACACTTATATACATGATATCACGCCTGAATTCCCCGAATGGTTAGGCAGAGGTGAACCTATAGTACACCCACATTTCGCCAATTATATTTTAAGTCCCATGTAGTAGGTACGGGGAAACTAGTAAGTTTAAAGGCTTCTACATACTGGCGTGACACGCAACGCGACACAAACGCCCCGCGTGTCACGCGACGAGCGGTTGCCTTGGTAGAAAGAAGCCTTAAAATCGACAGTGAAATCGATTACACTGAAAAGTCATACGAATTAGAACAAAAACGACACAACACAACAACAATGAGATATAAATCATAATATATTTAAAAAAAAAAAAAAATTTGGCATTTCAATTTCTTACAATAAAAAATTGTTGGGGTGTCTGAGATTTTAAGTTACTTCAAATAACACTTTGGATAATGCAGGTTTTTATTTATACATAGTTGGAGTCCTATGAGGGACTCCAACTATGTATAAGGGAGGGATTTCAAATGGAGTATAGGTATCTAATGTAGGTGAACACCTACATTAGATACCTATACTCCATTTGAAATACGTCACGTTCAGACATAGATAAGTCTAAAATACATATAAGTTTGCTTGACCATCTTGAAAATTTACTAAGTATCATGATTAGAACCATGGCTAAATTATTATCACATCATTATAATCTCTATCATTGGCACTCAAATTGACACGATACATCCTAATTCGACGATCAATTACTGCATATGCGTATGTCGTAGATTATAAGATAACCAAACTAAATCATACATTATTGCTTTGCAATACCGAAATCGCACAACATAGTTTCAGGCTTTCGGTATCGCTAGCAGATCTGTTTACTTCATAATTTATAGTCTCCTTTCACTGACGCTTTCCTCTTGTAAACGGGATAATATGGGCATACATGGGTAGCGATAGCAACACTCATCGGTAGTGTATTTATTACGAGATATAATAAAATGGAAGCGTATTTTGTTCTATAAAAAGCTTTGGCATCAGACTCCATACTTACTCGGCTGATATAAGGAACTAACAGATCCAATTTATTACAATCAGTCGTAATGAGAACATGTAGAAATGTCTGCGTTGTCGATCTTCATTATGAATGTTAATTTAGCTGTATTGGCAGATAGTATAGTATTACTCCCCGAATAACTAAGCTGGGTTAGATTACCAGTATTAACAAGTTTAACCTGAAAATTGACCCCAATTTGTTCAATAAAATCGATCCTCCAGTGAATTGTCCTTCGCCAAACAATCAAGCAGACTTTGACCTCCCAAAAGGAACACTTGTTTTTACGAGGACGTAGTAAACCTTTCTGCGTGGTTGACAATGCGTCGGCTGTCATGGCGCGCTATAAACTGCCGACGTGGTGGACGGATCGCATTTGTCAACAATATAAACCTAAGCCCTTGCTGGTGAAAAGGATCGAGCATCGCGGATAAGGGTTCATTCATCTACTTTGATAATTGTTTGTGAGATGTCGCTGTTTTTTTTTGGTAAGATTTTTATGCTTATGAGAAATTAACAATAATAATAAATAATTTAAAAAAAATTTAAACATTGTTACAATTATTACCTTAAAACTATTTTTACATAAAATTCTGTCTGTAACTGTTTGTGACATTCATTTTGTTATAAGCGGTGGTCTCCAAACTAGGCGCTGCCTGTATCTTGGAGACCTGAGTTTTGATGCATTCTGTTTTTATTGGTTTCTATGGAAATGGGTAATAAATTGCAAACAATTATAAAAAATCTAAATTGAAATTCAAATTTGAATTTCAAAATAATTACAACCACTGTGCATAGTTTCACAGATAATAAATAAATATGAGATGCTTCGCCTTTCCGTATTTCTAATGCGGCGTAGTTCTAATGTCAACCAATTTTATAAATAAAAGTTTTTAAAACTGTATTTTTGTTTCTTTTAAAAAACCAAGCGGTAATACATGATTCTTACCTTCTGTGGTAAAGATGGTGAGAGTCTTTCATAATTAGGACTTTTGGTTTAGTCCCATCTCTTCCCTTTCCCATCTCTTCCCCTAGGCGTTTATACCAACAAAAATTTCCATTTCAAGGTATAAACGTATAGGGGAAAAGATGGGAAGGGGAAGAGATGGGACTAAGCCGTTCTTTTACATACTTACCTACCTCATCATTTCATAATTTCAGCCGAAAGACGTCCACTGCTGGACATAGGCCTCTCCCTAAGGGGGGATTTGCCATAATCGCCACGCTTGGCAGGCGGGTTGGCAATTGCAGTATGGTGTTAAAATGAATAGAGAACGCTGCTGCCCATTCTCTAGTAAGTCCCTTAGTCGCCTTTTACGACACCCACGGGAAGAAATAGGGGAGTGCTATTTTTTACGTCCGGCACCACACAGACTTACCTACCTACTGACAAGTAAATCAATCTGCCTTGCATTTTCCCAACTCTGTTGAGGTCGGCTTCCAGTCCCAGATGCAGCTGAATACCAGACGAATACCAGACATGGAGCGAATGCTTATCGGCCCTCCACAAAGCAATAACTGGGTAATACGATACCCGTTGGTTAAGACTGTTTGTCAGACTTTCGGGCTTCTGACGACCCATAACGACTCTCAAATATCCACGAACGACAGCCGGGACCATCGGTTTAACGTGCTTTCCAAGGCACGGAGGAGTCTCGGTATGTAAAGATGGTACCTACTAACAGGTGGCTTTATAAATTATTAGAAATTAATGGTGCCTTACTTAGAAACGTGAAAAATAGGTCTCATTTGTTTTGATATCGGAACAGTTGAGCCTGCAGCCAAATTGCGTTAGGAAATTAGGATGCTGTTTGTATAAACTATCCAGAATTCGATTTTACACACGACAACAATGTTAGGAAAACAGTAGCAATCAATTACCTTATGTGGAGTTCGTAGGCGTGCACCAAAGTAAATTTAATTGGAATTATACGGCGGCATGCAACAAAATAATCGCGAAAACCCACCCACACGCAAATTTGGAAAATAATCGATACCTACTGCTCTAGAAAGCTATTAATACATTAACATTAACTTCCGTAAACAAGAAAAAATCAAGTAAGCGTTCTTGTATCCTCATCATTCCATCCGAAACACGTCCACTGCTGGACATAGGCCACCTCCAAAGGGGGAGGGGGGGGGGGGGGGGGGAGGGTTGCCACAATCGCCACGCTTGGCAGGCGAGTTGGCGATCGCAGTATGGTGTTAAAATGCATAGAGAACGGTGCTACCCATTCCCTAGTAAGTCCCTTAGTCGCCTTTTACGACACCCACGAAGAAATAGGGAAGTGCTATTCTTTTCGTCCGGCACCACACGGAGCTTGTAGGTATCCTTATTCTATACAATATATTTTTAGAAGGTGCGAATTAATTGCTCGTCTGCATAGGCTGAATAGTGATGATTACGTTTTTGCAAAAGTTTTCGGAATTAAGTTTTTTACACTAAGCCATAATAAGTTAATAACTGCATTCAAACGTGATGATTTTTTTCAGTAATTCTTTGGAGCTATAGGCTAGCACCAAGAATGGATAAGTAAGATACTTGCAATATCTTCATAGTGGATCTGTTATAATATAATTTAAAAAAATCATAATGAAATAAAATTTCTTTCTTTGATAACCAATTTCTACACTATTGCTCATATTTTCCGTGTCAGTTGAATTTGAACCATATTTTATAACTATTAAAATTTCAGTGCCTAAGATCCTACCAACATAATTCCGCCTAAGCCTGACCATCTAGTTAGAGCAAAATAATAGTAAAGCCTGTACATAACTGTAGCTCTTCAGTAAGTACGAAACTAATAACTTAGGTCCGACAGGAACATTCGTCCTGACTCGACCGTATCGAAATTGTGCGCAGTTACCTCAGGACGGCCTCGTCTAGACAAAGTCTGCCAAGAGGCTGGGAGATTAAAGACAGCGAGATGAATAGAACGAGCCTAGATTCTGGAGAAAGAAAACGAAAAATGCCTTTACGTAAAGGCTTGTGCGCTGTCACGAACACTATATTCTTATTTAATCTTTTTGCTCAAGGGGTTCTGTGCACAGCTCCCTCTCCCAATGTATTGTTTCTTCTGCCATCAGCATTCGACGGTGAAATATTACCAAGTATTCTCAAGATTGTTATTTATGGTCAGCTTAAGCAAGCATAAATTATCTAAGTTGCCCTTAAGGTTTTATAACTTAATACTTTTTTGATGAAAATTGTTTCAGCTGTCCTTCATAAAACCTTATATGGCCAAATAAACTATTATAAAATTAAGAATTCATAAACACCACCATGAATTTTTTTTATTAATAGTTGATGCGGCAGCCATTAATATTATTAATATGGCTTCACGATGCGAGGACCATAAAGTTGAACAAACGAGAGAGGCGGGATACTTTTTACCGCGTGGGTTCCCATAAAAACGCAAGCCCTGAATTAGCTCGATTCTTTGTCACCCCTTTAGAGCAACCCTAAAATTTTTACTACCACCGTCTTTGTCTAACAATAACCACTACATTCCCATCCGTTAAACTGCATCAAGGAAAAACAACGTGAAACCGCCCGAGATGAAACGAGATAGAATAATGTATATGCACTAGTACAGAGAACAGAGAGAGCGGCACACGTAGTAGTACGAACGTAGCCATGGATGGGTGCTTTGTGCCGGGAGGGACAGAGGCTAGGGAAAGCTAGCGTGCGAGCGAGACGGACGTAAAAATTAACCAACAGAGGGGAGAGGAACTGAGCTTCTTCAAGCGGGGTGGTTAGTCCGCATTCGACCGCGTCGGCGGCAACGTCGCCTCTCGAGGAATATTCCGCTGGAAACGATTCGAACTGTGAAAAATATTTTCCAAGTGCGATTTCTTACTGTTAACGTTTTGTGTTTATTTTAAGTTTTTTATTGATATGATTCGGCCTCCGCTGAATTTTGGATTTCGGATTTCAACATTGGAGCAACAGACTTTCGTATTACTATAAAGTACGATGTTTTTGTGACGAAAAACTTGTAAGATTGGAATTGTAAACACTGAAGAAAAATCAAGGAAAAGTTATGAGCGATATTTCGTCGCTTAGGTTAATGTGCCGGTTATGATAAGCTCGGAGCTTTGACCAACTTGGATTTGTCAAAAGAGGAATACCAAAGAAAATGTGTGCCAAAATGTTATTTTATTGTTTCTCCTTGTTTACCCTCATAATGTCTTGGATTGGAGTGTCGGCTGAAGAGGAAGTGTCATCTCCGTTGCGGGTAGCACAATGCAGGGCAACATGTTTACAAAAGGTAAGGAAACGATAAACTTTGGATTCAACGTCTATATTACATCGGTTTTGTCTGACCTTTAACCCATTTTGCTTTTGAATAGATAACTCAAATGCAATGCATCTCAGATAAGAAGGCAACATTCCAACAATATTGGAGTAGTTGTCAGAAAATTGTGAGCTCTTGTATCAACTTTCATGTCGAGGCCCTTCATCCTTTGATCATTTGCCCGAGCGCTGTTTTCCGTCGTATGTTGCGCCATACTCATGCATTGGAATGTCCAAATTGAGTTTCTATACCATAAATGATTACAACCTACACACAGCATGGTCTGTTGATTGTACTACTGAATAATACGCAGTAAATATATAGTATTGTCACGGTGTCAGAAAACATCGACATAATGAAATGAAAGAGCTACAACAACTCAACCATGTGTTTGAAAGAAAGAAAGATGTACTTATAGTACATCTGTCAAAGCTTTTACAAATAACAGTGAAAGAAAAGCAAGAGACGCAATTACAGAGCTCCCTCATTGTTCAACAACTGTAATAATTGAAGGCATTTGAAAGAAAACAAGAGAACAAGGCCGTGATCCAATTTGATTGTATTGACTTTTCCAAATTACTTATCGTTGAACCAGATCTTGAATGAACTTGTAATCAAAATCGAATCTTGTACGGAATTAGAATACATAATAGAATGGAAGTGCCTTTTTGTTCGTTTGTCCTTCGATCAAGCTGTTTCATTCTACCTGTTAGACATTTGAAGCCACGTTCATACGTGTTAAAATTTCACGGTTTCCATCGTACATAGGCTGCAATACTTGAATCTTTACACAAGTAGCACTTTGGAAATCAACATGGCT